>CM052719.1:33735512-33862152 GCA_028551405.1 Uromys caudimaculatus
GCTCTGAGGTTTCTGCCCTTAAAAACCCTGCCTACCCCTCCATCGGGGTCGCTTCCCCTCGCCTCTGCGTAGGCAGTGGATCGACCCTGGTGCACCAGTTTCTAATACACCTCCCATTTTACACCGAGACGTTTCCGTGTGTTCCTTGGCCGCCGCAACCCGTGATTGAGTGGGGTTTCCCCTGCCCTGGGGTCCCACAGTAGGAAGCAGGGTATGATAACCAGAAGGAACCTGGAACAAGTAAGGATTGAAGGATGCTGGGAGAACCTGGCCGCCAGTTCTGCCTTGATATGTTTGCCAGTTACCTTGGGGTTTTTTTGTTTTGTTTTGTGGGGTTTTTTTGTTGTTGTTGTTGTTGTTTTTTTTTTTTTTTGGTCTTTTTGTTATTTTGTCCCCCCCCCCAAGCCCTTACCCCACCCCCAGCTAAATCCCCAACCCCTCTGCCTTGATATGTTAAATAGGCACCTCTTACAGCCCTTTGCCCTGGGGTTAGGACCTAACAATTATATGCAAAGGACCCCAAGGTTTAAAACAAACAAACCAAAGCCCAGGACATAACTTCCAAAGATGCCTTTGAGTTTCTGTCCTGTTGGCCATCTACTGCAGAGCCTACTCTTAAGAGCCATTTGCTCCCTGGTGAGACTCCCTTAGAGAAAACTAAATTTTCATTTGCAAACGGTTACAGCTTCAGGGTTAGGGATGGTAGTGGGTGGTAAAGTCTCCTTTCAGCTCTTGGACCCCACCCAGTGCAGACCAATGCAGGCCTTCTGCTTGCTTCCATTCACACTTCCGTTCAAGTGTGTTTTGGTCTTATGAATTTAGAGGGACCTTGTTTTCTTAGTGCCCTACATCCCCTCTGGCTCCTACAGGTTTTGGTTGGGGGGGGGTTGTTTGTTTGTTTGGTTTGGTTTTTTGTTTTGGTTTTTTGTTGTTGTTGTTGTTGTTGTTTTTGCCTCCTCTTTCAAAGAATTCTGAGTCCTGAGGGGAGGGATTTGATGGAGACACTCCACTTAGGGCTGAGTGTTCCAAGGTTGCTCGCTCTGCATATTTTCTGGCTCGGATCTCTAATTTTTTTCCACCATCTTCTGTAAGAGGAAGTTTCTCTGATGTTGGATGGCTGAGCAAGGTATGGGTCTATGATTACAGCAGAATATCATTAGGAGTCACTTTCTGGCTACCTTCCATTAGCAGAACAGTAGTATTTGGGTTTCTCCTAGGTTCTTGGCCCATTAAGTCTCAAGTTCTTGGTCACCCGAGTAGCACTAGGTATGAGTCCCATCTCATGGAGTGGGCCTTAAATCAAACATTGGCTAATTACCCCCACAAGTTTTATGCCACTAGCACTAGTGTATCTTGCAGGCAGGTCACCATTGTAGATCAAAGGTTTTGTAGCAGGGTTGTGCTTACCTTTCTTCTTTTGGTGTGCAGAGTACTTTCTAGAAGCATGAATACTAGTCTGCAGGGATGAAATCTCTAGGTAGGCACCAGCTGTTCAATAGAGATGTTACTTATTTGTATCAATGAAAAACAATGTTGCTACTCTTGCAAAACCTGTTTTCTTCCTTTCTCTTCTAATAGGATCCCCGGATAGAATGGATACATTGAGTATTTTAAAGGTTTTGTAGCTCTTGAAATAGTTCAGCAATTATTCTTGGGCCACTTAGATGGATCAGCAGATAGAGGTGCTTGCTGCTGAATCTAATGATCTGAGTTTGATCCCCAGGCCCAACATGGTAGAAGGAGAGAACTGATTCCTGAAAGTTGTCCTCTGACCCCACACCATCACCATTACCACCACTACCACCCCTCACACATACCCCTAACTAGATAAAAGAAATTATTCTTAGGAAATCAGACTACCACTAATATAACCTGGTCTTGTTTATCATAGCTCCTACTCCAACACTGGCCTAAAAAGAACATCTTTTAGTTGTTTGTGGCATTTCATGAGTTTGTAATGAAGTTGTGTGTGTGCTATAAAATGCAATGACGCATTTTAACTTGGCAGAATTTCTTTTCTTTCTTTCTTTCTTTGTGTGTGTGCAAACTTTTAGTCTTCCTTGAACACTGGCACAAAAGCAGAGTATTTATATTACCAATTATATACTTGAGACAATAAATATGTTGAGTAATTTTTAATTTGTTTCTTATTTGGTTTTTGTTCTATCATATTGTTCTATTAGTGTTATTTTATTTAGTTATAAAATAAATTTATGGTATACATATTAGTATAAAATATTTTTTCTATAGTCAAATTACTAGCTTCTCATGGGTATATTACTCTATTTTCTTCTACTCTGGAAAAAACATTTTCAGTTATTTTTAATGTATCTAACACATGTTTGTACCTGCTGGCACACACATTTAATGCCAACATTTGGAAGGCAAGTGTGTCGCTATAAGTTCAAAAGGCCAGTCTGGTCTACACAGCAAATTTCAAGCCAGTCAGAGCTGCATAGTAAGTTCTAAAACAAACCAATGTAAACATTATGATAAGGATATATGGCTCCAATTTTACTTTTCTTTATACCATTCTTGGATATCCCAGCAACATTTTTTTCACAGATATATTGATTTTTACATGTATCAGTAGCTCTCCAAGCACCACATGCCCACAGTTCCCAAAAAAGCCAGAAAAGGGCATCAGCCCTCCCTGGAACTGGAGTTATAGATGGTTGTGAGCTGCCACACGGGTGTTAGGAACAGAACCTGAGTCCTCTGGAAGAGCGGCCAGGCTCCTAACGGCTGAGCCATCTCTGCAGAGTCCAACATTAATTATTAAGTAGGTATCTCCTTCCCCTATTATTTGTCATTGGAGACTAATTCTAGTTTGCTATATACTAAGTTATGCAATGGCTTAAAATGAATGAACTCTCCATATTATGGTTTATTTCTTTCCTCGTTATTCTACAAATAAAAGATAAAAAAGAAAGCTGATATGTCTGGGCTTTTTACTATTAAACTATTCTAGTACTAAAACAGCACTAGGAAAATTTTAACAGACATTTAAACTGAATACAAATAAACCCCATTAACTAATTAATTCAGGAAGTATGTCATCTTGATTGCATTCACCAAAGTTTTTACTATTTTCTGAGGAGATAGCACGTTTCTCCTCCCTGCCCCCTCTCCTGCCCCAATAGTAGGAGGAGCATAGCTAGAATCAAGAGACCTTCCCGGAAGCCCAGCCGTGTCAACCCTGTCTGTGTGGATTTTCTCAGGAAAGAGAGGCCTCAGATGCCCTCAGGAGCATGGGCAGCCTGGAATCACAAGACTCAGGTATCAATTACACAGAGCAGGGAGAGAATGGAGCGAGGCAGAACATGTGTCTCCCTCCCGGCCTGCCCAGTGCTCCGTGGCCTTCTGCCAGCCTAAGAACGGACAAAGCATCCAGATAAGACGGGGCTGTGCTCTCTAATGCCCACGGTATCTTGGAGGTCAGGCAGCGAGCTCTGTAGAAAGACAAGGAAGAACTGAGCTGTCCTTTGGGATTTTTTTTTTTTTTTTTTTTTAGTCCACAGTTGTACAGAATTAAATCTCTTTTACCAAATTGGGAACTGAGAACCGAAAAGGTCCACCAGATAAAGAAAAGCAAAGAAAGAGGTGCTAGCACAATGCCTGTGAGCCACCGTGTGTTTTCCAGCTGCACAGAACGCTCTACGTGGTCAATTTGGCATAAAGCAAAGAAGATTAAAATATTTACACATGTATGTATGTATGTATGTATGTATGTATGTATGTATGTATGTATGTTTGTATGTATGTATGTATTCGTGCATGTGCACAGAGGACCACTTCGGTGACGTTAGTTTCTCAGGTGCACTTACCTTTTATTTCCTCTTTTGTAATAGTCTCCCCGTGTCCAGGATCGCCAAGCAGGCTAAGCTGGCTTTCTATAGAGCTCAAGGGATCCGCATGTGTCTGTCTCTCCGGCACTATGACTACAAGTGGCCACCATGCCCACCTGCCTTTTGGTTTTTTGGTGTTTTTTTTTTTTTTTTCCTTAAAAAACACACGTCTGGAAGTCAAACTCGCTCCACGATTGCAAGGCAAGCACTTTCACTGACTAGGCTATTTCTTCAACACTCAAAATATGTTTTGACATATAAGACTATTCCTGTTATTATAAACAATACAATATCAGAGGTTTTTTTTTTTTTAACCAAAGATCAACAATTTGATCTTGTGAAGGTCTGTACTATCGTCATATAGTGTCTTTGCTCTGGGAGACTTTGTTCATACAATCAAGACATACTGTGTCAGTGAAGCAGAAAAAAATAAAACACCCAGAAATCAAAGAATGTACTCTTTTATTAGCATGAAACCATATATAGACAATAAACACATCATAGGCTATCAAAGGGAAGACAAAACTTCCTGCCTACCTGTCCATCCAAAGATTACATAAAGATTTCCAGACCTGGAGGGGGGGAAAGAGAGAGAGAGAGAGAGAGAGAGAGAGAGAGAGAGAGAGAGAGAGAAGAAGGAGGAGGAGGAGGAGGAGGAGGAGGAGGAGGAGGAGGAGGAGGAGGAGGAGGAGATGTGATGGGGTCACTGAGAAAAAAGAGCTCTGTGGTCTGCTCCAGGCAAAGGAGGCAGCAAGACCCCAGGGAGAAATGACGCTGGTTTGGTTGTAGTGCCAGATTAGATACAGCCCATGGAGAGCATCCAAGAGCAGGAGAAGCTCAGAGGAGCAAATTCTGGGCATCTTCCATGAAGTCTGCTGGTGTACTGGGCCCTGGGTGGCCCTGTTAAGTTTCACCTGCCCCAGTATATTTGCAGAAGCAACAGAGTAACACTTGGTATCCAAGGACACCAATTACCCTCGTGCCCAGAAGTGAGCGAAGTGTCAGAAGTGACCTTGATGGAGCCGTGACTGAAGGCATGAGGACCTAGCAGCCTGGACAGCTAGAATTCCAGACCACGTGGCACTCTCTCTTTCTCTCCTAGTCTCAGCACTATAGAAATCCCTGAGATGTAGATGTCACTCACTGGAAAGCAGGAGAGGAAAGGCAAGGTGGATAGTTGGCAGAATGAGATTGCTAATTGAAATTAAGTTGCCTTTTGCAAGAATCAATATTCTTTCCTGTTGGTAGCGTTTTCTTGTTTATAAAAGGCAATATACTGAAGACAGGACAGAATTTTAAAATTCTATACTGTTCCTCATTCCATGCAGCACATTTATTTAAGAGGATAATAAATGAGAGAGAGAGAAGGGGGGGGTATTTGAAGAGAAGGGGTACTACTTCTGGGCTACTTTCTCTTATGAGTCTCCAGTCTATACATTTCTATTAAATAGGCAAAGTACATCAGTACAACTGCAAAGTTGCTGTTTATTTGTAGCAACAATATATACCTTGAACCTAACAGGCGTTTAGCATATTTGCTGAATAAATGCACAGGAAAATACATCACGTCATCTTCTAACCTAGTGGTTCTCAAGTTTACTTACCTGAAATGAGCGTGGCAGAGCACTTTGTAATCTCAGCACTCCAGAGGTAAAAGTAAGAGGATCAGGAGTTCAGGGTCATCCTCAGCTACAGAGTGAGTTCCAGGCCAGCCTGGTGTACATATGACCCTGCCTCAATGAGCAAGCGAGCAAAATCTTGATAACAATGGAACAACTAGAGCCCACCACACTTTGGGTAGAGTGCTATGAGGTAGGCATGTAGCATTTCATCCTAAAGACCAGGAGTAACTGAATTAGCAGAAATACTCGTTTCTATACCCCATGTCCACCTTGAAGCAGCATAGATACTTTACTCAGTTTCTCTCTGGCGTTCTGTCAAATGTTCCTTACTTTAAAAAAAGATTTCCTAATTTTTATTTTATGTGCCTCTATGTGCATATGTGTACCACGTGTGTCTAGTGCCAATGGAAGTCAGAAGAGGGCATCAAATCCCTGAAACTGGTGTTATATATGGTTGTGAGCCACTATGTGGGTGCCAGGAACCAACCCCATGTCCTGTGCAAAAACAGCAGCGACTCTTAACCCCTGAGCCGTCTGTCCAGCCCCACCTTACATATTCTGAGACTTTGTTTAGACCTGAAATCATGTGAGATGTGAGCTGTTCTATCTTTTGGGTGGACTTGACAGTTTGTCATCAATTATGTCACTTTGTTTATTGGCAACAGGGAATGTCTCCCAGGCTGTTCCCACTGAACTGGGAGACCAGGCCCAGCTTTTCTTTGGCTTGGTTGATCTTTTTTCTCTCTTGACTGAATCATTCTGTTTTCCAGGTGAGTTCTCTGCGAGCCACCACGTTCTCCCTGAAGAACATCTAAGTTGATGCTTCTTCTAAGTAATGAGATTGGAAGCATTTCCACTTTTCATGGCCACTGAGATTTTTTTTTGTCCTTACTTTGAGACACTTCAGAGAATGTAATGGAGGATATAATGACACATGTTTTACATCTCCATTTCTTCTCTCATGCTGTCTTTTGTTGTTATTGTTGTCGTTTTGAGACAAGGTCTTACTATGTAGCTCTAGATGTTCTGGAGTTCACTGTGTAGACCAGGCTGTCCTTGAACTCACAGAAATCTGCCTACTTCTGCCTCCTAACTGCTAGGATTATAGGCAGAGCCACCGACCTAAATTCATCTCATGCTTTCTGTGTGTTCTGGAAGGGATGTCTTTGAAGCTATTACTTACCATGGCTATCTTATATAAACCACTGTTTCTCGTATCAAATATAATAACTGTAATTATTATTAATTACTTTAGATGCATACTGCTTTGCTGGCTGTCTAGTGTGCCTCAGGACCATGATGTCATTTTATACTCTGCTGCATCATATTATACATCAAATATTAAGAAATTGACGCATATGGTTGTATAGCTTGGTGTTCTTGTGAGACGCCTAATAGTGGGAGTGGAGGTTGTCCGACTTTCTGACTGCCCCTTTATTCCTACTGAGTTGCCTCATCCAGTCTTAACAAGAGGGCATGTGCCTGGTCTTATTGCAACTCGATATGCCATCTTTGGTTGATATTCCTGGAGGCCTGTCCTTTTCTGAAGGGAAATAGAGGCGATCTGGAGATCTGTGGGAGACAGGAGGTATTAGGGGGAGACTGGGAGGAGACGGGGAGGGAAAACTTCAGTCAGGATGTGATATATGAGAGAAAAAAAAAAAGGAAGGACCACAGGAAGGAAGCTGTCAGATAATTAGTTATTTATTGTGGCCACTAGAGGGCCACAAAAGATGCAATAAAGATGCAACTGTTCTCAAAATAGTTATTTAGGTTTTCGATTTTAACTAAAATCTAAAAATATCACACAAATATTAAGCATACATTAGGACATACCAGTGCAATATCCAAAGAATGAACACAAGAGTTAAGTCAAAATACAAATGGGGCTGAGGTACAGCTCAGAGGGCAGTTTGCCTTGTATGCCATGTTCCCCAGCACATACACACACACACACACATGTACACACACACACACACACACACACACACATGCTTGCACACAGATGGACACACAGAAATTTAAAAAATAGTATCATGGATAAAGAAGGTTATTCCACAAAGGAGCAGCTGATTCAAGAGAATATAATAATCACACACATTATGCATCTAAATACAGACCCTCAAGGTGTGTGAAGAAGAGGCTGGGGCTGTGTAGCAACTCGGTTAGTAGAGTATCTACCATGTATGAACCCTGGGTTCCATCTCCAGCACTGAATGGTAACAGGAGTTTGTAACCCAGCATTCAGGCTGTAGAGAGATGGGATGGGGTCTCATGTAACCCAGGATGGCATCAAACTTTCTCTCTCTCTCTCTCTCTCTCTCTCTCTCTCTCTCTCTCTCTCTCTCTCTCTTTTTCTCTAGAGAGAGAGAGAGAGAGAGAAATCAAATTTGTGTGGGTATATATGTATGATAATTAAAAACTAATATATTTCTAAGGATAAATAAACAACTCCATCACTAGAGATTTAAAAATCTCTGCCCTGGTTTCTACTGTCTTAGTACTTTTCTATTGCTGTGATGAGATACCATAACCAAGGCAACTTGTGGAAGAAACAGGTTTATTGGAGAGTTTACAGCTTCAGAGAGTGAATCCACTACCATCATGGTGGGGAACATGGCATCAGGCAGGCATGGTTCTGGACCAGTAGCTGAGAGCTTGTGTCCTTACCTGCAGGTAGGAAACAGAGAGAGAGCTAACTAGGAGTGGTGTGGGCTTTTGAAATGTCAAAGTCTGTCCCCAGTGACACACCCCCTCCATAATCCATCCCAAACAGTTCCACCAACTGGGGATCCATCATTCAAATATATAAGCCTATGGGGACATTCTCAATCAAACTACCACATTCCACTCCCAGGCCCTCACAGGCTTTTGGCCATATAGTAATGCAAAATGCATCTAGTTCAATTTCAAAAGTCCTCATCGTGTTTCCCAGTCTCAACATAGTTTTAAAGATCAAAGTTCAAAGTCTTTCCTGAGACTTAAGGCAATCTCTTAATTGTAACCCCCTGGAATATCAAAAAGCAAATTACATACTTCCAACATACAATGACACAGAGTATACATTACAGTTCCAAAAGGGAGGAATAGGGGCAGAGTGAGCAAATACTGGATCAAAGCAAGACCGAAAGCCAGCAGGGCAAACGCCAAATCCTGTAGTTCTGTTTCTGAAGGGCTCTGCCTTTCCAGTTTTGCTGATTGCAGCATATTTCTCTCTTTGGGGCTGGTTCTACCTTCTGTCTGTAGCCCTCCTTAGAAGCTATCCCACAGCCTTGACACTTCTAACATCTTGGGGACTCAAACACAATGCAGGTTTCACTTTCACAGAGTTTGAGGCTAGCCTGAGCTAAACAGTGAGTTCCTAGCCAGCCTGTATAATAAGCAACCCAAAATGCATAAAATCAAAGCCAAAGATAACAGAGATAATCAGGACAAAGAAAAGCTATTCTTTGAGATCACAAAGGAGGAGAAAAGAATTATGGAGCGAAGACACCACCGCTGGTCTACAGACGCTAAAGGACAATAAAAGTTTTAAAAGCAGCTCCTGCCAATCAAACAACATATGCAGGAAGGACAATTCCACGAGAGGACTTTTGAAGATTGCTGGGGAAAAAGCAGCCAATGTGGCCATGTGGCCCTGTGGAAGTGTGTAATAAACTGAACTTGTGGCTCAAAGCATTCCCATAAAGAAAACCCCAGGCCTAGATGTGTCCCTCAGGAATTCTACCACACCTTTTTATGAGTGAGTTCTATAGAAGTCTTTCTAAGTGCCCAAAGAGGGCGTGGCCATGTAAAATACTGTGCTCTGATAAGAAAACAGTTGATTCTGAATCAAGTATGAGTAACCATGGACCAAGAGCACAGATTAGCCCAAATGACTTATTTGACCACAGAAAGGGTTACATGATATATGACTTTGCTTTTCTTTCCTGACAAGAACTCTTTGTGTGTGTGTGTGTGTGTGTGTGTGTGTGTGTGTGTGTGTGTGTGTGTGTGTGTGTGTGTGTTGCATTTTGAGGTCACAGATTGATATCAGGTATCTTCCTAAATTGTTCTCTACCTTATAATTTGAGCACCTCTCAGTGAATCTGGAGCTTACCAATAGGTTAGACTGGCTAGCCAGCATGCCCCAGCCACCCTCCTGTCCCTATTTCCCGGCACTGGGATTTTCTTTTAAAGCAAGCCTAGCTTTTTCTTGATGCTGGAGATCTGAACTCAGGTCTTTGTGTCTGTTTTGAGCAAGCACTGACCTATCCTGGTAGCCCTCCTAAATGAATTTTTATCCTTACAAAAAAGAAAGTCATGAATACATAGGTTTACAAAAAATATGCAGGAAGCCAGTTAGTAGTGGTGTACATACACCTTTAATCCCAGCACTCTGGAGACAGAGGCAGGCTGATCTCTATGTTTGAGGCCAGCTTGGTCTACAGAGTGAGTTCCAGGACAGACAGAGAAACCCTGTCTCAAAACAAACAAACAAAAGGCAAACATGCATAGGAAGAGTCATCAGGTAAGCAAACTCAGCAGGCAGGAATATCTACAGAATTTAAGAATTGTCTTCAGCAGATGTTTAGCTTTAAAATTGGTGTCAGTTAGAGGTGTGTCAAGCTTAAGGACACATTCTCAGAATTTTATCTAGAAGTCTTGGGAATGTGAGGTGAGATACAAAGGCTGAGGGTAAATGGCTATTAAATGGAAATAAAGATGGCTCAAGACAGTTTTGGCTCTTGACCTACACCATTCATCTCGCCACAGCCACGCCTTACATAGCTAATGTGAAGTGAACACAAGACCTTTAGAGCAGATGCGTCACTTCAGGGAGTGTCCCCCAGGACTAAGTCCCAGCTTAGTCTCTGAAGCCAGCCTCACACCTGATTTCAGAAACCAGACATAGATACTTAGAGAGAGGAAGACCACACGGATGGAAGCATTCTTAAAAGCACACTGGCCGGGCAGTGGTAGCGCACACCTTTAGTCCCAGCACTTGGGAGGCAGAGGCAGGTGGATTTCTGAGTTCGAGGCCAGCCTGGTCTACAGAGTGAGTTCCAGGACAGCCAGGGCTACACAGAGAAACCCTGTCTCGAAAAACCAAAAAAAAAAAAAAAAAAAAAAAAAAAAAAGCACACTGAGTAAAAAGTACATGAATGCTACATTTTACAGTCAATTGGGGGTTAATGCCAGAATTCAAATTTTATTTTAACATTAGAAAATTAATGAGTTTAACTAATCATACTAACAGACTGAAAAAAAAAAAGGTCATGGGAGAAGCCTTTGACAAGTCCAGTATTCATTTCTGTTTCAAACTTTTTATTAAATTTATTTGTGTGTGTATGTATGTGTGTGTATGTGTGTGAATGTGTGTGTATGTATGTGTGTGTCTGTATGTGTGTCTGTAGGTGTGTATGTAGGTGTGTCTATGTGTATATATGTATGTATGTGTATATATGTATGTATATGTGTATATATGTATGTATATATGTATATGTGAGTGTATGTGTGTGTATGTGTATATATGTGTGTATGTGTGTATATGTATGTATATGTGTGTATATGTATGCATATGTGTGTATATGTGAGTGTATGTGTGTATGTATGTATGTATGTGTATGTATGTGTGTGAGTATGTGTGTGTATTTGTGTGTGTGCTCACACCCACCTGCTTGTGTCACATCACAGGTGTGGTGGTCAAAGGGGGACAACTTTCAGGATTGGTTGGTTCTCTCCTGTCACCAAGTGAGGCCCAGGGATTGAACTCAGGTTGTCAAGCTTGCAGCAAGTACCTGTTGAGCCTCTTGCCAGCCCCCAGTATCTTTTATAATGTGAATATAAAGCATTCTTATCAAACTAGAAATAAAATGGGAATCCCTCAACTAGATTAAGGGTATTTGTGAAAAACTGCTAGCTAACATCGTGCTTCCTGGAAAAGACTCAATGACATCATCTAAGACCTGGAATAAATGTCCTTTCTTCTTCTTTTCTCTCTTTTTCTCTTTCTTTTTTAAGATTAACAAGTTTATTTTATGTATATGAATACACTGTCACTGTCTTCAGACACACCAGAAGAGGGCATCGAATCCCATTACAGGTTGTGAGCCACCATGTGGTTGCTGGGATTTGAACTCTGGACCCCTGGAAGAGCAGTCAGTGCTCTTAACTGCTGAGCCATGGTATCTTTCATGCTTCTAGCCAAAGCGATGGGGTAAAACAAAGAAAAGACACCTAAATTAGAAGGGTAAAAAAATATTGGATAAATAAAAAACAAAAAACCTCCCCATGCTGTGTGTTTTTGTTTGTTTTCTTTTGTTAGGCTGATCTTACAATCACTTAGAAAGAAAAAGAACAGAACAGAACTAACAAACCCACTCTGCTTGCAAATCATTCTAAAGCTACAGTACTCAACACAGCATGGCACCAAAACTGGAGCCACAGATCACTAGAAGAGAGTAAGATTATAAGCAGACCCGCACATGTCCACACAACGGATTCGACTAAGGGTCAAACTAATTCACTGGACAGGAGATGAAACCCTTCCAGAGACTTGGGAACTTTGTTCTGTATTTTAATGAAACACAGACAAATATAAAACCCAGAATATAAAGCTTTTGGGAGAAAATATGGAGGGCTTTCGTGATCTTGGGTTATTGAGGGTGCAAGCCTCACATCCTGAAGGTCAACACCGAAGGACAGTCGCCGTGTGCTGGCAAGACCTATGCAGCTGAAGCCTTCACACAGTGATCACGGAAACGTAACGTGGAACAGACATGTTGGAAAGCTATTTGATAGTCACTGCTGAAGCTGAGGACTGTGGACGCCACAGAATACACTCAGATTAAAAACGATGCGTTTATGTTGAGCTGCATGCAGAAATCATCAGAGGATAAAGGCAGCTGGATTGGGACAGGCTGATCCAGTAAGTCCACACACAGTGTTTATTCTGAGGGCATGGAGACCGTGAGGGTGCGATAGATGGCGGTCAGAATCCGCAGCTGCTGGGTCACTCGCCAAGACCAGCCTTTCCTTTGATTTAACAAGAGAGGAACCATTTGATTGCTTAATAGAGAGTTGGGATACTTTTAGTGGTTCTCAACCTTCCTAATACTGAGACCCTTTAATACAGTTTCTCATGTTGTGGTGACCCCCCCCAACCATAAAATTATTTTCACAGCTACTTCATAACTGTAATTTTGCTACTGTTATGAGTCATAATGCAAATTGTTTTGGAGATAGAGGTTTGCCAAATGGGTCACAGCCCACAGGTTGAGAAACACTGTTTTAAGTCTCCTACCTCCTCCCCACCCTGCCCCTCCCTGCCCCGCCCCACCCCCAACAGTTTTCTTTCCTTCCTAAGGCCATTTCTGCAGTTCAGGGACTCCTGATATTTCCACATTGGGAGGTACATGGGCATAAATGCCACTGAGCAGGAGTGTCAGGTCTCAGGGCCATGAAGGCCAGGCTGGCCCGGGCAGTTCCTGTTCTCCTGAAGCTTTCATGGGAAGGTCATGCCCTGGCAGGTGCCCAGGGTGCTGGATGCGGCAGGGTGCAGTGGGAATCCAAAGTCGTCACCATTCTGCCCCCCTCTTAGAGCTTGAGAAGCTGCCAGGAGGGATGCTGGGCGTTTTCTCGTTGCTAGTGGCAACGCCCATGTCCCAGTGCTCAGTAACTCCAATTCTTGAGAACCCCCAAAAGGTACTTGTAGGGGCAGCAGTGGAGATTGTACCGAATAGGTGACCCACCTGACGGGAGTCCCGGGGAGGCTGGGAAACGGGTTGTGACTAGGATCGTACAGCTTTGCGTTTTAAATCTCCTTGCCCTCTTCTTAACCTGCAGTCCCAGCCGGTCTCCCTCAGCCTCTGGAAGGTAAGACCCGATGAAGCAGGAAAGCGGCAATTTTGGGTGTGCACACCCTATCATGGCTTCAGGCTGCACCAAGCTTGTTTGCAGAACACTCCTACCCTCTTGTACCCACGAACACTGGGCACAGCTATTGCCCTCCAGGAGAGGTGCTGTGTAGAGAGACCAAGGTTAGACTTGAGGGAGGGGAGAAGAGGAGTGAGAAGGGAAGGGAGAAGAGAGACCAAATAATTTCCACAAATCAAAACCACCTTCAACTTTCTCCACATTCGAGTGAACATTTTATAGGCACACACTGAGCTATGAAAGTGGTGGTATCCGAATGACTTTGGCCAACAAAACTCTGAGGGGTCCAGGAGATGTGTTTGTGAGAGGAGCAAGCCCTTGAAGACTGGGTGATGTTAGAGGCCTTTGCCTTCCGCACCTTTCCTTTCCAAGCCCTGCATGTGGCTGCCATCTTAGCAGGAGGCTCACGGGAATCACACATATTTGTGGCTCAGGCTGCCTGCCCAGCATTGACACTCAGACCTACCATATTGGTGGACTTAGCTTCCAGATGGAGTTTGCTTGTGTATTTTGTAACCTTGAGGCAGAGTCCCCACTCCATGCCAACACACACCCTGCTTTATGTCTACTCCAGCATCTCACCTATACTTCTCGGAGGCTAAAGTTATATGGTAGTTATTCAGTGCAAGTTCATTTCAAATAACCCATTGAGCTGAACTATTACATTTCTAAGATAACTTTGCCTTGAATCAAAGGAAAGTTAATCAAACTATGTAACTGTGCAGGCCTACAATTAGAAATGGCTGAGAGTAGTCAAGGTTTAACAGTTCAGAAATGCTTTGTGTAGATAGATAGTCTCCATAGGCATCAGAAGTCCACAGAATATGACATTTATGGACAGTCTTTGTTAAAGATCATTTGTCTGAAGACCCGTCTGCTCCTGACAGCACCCTTTTCTTGGATTCAAAGAAGAAATTGAGCATCAATGTAGTTGCTTCAATTGTGATGAGACAGTCACTAGGTAAAGATTGCCTCATTTCATCTACAGACAAAATACTGTCCAGAAAAAGAACACACTATGTGGAATAGTCAGCTGGTAATCTCTGCCAAGACAGAGTAAACAGTCCTTCAAAATTCTGCATTAATTTAAGGTCTGTCAGATGATCCTGGGCTAGAAGACAGATGCTCCAACTTCCTGACAGATGGGGGCTGTATAGGTAGGCAGCTGTTCTACAACTTGTCTCAGTTCTGGAAGCTGTGGTAGGCTTCCTATATTTTCAGATAAAATTGGTTGGTCTCAGATTTCTGATGGCACTGAAGACTAATTACAGTCTAATAGCCAACCCAGGCTATTTAGCATTGAGAGACTATATTTGAGAGGACAGTTTTCAGATAGTATACAAGCTAACCCAGGACAGAAAAGATATGGAATGATAAGCCTTTTTAAATTAGGATAGATGACACAGTGTTCTATTTAATTGACAAAATGATGGACTGGGTGTTAGGTGTTCTTCCTTTCTCTGCTTAGAAGGCATGTACCACCATGTCTAGTTTATATAGTGCTGAGGGTCTAACCTAGGGCTTCGTGCATGCTAGGGAAGCCCTCTACCAACAAACCCACATTCTCACCCATGGGGTTCTTAAGAAGAAATAATGTAAACACCCAAATATGATTTATGTGGGAAACTGGTACAGTAACCCTCCAGCTCACCCTCTCTCAGGCTGAAGAGTAATATTTCATTTTGGTCTTGAAAAATGCATGCCTTGTACATTAAAAAGGGAGTGTTTTGGTGTTTTTTTGTTTGTTTTCTGGAGAACTTCAAGCTTATAAACAGTTCAACTGGCATTAGCTATTTGGATTTCCTGGGAAACTTCCAGAAAGGCAACGATGAAAGGATCAAGAGCAAATCCCTCCCACACTCATGCCCTGCCCCTCTGGCTTGACCATTGCCATCCTTATAGCTTCCAGAGTCCTACCAACCAATATTCCCTGACAGGCTTTCAAACACATTCTTAAAATGTCTTACCTTTAGGCTGCTCTCCCTGGGGACCCAACGTCAATGCACAGTAGGCATCATCTCCTCAGATGTCCAGGAGAAGCTGGCCTTTGGAACAGAAGGTGGCATAGGAATGGAACTGCCCCACATTGTTAGTGAAGTCAGTCTTATAATTAAAACTCTTTTTGCAAGAACCAACCTGCTTTCCCGGGGAAAAGAGGTTACCCCAGTGCATGGAGGTACCCATGCACTGACTTGGTGTGACTCACCTCCCCCCTGAATAACTTTTGCAGCTCTTGAAGAGCCACACTTTATTTTTAGTGTCAGCCTTCTGGAGCATTTGACCTTTTGCCTAGATATGGGACCTCACAGTGGAGAGTAAGTTTTAGCCTTCTCTCCATGCCACACAGGGATATACATTAAAGTTAAATTGTCTTCTGTAGGACACACTTGAAATACGGAGGGGCTACTTAGAACAAAGTAAAATTGCTCACAGTCAGATACACACACACATGTGTACATGGGTACACACACATACACACACACACACACACACGTTGGTAACATCACCTTCCATGTCTGAGTTATGATTTTTTTCTTTTGTATCTTTCCTGCCATCTACTGTATGAAGATGGCATAAACAACATTTATAAAAATATTTTAAACTCTGGGCAAGCATCACCTTACTGAAATATTAATCCCACTCATTTCAGAATAACAAAAAACTTGCACATAATGTTCAGAAATAAAAATGAAACAGCATATAGTCATCAAAAATCATTACTAAGAATTTTTCTATTAAAAAATGAAATTGTTCTTTACTGTGTTTACTGCTGTTATTATAACTGAGTAGTTGAGACTAGATAATATATGGCAAAGAATTTATTTCTTGCAGTTCTAGAAGCTAAAACTTCCAAGCTGGTATCTGGTTACAGCACAGAACATTCCATGAGGAGGGACTCATGAGGGCTGGGTAAGCCTTTAGGATGAAGAGGCACTGCTGTCTTGTCATAATGTATCATCCCTTCAGTTGCTCACACCTCAGCTGTTCTAGGAGAAGTTGGATTTCCGACGATAGTGCGGCAGGAATGAAACTCTGTAGCTATTGACTTTTTGCTGTTACAGAGTTACTTTTGTGTAAGACCCAGCCTGCCTTCCCCAGATACACAGGATACAGAAGGACTACATTCTAGCAACTCCCTGCATTCTGACTAACTTTTGCATTCCCTCCGTGTCAGTGATGAGACTAGTCCACTCATGAAAGCAGAGCTCTATGGCCCAGTCATCGTCCAAAGATCCCATCTCAACTGCCATTAGCATTTAGTGAAAAGACACTGGCAATAAACCAGCACACCCATGACCTTGCATCTTTTCTCTTGCTTCAACTGCTGTCTGCATGTGTTCCTTCAGCAAGAATGCTCCCTTGAGTCAAATCTGTATACTGAAGCTGGGGAGGGAGGAGGTCTTCTTACTCTTGAATATGTATATTTAAAGATTTATTATTTCATGTGTATGTGCCTGAGTGTGTGTGTGTGCACCATATGTGTACAGGTGCACAGACGAGTGCATCGAATCCCCTGGAACTGAAGTTACTGGCTGTGGTTAACCACCCTATGTGGGCGCTGGGAACCTAAACCTTGATCCTCTGTGAGAGTAGCAAGTGCTCTTAATCACTGAACTATCTGTCCAGCCCTTTGATGGGATCTAATGCACTCTGTACTTATGATCCATGACTGCCTCTTGCCTTCTGGAAATGGTCAGGGGCAGTGACAAAGACACCAGAGCCCTTGTAGTCCTCATCTGTGGTCCTTGGTCAGGACTTTGCCTCTGCTATTCTCTTCCACCTTAAGGGCTGTGCTTCCCACTGTCTGGAGTTGTGCGTGTGGTCTTTCAGAAGGCAGCTGCTGCATTCTCTTATGTCCCCTCCCCCTTGGTACCCATCATCTCTCAGAGCAGCCACCATTTCCTCATGGGAGTTCTCCCTCATCCGTACTGTGCTTCCGTTTCTCCTGTCTATCCGTCCATCCATCTCGATCCGTTCTATTGTCATGGACTTCCTGTCTACCCAGTGTAATGTAATTGCTGATTTCCTACCCATGACAGCTAGGTCTCTGTCTGTACCATTCATTATTTTGCTCATAGCAAGCAGCATCACAGGGTAGGCACTTGCTGCTCTCACAGAGGATGCACTGAACTGACACCATTCCCTGGGCCAGAATCCTGGGTTTTTCTTCTTATAAATGAAGAGAGAAAGTTGGACACTAGGATTCATCTCGCCTGACTGTGGACACAGTGTTACCAGCTGCTTCAGGCTCACGCCTCCCTGATTTCCCAGCCATAATAGACTATACCATGGAACTGTGAGCCAAAATAGACCTTCCTTTCTTTTTTATATATATAAAAGAAAAATTTTAATTGGGATTACAGTTTCAGAGTTTTGAGTCCATGATGGCAGAGCAAAGGCATGTCAGCAGGAACAGCTGAGGGCTCACATCTCGAACTATAAACAGGAGTCAGACAGAGAGCACACTGGGAATGGCTGAGTCTTTTGAAACCTCAAATCCTGCCCCCAGTGACACACCTCATCCAACAAAACCACACCTCCTCATCCTTCCCAGACAGTTCCACCCTCTGGGACCAAGTACTCAAATATATGAGCCAATATGGGCCATTCTCATTCAAACCACCACAGACCTTCATTCTGTAGGTTGTCAGGGGGAAGAACTTTGAATGTAATTCAGGTGTTAGTTTTTGGTTTTGTGTATTTGTTTGTTTTGTTTTCTACTTTTGAAGTCTTATCTAGATATCCTGTACCAATATTTGTCTTCTGTCTTATTTTGGCTCTAATATCTTTGCTATGGTTTCCTTGGCAACTTGAAGTATTTTGTGCTTTCCTATGAAATTTGGGGTGTTTTCTCAGAGTTATTCAAAGTTATTCTTGGTATTAAAATCACCACTATTACACTGGGACCTAAACCTCCTTTGTATGTCTAGTAGTGTTTTGTTTTTTATAAAAGTAGGTGCTGTTCTAACACTTAATGTATAATTTTACAACTCCTCCAGATATTTTCTTCAAGTAGCCCTGAATATAGTTTGCTTCTTTCTTTCTGTCTTCTAAATTTGATGGTTTAACATATTAGCAATATTTCTTTCTGAATCCTCATTGTCCTATCTCTTTTTCTAGAGGGTTTATTCACTTTGTTAATGGTGGTAGTTACTAGTCTCTTTATCTCCTGGGTATAGGGTTCTCTTTTTGTAATCCTGGTCTAGTGCTCATGAATTCTTGACCTATTCTTGTCATAGGTCATGTTCACTTCTCCTTCCATTATGAAGCACAACCTTGCTGGGGTCAATAATCTTGATTGATTGTCATTTTCTTTCAGGACCTGAAATACATCATTGTATGCCCCTCTGGCATTTAGAGTTCTTTCTGAGAAACCTGCTGTTGGTCTAATGCATTTCCTTTCAGTGTTACTTGATATTTCTCCCTTGGTGATGATGTACTTTTGTGTCCATGTCTGTTTGAGGTCCTAATTGCTTCTTGTACATGGATGTATATGTCTTTCCCATGATTTGGGACATTTTCTGCAATTATTTTACTAAAGAGATTTTCTATGCCCCTAAGTGATAGTTATTCTCCTTTAGGTATGCCAATGATCTAAAGATTTTATTATTTAAGGGCATCTCAAAGCTCTCGCATTTTCTCTTCATACTTTTTTACTTCACTTTTGTTCTTTCTGACACTAACAATTCAAAATATGTTTTCAAGCTCTGTTATCTTTCTTCTGTTTGCTCTAACTTGTTACTGAAACTGTCAACTAATGTTTCTATTTGACCCTTAGAGCTTCTTGCATCCTTGGCGAGTTCTGTCTGGTTTTCTTTCAAATGCTGTGTTGCCCAACTGTATGTGCATAGTGTGTTAGTGTGTGTGTGTTTTCATTTTCTTATATTTCTATGGTGAAGATTGTTTCTTTGTAGCCACGGGCATTTTCTATGATATTGCGTGATGGCCTCCTTAGTGATGGCCTCTTGATAACGTGTCTTGGGAGGTATCAGTCCTGGATTCAACCTCACAGCACGGAGTCTCTCCTAGTCTCAATCTCTAAGGCTAATCTTCTACCAAGTGCCATACCTCTCCACCCCCCCACCTCCTACCCTCTACCCCCTACCCACCCACCCCAACTCAGCAGAGCTAACAGTAGAAAGGGGTGAGCTGTCTGCTCACCTGCACCCAACTGAACCTTTTTTTCCTAGGTTGCTTTTGCCAGGGCATTTTATCACTGCAACAGCAAAGTAACAAAGACAGCGGTTCTATTTTTTTCTTTCTTTCTTTAAATGGCTTGTCTTCTTTCTGTGTCTTAGAAATGTCTTCAAGCATGCTGGCAGCCTCAGCATGACGCCTTCGCCAAGGATACTTCTCTGTGTGCATCTGGCTCCGACTGCTTCTCTTTTAGCTCCATGTCCATGTACTCTTAAGCTTCACATCAGTTACTTTGTTTAAAACGTTCCCTACCTCCTGCATCTTGGTTTGGGTCCAAAGCAGCAAGCTAAGAGTCATCTGTCCGCTACACTCTTTCCCCATACCACACAATAAGCCACCGAAGTAGTATAAAAATAATTTCCATCTTCTGTTTCTTTTCCATTCGATTTCACACTACTTTGTCTTGCCCGGGTAAAAATACTCAGTTGACCTCTGTGTTTCGTCTGCCCTCTTCCGTCATGGACAGTGCTTGTTGCTAGATGTATGATCTTTCTAAACTGTGTGACCATTGTTGGTTTCCTGTTCAAAACCTGTCATACTCCATTGACTTAAGAGTAATTTTCCAAAGACTTATTTGTATGTGTTGCCTGCATGTGAATCCCATGTGTGATGGTTGTCTTGGGAGGTCAGAAGAAAGTATCAAATCTCCTGGAACTAGAGTTGTGGATGGTTGTGGATCACATGTGAGTAGTGGCAACCAAATCTCGGTTCTCTTCAGAAGCAACAAGTGTTCCTAACTGCCGAGCCATATCTCCAGCTCCAATTTAATAATAAAGTCAATAGCTCTTGACTTATTATACCAGGTCTTTCTCATCCCTCCCTCCCTCCCTCCCTCCCTCCCTCCCTCCCTCCCTCCCTCCCTCCCTCCCCACTCCCTCTCCTTTTCTTTCTCTCTCTCTCCTCCCCTCCTTTTCTTTCCTGTGTGAGGAGATCAAAGCCGAATTATGGGACTCAGTTTTCTCTTTCAACCGCGTGGGCTCTGGGAACTGAATTCAAGTTCTTAAACTTGGCAGGAACAATCTTGCTGAGCCACAATATTTGTATTTAAAGCTGAACTATACCCTAAAATTTTGATTACAGATTATATTCATATTAATACCCCATTGTATTGTATTTAAATAAATCAGTTTTTTAAAAGAATCATTTATAATAGTAGAAGTGAAAAGATACCCCTCAAAGTCTTGTAAGAGACATCACTAAATTCAAAGTACTGCATTTACGTTTTAAAAGTGAGGTTTCAAATGGATGGAAAAAAAGATTAAAAGCCAAGGCTGGATTCCTGGCCCTATATGTACTTTCTATCCTGAGACATGAAATTATATATTTCATGTTGCTCTTATAGGTTTTGTAACAAGAGAAGAATTAGCTCTGCCTCTTTGATAACTAGAGTTGAAGTCAAATCCATAAATTTATTTTAATCTGGTCTTCTCTCACCTGACCATTTTAAAGTAAGCATTCAATCAAAGCAAATATTTCAGTTTGCTCCTGTTTTTTTGTTTGTTTGTTTGTTTGTTTGTTTTTTAGATTTATTTGCTTTTATCTTATGGGGGTGTGTGTTTCTGGGCATGTGTGTCTAGTGCCTGAGGAAGCTAGAAGAGTGTTGGATACCCTGGAGTTGGAGTTATAGGCACTTGTGAGCTGCCTAGTATGGGTGCTGGGAACTGAGCCCAGATCCTCTGGAAGAGCAGTGAGTGCTCTTGAGTGCTGAGCCATCTCTCCAGCTCTCTCCAGCTTCGTTTTATGTTTTGTTTCTACCTTGATTACTCTCCCTTCTTTGGGGATTAAAAGGCCAGTCGTTCTTTACAGTACCAGATACACTGGAAATCTTTTTGTATAGAGACATAATACCATTGAGTTTAACCTGTCCTCCACTTTCTGTTCCGTTAGATTTAGTGTATGTGGGTTTACATTGAGCTCTTTGATCCTCTTGGACTTGAGTTTTGTGCAGGGTGATAAATAGAAATTTATTTGCATTCTTGAACATGTAGAGATCCAGTTATACCAGCACCATTCGTTAAAGATGCTCTCCCTTTTTGGAATCCCATTACAGATGGTTGGGAGCCACCATGTGGTTGCTGGGAATTGAACTCAGAACCTCTGGAAGAGCAGTCAGTGCTCTTAACTGCTGAGCCATTTCTCCAGCCCCTTTTGTCCTATTTTAAAGGGTACAGTGAGAGGACGTAGAGGACGCAGTGGCACTAGAGCATTAGACTATATGGATATTCGAGGAGGTGGTGAAAGTTTTCATATGTGAAATTACATCAACCTGGCAAGACGCATGAGACTCACCGTACGCTAGGTCAGGGTTACTCCTAGGACCCCATCTGTCCAGCAACATAGATTTTATCAATCTGTATGCCAGTTATGAGTAACTCATTTCCACAACTCTAAAAAAAGATTTATTTACTTATTTTACCTATGTGAGTACACGGTTGTTCTCTTCAGACGCACCAGAAGAGGGCATCGGATCCCATTCCAGATGGTTGTGAGCCACCATGTGGTTGCTAGGAATTGAACTCAGGACCTCTGGAAGATCAGTCGGTGCTTTTAACTGCTGAGCCATCTCTTCAGCCCTTCTAGAACTTTTTAAAAAGATTTTTAATGTTTAAAAAAATAGGGGGCTGGCCGTCATAGACCACGTTCTCTCTAGTGAGCATGAAAATCGCGTAGCCACTAGGTGGCAGTGTGTATTTAGTTCAGACTGAGCTTTGCAGGCCTCGCTCCCACCCCTACCCCACGTGATGGCTAAGCACGATTTAAAACTTTACTCGAGCACTCTAAAATTATCTTGAACTCTGCGCAACGCCCACAAACCTTAAAGTTTATTTGTGAAATTATTTAATAAGATCAGCTAAGTGAAGAGATACGGTGACTGTTGGCACGTTGAAAACACTGAAATATCTTTAAAGTTACACTTAAAAAAAAAAAAAAAGTCTAATTGAATGCGGAAATAGCTCTAAGCCTGGGAGAACCTCTATCATCTCTTTAAAAACATTTCAAAACAAGGGTCCACAAGGTGGCTCAGCAGTTCAAGGCACTTGCCACGAAAACCTGGCAAATGAAACCAGCGTAAAGGCAAAAGGAGAGAAAGAATTTCACAAAGATGCCCTCTGACTTCCACACAAGCGCCATGGCAGGTGAGCGTCCTGCTCCATCATTCATTCATTCATCATTCATTCACGTTCTCTCTCTCTCTCTCTCTCTCTCTCTCTCTCTCTCTCTCTCTCCCTCCCTCCCTCCCTCTTTCTCTCCTTTTCCGTCTCTCTCTCTAAATAATTTTGAAAAACAATTAAATAAAAAAATTTCCATTCTATTCCTTCCACTATATACCAAATTAAGACATTGTGTTTAAAAGGCCAGGCTTTCTGTACTGTACTTCTATGAAGCAACAGAAAATGGACACACAGACTTGAATTTTTTATATTCCTTGTGATCTTAAGATGCTGTCTCTGTTTTGCCCCCGTGAGACAGTCTCTGCCATCCTGAACTCATTGTGCGTTTCAGAAATAGTCATAGAGAAAGGCGCGATTAATTGAGGTACATCATAGGGTACTACCTATTAGGGAGCTTTCCCTTTAGGGGGACTCTGGTCCTTTCCTCTTTCAGGCCATGTCCACAGTGAGATTCTGAATGAGGAAAGACAAATCACCCTTTCTTTTGAATATCAGAAGCACCCTAGTGAAAAAGCAAAGAGAATCCAATATAAAGAATGCTTGTTAATTTTAACATGACACGGGTAGAAAAATTTTAGAAAAAATTATGTATTTAAACTCAATATTTAGATATCGGTTTCCTTAGCCGGGGGTGGGGTGGCGTTGGCAATGCCTGGAGACTGTTTCTGTCCTGACAGCTGGGGGCCGGGAGCAGGCATCTGGTAGGCAGGAGGCAGGGATCTGCTAGACTGACTGCTCTATTCCTAAACCAACACAGCTGAGCGGCAGGAGCCTGCAGAGTGTGAGCCTCCACAAATGTTCGTGGAAAGAAAAGAAAATGAAAGTCAGGAAAGGAGTCACACTGCTGCTGCAGGGACTGGAAGAGTCTAAGACTCTTGAGATCATAGTTGCCCAAGGCTAGGAATAACAGGTCCATGGTAGAGTGCTTGCATGAGTGAGACCCTGGGTTCGAGCCCCAGCCCACCTCCAGACAGAAAGAAAGAAAAAAAGAAAAAAAGAAAGAAAGAAAGAAAGAAAGAAAGAAAGAAAGAAAGAAAGAAAGAAAGAAAGAAGGAAGGAAAGAAAAAGAAAACCCCTGGAAATCTTTTGGGGTTCATTTTATTTTCTCACCAAAAAAACAAGAAAGAAAGAGAGAGAGTGAGAGCGAGAGGAAGAAAGAAACCCTAGGACTAAAGCTAAAGATGTATAAATTTTTGTAATATACTCATCTTTTATTAGTTTGAAAAAATAAAGAAAAAATGTCTTATCACTTAAACGATATGCAGAGAGAATAATAAACAGAATCTGTTTTGTATAACTCCACTTTGCCTAGATAATGTTAACTAAATAGCATTATTTTTTCAAATATTGTATGATGACCCCATTTATTTAATTTATGTAATATTAATAATAGAAACATAAAACATTAATACAGACTCCAAAAAGTGCCTACTTGAGAGTTGTAGGGGTGTTGTTTTGTTTGTGTGTTTTGAGGTCAGGCATTACTGTGCAGCCCTGTGTGGTCTGGAACTCACCATGTAGCTCTGGCTGGACTCAAACTTGTGCATTCCTGGGATTAAGGTGTGAACCACCATACTCAGCTAAGAGAAAACTTTCCTAGCATTTCAAACTGATAAACCCAGCATTCTGGAGGCTGAGGCAGAAGGATTGCAAGTTTAAGACCAACCTGGGCTACATAGAATCTTATGTATAAAAACATGTCTTGGAGATGTAGCTCAGTGGTAGAACACTTGCCAAGCACAAATAAGGCCTTGGGGTTCAACCTCCAGCACTGAAGGGGGGGGGAGAGAGAGAATAAAACAAAACACCCCCTCCCCAAAACTAGTTTTCTAATATGTGTATATAGACATATTACATATACATTCTCAGTCATAAAAGATCTTCATTGTGCTACATAATTTTCTAGACTTTCTAATTTTCTAGAACCAAGTTTTAGAGAGTTTTGACAACTGCCAAGTTAGAGGGAACCCAGGCATGCAGGAGACCAACTGCCAGTGCTGATGCTCCCATTGGCTGGCAGTCAGTTCCCTCCTGCCTACTGTTTTCCCTCTTTCAGAACTGAGAACCTGTGAGGAACCATATGACTGGTGGTATGTGTTGTCATCTTTCACCCAGCGTGGTCCTGAGGTCTTGTCACGGTGTCTGCAGTCAGTGTCATGCAGTATTTGACTGTCTGTACCACAATTGGTTTGTCCAAACTGTTAGACATTGAGGCTGTTTCTAGCACTGGGGCAGTTTGGGCAAAGTTTTGACATGCATTCATGCAGAGGTCTTTGTAGAGACATGTGTTTTCCTTTCAGATAAATACATAGAACTGGGATTGTTGTGTTGGGTGGTAAGCATATCCTGCCAGTCTGGATCCTGGTTCAGTAAGAGACCCCGTCTCAAGGGAACAACATGGAGAGGGATAGAGGAGATCCCGTGTACACACATGTGCGTACTGCATACATCACACACACTCAGACACATCATACCCCCAAATAAAGAAATAAACAAAAGCTCCTTTTCCTAGCACTCTCCCTCTCTCCCCAAGTAACTCTGCTAAAAGAAGTTTTAAAATACTAAAATGTATTATTATTGTGTGTGGAGCTGAGAGAACAACTTTGTGGTGTTCATTCTGTCTGCTCACCTTTTTTGAGGGTTGGACTTGGGCCTCCTGGTTATGCAACAAGAGCCATTTCACTGGTCCCAAAGAAAGCCTTTTTTTTTTTTTTTGAGACAAGGTTTCTCTGTGTAGCCCTGGTTGTCCTGGGAACTCATTCTTTAGACCAGGCTGGCCTGGAACTTAAGAGATCTGCCTGCCTCTTCCTCCCGAGTACTGGGACTAAACGCATGCGCTACCACTACCTGGTCTGGTCCAAAGAAATTCTTATTAAGGATAATTAAGAGTATATTGTCGGTCTCTGATGGATAACAAGTTTATGGGGAAGAATATGTGGGTTTGGTAGGAAAATGACTTGTGTTGTGGATATAAAGAAAAATCAATTAAAGTATATGTTCCCAAAGTGGAGAATAATCTATTCTGTTTTCTTGTAATCTTATTTTCAATGTATACGTCACACATTTCTGTTCTAACAGTATTCCATGTGTTAAGTGGAAAGCTAACAGTCTTAGCATTTGACATCTAAAATCCTAGAGATAAATTTCATTTTCTCCATGTCCTGTGAGTCTATCACTGAAGCAGTGGGAATTCTGTCCCATGTCTCAGCCTTGCACTTGTCCACACTCCGCTCCTCTGCCCTGGGAGCTCTGCCCAGAGGCTGGAGATAGCCATCCCACCCTAGAGAGGTTAGCAGGGCCAAGTAAGGAGAGGTCATGGCAAAGAATAGCCCAGGCATCACTCATGTCAGTCATAGAAAGAGAACAACTCACGGGTAAGAAGAGTCAAGTGATATTGATCCGTGGCTCCCCAGGGTTGAATTCAGAACATGTTCTGCTGTCTCCTGGGTGCCAAGATTTGACAGAAAGGGCAAAGGACAGCTGGAACAATGTGGGGTGGGCGGGTGAAATTGCCATTCATCGTTCATGTGGGAATGGAGTGCTCAGACTGAGGGGACCTTGACAAGGCTCCCTGCCAGCAGCCTACTCATTTCTTATCGGAAACCTAATGCTGGC
Source organism: Uromys caudimaculatus (assembly GCA_028551405.1). Lineage (NCBI taxonomy): Eukaryota > Metazoa > Chordata > Mammalia > Rodentia > Muridae > Uromys > Uromys caudimaculatus. The sequence goes on from CM052719.1 coordinate 33,761,886, forward strand.
TACTGTTGCTATCTTCAGCCTGGGGACTGGATCAGTGAGGAGGCGACATTGTTATCAATGTGTGGAGAACACTTCTTCCTGTGAAGAGGAAGAAATCAGAGTGGAAAGAGAAGGGGAAAAAAAAAAAAAAGCACAAAATCAAAAGGCAGAAAAAAAAAAACCACTTCAGAAAATATACCACAAACAAAAGGAGTAGGAGAAAAAGCAGTCTTTGGGTCAGCTGGGAACTCAGTTAATTTTGATCAAGACAATGTGAAGGTTAATGGAAAAGCAAAAAGACACACTTTGAGAAGTTAAGTTATAACGAGAAGTTGGATGCAACCCAGATACATATTACTCATTAGGAGGTTTGTCACGCAGATAATGGTGTATTCACACAATAGACTGTCATTAAAGGGATGACGCATATAAATACTGACATGCTTACCTGTAATTCATTTAGAGCCAAATAAATCGATAGGATACTTAAAAGACTATAATTTTATTTTTTAAATTATATTTTAGTAAGTATATGGAAAATTATCTAGAAAATGAAGCACCAAGTACCCTGGGGCAAGAGAGAAACAAGGTTACAGAGTGTACAAAGTATAAAGGGGTTTGCACCTACACTGCAGAATTTTATGTTACTCAAAACATCTACGAGATTCATATGGCTTCTGTTACACATTAGGAAAAACCAAGTGGTGTTGACACATTAGTCAACCCCAAGTTTGGAAATAAATTACATTGCAAAGAAGAAAAATCATAAATAATAAGGCAAACAAACAAATCATAATTAGCAACAAAACTTGAGAGTGAAGTAATCTGCACAGGTGTGTCATAATCTCAGCCCCTGAGCTGACGTTCCCAAAGTAAACATTTCAATCATTTAAAGAATGTTAGCAGCTGGGGATTTAGCGCAGGTGGTAGGCGGGGCTCAGGCTATAGCTCAGGTGGTAGGCGGGGCTGGGGATATAGCTCAGGTGGTAGGCGGGGCTGGGGATTTAGCTCAGGTGGTAGGCGGGGCTGGGGATATAGCTCAGGTGGTAGGCGGGGCTGGGGATATAGCTCAGGTGGTAGGGTGCATGCTTAGCATGCAAGAAGGCCTGGGTTTGAATCTTGGAATAATATAAGGCCTGGTGCCAGTGCACACTTATTATACCATGTGAGTGGTAGAGGCAGGAGATTCAGAAATTCAAGGTCATCCTTGGCTGCATATGGAATTCAAGGTTATTATGGGATACAAAAGACCCTGTCTCAAAAAAAAAAAGATGTTCATTTGTTAAAATAATATAAGCAATAAATTCATTAAAGGAGGTAATTGTAGTTATAAAAGTGTGGTTATACATATATTGTTTTTAAAGGATCTATTTATTTATTATATGTAAGTACACTGTAGCAGTCTTCAGACACACCAGAAGAGGGCATCAGATCCCATTACAGATGGTTGTGAGCCACCATGTGGTTGCTGGGATTTGAACTCAGGACCTCCAGAAGAGCAGTCAGTGTTCGTAACCGCTGAGCCACCTCTCCAGCCCTATACATATATTTTATTAGTGGTAAAACAGATTAGCAACCCACAATAACATAATTGCCAGTTGATGTAGTTAGTTCTTTTTAATGGCGATTTTCTTATGAATAACTTGAATTAATCCCTTCACCTCTTTGTTATATATTGTAAATCACAAAAAAAAAAAAAAAAAAACCAATTCTAATTGCTTTTAATTTGAAGACAGGAAAGGGGCTTGGGGCTAGAGAGCAGGCTAAGCAGTTAAGAGCACTGGCTGCTCTTCCAGAGAACCAGGGTTTGATTCCCAGCACCCATTAGTTAATAACTTACTAGAACTCCAGTCCTAGGGTACCCGCCCTCCTCTTCTGGCTTCAGAGGACAACAGGTACACACAGATACATGCAGATATAACACTCATACTCGTGAAAAAATAAATATTTTTAAAAGAGGGAAGAGAGCCGGGCAGTGGTGGCACACTCCTTTAATCCCAGCACTTGGGAGGCAGAGGCAGGCAGATTTCTGAGTTCGAGGCCAGCCTGGTCTACAGAGTGAGTTCCAGGACAGCCAGTGCTACACAGAGAAACCCTGTCTTGAAAGAACAAAACAAAACAAAACAAAACAAAACAAAACAAAACAAAACAAAACAAAAAAACGAGGGAAGAGAACAGGAAATTTGTAAATATACAGAAAAACATTAACAGAATATTTAAAATCGTATCTTTAGAAAATCCTGGGTTGTGGAAAATCCTGGGTTGTGGAAGCTAAGGTAATCACATAGGTGGTCCTTCTGGATGAGCAATTTGTTGTAGCTTAAAAAAAAACAAAAAACAAATCTAGCATATCATCTAGTCCAATTTGATGTTTTCTTTGTGAAAAACAGAATAATAATTTTCTGTAGTAGTCTGGGTGTTTTTCCACATATGATTTAGGAGCACCTCCCATGCAAAATCAAACTGAGGATCTGATTACAGCCGTACACAAAAGAAGTGTAGTACACCATTGTGTTCAAAATGTTACTGAGACTGAGTTCCAATGAATTCACTTGTTGCCCTCTGGTCGGATAGAGTTCTATTTCATAGGATTTAACCAACAATCCACTCGCACAGAGCCAGGGCCTTGCACTAGATTAACACAAGCATAAAATGAATTGCCTAAGGTGGAAAAATGTAGACCAGGTTTAAAATATAACATCTGACGGCCCATATTATCTATTTCAGGTTGAAGGAAAGTGAAACTTCTGAGACATTTCTCCCCACAGAGCTATAAAAAAAAAATTAAAGGACAGGCAGAGAGCTAAAATCCGGAAACGGAAGTCAGTACTTGAGGCAGTGTGACGAAGAAACCGGAAATGGTCCTCTTTGGGCCAGCCGCACCAAACTGAGGTTTAGAAAAACTCATTGGTGGAAATACTTGATAGAAAAGAGATACTGTCTAGAAAGAATGCAAGCTAACTTATTCTTGCAGGAGGCTACAAGACGGACACCACACACACACACACACCCCTGTACACTGTTAATGTGGCTAAAGGGAATTTTCCTAGTTGGAGGCTGTCTGGGAGTTTAGAGTGAATGAGGGTCACCTGTGATCATAACCGCAAATCTCACCAGTACCTGTCACATCTCTGGCTCAGCCCCACTGGTCACTTCACAGACTGCCACACTCACAGATCTGCTAGGGTAATCTTGGCCTGACTCTGCAGCCCAGGATAAGAAAGGACAAGAGATATTACTGTCCTGACATATTACTCAGGACAGGTTGATGGTGCAGGTGTATCGTGCACCAGGAGGTCTGGCGTCTCCATCAAGGTCAGTGGGCTTCTCTCAGCAGGGGTCCAGCCAGAGTTCTTTGCTGTTGAACATTTCTGCTCACATCTAATGATGTTACAGGGCATCTTCCTGAAACGTTAGCACAATGGGGGGATCATTCTGAATTGTAGTTTGAAGACAATTTTTCTAGAGCCTGAAAATATGTAATAGTACCTAGGTGTTCTCTGCCGGACTTGGGTTTTAAAGATGGTGACAGTAATAAAGAAGAGAAGTGAAACACAGTTTTCCCTGAATTCTTCGTCTTGCCCACATTTCATAGATTAAGAGGGCTAGAAGAGTTTGATGAGAGATTAAAGTCTTCAGAGCAAACTTGGAAATTCTTCCTGAAGGAAGAAGACAGTAGAAGCCCCAAAATTCTTTTTGAATGCCAACTATAACTTAATCATACACTAAAAATTTAAGGATCCAATTGAATATAGATTTTTCAGGAAAATATGTGGTCTAGTCTAGCAATTTAGTAAAAAACAAACTTAGAGTTTACAAATAGGAAAGTAACTCAAATTTGTCATATTATCTCTGTCCCACAGCCTAATTTCCCTTTGATAAATGTGGCTAGTACAGGTAATATTTTTTTTTAACGATCACTTAGTGAAAACATCACATGATCCTTAATGAAGAACTCAAAAGAGATGAGTAAGCACATAAACACTTGAACGACAAGCCTCTCCATTGGCTGCCTGTGATAAGACCACAGCTCTCATGTGACAGCATTTTAGGCTCCATGGAAATACCACCTGCTAGTCAAAGTGGGTTTCAGGTGAATGTTGTACTATTTTGATTTTGTTTTTTAAATTAGTTTTTTTTGAGACTATACTTGCTTGTTTTATTTTATTACTTTAAATTACATGTATGTGTCTGCAGGTGATCTTAGGCTTCGGATCCCCTGCAGATAGAGTTACCAGCGGTTGGGAGCCACCTGACGTGGGTGCTCGGAACTGAACTCTGGTCCTCGGGAAGAGCAGCAACTGCTCTTGACTGATGCTGAACCATCTCTCCAGCCCCTGAGATAATTTTTTAAACCCAAAACATGTGTGTTATAGAATTTACAATAAGCTTGACAGTAACATTTTATTGTCCATAGGACAATATCAGAAAAGTCTTTTTCCTTGTGGGTAGATTGAATTTATTGTGTGACAAACAAGTTACTTGTTTTTTGAGACAGTGTAGTCTAGGATGTCCTCAAACTCTTTGTGAAGCCAAGGATGTCCTTGACATGTTGATTCTCCTGCCTCTGCCTCCCATGTGTTGGGATTATAGGTATGCACCATGAAACTTGGCACAAATAATTATTTTTCTCTGATATGTTTTCTATTATTTTAAATTGTGTGTGTGCACGCGTGCATTCATGTGCCTATGTGTAGGTGTGTGAACATGAGTACAGGTGCCTAAGGAAGCCAGAAGAAGGGAATCTCTGATCCCCTGGAACTGCAGTTACAGGCAGTTGTGAGTCACCCAGTGTGGGTGCTGGGAACTGAGCTCAGGTCCTTCAAATGATCAATATGTGGTTAATGATTAAATCAGTCATTTAATCAGTGTGACATCTCCAGCTCTACACATTCCTTGGTCCATCTCACAGCACTGTGGTAGGGCTATGTGCCCCCGTGTGCAGAAGGCCTCTGAGCAACTGAAGAGTATAAGCTCTCCCAGATAAAGTCTGAGATAAACTTCCCCAAATCTGCTTGTAGAGGACAGGTATTAAAAGTTCACTTTGGTTGTGACAATGCTGTCATCACTTTATCAAATATTAGCATTTAAATCTCTCTAGAAGGATTACAGAGAGTCTTTTGGTGCTAGAAAGAGCATGCTGCATAGGAGAGAGAGAACAAGCAACAAGTTTAGCCCAAGGGTCAACGGGCAGGGTTCAAATCAAGCTCTGCCAAATGCTATGAAGGTTTCATGGCACCACCTTGTGAGGACCAAATGAATCATACATAAAATGGCTCTGAAGTATGGTAAACAAACCCTAACTGTTGGCCGTTCTTATAGCTGAGACCTTCAGCTGCTTGATATGACCTACAGAGTAAATAATAAACCTGGAACAGGGGTTAGCTGTGCTTGAAGTTCCTTTCAGAATCTAAATCCATCTGGCCCCCCACATACTTATTTTGACTTTACCTGTGATAAAAGCCTCCCAAACGTAGTGCATGAATATCTGCGGTCCAAGACTCCTCTACCTTAATGTTCATCTGGATTTCTTATTCTGTCTTCTAACCCGTATACCCTCCCTTCCAAAATCATCTCATTGTGCCCTCTTAGAATCCCAACTAAGAAGAGCAAACCCCTGGCGGTGTTGGCTGCATTTTTGTCAACTTGACACAAGCTCGAGTCATTTGGGAAGAGGGACTCTTAGATGAGAGAATGCCTCTGTAAGATTGGCCTGTAGGCCACTCTGTAGAGCATTTTTCTTGATTAATGATTGGCATAAGAAGGCCCAGCCCACTGTGGGTGGAGCCATCTTTGGGCAGGTGATCCAGGGTTTTATAACAAAGCAGGCTGAGCAAGCCATGAGAAGCAGGCCAGTAAGCAGTACTTCTTCCTGGTCTCTGTATCAGATCCCTACTTCAGATTCCTGCCTTGGGTTCCTGTCCTGGTTTCTTAGATGGTGGGCTACAAGCTATAAGATCAAATAAACCCTTTCCTCCCCAAGTTGCTTTTGGTCTTGGTATTTTAAAATCACAATAGAAACTCTAAGACTCCTGCTTAGGTCTCAATTTCTTCCAAATTACTGTCTAAATTCAGTGAGACCATGGTTCTTTGTGGATGATCTCTTGGAAGTGGCCATCTCCTCTCTCTTTGCTCCAGACTCTTTTTTCCAAAATCTTCTTCAGTCCTCTCAGTGAGCACACAGATACTGTAAAGATAAGATTAAAGGCTATATTTGATGTATGCTTAATGCCTAGAAAGTGCTCAGCACTATGCTAAGAGCGTAATAAACTCCCATGAGTAAGCTTATACAAACTCCCAGCAATGCTAGTTGTTCTTATCTCCCTTCCAGGTAAAGGGACTTGGGTGGTTCTTATGAATATGGTCCTCTTTGATAAAGCCTGAGACCAACTGTGATGTCACCCAAATCCCTACATTTGGGAATCAGACATCCCATTTTGTACTGGCTGGTTCTGTGTGCCAACTTGACACAAGCTGGAGTTATCACAGAGAGAGGAGCCTCCCTTGAGGAAATGCCTCCATGAGATCCAGCTGTAAGGCATTTTCTCAATTAGTGATCAAGGGGGAGGGCCCATTGTGGGTGGTACCATCCCTGGGCTGGTAGTCCTGGGTTCTGTAAGAAAGCAAGCTGAGCAAGCCAGGGGAAGCAAGCAAGCCAGTAAGTAACATCCTTCCATGGTCTCTGCATCAGCTCCTGCCTCCAAGTTCCTGCCCTGTGTGAGTTCCTGTCCTGACTTCCTTTGGTGATGAACAGCAAAGTGGAACTATAAGATGAATCAACTCTCTTCTCCACAACTTGCTTCTTGGTCATGATGTTTTGTGCAGGAATAGAAACCCTGACTAAGACACCTTTCTTCCTCACTGGAGTCTCATACCTGTTCTGTGGAGTCCACTGACCTCTCTGCTTTCCTACCTGTTCTGTGGAGTCCATGGACTGTTTTCTCTCTGGTCTATCCCTAACCCCCCCCCCCCCGCCCTCAATCTGTTTCCCAACATGAAACCATTGCCAATGCTCTGAACGTGTGGGTTTGTTTTCTTTCACTTACATCTGCCTGGCAAATTTCCAAAGCTGGATGAGCCCAGCTGCTCACCATCATCCAGGCCTTTTAGATCTGCCACAGAAGACAGAGTCTCAGCTCAGCAGATATTTAGTTATTTATATGACGTTTTGATTAAATATAGAATGTATACACTGCTTTTTGATTTTTTATTCCTTGCTCTTCATGCTAACTCCTCCCACACGCATCCCAACTCTCACTCTGCCCAACTTCATGTCCTCATTAGCTTTTTTTAATAATCCACTGAGTCCAGTTTCTGCTGCCTGCACCCTCCTGGGTGTGGCGCCGTCCACTGGAGCATGGTCAATCCACCAAGGGCCACACCCTTAAAGAAAGATGACCCTCTATCTTCCAGAAGTCATCAACTTGTCCATAGCTCCCCAGTTAGAGCTGGAGGCTGGTGAGCCTCTCCCCATATCCCCCTTCTATGCTGGAATGTTGACTGGTTTAAACTTGAACAGCTAACGCAGCTGCTCTCAATTTAGGAGTGCAGCAGCCCTGCCATGTCCTAACCCACCTCTGGCTCTTAAGTCTTCCTGCCTCCTGTTCTGTGATGGACCCAAGCCCTGTGGGGACAGTGATAGAGATGTCCCACTTGTGGGATTTATTCTTTGCTCTTTAGCTAGTTGTGGGTTTCTATGTCAAACACCATCCTAAAGACCAGAGGCTCCCCAGAGACACTGCTCTGATGAAGGCTGAAAGCCGTCCTAATCCATGAGTCCAGAGAGAGGGATTTAGAGGGCAGTTTGAAACTATGTCTGTTTTCTGCTCAGTAACTTTGTATCACCATGATTTTAGTGCCACCTACCACCTGCCCCCTAGTCCATTCTGTACTGTGGGCTCTTCCATTTCTTCAACACCCAAGGGTAAAATTAGACAAAGAAAACCTTCTGATCTTAAATACTTGTAACTGTCACGGTTCCCTCATCTCCCTCCCTGGTTCAGAGGGAAAAGAGTTCTTTCCCCATCCTGTTCCTGTTCTCAAGGTCCACCCACAGATAACTCCTCTCTTATAAACCTTGACACTGCCTGTGATGGTTATTCTTGTCAACTTGATTGGATCTAGAATCAATGTAGAGACTGGTCTCTGGGAAGGCAAATCCTGTGGGTGGGGGTTAGCTGAGAGAGAAGACCTTCCCCCAGGGTGGAGGCCCTTTCCTGGGGTGGCTATAAAACAGTTTTAGAGAATTTTAAAGCAGTGCTGATGTCCTGTAGTCTCTCTCCTGTGCTTCTTGCTGATGGATGTGTCTACCCTGTCTTCACTGCTATTGCTGTCATGCCCTGAGCACTTGGAAGCCCTATGAAGATGGGCATCTCAGGGCTTCCAACACAGGCAAAGATCAGCTCTCTAGGAACCTTTCGGGCCTCTGGTGATGGACACATTGTGACCTCAGAGGCACCAGGCCTCTGAACTGAACAGCTTTTAGGGTCTCAGCCTCTCTAGCATGCAAGTGGTCATTGTTGGACTACTGTGTAAGCCAATTAATAAATCCCCTTTGTAATATATATATATATATATATATATATATATATATATATATATATATATATATATCCTTTGTAATATATATTAATATTTATACATAAATATTAATATATATTAATATTCTGTTGGCTCTGTTCCTCTGGAAAACCCTAATACACTGCTCTTGTCAGCGTGAACAATAGTCACTTTCCACATCTTTTGAAAATATACAATCTCAACTCTTCATCTCCTTCCCGGTTTGTCTCCTTTTTATCTTTCCTACATTTCTTGAAGGGATGCATGTCACATTTCTGTCTCTGCTGTTTCAGCTTCTGCTCCTTAGCCCACTGCAGTGTGCACTTGGTCTCCTTCGTTCTGCTATGGTTGCCCTTCTTGCTGGAACTGGCATAGATGTCTAAATGCGGGAAAAATTCCCAACAGCAGAAGCTTCTGTCTACTGTAGGATCTCTTCATGGTAGCCTTGCCTCTGCTTTAAGGCCATTCAATAAGTCAGGTCAGCCATTAAAGTCAAGTGATTGGGAACTTTAATCACTTGTACAGAATCCATCCAAAGCAACATCTAGATTAGGATTGGATTGACAGATGGCATTGCCAAACTAGGCATTGCCAGCTAAACCAAGCAGGTGTGTAGGAAAAAAATTCACATAGTTTCTAGGCCTTTCAAATAAAACCCATATTTAAAAATAGCTGCAGGTCAAGTCTTTGTGGGTAGAGCCTGCTTGTTCACTCTGCTTGCCATAGGAACTGTAGGTCTGGGTGAGACAGGGCTCTGGTATAGGCCATTTCTCAGTTCTGCCTGCCTCAGCCTCCGGAGTGCTGGGATTAAGGGCATGTACCGTCATATCCAACAAGTGTTTATTTTTATATCCCACTATCAACTGGCTATCTAGTAAAATAAAGAGGCTGGAGGCTACCCACATCATTTGAGAGTCCAGACAATGGAAATACTAAAATCTAAGCATGACAGCATTGGGATCTCTTGACATTTAAGACATTACTTTTTACCAATATCCACATTTTAAAAAAATCTGTTTCTTATTAAATATTGTGATGTTTAAATCCAAATAAAACCTGTGAATTGATCTTTGTTTCTCAGCAAAATGACAAATATTTATTAATTTGTACCAGTGACTTCACTGTTAAGAAACAAGAATGAAAGAGAATATGATAAAAACAGCTTTAAGTGACACCGAATAACTGATTTTATTCTTTTTACCCTAAGTTCACACAAGTGTAAAAAAAGAGCATCCAACTACAGACTCCCCACGATGTTCTTCAAGTACTGCTCAGATAGACATATGTGTTAATTTAATTCTTCACAGCCCATGGGGAAAAGCCATGTTTATTCCTTACCTTGATGATGGCATATATATAATTTGCCTTACAAATCTCAAGGAAATAATCCCGAAGATGAAAAGGTTTTGACTTTGTTCTTTCATTGAGTTGCCAAAGAAAACACGTTCTCTTTCCCTAAAGTCAGCTGGGTTTCTCCAGCTCTGCTGGGCCGTGAATGACCGCCTTGTTCGTCATTATTGCTGGTCACTCTTACTTATGCCTGTGATTCGAGGATTATGTTTTGATTGTTCTTGAGAGATGAAAACACTTTTTTTGCTGATGAATAAACACTGCCACTTTTAAAAATATTTGTATGCAGAATGCCCTTAAAGCCATTTGAGATGCCAGAGCTTTAGGAAGCTGGTTTTCACAAACAGCGCCTTCCCCCGCCTCGGCTTTTCTTTCCTGCTAAGCAGTCTGATTGAAAGGCTTTTCAGATTGAACTTGTTTAAGCAATACCAGTGTTTTAGCGTAATGAATAACTTTTTAGAGAGCACAATCACACACAATTCAACATGCTGGTATTTCTATTTCTGTGCTCCACCAATGCAGGGATTCTGTGGTAGGATCTCTTTCTCTGAGAAAGCTGGAACGATCAAAACCCCGATTAACCTCTGATATTCACGTGGGGGCTCTTGATCGTGAGGACCCGCAGCAGTAACAAAGCGTTAATGGCAGCCATATGCTTAGGGCATTGTGGGTAGGGCTGACCCAGATGTGAACTTGGGGGGGGGGGGTGACTAACTGCTATTTGTTTCAGGTTTGGTGCAGAGACTACTGATGAAGAGTTTCAGTTGCACTTGACAGATCCCCCTTGATGAAGATGGAAATGTCAGAGACACCCAGCTCATGCCCACGTTTGAGTTCACATTTTCTCCTTCCTTTGTAAAGTTTTGTTCTTGCTTTTGATACAGAGAATGTGCCCCTGAATGCCACTCACAACTTCCCTTCCCTGCTCTGTATCTCATGTTGTAATATTTTATGTGACAAAACATTTTTCAGAATAGCACGGTTATTTATTTATTTTTTTAAAGTGGAGTCTTTTCAGGTTGAGCCAGAGAAGAGCATTTAGAGATATTCCATGTCTCAACTGCTGAAATAGAGATTTGGAAGGGACTGATGAATGCACAGAGAAGCATAAGGTATCTGAGAGTGAAGGTCAGTTCTCCCAAAATATACTAAGTCCGCAGTCTGTTATTTCCTGTCTTGTATCAAGAATACAAGGCAGGCGTGCCTGACTTAAAAGCTCGCCTGGCTTTGCATTGATCTACACCACACTTCTGAATTCAACAGCAGCAGCAGAAATGATACACTTCATTCCCCGGGTGCTTACAGTGACCCCACATCATCCTAGAAGCTATGTGTACATTGTGCAATTCAGCAGCTGAGCCTAGTTCTCTAGGCTCTGCTCGCTGACATTACCAACTGTCCTCTTCCTCTGCAAGACTGGGTGATTCTATTGCCAGGTGATGTGGCAAAGGCTCCTTCCTGAGCTGTTTTCAGGTGGCCTGGATGACAAGAGTTATGATTCAGACCTTCACTTACTAACTGTGGGGCCTTGACCCCTTCCCTAACATGCCCTTTCTCAGGCTTTCTCCTCCACAAAATGAAAGTATATGCCAGAAGATCCCCATGGTCCTCTCTAAGTCTAACGTTCTCCTGGAAGCCATGCAGATTCTTAGAAAGAGGTCAATCTTATACCTATATAGCGTTCTCATAGAAGCAATTAGTTTCCTGGTAAATAAAAAGTCACCACCCCATAAAATGAAATAATAAATACGTTTTAGAATCATCAATTAAAATCAATATTTTAACTGAGTATTTTCTGTGTTCTAAAAACACATGGTGGGGCCAGCAAGATGGCTCAGAGAGTAAAGTGATTGCCATGTAAGCCCTAACGATGTGACTTCAGTCCCCAGAACCTGTGTAAAAGAAGGAGGGAACTGACACCATGGAGTTCTCTCCTAAACTCCACACATGCTCTGCTGAACAATGCACACACCTGCCTCAATAGTAATAATAATAATAATAATTTTAAAACTTGGAAGTTCATGGTATGGTTTGTGACATGTAAAACCTCCGAGGAAGCAATATAAATGGTTCTCAGATTTCATGGCTTAGTTCACCATTTTATAGAAATTGCCCCACAAAAGTGTCCCGGCAAGGGCAGCTTTTCCTCCCAACCTCTGTGTGTGCAGCTGAGGAGCAGCCGAGGGACCCTTTGGAAGACGGACCTGCCCAACCTTTATCAGAAAGTCCTCAAATTCTTTGAGAGGAAATTGGCAGCTTGCCAGGCATCGAGAGGTTTGGCTTTAAAACAACGTGTCACCTTTCGTGTGAAGAAGCTGCCTTCTTCTCCTGGTGATGCTGTAAGGACACAGACTCAGCACCCTCCAAGCCATCAGGGAAACGAATGAAAGCTAGGTTGAGGCTGCATCTCATCCCAGTCAGAATGGTGATTTCATCAAGAGAACATATGATCACGAATACCCAGGAATGTGGAGGGAAGAGAAAGCCTTACCTGCTGCTGGAGGGAATGTGACCTGTGCGATCCTGGCAATCAGTAGAGACAGGCTCCTCAACAATGAACAAACCAACAAGTAAATAAATGAAACTAAAAATAAGAACTACCGAACGAACCAGCTGTACCACTCCTGGGCATATCCCCTAAGGCTTTTAAATCGATACACTATAGAAACCGTTGCACATATAGGGTTGTTGATACACAATTCACAATTCACAACCAAACCAGCTTAGATGTCCATCAGTAGATGGATGGTGAATGTGTGTGTGTGTGTGTGTGTGTGTGTGTGTGTGTGTATATATATTCTCTCATATGCAGAATCTAGATTCACAAGAGAGGAGTTGAGTGGAGACCGTGACGCAAGAAAGGGATGGATCTAAAGAGAAGACAGTGTTGGGATTCTCCCCTCATATGTGGAATCTGTACACACACACACACACACACACACACACACACTTGACATGAACACAGAAGCAGGACTATGCAGCGTAGGAAAGGCGAGTAAGGTAAGAGTATCATAAAAACACGAGATACATATGTGAAATCTAGCCCCTCACAGCTCTGGAACACAGAAGTGTGAAATGAAGGGTTAGTCGGGGTGGTGCTCCCTCTGAGACTGTGGGTAGACACTCTCCTTGCCCTTTCTGAGCATTATGGAGACAGGGAAGCCTTGGTGGGCCTTGCCTGGCAACTTACTACTCTAGTCTCTACCTCTGCTGGTCAAATGCTGTTTGCCCTGTTATGTCTCCCATTTAGTTTGGATAACAAATTGTGTAAAAAGCAGTTCTGGATCGCTTTAACTCAGTGTTTTCTGAATGGTGGGAACTGATTATCCACCTAAGCAGAACCTCCAGTAGTGACCAGCTAATCCAGATTACACAGGAATCTGAAGTTACTCGTTACTCTCTTTTAGCAACTAGATGTGTATCTTTGAGCTCCAACCACTGAACCGAGAACAGACCATGTCTGCAGTGGAAATCACTTTTGCATTACCATTACGAATATCTCATAGGAATGACATATGAGAGAAAAGAGTTATTTTGGCTCCTGAGTTCTGAGGGTCTCAGTCTGACCAAGTAGAGAAGGCACAGCTGAGTTCATGGTGGGGGAGAAGCTTATGGTGGAGCCTCCTCATCACAGCAGACCAGTGAGCACAGAGCTCGGAGAAGGCCTGACCGTAACCTTCAAAGGCTTGCTTTCTAGTGACTGACTTCCACAGAAGGCCCTGCCTCCTGAAGGCTCCATCCCATCCCATCCACAGAACTACCAGCTGAGAACAAGCACTCAAGGCTGGGGGTGGAGGGTGGAGGCATTTCAAATTCACGCCATAAGAGTTCATTGTCATTTCTGGCTTTAGACCAATGGTTCTCAACCTTCCTTATGCTGTCACCCATTAATACAGTTCATGTTGTGGTGACCCCCAACCATAAAATTATTTTCTTCATTGCTACTTCATAACTGTAATTTTGCTATTCATGAATATCTGTGTTTCCTGATGGTCTCAGGCAACCCCTGTGAAAAGGTCATTTGACCCCCTAAAGTAGTCACGATCCACAGGTGCTTTACACTTTTATTTTAGCAATGACAGTCTAATAGTGACCCCTGAGGTGGCAGGGGAAGGCACTGTTATCTACACTTTGCAGATTTACAAACATATACAGAGCGCTTCCTAATGCCTGGCTGGATAGAAAACGTGGTGGGAACTTGACTGTAAAGCTAATATTTTATAATACATTGCATTTTTAAGGGTAATAAAAATTATGATTAATAGTGATGAAGTGTGATGGTGATCAGGTGTTTATTCCCACTAGAAGATACACACAGACATGAAGTTAAGGTTCCCCTGCTTTAATTAATTCATTCATCTCATGATGTATCAATTATGCAATCATTTGCCAGAAACCAGAAACCTCTGCTCCACTTGGCTGGGGTTGAGAAGTAACCACAGTGGAACTTTTGTATAAATGTCTTCACGAGATTTAACCCCTAAAAGAGAAGTGGCTCAGATATTGTGGGCAAGTCATATGTTTTTCTGCCAGTTTGTTTTTAAATTAGGGAAGTGGCAAAGGGCTGTCACCAACTCTGAGAATCAGGGATGTGGACATGAAGGGAAAGGGAAAACCCCTGCTTTCACCCATATACCCCAAATCTGAAACCGGATACTCCCTACAATGTGTGGTTGTCTGTCCTTTATACTTTATAGTTATACGCTGGCCAACCTGTGCTGCTCTTCTCACATTCATTGAAGATGGGATACATATTCATATTCATATATAATATTTATTTATATATATATATATGTATATATAGTGTGTGTGTGTGTGTGTGTGTGTGTGTGTGTGTGTGTGTGTGTAATGGTAATGTCTAAAAGAAAAAATATTTGCAAAGGCTAAAGAGAAGGTGACTTGGTATACCATCTTGATTCACCATCTCTGAAACTCCCCTTTCAGAGATTCTTATGTGAAAAACCTACGTTTATTTCATAAGAGAGTTTCCTTGTGTGTTAAACATGGCTTATTAAAGGCTTTAAGACAATATCTGCGTGTACTCTAGAAGAATACTCTAGAAGGGTGCCTTGTAAAATTATGTTATCTGTTGTTTTTGATTTAGGTTTGTCTGGGACAAGAAGGAAATGGCATTTTATTAAAATATCTAAGTGATAGAAAATGAATAATTAACTCAAAGTGGTGGTTAGTGCGTGTGTGTGTCTGAATCTCTGTGTGTGTGTCTGTCTCTCTGTATGTGTGTGTATGTGTGTGTGTGTGGTGTATTCATAGCAAGCCATTTGAAATATGAATGTGGATTTGTTTATCCCACAGACATAATTACATAAATCATAAAGCTGGTTCTTCCTGTGGGAGCCACTTGCAGAATTGAACAAAGTAGGTTTGCCCCCTCCGGGAGTCCAATCACTTAGAAAAAATCAAAATTCCCCATTGGCATCTGAATCATATCAAGTGGGAAACCATATTCTCTCAGTTTCATAAGGAGTTTGGGGGAGATTTATTGACAAATTGTCTAATTCTGAACATGTTATCAGAGAGCAGGAGGGCAGTCTTTGCCAGGACAATGACAGAAGAATCTATTGTGAGACAATTAAAACATCTTCACTGGGACCCACCGAGCTAACCTTTGTGTGGTCTTTTTCTCAGATGGAAATGGCTCCTGGAGGCAGTTGACCGCGTGGATTTTGAGACGACACCAAATGTGTGTGGGAACTTGCAAAAAACAAATCTTAAAAAAAAAAAAAAAAAAGATTTAAGGGTAGGATTTTCTTTGCCAATGTTCTTTCCCCCAACCGTTATAGGTTGGGAGAATGAGTTGGGCTCCCCCCGGGACTCGCAGGGGGGACGCTCTGGAGGGAAAGGTGACGTTAGAGGATACTGGTAAAAGTTAGTTGTGGTCAAGCCTGAGGTGAACAATGGCTCAGTGTTGTTGTGGGCCGCCTCCACGACTTAGATATTCTTCCCATGTCAGTATAATCACTACTGGGAGGCAGGTCGATTAAGGATTATCATATCATTAATAGTATCCATGACTTTTGTTCAAAGGCTACTGGTGCAATGTTGCGTTGTGGATGAAGCGCAGTAATCCTCTGAGCCGCAGCTGTAGAGAGGGAGGCTCCGCAGAGCCGCCCACACTGACTTCCCTGTCCTCACGGATCAGTTCTGAAAAACAGACAGAAACAACAGTCAACTCAAAGCCAGAAAAGGGGAAAAAAAGAAACATCCATTCTACATTTCCACATTCATCCCCCCGGCTTCAATCCCTGCCAATGTCCTCCATTCATCTCTTCTCTAACATAGAGCTCAGATCACCGCTAGGATGGTGGCCAGATTAAAGGCGAACAATGCACTTTTAAATGTAAAGTTTGCATCTAATTTTTTTCCTTTGCATGAGAAAAAGCACATTAATTCTATCTATGTGTCTGTCTAATGCCCAGCCTGTCAATTGTCAGGTCCGTCTTATTTTCTTTGGCAACATGGGGCATGCTTGTATCTTCCAACTGTCTAGAGTTTCTCTGTTTATTTGCTGAAGACCCTTAACTTTGAAATCTGGACTTGGGTATTAATGAGATCCATATTTAATTACCACCATTGATATCCCTGGTGATAACAAACTTCTATTTCTAGGGGCTCTGAGCACTTGGGAATGTTTAGAAGTAGTTTGACTCCCCAGTAAACTCACCCATATCCTGGGGGTTTGGCTGGAGAAAATGATCAAGTAAATTAGATTTTGAAAACAACAGGAAAGGATTGGTGTGCCTTAAACATATTTTATTCCATAAGGGTCACTTCTTCAAAAAAAGAGACAGGGAGGAAAACACTAAAAAAAACTGAACCTAATTGTAGCAGTTCAATTTCTGCCTCTACACTTTAATAATCACACTCCTACTGAAATGAAGTTTTGCTTTGATTTACCCATAGGCTTATTTCATTTATTTCTTATTCATGAAGAATTTATTTCATTGTTTCACTTAAAATCATGGTAACTTTATTTTTATAAAATAACTGGATTATGACCACACTTATCTATCCTGTTGTTTCTTGGAGAATTTTTTTTTTTTTAATTGCATGGGTCAGATGTACAGCTTAGTCGGTAGAGGGTTGGGCTAGCCCTCACAGCTAAACCCTCAACACCACATAAATAAAGGCAAGGTGCTGTAAACCTCTGATCTCAGAACTCAGGATTTGGAGACAGGAAGAGCGAAGTCCAAGGGCATCAGCTGCTACTTATATGCTTGAGGCCAGCGTGGATTACGGGAGATGCTTTTTTTTTTTTTTTAATTAAAACGCATGACTACTCTTTCTGCATCCAATGTCTGAAATTCATTCTGGCTTCTGAGAGAGTTGGGGCAACCTTTTACTTTGTACTTTTTCAACGATAAAAATCCTTTCCTGTCGTCTGTGTTTCTCAATAGCACTGACCACAAACTACAACCCACAGTAGGCTGAGCAAGCCGTGGAGAGCAAGGTTGATAAGCAGCACTCCTCCATGGCCTCTGCATGAGCTCCTGACTCCAGGATCCTGTTCTGCTTGAGTTCCTGCCCTAACTTAAATGAAGGACATAAGCTCTAAGATGAAATAAACTTCCCCGCCCAAGTTGCCTTTGGTCATGGTCTTTAGGACAGAAATAGACAAACCAAGGCTTGAAACAACCCTTTACCCCTTACCAAGTCGCTAGTTTATCTGCAACAATAGGGAAACAGTTTGATGAAGATCTGCACTGGACAGTTTTACATTGTGAGTCTCCCTAGTTTCCCACACAAGATAAAACAGCATTACAGCACTATAGATAACAATATTCCTTGAGCCCATGAGTATGAGATACAAGTTTGGAATCAAAGCACTATGGCATTGCCTTGGATTTCTTGACAATTATGAAAATAACTGGGGTAGAAACAGACATTCTTCACCTGAAGGTTACATTTAAAAGTCACGTTATTCTCCACATAGAGAACGTGTGTTTGTTTAGGGTGTTGTCATTTCACGGAGTGACCCCCAAACATCCATTTCACTATGTCTTTCCAATTGTGAGCATTCACCAATTCTTTTTTTGTTTGTTTTTTGTTTTTGTTTTTTTTTGTTTTTTTGTTTTTCAAGACAGGGTTTCTCTGTGTAGCCCTGGCTGTCCTGGAACTCACTCTGTAGACCAGGCTGGCCTCGAACTCAGAAATCCGCCTGCCTCTGCCTCCCAAGTGCTGGGATTAAAGGCGTGCGCCACCACTGCCTGGCCATTCACCAATTCTTTCAGCATCAAAAATTTGTTGATAGATCATGTGATATTGTTCTCTTTGTTCTTCTGGACCAATATCGTTGAGTGTTTGTTTTTTGTTTTTTAAAGTACTACCCAAGAGTCGTGTTTTTAATCTTTCACATTTGAACAGAACCCTCAGGAGAACTTAGCAGAGGACAGAATTATTGATACCTAGTTGATTATCTAAAAGCGAGACTCCACTTTCTTCTCCTTTTTTCTCAAGCTAACACCATTTGTCCAGTCAGGGTATCTTGGGAAAGGGTTTTAGGATGTTGGCTGTGTGCTTTGGCTTTAGCTAGAATTCTTTTTGGTACAAGGATTGCAGTGATAGAACCTAGCGATCATTCTGTCAATGTTTACACATGAACACTGACACTAATCACATACCTGGTCAGTAGGCTCACGCTATGTAATGGCCTGGAAAAGTCTGGAGAATATCTATTTAGGCAGACTGAGAAACTCTGAAGTGTCATAGAGAAAAATATAATGGTCGACCATAACACATTTATAAAAGTGTTATTGAGGCATTTACCAAGGGGCCTGAGGAAATCAGCTGGGATGTGACCAGTGTGTCCTGACGGACTTGTGACAGGATTTTAGAAGTGTTGGAATTTTACAGAGTAGGTTGTCTAATTCTAAATTGCTGTCCTAGATAAGAGTGGTGGCCCAATATTCTAGTATAATTCCTAGTGTTGCCCCCAAGTGAAGGTGTTTTATATAATTGGTGATAAAATGGTCTTTTATCTCTAAATCACAACACCAGTTTTTCACAAATTACGTGAAACTGTCATGTAAGGAATCTGTAAGCAGAATTTACACTAATCCTTTACAATGGAACCGCACAAGCCCAAGGTTCCATCCCCAGGACCGCACAGAGAGACAGACAGACAGACACAGACACACACACGCACACACACACACTATCTGTTTATGGCCAGTATTTGTAAGTGTGACCAGACCAATGACTCCTTCTAATAAACATTTGCAAGTAAAGATGTGAGGCCAAATGTGTGGCACGATTATCCCCAAAAGGATTATCTGGTTTGTCTTTTGATTTGTCTCCTATTTTAGGTGTGTTGTACAATGTACTCTGATACACATGTTGTTATCAAAATCCAACTGGGGACCATTTCCCTCAGCCTCTGTTGCAAACCCCAGACATAGGCAACTGCTGGCTAAGTTCTGTCCCCACAATTTTGCCCATCTCAGAGTTTGCCTGTATGATTTTAGTCATGAAAAGTATGTTATGCAAATTAATATGAAAAATCTAACATCTGGACCACAACTTGTTGGGGGAAGTCACAATGTCTTCTCTTCACTTTTACTATGTAGCCTTCACTACAGCTGGTCCATTATTTCTTATTGAGTGATATTTAGAATTCAAAGACCTTTGGGGCTGGAGAGATGGCTCCGTGATAAAGAGCATCTACTGCTTTTGTGGGGCTTCTGAGTTCAGTTCCCAGCACCGACTTGAGCAGTTCACACCTACCTGTATCTCTAGATCAGACAGAATCCAATGTCTGCTCTAGCTTTGGAGGGTACCTACATTCATGTGAACACACACACACAGACACACACACACACACACACACACACACACAAGGACACAGACACACAGACACATTGTCACTTGCACATACACATATAATTTTAAATTAAGTCTTAAAATAAAAGACTTAGGTTTTCACAATATTAATATGAGTGGCTCTCTTTTGGCTTCACAGACATGTGTCCTAATTTCAAAACCCCTCTAGGTTGCTTAGTTTGAGGTTAGGATTCCTGAACAGAAGGAATGGTCACAGAGTGAGTATGAAGAAGAGAAGAAGTTTAAATGGCCTCAAGCAAAAGGTCTCTGTGACCATCTTGTTCTACACAGAGTTCCTTTTAACATTAAGGTAAGCCTGGTAAGTCTCTCAGCCAGGGCAGAGGATATTTAGGAATATCTGGAGCGAGGGGGTCTGTTGAAAGTATTAGGGTCAGCTTCAACGGGAAGTCCACTTAACTCCAACAGTACCACATATTTAGTTTCAACACTGTGCTTAAAATACTTTAGCATTCCAAAATAACTAGTAATTCAGGATTCTTTTTTTTTTTTTTTTTTTGGTTTTTTGAGACAGGATTTCTCTGTGTAACCCTAGCTATCCTGGAAGTCACTCTGTAGACCAGGCTGGCCTCGAACTCAGAAATCCACCTGCCTCTGCCTCCCAAGTGCTGGGATTAAAGGCATGCGCCACCACTGCCCTGCGTAATTCAGGATCTTAAAGGAACATTCATTTGCTTCTCTATCCAAATCATTTCCACTGATGACATCATGAAATATGTTGGAGTTTTCATTTGGGGTTTGTAGAAGGAAGCAGAGACTCCATGTGTAGCCCAGGCTAGCCTTAGACTCATGACCCTCAACCTCTTATATTAGTTTTATCCTAGGAAATTTTCTTTTCAGCAAATATGAAGACAATGTATTCACTCCACGTGTCAGTCACTTTTGTGTTGCTGTCACCAAACTCTTGAGAGCAACTTAAAAGAAATATTTTATTATTATTATTATTATTATTATTATTATTATTATTATTATTATGCCACAGTTTTAGAAGATTCAGTCCATCATGGCAGGGAAACACAGTAGACTGGAATCAGGGAGAGAACACTCTAAGAAGGACCAGGTTCCTGCTTACAGTAGCCTGCCTTCCAGCTCATTCCTACCACCTTCCAAATTAGTGACACGGGCTGGGGACCACTCACGACGGCCCCAGCTTGTGGGCAACGTTCTGTATTCTCACCCCGACGCTGACTGTGCAGCCTCCTGCTCCTGTGCCATTCCAGGTCCCAAATCACAGTCTCAGCAACTGGAGCTGGGAAGAGCCTTTTTCTTTCTGGCAGAAGAAAGGAATTTGGGACTCTAGCAGATGAGATTTCTGAAAAATTCTAACTTATAGGATTAATTTTATTATTCCAAACACTTGTTTTTAAAGAATTATTTATTTTATGTATATGGGTACACTGTAGCTGTCTTTATACACACACCAGAAGAGGGCATTGGATCCCTTTATAAATGGATATGAGCCACCATGTGGTTGCTGGGAATTGAACTCAGGACCTCTGGAAGAATAGTCAGTGCTCTTAACCACTGAGCCATTTCCCCTGCCCTTCAAACACTTTTCTTTTTCTTTCTTTCTTTCTTTCTTTCTTTCTTTCTTTCTTTCTTTCTTTCTTTCTTTTTCTTTTTTCGGTTTTTTTGAGACAGGGTTTCTCTGTGTAGCCCTGGCTGTCCGGGAACTCACTCTGTAGACCAGGCTGGCCTCGAACTCAGAAATCCACCTGCCTCTGCCTCCCAAGTGCTGGGATTAAAGGCATGTGCCACCACTGCCCGGCCCAAACACTTTTCTTACTGAACTTTTCTAAGCCTACATTTGTGAGCCATCTGCATGTAGAACAGTACCCCTCCGAGGACAATGACATTTTATCTGCCTTTTTATTACCACTGAAAACTAGCATAGGTGTGAGAATTTGTCTCGGCAAAAAAATAAAATAAAATAAAATAAAATAAATAAAAAAACCCAAATTAACAAAACAAAAAACATAAAACAAATAACCTCAACCTTTAACATTCATTTCCACACAGCAGTAAAATAGCAGCAAACTGTGTACATCAAATGACATGTCAGAAAGTCTGACACATGCAGATCTGGCACGTTTAATCATGTATGTATAAAACAGACCAAAAAATATATATATATATAGAATATACTAACTAGGCCATGGCTCAGTCTTATATGGGTTCTGAAACTGGGCTTGAAGAGAACATTCCAGAAAAATGCAAATAGTTGGAGAATGTTCTAAATGAGTTTGCTTTTAAGGATCCCTAAATAAAGACAGGAATTATTACAACGTGTGTTAGTTACTTGTTCTGTTAGTGCAGCCAAGGACCTGGCATGAAGCAGTTTAAGGAAGTGTGGTGGTTTGAATCAAGATGGTCCCCAGAAGGAAGTGTATCGCTGTGGGGTGGACTTTGAGGTCTCAGAAGCTCTAGCCAGGCCTAGTGGCTCAGTTTGTCTCTCTCTGCTGCCTGCAGATCCAGATGTAGAACTCTTGACTCCTTCTCCAGCACCATGTCTGCCTGTGGCCTGTGTGCCATCATGATGATAATGGACTGAACCTCTGAACTGTAAGCCAGCCCCAATAAAATGTTTTATTAGGGTTGCCGGGGTTGTGGTGTCTCTTCACAACAATGGAAACCCTAACTAAGACAAGAAAGAAAGGTTTATTATGTCTTATAATTTGGGAGCATCATTCCATCAAGGCGTGGTGTCAGGAGCAGGAGGTAAAATGGTCATATGTGCAGTCGGAAAGCAGAGAGGGGTTAATACTTATGCTCAGCTCATCTTCTCTGTCTATCTCTGTCTCTTTCTGTCTCTCTCTGTGTGTCTGTGTCTCTGTCTCTCTTTGTCTTTCTCTGTCTCTTTCTGTGTCTGTGTCTCTTTCTCTGTCTCTCTCTGTATCTCTCTCTCTCTCTCTTTCTCTCTCTCTCTCTCTCTCTCTCTCTCTCTCTTTCTCTCTCTCTCTCTCTCTCTCTCTCTCTCTCTCTCTCTGTTGTGTGTGTGTGTGTGTGTGTGTGTGTGTGTGTGTGTGTGTGTGTGTCTCAGTTCAGGACCCTAGATGGAATGATGCCACTTCTCGTTAAGGTGAGCCTTTCCATCTCAGCCTAATCTGGACAATCACTATAGGCATGCCCAGGGGCTTGTCTGTGGGGTGAACCTAAATGTTGTCAAGTTGACAATGAACATTAACCATTATAGAAGGTATAAGCTAAACGCATTAAGAAGTTCTTCAACTATTAAGATGAGCACAGGGCTTGAGAGATGGCTCAGCGGTTAAGAGCACTGACTGCTCTTCCAGAGGTCCTGAGTTCAATTCCCAGCAACCACATGATGGCTCACAACCATCTGTAATGGGATCTGATGCCCTCTTCTGGTGTGTTTGGAAACAGCTACAATATATATATATATAATCTTTAAAAAAAAATGACCACAGTGATGGATTACTAAGTATTTACCAACTTGTAATGTATTAAACTTGTAATTTGTAATATATTCCATTCACATTTACAAAGTTTTCCCCCTTCAGAGTCACCACTCCTTAACAGAAACAATACCTGCTGTCACATAACAAATGCAATTAGCTCAGGAAGTGATCATGGAGGTTTATTCAAGGAAACTCGGAGATTGTTCATGTGTCATTTGAACACAGTCCCAGACCACTTTCTGGTATGATACTACTAGAATATTTAAAATTTAAAATTGAGGAAAAATCTCACAAAAAAGACACCCACCTTGTACAATTAGCAAAAATTTGAGGGACATAATAGACACAAGTAAAACTATAAAATCCAAAGAATAATATAAAAGCTTTTAAAATGATGAATATTTTGAATGAAAGAATTATAGATGGTTGCTTAGTACAGTTCCAAATAAGCTTGTTAGTGTTTAGAAAGACTGAAGAACTCCGTGCCAGGTTTTATTTCCCATTTCTTTGCAAAAATACATTAATCACAGACTTTTTTTTTTTTAAGGGAACAGTGCTTATTTTAGCCCACAGTTCAAGATTTCAGCCTATCATTGCGGGGGAAGTCAAGAAATCAGGAAGTTGAAAAGGCTAGTCACATCCACAGTCACACGCACGGAGAGAATGAACGTATGAACCACTATACACAGCTCGCGTGGTGGCTTGAATAACTATGCCTCCCCCAGACTCATGCTTGGCCCATGGGGAGTGGCACTACTAGGAAGTTTGGAGTTGTTGGAGTGGGTGTGGCCTTGTTGGAGGAAGTGTGTCACTCTGGGGGTGGGCTTGGTGGTCTCCTATGCTCAAGCTCTGCCCAGTGCGACACACATGCCCCTTCTACTACCTTTGGATCAAGATGTAGAACTCTTGGCTCCTCTAGCACCATGTCTGCTTGAACGCTGCCATGCTTTCCGCCATGATGATAATGGACTGAACTTCTGAACCTGTAAGCCAGTCCCAATTAAATGTTTTTCTTTATCAGAGTTGCCTTGGTTGTGGTGTTTCAAAGTGATGAAACCCTAAGACAGCTTGCTTTCTCTACTCTTGTATAGCTCAGGACCCAAACCCAGGGATTGATGCCACCCACACTGGGGTGGATCTGCCCATACCAGTTAACATAATCGAGACATTCCTCCCACCAGACTTGCCCACACACCAACCTGATTTAGATAATCCCTCACTGAGATGCTCTTCCCACGTGACTCTACATTGTGTCACCTTGACAATTAAAACTAATCATAGCATTAATCAGCCATTCTCAAGTTGACACACAAACACATCATTTTAAGTCATAACCCTTTACCATTTGTTCCCAATGTCTCATTTATCTTATAATATAAAATGCAGTTCAACTTTGAAAGTCTCTATCGTCTTTCTTTAAAAAGTCCAAAATCTTTTAACTGTGAGTTCCAATAAAACAAACAAACAAACAAAAAAGCAAATTAGATTCTTCCAACAGTCACAGAGTAAACCTTATTTCAACAGGGAAGAACCAGAGCATAAAACAGCCACACCAAAGTAAACCCAAAACCCATCGGGGAAATACCAGATTCTGCAGCTCCATGTCCAGCAACTGGAGCTTGTACGTAATCAACTAGGCTCCAAAAGGCTAGGGAATCTTTACCTGCTCCAGCTCTGCTACCTCATCATGCATGGCTTCTACTAGGCCTCAGTCAGCTGCACATGATATCTACAGCACCCCTTGGTAGATATCCCACAATCTTGTCACTTCTCTCCTGAAGTCTCCACTGAAACTTTGTCTTCACAATGTCACACAATGGTCTTTCGGACTTTCTCTGCAGGGACTCCAGCCCTGTCATATAGTGCCTGGCCTCAATCTTGCATCTTTGCCTTCAAAAACACTACCACACTACGTGGACGACACTTGTAGTACTGCCAAGTTTTGGTGCCAGCTGCAGATAGAGCATGGTTCATTGGGATGCATTGTGTCAGCTACTGTGTGCTGTGTATCGGTCCCAGGTTACAGTCCATCACTGTCGGGAAAGAAGCAGTTACTCATATCCACAGTCAAGAGCAGAAAGAAACAAGTGCTTGCATCTAATTACAGGTCTTTAAAGATAAATTTTCTCCACATTTTGTACTACTTTTTTTTTTAAGTTGCATGATTTTTAGAAGCTCTTATTAATAGTTCTTGTCATGCTGTGCTTTTTATATTCAGTTAGAGGGTTTGATGTACGTATGAATGAATGCCTGTGTATATGTGTGTGGCTTTTAACCTCTGAGGCTCCTCCCCAACAGCCCCCCAATTGCAGGGTTTTAAGCAAGTCATATACTCTATGACTCAGCTCCTTTATCCATGAAGTTATTAAAAATAATTCTTAACTCGGAGAAATTTTTAACTCTAGGTTCTCTGTATCTGTTTGGAAATTGTAACATGATAATCAAATTCAATTTACAGCTTGCCTGGAAGTGTCAAACTTTTTAATATGCAGAGCCTGCTTGCTGGGCAGACAACTTCATAGGTATAAAAGCAGATGAATGCATTTGCTAGTTTGCTCTAGTCTTCTGCTGTAAGAAACCAGCCCCATGGGAGGAAGGGAAAGAACAAGGTAGACAGTGAGAACCAAAATGCAGAGAGGGTCAAAGAATGGACGCAGTTGCCAAGGGGAAAAGGTCAGTGACGTAGGTAGATAGGGTGAACCATCATGGGGCTTGAGGAGCATTTGGGGAAACAGAGGAATAACCCAGATCATTATTATTATGCACATGTCAACCTGATGAAGCCACACCCTTTAGATATTGCTGTTATTGTGTGCCAATTCCCTGGATAGAAGTGGGTTTTTTTTCCTTAAAAACACCTAGCCAGGCATGACGGTGCATTTGTTTAGTCCCAGCACCTGGGAAGCAGACTCAGGAAGATCCCTGTGAATTTAAAGTCAGCCTGTGAGTTTCCAGGCCAACATGTGGTACATCGGGAGACTATCTTGGGGAGGTGGGGGAAGCTGTACCCATTAAAGTGACCGTCATGAAAATAAAAAGAAATAGAAAGAAAGAAAGCCCACAAATGTTGGTGAGGATGCAGAGAAAGCAAAGCCCTTTAGCACTGTTGGTGGTGGTGTAAGATGGTAGGAAGATAGCACCACCCAGCAGTTTCTCAAACATTGAACATAGACGTGCCATGTGCCCCGTCATTCTCCTTCCAGTACAAACTCAGAGGAATTGAAAATAGAGACTTTAATCGATTCACCCGGATCAATGTCCATAGCATCAGTCATCACAACACCAACAGCTAGAAACCACCCGGGTGTCCATTAACAGATGAGCTGGGAAGCACAGTGCTATCCACAGTGTACCCACCCAGTGCGATGTTATTTGTGCTTTCAGTGCTGTGGGCTTCTGAACCGTGGTGCTACGTGATAGAGCCTTGGGTTCGTTATGATGACTGTAATAGGCCAGAGACAAAGGGACAGCTGTTTGATTCCATTCATGGGAGGGCATAAGAAGATGTAAATCACAGAGACACAAGATCAAATAGGGGTTATAGGGCTTGAGGAGAAGAGAACGTTTAATGGTACAAAATATCTATTGAAGATTATACAACAATTCTGAAAGGGACAGTGGTGTTGCATTATGATAGTGTGAACTTGCAGAATGTCAAGATCACACACTTAAATGGTTTTTAATTTTGATGATATGGTTTAGAATGTCCCCAGATTATTATGTTATGGGAAACAGAAGGACAAGCTTCTTGTCATCTTCCTCTCAACTTGAGAGTAGAGTTGTGGTTACTGGGAGTTGGGGAGGGTCAATAGAGGAGGGGTGGGGTAAAGTTAACCAATAGGTCCTGAGTTACAAAAAGACTATAATAGGAAGTTCTGATGTGCTATTTCATAATAGGATAATTCTAGATAACAATAATACCATATTTCAACACTATAAAAGGGATCTTGACATCTTGACCATCCCCCCCCCTGTAAAGAAATGATAAACAAGATAGATGTGTGAGCTGCCTAGGGTTTTGTCAACTTGACACAGCTAGAGTCATTTGGGAAGAGGGACCCTCAGCTGAGAAAATGTCCCCACCAGATTGGCCTGTGGGACATTTTCTTGATCCATATTGATGTGGAAGAACCCGGCCCACTGTGGGTGGTGCCACCCCTGGACTGGTGGTCCTAGGTGGGGTCAGACATCAGGCCGAGTGAAGCGGAAGCAGGAAGTAAGCAGCACTCTTCATGGTCTGTGTTTCAGTTCCTGCCTCCATTTGTTGCCTAGAGTTCCTGCCTTAACTTCCCTAGATGGACTACATGCTGCAGGATAAAGCAAAGCCTTTCCTCCACACCATGCTTCTGGCTGTGATGCTTTATCACAGCAATGGAAATTCAAAGACGGTCTGCTTACCCTGACTTAAACACTACAATCTGTACATGTACTGAATCACCTACCTCATAAATACATATAACAGTAATGTTTGTGCATCAGTCAAAAACTCCGGTTTAATATATTTTTCCCAGTGGTGGTACAGGCCTTTAATCCCCGTACTCAGGAGGCAGGCAGATCTTTGAGTTCGAGGCCAACCTTGTCTATAGAGAGAGTTTCAGGATAGGCAGGGCTACACAGACCAAAAAAAAAAAAGAGACAGAAAAGTTGGAAAATGTAGAGAAAGAACAGAGGAAGGAAGTGCTATGCATAATGTAAGTAACAACGACGACAACAACAACAATAACAACAACAACAACAACAACACATACACACACAAAGGCAGAATCAACAAAGAGGCACCAGGGACAAAGAAAGTCATAGCCAGATTCCTTCACCCTTTGCCTCACACATACCAAATTTCTTCTCCACTCCCTTACTTTCAGGTGCTGGCTTGGCAGCACTGGAAGGTCCTCTGTGGAAATCAAGTGCAGTGCATTGACCTGGGGGGGCAGAAGGGGAAGGGGCAATGGTGATGCTGGGCTGAGGTATTTACAGGGCTGTCAGGGACAGGAGGGAGCAGACTTACTGCATGTGCTCTTGATGAAGGAAATAGGATCTTGCCTCTGAAAGAGGAATAGTGGTTATTATGATTTATTATCACCATTATTATTATTAATTATTATTATTATTAATTTTAGTGGTGCTGGGGATTAAATCCAGGATTCACATATGCTAGGCAAGGGCTTTAACACTGAGCCACACCCTAACCTGAGTAGCAGCATTTCAATACATAGGAGGGCTCCTTCCAGACTGAAGATGGGCGTGTCTCAGGGGGTGGGGGGACCACTGGAGCGGCCCTGCTGTGGGGTGCCCATTCCAAACCTTTTTTTTTTTTGAAGTTTATGCTTTGTTTTGTGGGGTGGGGTGGGGTGGGAGGTTTGTTTAAACTGTCTTTGTATTTCTCTACGGAATTCTTCCTTTCCCTTGAAGACAAGACCAGCCTCATTTAACTGTTTGCTATTACTGGCTGGGGACCAGTCACTTAGCCTTGTTGATGACTTTTCTGCATGGAGAAATGGAAATAATCACACTCACCTCACAGATATAAAGTATTCTGGGAGAGATACATGTGAAATGAGACGCTCTAGAGCAGCGGTCCTCGGCCTTCCTAATGCTGCGGCCCTTTAATACAGTCCCTTATGTAGTGGTGACCCCCAACCATAAATTTGTTTTTGCTACTTCACAAATATAATTTTGCTACTGTTATGAATCAATGTAAATGTCCGAGTTTTCTGATGGTCTTAGGTGACCCCTGTGAAAGGGTTGTTTGAACTCCAAAGGGGTCACGACCCAGGATGAGAAACACTGCTCAGCTCTAAGGTTTCAATATCTCTTGTTGATGTAGCTTACTGCAATTATTATAAAGAAGGTGCACACTGTGTGTGTCTGAACCCAGTAGGCACACTTACCCTGATAGGTTTCCTGTCCTAGACGTTCTATGTCATGTCAGGGGTTGCAAAGGACAACTTTTGAGTTTCTTTGCTGTCCTTGAGTCATCTGATAAGGCATCACAAAGTCGGAGCACCTTTGGGTGTTCTGCATGAACAGTTCATGGAAAAGACCCTCTGATGTTCGATTCCAAAGCAAACTATTTTAATGATAACATTCAGTGTTCAGGCTGTGCGTGTTGATTGAAAGGTTATACTGACACATCACAAACAGCACCAGGGAAATGGACTGTCATCGGTGAAACTGGCACTTGAGATTTTGGAGCCTCAACTTGGCTAACTCCTTTCTGAGAATCAATTATTCTCTGAAGGGTCTTACTGTGCTGATTTTCAAAAATAAGACTATTTTAGGAGTTGGAGAGATGGCCTGCCTGGCAGTTAAAATCATGTACTCTTCTTGCAGAGGACCTGAGGTCAGCTCCTGGTACCTATTTCAGGAGGCTCAGAACTGCCTCTCTGGGGGATCTGACGCCTCTGGTCTCCATGGGTGCTAGCACTCATGTGCACAAAGCTGTTCACAGACAACACACACATGCATACCTAATTAAACATTTAAAAACCCCTTTAAAAGGCATCACTTAAAAAAGTGGTCACAAAGCCCACATTAATGCATATATATCAATGTTTTTTGATAAAAGTATCAGGAGTAGTAAATTGTTGCATTCCTGGGCGTAACATAGATCTTGATTTTATTCTTCGGTTCTCTCTGTTATTAAAATAAAATGCACATTAATTTGGAATAATGGGGAGAAGGGCTTGTCTACTAATTATTGGTAAAAAAAATAAACAGGCAACTTCATTACATCAAGTGCTAACCATACTGCAAATGAGAAACTAGTTAGGGAGGTCCTAGGTCTATACTGTGTTACAGTATGTCTCAAGATGTGAACACTGACTAGAGAAATTCAGAAGTTGAAAACACACCTCAAGACTTCGGAGTCTTCAGATGTTTGGGGTGGCAGTTACCGACTTCAGACTGGCTAGATCTGTCTTAGGAGAGCCCAGGAAGGATTATGAAGACACGTTATTTTGAAGATTTTATTCATTTTTTAAAAAAACATCAGCATAGGAAGTGTTTCCATACATATATGTCATTGTTCTATTCATCCCCCTCCCCCCAGCATCCCTACCTTTGTGTTCTTCCAGCAATTGGTACTTAATGTCAAAATACCTACAGCTACCCAAGCAGAGGACACTGAATTAATACTGAAACCCAGAGAAGTTGTCTCCTTTAAAATTTGTTAATTTTGCATCTGCATGCTAATATATCCTATGTTAGGGATCATGGAACCAAATACACAAAAGAAGACCCTGCTATTGGGTTTAATGGTTCTTTTTTTCAGCCCCCCTCCCCCCAGGGAAGTTTACCTCTTTGTATCTCAAGAGAAGTGTCACCTTGACGGCAGCCGTGTACTGCAAAAGGCTGTGTATCCTAAGTCAAACCACTTACCAAGCACTCTTACCAGCTCATACAAGTGTCCCCTCCAGGGACCTTATTGTCCTGTGTCTCTTTGAAGAGTCAGTGGGTCTTACTCCTTTAAGGAGTCTTCCCTGGGCTGATGGTCCTGGCAATCGATTTCTTCTCTGAAACCACCATGCTGAGTTCTTGTGTTCTCTTCCCCAGAGGTCATGTCCTACACAGCATCCCCATGGTGCTGGGTCAGCAAGAACACGGGATGACCATTATTTGCCTAAACCTAGGGAAAATAAAGGCATTATTTGATTTCCCCTACATGTGACATTGTTATTATTTGTATAGAGTCTTTATTTGTTTTTACTCCTTGGGCGTGTCTAGAAGGTGAAGATAGATTCTTTGCTTTTCAATTTGGGCAGGCCACGACTGAATAGTGAACATGGCCAGAGAATGGCTGAAATGATCTTGTTTCTCTCAGTAATTACACTGAGACAATTTCAATCCATGTACAAGATCAAAGATTCATTAGTCTCTCCCTCTCCCTCTCTCTCTCTCTCTCTCTCTCTCTCTCTCTCTCTCTCTCTCTCTCTCTGTGTGTGTGTGTGTGTGTGTGTGTGTGTATACAGGTTTCCATGGAAGTTCAGAAACACTGGGCCCTCTTAAAAATTAAATTAAATTAGCCAAAAGGCAAAGAAAAAGAGCTTGCGTTTTCTAGAGTTCCCTGGAGGATTTTTATCTGTTTAAACTAATCAGGGTTTTTTTTTTTTTTTTCTCATATTGACATAAGCATTCAGTTGCTAATTCATTGGACATTAAACTGCATGGAGCTTTCCCCAGAGGCTTACATGAATCTGAAATGTGTGGCTCCTTAGTGTTGCTCAGGTCCTGTGTCATTCCCTGCACACATATGGTTTCCCTCCTCTCTCCACAGATAAAAGTCAGTTCTGATCGCCTTAAGGGATGAATGAGTTAAATGGACCAATATTCTAGGCCTGGACATAAAAACCCAGGCTTTTCAGCAGCAGCCCTGAGCACCTGCAGCAGCAAAGTCATTTGCACATACATAAATAAATAAATTAACAATGAATAAATAATTTAATCCCAGCCACACAATACCACCTTGCAGATTCGAAGCACCCAGTGAGTTTGCCCATTTCTAATTCTTTTTGATAAAGTCTTCAAATACTTGCTGACTGTCAGGGTCATTTTCTTATTGATTTCACTTGATTAGTTCTGTATGACCTAGGGTCACCCTAAAATCCACATCTCTCATGAAGACTTGGGAAGGCCTTCTTCTTTTTCTCTTTCTTTCTTTAAGCATCCCCAGGAAACGATAGAGAACACTTGCCATTGCTCCATACAATGGCAAGGTTATTTTTAGTCACCAGCCTCCTGAGACGGCTTTTGGCTTAACCAAGCGCAAAAATAACTCATTAAGGGATGCCCTGTTTTTGTAGCCTCTTGATCCAGTGTGCTTGGGTGTGCCTGCAGCAGGTCTCCTAGGCCATCTTCTCTTTAACTCTGCTGGATAGCCTTGCCAGTAACAGCACCAGGCCCTGGCACTTGGCCACAGCAAAGGGTGCTGGTCTCTGTGGGGAAGAAGGCGGATTTTTCTTTAGTTTGAAACCTTGCTTAATTAGGTAGCCAGAATCCTACCTAATTCTCAAGTCTCTAGGATCCCTTAGGTCTAGACTGGGTCTTTCTTTTATAGTCAGTCTGCCTCCACCTTGTGCAAATATTACTCATCACTGGTTTCTCTCCATCCCGAGCCAAAATGTCAGGTCTGTAAATGGCAAAACAAAAATGTGTAAGACCCTGAGCTGGCTGAATAAAACAGCCTGAATTAACGGGAGCTAAAGTCTTCGCTTCTGCTTCTATTACAAAACTCATGATTATTTAAGCAACTCTGCAGCATTCCCCAAGAGTTATTTTTACTTTTTTTCTTTTACTTTTTAATTTGTTTTTATTTTTTATTATTTTTATTTTTTCACAGCCCCATATTTTTTAAATTTGTATTTAGTTTGTGTGTAGGTGTGAGGGTGCACGGTCTGCCATAGCACATACAGAAGTCAGAAGACAACTTGTGAGGGGCAGTTCTCGCCTCCCGCCACGTGGGATCTACCTTAGGTGGTGAGGCTCAGTGGCAAGCCCCTTTACTTGAAGAGCTGTCTCTCCAGCCCCCCTTCAACAATTCTGGTTGAGCTTCCCATGGTTCTGACTACCACTGTTTATGATGTGACTGAGCTTACACAGGGTTCTCACAATGATGTACAGTAACCCAGAATTATGAGTTTAAAAAAAAAAACCCTTTCTCCCTTACTGCCTTTAATTGACATGTTTTATCTCAGTAACAGAAAGAAAAACTAAAACAGATAATAAATAATAATTATGTGATAGATAAATTATACATAAATGATAAATTAGATGATAGATAATAGATAGGTGATAGATAATAGCTAGATGATAGATGATAGATAGATAGATAGATAGATAGATAGATAGATAGATAGATAGATTGACAGATAATGACTAGATGGTTCCTGGTTGAATCATTACAGAATAGATTATATATTATGGGTATGACATTGACTTTAAAATACTTTCCCATCCATATCCTAAGACTAGTGTAACCATGGTCTCTAAAGAATTAAAATTCCCCCTGGAGCTCAATATTGAGAATGGAAACAATTCGACTGCCTGGGTACCCAGAAAGGCACCCGACGTGCACTAAGAAAGGATGGATAACCTGCCCGTCAGCTACATCCACCTCTGCATACCTCCTGGCTCTTGCTTCAGCTTTCCCACAAATTGTAACACTGCCATAGGAGGGGTGAAGAAAAGCTAAGAATATTTTCCTCCTTGGTTGTGGACAAAACAGTAAATAAGCTCTTTCTTCTCCTTTGTTATAAGTTCTGTCTTCTAATTTTCTTGTGTCTCCAAAGAAGGTATCTTTGTGAAAACGTCTTCAGACAAAAGGTGGGAGTTGCCAGGAAAACAAGGATAAATATAAACCTACTGGTGGACACCAGTTCCTGGAAAGTGAGCCTCATGAGCCTAAAGACTCCATCAACCACACGCATCAGCAGATTCCAGAGTGACTAGAGAGATGGCTGGGGCCCGAGTTTGATTCCCATCACCCACACACAAACAGAGCCTAGAAGTATGAGCTCGTAAATGTTACTGTTGGGGAGACTCCGCCCCCTGGGGCTTGCTGACTGGCCTGACAAACCAAATCAGCAAGCTCCCGGCAAACCAAGAGACCCTGTCTCCAAAAACAAGATGGTGGTTCCTGAGGAACACCACCTGAGGATAACCTCTGACCTCCACGTGCACACATGTATATCCCCAACCCCTACATACACGTCTATACACACTCATCTATACACACACATGCCTGTACACACTCATCCATACACATGTGTACACACTCATTTACACACACATACCTGTACACACTCATTTACACACACATGCCTATACACATTCATTTACACACATGCGGGTACACACTCATCTACACACACATACCTACACACACACACATGCCTGTACACACTCATATACACACATGCACACATATAGGATATTCTCATCTGCTCTGGTTCATCTGTTCAGTCTCAGCGAACCCAACAGGAGACCCGGTGGGGCCTACCTAGCTTACAGGAGCTCATCTTTGGTAGTTGGGGTTGGGTCCTGTGTTTCTTTATTTGCTGTGTGTCTTTGTCCCTCAGAATATTTTGGAAAAGTATAATCTGAAGGAGTCAGGTATTTGTATTTCTCAAATTGCTTCTTAGCCATACCCTGAACACCCGAAAATCTGTCCATGTCCGGCTAGATTTAATTTACTCCTTATTTTAATTATTCTTTTAAGAATAGTTTTTAGAGGCTGGAGAGAAACCCAGCAGTTAAGAGCATGGACTACTCTTGCAGAAGACCTAAGATCAGTTCCCAGCACCCATATTGCATGGATCACACTGCCTATAACTCCAGCTCCAGGGAAATCGGTCACTTCTGCGCTCTGTGGGTACACTGCACTCATGTGCACAATAGAAACATAGTTAAAAGGGATAATACTATTATCATTTCATACATGCATGCATCTATCCTGACCACACCCTCCCAACTCTGCACCTACCTGGAATCTTAACTTACTTTTTTTTAATTATTTTTTTCAGATAATATCTTTTCATCACATTCTTCCCCTCCCCCAACTCCTCCAAAATCTTCCCCCGCCTCCCTACAAACCCAACTTTGTATTTTTCTCTTCCTCTCTCAGAAAACAACAAAAGAGTGTAAAAATCAAAACAGACAAACAAAACCACAATAATACAGAAATATTCCAAACAACAAATGAACACACAAAAGAACACACAAAAACCATGGGGTCTGTTTTGTGTTGGGCATGCGGTCTGCTCTGGAGTGTGGGTGACGTGTACAGTATCACACTCTTTGGGAGAAAACTGATTTTCCCAGAAGGTGTTAACTGCAAAGAGCTTTCTGGCTAGGGAGGACAGCTCTGTGCCAGGATTTGGGTTTTTTCCTGGTTTGAACCTATGCAGGTCTTAGGCACGCTGTCGCAGTCGCTGTGGATTAATCTGTCCATCAGCCCTGCTGTGCCAGGAAGGTGTTGTTTCCCTTGAGTTCTCCACCATCCCTGGCTCTCAGACTCTTTCTGCCTCCTCTCCCACAGAGACTCCTCCCTGAGTCTTGAGGAGAAGGGGTTAATAAAGGCATCACATTTAGGGCTTAGTTATCCAAAGTCTCTCACTTTCTTCATGTTGTCTAGTTATGAGTCTTTATGTTAATTCCCATCCACTGCAAGAAGAAACTTCTCTGATGAAGGCTGAATGATCATTGTAAGTTGCTTTTCGTAGTAGTAGATTTTCCCTTAGGCCTATGACCTATTTAGTCTTAGGTTCTTGGCCACTTAAGTTGTGCCAGGTATGAATTTCATCTCATGGAGTGGGCCTTAAATTCAATTTAAAAAATGGTTGGTTGCTAGATGGAGGAGTTGGAGAAGGGACTGAAGGAGCTGAGGGAGTTTGCAGCCCCATGGAGGGAGCAACAGCGTCAATGGGCCTGACCCCCCCCCACCTCCTGGTGCTCCTGGAGGCTGGACCACCAACCAAAGAATACACATGGAGGGACCCATGGCTCGGACCACATATGTGGCAGAGGAGGGCCTTGTTGGCCATCAGGGGGAGGAGAGGCCCCAGTAAAGGGGAATGTCAAGGTGGGAATACAGGAGTGGGTGGGCGGGTGGGTGGGAGGTGGAATTCCCTCATAGAGGCGGGGAGGGGAAGGGGATAGGGGATTTCCAAAGAGGAGACCTGGAAAGGGGAAAACATTGGAAATGTAAATTTAGTATCAAAAAATTAAAAAAAAAGAAAAGGTTGGTTGCGACTATGACTTTTGTGCCACCACTGCACTGATATATCTTACAGGCAGATTGCTGTCGTGTGTCTCAGGTGGATCTAGGTGATACTGATCATTAATTTTCTCCCCCAGTAGCATACAAAGTGTCTCCCAGCATCATAAACACTAGTCGGCAGGGGCGAAGCTTCTAGCTGTGCACCAGCTCTATTTGTCCACGTTCAATGACATAAGTAAGTGGTGTCTTCAGCATCGGGCCTTATAGTCAGGTAATGGAGGGTAACCAGCAGCATTGGCAATGGTCTGTGATGATTGGGGATTTCCATGGGGTCCCTTGGGCCAATGACTGAAAATTATATAATTCATTTCTGGCATTGGTGGTTCACTTGTTGGCAAAAGGCATTTAGTTGGAGCAGTGTATCTCTCAATATATGGTGACTGTACTTAGATTCATCTTATATATGTATACATTTTAAGAGAGAGAGAGAGAGAGAGAGAGAGAGAGAGATTTTCATTCTATAAGTTCTGTTACTCTAAAGAATCTCACTAACATACCCTTGTAGGCATAAACTTTTTGCAACCGACTTTAATAAGGATTCAACCACTCCTCTAGCCCACCACTCGGCAGAGGTCATGGAAGAGAAAAGTTATTAGGTATGGGGGAAGTGGACCTGTTTAGCAAGAGTTCTTTGGGGGTGAGCTTGATCTTTCTCAGCAGTTCAGTCCCACAGCAAACATCAAATATGACTCAGCAGCTGCAGATCAGTCCTCTAGGCAGGCAGACACCAGGCATGAGCCAGCAGCTGTAGTTCAAATCTGAAGAAACCAAAAGGCTCACCAGCTGGCCTGCATCGGGGCTGAGGACGTGGCCAGCTGCCTCAGGAACATCCCATGCCGTTCTTGACTGAGTTTCTCTCAGTGGTGTTGTTACAGAACTCAACAACGCAATGTAAGGTGAACCAATCCATGCATGTAGTCAGCGAAGATTATCGAGGAGGAGGAGCCAACCAAACCAATGCCCGGTGCTCGTCTCCCAGTCTGTGAGGTCATATTTATACTCCTCCATCACGCGTCCTTTCACGCGTCTGCTCCAGCAAAACATCCTTTCACCTGTGTCTGCTTCAGGAAAACAGTCTTTCACGAGTCTGCTTTAGCGAGTCATCCTTTCCCTGTGTGCCCCAGCAAAGCATCACTTGACATAACTAATGTTTCAAAGAAACTACAAGTTTCCACTTCATACTTTCCAAAGAGGAAGGTGGGTGACAAAAGACCCGAGCTTTGTCACAGCAACAGCTTCATCTGTACTTTGGAACAGTGTGTGTAGGCACAGGCTACGTTGTACTTTGGAACTTGAATGGCCTCCAAAGGTCTTTACTCAGAGCCCTGGTCATTAGTTGATGGCACTATTGGGGTGTGTTTGGAACCATTAGGAGGTAAGATCTAGCAAGAGGAAATCAGGTGACTGAAGGTATATGCCCCTGACGAGAGAACAGCCCCTTCCTCTTTCCATCTCTGTTTACCCGCTGGTCCCTAAGCTGTGAGCACCTTACTCTGCCCTGTGATTCCACCATGATGTGCTGCTCCCCATGGGCTCCAAAACATAGAGACTACAACCACGGGCTGAAAACTCTAAATAAGTTAAGACAAACCTTTCTTCTTTCTAAGCCAATTACCTCAGTTATTTGTCACAGTAACAGGAAGCTGAAAAACACCAACAGGAATCCTGTCTGCCCCAGGGGAGGGTCACATGCACACATAGGCTTCTTCCTTGCTATAGACTTTGTCAACAATGAAAAAGGAAATAGCTGGGTAGCCACTGTGCCTGCTAGTCCACTGGCAGCAGCTTGGTTGGTGGTTAGTGTAACCAATGGTAAAGAGTTTCACACATGAAAGGGTCCTGCCAGAGGCTATTTTTATTAAGTATTACATTATTAAGTAAATAAGTATTTCTATATGCCAGCAGGACACTGCTATTGGATAATCTCTCTCTCCACCCCTCAAGCTCCCTGTCAAGTTGCTGTTGTCCCATGATCCCTTGAGAATGATCTCATCTATTGTAACAATCATTTTGGGTTCCCAGTCAAGTCTAGTATATTATAAAACCTAAACCAATGTCTGTGATTATTTCTGAGATACCTTATATTAAAACCAGGTTACTTGAAAAATAAGTCAAAGCTTTCTTTATTCCTTCTTAAAATAACTTAATATAATTTTCAAATTTTGGCTAACAAAAGTTATCAGACAGTAGAAAAATAATTTGAAGATTTAGGCAAGATGAACTTGATACCTTACATAGGAAGACGTCTGTGTCCTTTTAAAGAGGTGAAGAACTTCACTTTGTTTAAAGTCTTTTGTAAGAGCATGCTGACTGATCTTTCTTAACATTTCATTTCTTGTCGAAATGTACTCTTTATAAAGAATAAAGCATGAGCTCATTTGAGAGAACAAATAAGAAAATCTTTTTTTTTTAATCGAACGCCACAATTCATATTCACACACGATTGATGCATGTGTTCATTTGGTGGCATTTATTGAAACCTCGGACTTTGCTACGCCGCAATTCCTGTAATGCCCTAGAAACAGTCACGACAGAGAACCCAGAGGCATAAATCCAAGTTGTGAGTGTATTTCTGTGTGCTCATATGTCTAGCCTATTCCAACTTCCCATGTCCTGGCACACTGACAGCACAATTACAGTCTAGCCACAGGTTCCATCCTCATCCTGAACTAACGAGTGGGGAGATCTGTAGTCTAGAGGAAACACCACAAATAAAGACAAGACCCTGAACTTCGTGGGATTTGTAAGACATTTGGGTGACCTTCCCAAACATACCCACTTTCCAGACGCTAAAATCAGCTCCCCGGGAGAGGTGACAGCTGCTTCAAGAGATGAGCTTTACGACTCTCAACTGTAGTTCTGAATTCCTGTAGATGGAACCGGAGCACAAGACCTGCCACGCCCAGGGTAGCCGGGTTAACAGCTCAAGTACCTGCTGGAGTGATCTAGGCTACGGAGCTTCATCTTTAGGCCTCTGAAGAAAGGTGTTGATTCCCAGGTCCCAGGGTGAGGTTCCAAGTAGAAGAGGGCTAGCAGGACACTGTTGCTTGAGACTTTTTCCAGACAGGAAAATTCTCTTTCATCTCCATCACAGCTCCCCTGCCTACCGTGACTTCTCACAGTATTTCTGAAAGTCGGAGCTTAGCTCCTGCCTCCGTCACTCCGGCCAGTGAACAGGGATTGCATTTTCTATATCCTTTATCCTGTGGCTTGCAGCTTAGTTTTCTTGTACAGTAGTAGATTGCTCTCCCAAAAGACTTTCACTTTTTATTTTTAAACGTATTTAGAAAGTGTAGATGCAGTCGTTTTAAAGTTAAGTTAGCAGACACAAGAATTGGGATCCGTGATGGGATCTGGGGAACCAAGGGATGAATTGCATGTGGGAGGTGAGGCAGGTGTTTAAACACACACCCCACCACCACCGCTGCCACCACCACCGCCACCGCCACCGCCACCAGCAGCAGCAGCTAAAGAATCTCTGAGAGATGGGCTTGTGAGTGTGGGCAACTAGTTGTATTGCTTTTATTACAAACTCGATCTTAGCCATTTCCTTCTCTCATTAGAGCTAATTTTCCTTACTCCCTTCCCTTTGGGGTCCTCCTTAACTTTATACTTCATGTGGGAAGGAGAATGATTAGTAACAGCGACGCAAAACTTCACGAGCGCCCCCTGCTGCTTCTCGGCTGACTACACAAGTCCCTGCGATTCGGATTCGCAGAAGCACCCCAGTTCCAAAGGGTGCTCCAGAAACCCTTGTGGGTTTGCTTGATCTAAGCGACAGATTCCTTCCTTGCTGAAGGTTTACAGACTCAGACGCGAAGGGAGGAGTCTCAGCATTTTATCTGATCTATTGCTTAAATAAATTGCTGGTAAAGAATGAAGTCAAACAAGTTCACCGGGTCTGAAGTGGAAGGACAACAATGTTGAAGTTGTGTTTTTAATCAGATATTTTTTTTCTGCCATTATAGCATTTATGTTGTGCTTGCTCTATTTTTCTCAAACATCTTAAATTGCATATGTGTGTGTGTGTGTGTGTGTATGTGTGTGTATATGTGTGTGTGTGTGTGTGTGTGTGTGTGTGTATATATATATATATATATATATATATATATATATATATATATATATATATATATAGAGAGAGAGAGAGAGAGAGAGAGAGAGAGAGATGAAAGTAGTTCTGGCACCAAAAATCCAATTAATGAAAGAAAAAGATAGACAAAGGGAATTTTATCAAAATTAAAACTTTTGTATATCAAGGGCACTAGCAATAGAATGAAAACATTTTATAAAATAGAGAAAACACAAGTCATATATCTGTCTGAGCATTGATATTTGAAATATCAATATCCATAGCTCCAATGATACATAAATAATAACTAAGTACCTGGAGATGTCCATTGAATATTGGTGTGCACGGGGGTGATGCAAGACAAACTGCATGAGGTTTGATCCCACACACATTAGAATCAATATTTTAAAAACAACAGAAAAATAACTGTCGGCAAGGATGGCGAGGACATGGAATTCTCTTTGTTGCTGGCATGAATACCATGTGGTGTAGCCCCTGGGGAAACTGGAATGGCTGGATCCTCAAAAACTTAAACACAGAATTCCTCATCTGATCCAGCAACTCCACTCTGGACACACACTCAAAATCACTGAGAGCAGAGATCTGAGCAGTTGCTCATCCAGCCATGTTCACGGCAGCATTGCTAACATTAGCCAAGATGACGGCCCATCAATTCCTCTTTCAGCAGAGGGCTTAATACACACAATGTCTAATATACATACCATGGGATACTGTTCAGCCTTCAAAGGAAGTAAATTCTGACACATTAACACCTAGAGGAAGTTTGAAGATACCACACCAGTTGTCAAAAAGTAAAGATTGACAGATCCGCTTAAGTGCAGTCCCTAGGATAGTCAAATTTATAGAGCTGCAAAGTGGAGTCATGCTTATTGATATCTAGTGAGAGAAAGGACACATACTAGGTATACAAAAACTGCTTCAAAAGCGGACATTTTCATCTTTGATGTCTATTTGATGTTTAACATTGAATATAACACTGTTTCTAAACACTTTTATAATTGTATCTATTTTTCTCACATCAAATTCTTCATTCCTAAATCTTTAACAAATTTCTTCATTTGTTTTAGGTCATAATATACATATAATGGTCATGGACCTACAATACAAAGGCTAACAATAGAAGAACATAATGATTGGTTTTTGTTTTTGTTTTTAATGCATGTAAGTGTTTAATG
This sequence comes from Uromys caudimaculatus, assembly GCA_028551405.1. NCBI lineage: Eukaryota > Metazoa > Chordata > Mammalia > Rodentia > Muridae > Uromys > Uromys caudimaculatus. The sequence goes on from CM052719.1 coordinate 33,803,088, forward strand.
GATACAACGTTACACTTTGGAGAATAAGAAGGCGGGGAAAACAGTGGATGTAACAAAGTAACGACACTAAGGAAGGAAGAGACCGCTGAACCCGGTTTAAACTGACCGAAAAGTCAGCACATGAGTGAGACAAAAACTAAACTATATATCAAAGATTCATTTGGATGCTAAAATAATTTTTCAGCACAGGAAAAAGATTATTATAAACCAAAGCTAGGGGAGCTTACTTAGGAGAGGGGTGTGTGGCTGGGACCGGGCTATCTGGAAGCAGTGACCTGTTTTATTTTCTCTGTGAGGTTTTCTAGGTCTTCCTTTTGCTTGAACAACAAAAGATTCCATGTATAAGCGTCTAAATCTTTTTGGAAACATGGTCTCATTAGCCCAGGATGACTTTGAAGCTCTAAACTTCCTGTCACCATCTCCAGAGTGCTGGGATTAAGGCAGTGTGCCACCTTGCCTGGCTTTTATGCAGGGATGGGACTCAAATCCAGGACTCTGCACAAGAACTCTGACAACCAAAGTCCATCCCAGCCCCCAAGTGTTGACTTCTTGGGCATTTATTATCTTGATTCACTTGTCTACCATGTGCCATCTTGTTCTACAGTTCAATGCTGCAATTTGCTTTATATCTGGCCCTTATTGTTAGGTATGCATAATTTACATTCCTAAAATCATTGTTAGTGATTCCTGTGTCAAACATGAGCTTAATAAAGATTGATTTCAGTGGCTGTCTAAAGGCCTTTCACCTGTGGCTAGGTTCTGGGTTATGCCCACTCCTATAGATGATCTCTGCCACTTGTTCTCAAGTTTAGAAATGTGTGTGTGTGTGTGTGTGTGTGTGTGTGTGTGTGTGTGTGTGTGTGTTGTTTTAATTACATAGTATATTCAAATACAAAAAACCAAGAAGTTGCATTTTATATTGTATATACAGTGAGATTCAGCTGCCCCGAGTTGAAGTCATGGTGAACCGTAGTTGTACACAAGGCAAAGAAGAATCCTGTATTACAAAAACAACTAAGAAAGTGTGTGAATACTATGCAGAAGGAAGCACAGTCACTGGCAAGCAGCAGACTCTAGTTCAAATGAAAACTCTTGCATGAAATGCTCCTTCGTCTTTAGATCAGCTCTTAGAGTCAACAATCATCAGCAAAGTGTAGGTAATAAAATCTACTTCAAGAGCTCTTGTGAGAAAAATAAACTGATGTTGTCCGACTGCCCCAAACAATATGCTGGGTTGGGGAGGCATCGAGACCATCTTAGAGCGCGTTGGCTCCTCCACCAAGGCCTCTTCAAGAAACATTTGTGCCATGCAGATGCATCTTGACAGTAATGCTCTTAGCTGGGGCTTCTGGTCTCTTCTATGACTCTTAAACCTAACCCAACTACTGTCTTCAGTGGGTGATTGTTTCCTCTGTCTCCAGTGTTTCTATCCATATATACACTGACTGACTGAAAACCTGCATGCATGCATGCGCACGCGCGCGCGCGCGCGCGCACACACACACACACACACACACACACACACACACACACACACACGGCTCTCCGCAGCCTGTACTGCTCAGTGCACACAGGTATGGCTCAGGGGGATAGCAAAGCCCTCCTATGGTTCTGTATGTGGATCTCCAATCTTAGCTGTAAAGAATACAAAAACACCCAGGTTCTGGTTTACACTGACCCAATACATAAAACTCATGTCCTCCTCTGTGCTCAGAACCATTTTAGATCTAGATAAAAGTGTTAAGAAGAGAGCAAAAATTAAATATGTCCATTTTGTGATTTGGTATGGGATGGAATTTAACAAATGGGAAACAGTGGGCTCGAAGCAATTCATTTCAGAATCAAACTTATTCATTAAAAGCGCAGTAGAAGCTAAAGTATTGTACCCTGCCTAGTAAAGAATATTTGCTTAGCTGTAGGCAGATTGACACCTAATGTGAACAGGTACAGGAAGCAAGTGAAGTCCTGTGGAGATGTTTATTGCTTCACATGGGCATTGGCTTGCCAAGGACCACAATGCAGAAAACACAGGAAAGTGGCAAAGGAAAGAGGCAAAGCCTTCCTCAGGTAAGGCTCAGGGGGATAGCAAAGCCCTCCTATGGTTCTGTGTGTGGGTGGTGACCGTGTGTACAGAATGCTCACCATAGCTTCTTCCTCCTGGATGTTTACTGCCTGAAGATTCCTCCCCTGCAGAGACTGCTCCTACCAAGATTAGGTAGTCTCTGTGCTCTGATGGACTCACACCAGCAGCCTGGAAACTTAGTATGTTTACTATCTACCATTTGTTATAAACCACTAAGGTAGGTTGGTTCTAGCTGAGTCCAGTTAGTTAGTGTCAGTAGGAGGTCTCTTTGGGGGAACAGCCTAGGAGTTGTCTAGGTAGAGGAAGCTGTAGTTGATAGTTACTGCTATCATTGATTTTAGCCAAAAGTCAATGGTTCCTCAAGGTCTGTGCCATTCTGCCTGGGTCTGAGGCATGGCAGTCTGTGCTCCTGCAAATAATACACATTCGCTCAGGACTTCATTCAGTCTTCACAGTTGTGCACTGCATAAGTGTATTCAAAATGTCACACTTATGCACATGACTATGTAAATTACTAGGCATCAATCAAAAATATTTAAAAAATATAAATGCTTAAAATCATGGCCATATCAGCTACCATGACTAATTATTGTACAATGTATACATGTATTGAAATGCCACACAATATTCTGTATTCGTGTAGATTTTTTAAAGGATTTATTTATTTATTTTATGTATGCCAATACACTGTTGCTCTCTTCAGACACACCAGAAGAGGGCATCAGATCCCATTACAGATGGTTGTGAGCCACCATGTGGTTGCTGGGAATTGAACTTAGGACTTCTGGAAGAGCAGTCAGTGTTCTTAACCACTGAGCCATCTCTCCAACCTCATGTAGAATTTTATGTATGCAATATGTAAGAAACATTGAGAAAAAAATTGAGATTGGGTTTCTCTGTCTGGCCCTGGATGTTCTGGAACTTGTTCTGTAGACCAGGCTGGCCTCGAACTCAGAAAATGACCTGCCTCTGCCTCTGAGTGTATTAAAGGCGTGTGCCACCACATCCAGAGGGAAAAAATCTATTTGTAAGGGATGAGAAATAGCACTCTAAATTTGCTAGCGGCTTTTTACCAATTCTTGCTTAAAGGAGAACTTTAACCTTTTAGAACTTATACACAACCATAGCCCAAAGACTGTTTGTGAGATAGATTTACAGATCCCTACCCTAGTTTTCCCTAAACAAAGAAAAGGTTTGTTAAAGAAACAGCAGGAAGCTAAAGACTTCCTTCACTATTTGTCTGAATATTTTGTTACTTAGTTTGTTATTTAGGTCACCCTAGGGTTTTGATTCTTTGGAAGAGAGAAAGAGAAAAGAGATGAGTATGTGGTCAGCTATAGGGACAAATCTTCTGTGTACTATGCAGAAGAATCTCCTGTCAATAAAAATCTAACTGCCAATAAACTGGGGCAGGATTAGAAGGTGGGACTTCCAGCTGCGACTTCTGGCTGAGAGAGAGTCAGGAGTGAGGGCTTTCAACTGGGAGGCAGAGTGGAAGGTAAGAAGACAAGGAGAGGAAATCAGACACATAGCCCAACTCGGGTTAGAATAAAATGGAGAGATAGTAAGTTAAGAGTTAGTTGGGGGACTGGAGAGATGGCTCAGCAGTTTAGACTGCTCTTCCAGAGGTCCTGAGTTCAATTCCTAGTAACCACCATCTGTAATGGTCTGACGTCTTCTTCTGGTGTGTCTGACAGCTGCGATGTACTCATACACATAAAATAAATACATGAATCTTAAAAAAAAAAAAAAAAGAATTAGTTGGGAAACTAGTCTAGGCATTTGTAACTAATATCAAGCCTCTGAGTTTTTATTCCCGCATGAGAGCACAGGTGGAAAAGCCAGCAGCAATAGCTAACATTTATTGAATGCCTACTACATCTTCAGTGCTGTCTAGAGCATTTTGAATATACTAACCCTCTCAATCTTGATAGCAATAATGTTAGTTACTTTTGTGTTTCTGTGACCACAATAGAGGGCAGAAGCAGCTTAAGAGAGATAAGATTTATTTCAGCTCACTGTTGCAGAGGGCTCTGCACTTCTAGGCAGGAGGGTGGGGCATGCAGAGGTGCTTGAGTCATGATCATGGGAGCATGTGGCTGAAGCTGTTCACATCACAGTAGACCAGGAAACAGAGAGCAAGATAACAAGTAGGGGAGGTTACCATATTCCAAAGACCCACCCCCAGTAACCCACCTCCTTCAGCTATGCTCATCTCTGAAAGGTCCCACAGCCTTCCAAAATAAAAATTGTAATCCCATTTGAGGACTTGGTGTGTGTACAAAATATGAGCCCTGGACTGCATTTCAGATTCAAGTTATAGCAGCAACATGATGAGAGATGCATGTTGGGTATTCCACACCACAGACCATGCAACAGACATACAGTCTAAGCATCCTATTGAAGCCATAGTGCTGTTTAAATGTAGAGATTGGCTCCACACAGTAGACTCTGAGTACCCAATGAAGCAGAAGTAAGGGCCAAGTCTGGGTTGGGTCAGCCTTATAGCTGTAGCACACCAAAGGACAGTATCCCAGAAGGCTAGTTCTGAACCTGAGTCCCAGAGTTGCTATCTGTGCCGTCATCTAGCGCTACAGGAAGAGCTTACTACCTTTACCAAGCAAGGCAGGCATTGTCTCCTACTGTCAGAACACAGGTAGGGAAAAAATAAACAACAGAGTGATTAATTGCCCTCTCTGATAACCTTCAGAGTGCATATAGATTACTCCACAGACGCCCAGATGGATGTACAGTTAGAAACCTGAGAGGTTCTGATTCAGAGTTCTAAGAGATTTAGCTCTGCCAGGCAGTCCGTTCCTTTGGTCATTCTACTGATTAAGGTCTTAACGCATGGTTGGTACACACACAGTCTTCTTGGTGTGTGACTCTGTGCAGACATCCATTACCAGTTTCTAAGAATTTTCTACCAATTTCCCTAGTTGTTTCCTGCTGCATGTTGTGAGTTAACGATTCTATCTATCTATCTATCTATCTATCTATCTATCTATCTATGTTCTATCTTTTATCAACTGACTAACTTACTATTTATTCTTTTATTTTGGCTTGCTATATATTTCATAATCTCACTCATTCAAAACCCAAACAAGAGAAGTCCCTATCTTTGTAAACATTTCCTTCACCTTTCTTTCCTAGCATCTAGCAGCCCAGTCTAGAGGGGCTCTCCCACTATACATGGGGCTGTCTTTGTTCAATAACACTTGGAAGCACAAGTGAGTTTTGTATTTACCACTCTTTCTGCAGGGTGGCTGGGGTGCCTTTCGCAGCCACAGGACCGCCCAAAGCACCAGCCATGAGCTTTGCTGCTCAAGCCTCTGGGGAAACCCTTTGATTTCATGGGGATGATTATATTTATTCTTGCCCACTCAAGGATGAAGCCCAAGGAACAAGAGGTTCCCCCCTTTCAGAGGCAGCACAATGGCTTTACCTCCAGCCAAACCCACGGGGGTTTTGTTTTTGTTATTTCTGGGTTTGGTTGGGCCTCCCTTGGAAACTATTACTATACAACTTACTTAAAGAAAGAGTAGAAAGATTGGGCCTAAGAAACTCAGACAGAGGGGGGTAGAGTTGGAAGGGGTGGATCTGCAGGGCAGAAGCTGGGGGGAGTATGTAATCAGAAAAAGAAGTGTGATAGATTCTGAATGTCACCAAGCAATGGGAATCTATTCCACTGTGTAGTGATGGTTTCAGTCTACTGCAAAGATGCAATATTCCACAGTGACTTTTGGAGAAGTCTAAAGAATTGGGACTTTGCATGAAATTTTCAGAAAAAAAAAAAAAAAGACGAGAGAGAGAGAGAGAGAGAGAGAGAGAGAGAGAGAGAGAGACTTTTATCCTAAAGTCATTGTAAATCCAAAGCAGGCTTTTATCCTCCACAGTTAAATAAGAAGGAAAGGAAAAAAAAATCTCGAATACCAACATTTGAGGTACAAAGAGTGTCATGGACCAGTGGAAGTTTGCAAAATTATATGTAAATGACTCTCTCCCTCTTTTTTTAAACTGTGGTGGCCCTATGACACTCCCAAAGCTAATCCTAAAGAGAAAAATCTACTTAGCAAAAGAAAGTTTTGTCTAATTTGGTTAACAGTTGAGAAGTGACAAAAATGTTGAATATATTAATAATTTATATTTCCAGGGTAACACTATATCTTTAATGCTTCACTGCCAAGGGAAATTCAGAGCGGCTTAATGCCAGAGGCAGGGGGGACATTTGAAAGGCCTTCTTCATATTCCGTATTCAGCACTGTTGAAAATGAGTGTAAGACATGTGTTGCAATAATGGCCACCATCCATTCTCGTATTTCTGCATAATTTGTTTTTATCCTGTATGGCCCCGTGTGCACTTGCTGCCCAGGGAAGCCTGCTCCTTCCCTACAAGTGTGCACACTCCAGCTCTTACCAGCTCAAAAGGAAGAAGATGGTTTATATGTCGTAGATGAATCACCTTTAAAATCTCTTGCATGCAAGATCCTTACTAACATGTACAGATTCCCCCCCCCCCGTTAGAGTTACGTCACGAGTTACACCACATAGGTGATGTTTTGTTTGTTTGCCTTTGTGTAATGAAGTTGGATGATTTACAAATTGCAGGTCATCCCATTCCTTGACCTTGGTAAATAGAGTAGGTCAGGGCTTTCTTCAACCCTGTTTTCCAGAGGGAATAAGTCAATTTACTGTTCTCCAGCTAATCAGGGAGAAAAGTCACCTCGCTCTCCTTCAGCTCAATGACTGTTAGAAACCGTAAAAACAGTGCTACATAATATCAAATTACTTGTTTAAAGGGCACTGATTTTAACAGGACCAATATTCAAAGGGAAAAAAATTAATGGTGGAAAAAATCAATTTTCAATATTTTCCCTGGTCAGATGCTTTATTTTACCTGTTGATATTAACACAGCATGGAAGTCCTTTTTGCTGTTTGGATCTTAGAAAAAACAGGAGTGTGGTCAACCACTTTAAACGTATCATTATTTTGTGGGCAAAGCCCACGTCCTCTGGAAATGAAAACCACGATCCCTGAAAAACTCCTGAAAAACTGTAAATGCGTGAAAAATCACCAGCCAAGCCCTCCCTAAACACAACCTTTCTCACCACGCTCTGCACGGAGGGAGATTAAAAGCAAAAATTCATCCTAGAGAGGGGCTGAACCTTTCTCCGAAGACCTGAGAGAACTCCAACAGAGGACCCAGTTTTTGGATCTAGTGTCAGAGTCAGCGGGGAGTCCCTGGGGGAGGGGAGGTCACATCTTCCAATCAGATAAGCTCTGGCATCTGCCAGGGTCGCCTAGAGCCCTGCAGAGGGATTGATTTGTGCTGCGTAAAAGGCAAAGTCCCGGATTCCTCTGATGTCCAGTGATTGTCATCCGAAAAAAAGAAAACAAACTGTTTCTAAGACAACTTAGAATGTTACTTGCTCCACGCACTTATTTAGTTATTTATTTTAAATGGCGAGTTATTGAGGCTGTGACCTCAGCTATGCATTAGGCTGGCCTGAGCTTTGCGCTTTCCCAGACAAGTTGAGAGGCTGCCTGAAAGTAGGAAGGGCCTCCAGGTCCCAGCTAGTGAAAGATGGCTCAAACCATTCGCGGGGTTGTTTTTTGATTTGCATATTCTGAGAACCTAAGGCCAGGTTCCAGACTTCCGCACATCTCAGAGGCAAAGGGCCCGGATACAAGAGGAAGGTTCGGGCTTCAGCACCCCAGGAGCCTAGTCTCCTACCCCTAGGAGACACCTCTGATATCTGCTTAAGCTGCCATTTCGTCTACCTCAGACTACGCAAAGGTCCTCTCTCCTCAGCTAAATTACTGAAAGCCCTCACCTGGGCTCCTAGCAGCCTTAGGCTTGTCTGTAAGACACTTAGAGCGAATGGTTTGTGGGTGAGCAGAAGATAACAAAGTACTCCATTTCTTTAGCACAAAATATTTATTGGTCTTTAGCACAAAAAGATTGGTAGGAGGGGTCCTTCAGAAGGCGAATTCTCTCCTGACACTTCCCATCCAGTTCTTGGTAGCACACTATTTACACATGTACAACATATACATACATCGTCTCAAGCTGCCACCAAATCGCAAAGTAATCTAGGCAGTGAGTGGGTGTCAGAGCACCGGAGGGTGCTGGGACGTGTGCAGGTTGAGGGCATTGGGGTGACCATGGCCGATCAGATTGAGGTAATGCCTGTCCAGGCCCTGCATCGGAGCCAAGAAGGGACTGTGCTGCTGTGCCGGGCTGGGGAGAGGTACCGTTGCGCTGGACAGGTAAGGCAGTGATGGACTGCGGGCCGCTCCAGGAGGCCAAGGGAATGACCCTGGGGTAGCCCCCTGCGGGAACACTGTGGCTTCGCCCGGGCCATGGCCCGGGAAGTCTGGGCCGGCTGGATGTAGCTGATAGGAGAAATCTGGCTCGGGGAGTGAGAGCGGCGGGAAGGCGGGCTCGGCACCCAGGCGAGCCTTGGATTGCAAGAAGGCGAGGATGCGCGCGTACTTGGTGTCTTTGGTCTCCATCCGCTCCACGGTGGTGAGGTAATGCACCAGGTTCTTCATGCACTGGTGGTAACCGTAGTGGAAGTAGTTGGCAAACTCTGCTAAAAGCTCTGCTGGGGTGGCAAAAAATAAAAGTGAAATAAAATAAATGGTAGGAAGAAGGAAAGAAAAGAGAACAGGCGCACTTTCTCCTAAAACGGTGCAGGGCATCTTTATAGGGCTTGGGCTGGATTCTCATTTGAAGCTGGAACTCTCTACTCTGCAGTCTAGAAATTGGAAAAGCAGTGATCTTGTTTCCCTAAGAGCCTGACCACACCCTTTCCCCCCCCCCCGCCACCCCTCACCTGTGAGGAGCCATAGGCCTGCATCTTCAGATGCTTGTCCATGCATCTAGCAGGTGCATTTTCAAGAGCCAAGAGCCGGTATGTTCTGGCGGTTTCCCGCTCCCGGACATTCCTCCCTTCTCAGACCCAGGTCCCTGAGTGGCACCCGCTCTCCGGTCAGGTTTCCTTTGCCTGAATCAATGCCCACCTTTTTCCCTTCCCCGCGGAAAATCCGCGGAATGCAGAGCTCTGAGGTACTGAACTGTCATCTCCAGGATCTCCGCCTTCTCCAGTTTCCCAGAACTCTGCAAAAAGAAGACTGGAACCTCGCGGTGGCCCACCCACAGTAGACCCAAGCAGATGCTCTCTGTCTTCTGCAGAGGACCAGCCAGGAAGATGCTGGTGCCAGAGAGGCTACTACCGCTCACATCCCCGGAGTACCGCTCTTAGGCGAGCAGCGTCCGCAGAGGCCCGGGGGCTCTGCAGAGAGTGAGAGAGGAGGAGTACCCAGCACCGCAAACCTTACCTGTTTCGCCAGGGCCATGGGGACTGTCTTGCCCAGCTCGTTCAAGCAGCGGTTAATTCGGTCCCTCCTTCGCTTTTCTATCACTTTATGAGAAACCGGGGTTCTCTGTAAACAGAAAGTTTTACATTTAAGATGACTTTGCCCAAGGAGTCATACAAGGCAAAACCTGTGTGCTACAAAGGTTCACCAATTCGCCAACCCGAGGAGACCCCTGCCCCGCCATTCTCGACCTAGAGAGCTCTGTGTCCCGGAAGGCCACTCAGGCGCTAAGTGCCAGGACGTTGGTAGGTGGCCACCAGCCTCCCAGCAGTTGTCCCCAATCAAGGACTCTCCTTTCTGTCTCTGTCCCCTTTCCAAACCACTTGGGATTTCTCTACACTTAATAGTGGCGCATCTTAGTCATCTATCCAGCCAGGATGGAATCACACTCTTGCAGCACCAGAGCGCAAGGAACTCACTTTGCGTTCCTTAAGCCTGTCAGACATTCTGGTGTGTGTGCGCGCCCTCGGCAGAGGCGGTGGCGCGAGACACTCGTCCACGTTCCACCTCGTGTGCCTCTTCAAGTGTTCCAGGTAGTCTGCAGCCTCCCAGGTCCGAGAGGGCTCCCTTTATAAAGCAGTCATCTAGGACTGCAAAGACCATTCTCACGAGTTGAATTATTCCATAGGATTAGGGATTCTGCGTTTGGAGCATGTATGCATTCAAGGTCAGTTTTAAAGAAGTTAAGAAAAAAAATTAGCAGCCGAGGGGGGCGAGGTGGGGGCAGATCAGCTTTGTTAATCCACGTGGCTCTTCAAAGGACACGTGATCCGTCGAGGAATAACATTTGCATGGTAACAGGCACCTCGGGAAGAGGAGGCGAGACACTGGAGCCGGCGGAACAGAGAGCGCCTGCACTCTTAGCCGGCGCACAGCGCAGGGGCGCAGTGGCTGCGGGCACCGGGGGGCGAGGACCCTCACAAAACAGTGTCGCTTCCTTTAGTCCCACCGCTGAGTCTCACACGATCGCCTGTTTACAAATCCCAGCAAGCCCGCGGTCCCAGAGCCGAGTGCGTTTTAAAGCCTGTCCAGAGTCATTAAAGTAATTAAGTAAGCCTTTAATAGGCTGTTCCGCCGGGTTCAAGGGAGAACTCCTGGAGACGGAGGCGCCCCGTTTGTTCCCAGGCTTTTCTCACACGACTTGGTGACACGTCCGTCTCCCCCCTTTTTGTTTACACCGCTTTATTTGTCCGGACATCCCGGCAGGTGTGGGGCTGCGGCTGGCACACGAGGCTACCGCCTCGCTTCGCCCCTCCCGCGGGCCTTTGGCACGCGACTCTCCCCCCCTTAGTCCCTGACCAAGTCGTCTGCTTTCTTTTCTCCCCCCTCCGGCTCTCTCTTCGCGGGGGGAAGAGGCTCAATTTGTAGCCTATTATCCTATAGGAAAATGTCCATTGAAAAGTATGAATAGTTTCATTGGGCTAAATTTTAATAATGCCAAGGGTGGGGTGGAGGAAAAACAGGCGTGTGTGTGTGTGTGTGTGTGTGTGTGTGTGTGTGTGTGTGTGTGTGTGAAGGGGGTGGGAGGATTGAGGGGACACACAGAGGAGAGTGGGCCGAGAAGAAAAGGGGGAATGCAGCTGGCCCAGGCGAGCATTATGCGCCGTCACCTGCATGAGGGGGCGCCTACAGACCCCTATTCATTTGCCTAATTTTGGTCAATTTAACAAACTTCAGGAGAAATTATTGTGGCTTTGTCAGGGAGGGTGAAGCCTTCTGATCGAATTAACAGCATGTTTTGATCCGGTAAATGTCATTAGAAAGGGAGAAACAATCACGCTTAGAGAGCTCTGGGTAATGCGCCCAAGTGGAGACGCCAAAGCGCACGGCTCACAAAGGGAGCAAGTAGCTGCCACAGGGAACTTTTGTACCCGCCCATCGCCCAAGTTTTGACACAAAAAGGCATTATTTCATACTTGAATACGTTTAATCCAACGATTGTCTATTTTTTGCAAACATATTTTCACAGCATTGTTAACTTTTTATGTCCTCCTCTCGCGGGCGTCTTTTCTTAACGTTTGGGGGCGGGAGAGCGCAGACACTTTGGGCATCAATATTTGTCACTGAAAAGGGCCCCGTGAAGTTAGGGAATTTGATCTCTTTTTTATGGTTTTAGAAAGCGAAATATCGGGGAGGAGGAGGAGGGAGGGAAGAGACGGACAGAAAGCCAGAAGGAAATTTGCTGGACAGGCCCAAAGGGAAGGAGGGGTGCTGGCTCCTGGGAACTCTCTCTGCCCGCTGCGCCTTTGCCTAGAGCCTGCTCCACAGCCCCAGGCCTCCACCCACCAACCTCTCATTTGCCGCCTCTGGGCTTGTGTGATGGGGGTGGGGGACTCGCGGGGGTGAGCTTTCTTGCATATAAAAACAATAAAAATGACCTTTGCTTTATGACTTATTACAGAGTCACCACGTTCTCATCTGTTCCCAATCTTTCTCATCTGGGAACGAGGAAAACCTCCCTCAAGTGTCTCTTTAGTCCTTTTGCTCCACACCGCGGAGTAAATTCTCTCTACTCTGTTAGACAACAGCAGGCCGAAAGCTTATCCCTTTGGGGAGTGCCAGTCCCTTGCCAAAGGTAGGTAGGGTGGGTCCCTGCTCGCTGGGAGCACCTGGGACGCTCCAGGGCGCAGAGCCAGACCCGGGACGCAGGACCTCTGGACAGCAGCTGCCAACCTTCCGGTGCCTGGTGGGTGTGGAATCGGGCCGCACCGAGCACACTAGGCTGCCCCCGGCTTGCGTACGGTTTTTTGTTTGTTTTGTTTTGTTTTTCGATGTACTTCTTACCGGATTGGATAGGTCTCGCACCTTCTTGCAGGTTGCTCTGCCAGCCGCGTGCTCTCTTAGGGGTTGTTGGCCTCTGTAAATTCACTCTCACACAAGGGGATTAAACAGGAACCCTGATCGTCCAAATCAGCTAACTTGAATGGGTAAAAGGGAGCTCGGACTTCGCCCCCCCCCCCCCCCCTTTTTGCCAGCGGACTTGGAGTTGATCCTCTTACCGTTGGTGTTAACTGCAGCTGCAGGCACGTTCCTCAAGCCAAATTTCATTCCACACAAACTGTTTAATTTTCCTGGTTTTATGGCAGCCGGGGACTGTTTGCCCAGAACTAAAAGTTCCTTCTTGGGGCGGTTGAGCTGGGGGCGGTACAGGGTGGATGGATGCAGACCCAGAGCACAGGGCGCAGGTTTGCCCAGTCCTTCGAGGTTGCAGCAGTAACGCAGAGAGCCGAAGGTCTCTTCTTATAACTGGGGGACTGGATGCTTCCATTTTTGCTCTTCCTTGCAGCATGTTTCAACTGCACTCCCAGGGGAAAAGGGGTGCCTTACTAGATATTGCTTTGATTCTCTATTTTTGGGGTGCTGATCAAGGCTCCCTGGATCTCGGGATGATTTCCACTCAACATGAGAGCCAAGTGGTGAAGATGCAAAGCCTCATACACCAACCGCACCCTTACCCTCAGAGCCAGACACTAAGCAGGGGAAAGAGTCTCGGTTGTGCCTCAGCTTCCCTTTTCTGTAAATGGAGATAACAGTGTGTACATTATATGCTCCAAGGCTGTCACTGGAGTGAAATAAGGGAGTAGAGACAAGGCGCTCAAGGAGGCCTAACAACGCCATTCTTTTTTTTTTTTTTTTTTTGCCAGCAGCCTTGTCCTCCTCCTCCTCCTCTTTCTCCTCCTCCTCACCCCCCCCCTCCTCTTCTCTCCTCAAAAGCATTGCTCTCCCTGGGAAAAGTCTGTTAAATTTAACCCAAAGTAGGCAAATGAATGTGGGGGAGGGGGCTTTGGGCTTCCCTCTCACTGAGGATGTCACCCAGTGTTCTCTAGCCCGCTGTTTCAGTGTGGTTGCAAGACTGGGTTAGGGGAGGAGCTCCAAGACTAGAAACCTTTCAACATAGTCGTCACTCAGAAAGGAGCCAGGAGCCAGGTATCCAGCCGAGAATCATGGACTTCTGCAGAAAACAAGCGAGCAGAGGGGTTAGCCAGAGGATACGTGCTCACAGTGCGGGGGGGGGGGGGGGGGGGGGCTCAAGAGAGGTCTCTGTTAATGTACATTGCAGCCACTGTGGTTCGTGTTGATGTATTGTGTATTTGAAAATATTAGGGCAGTAGTTCCCAAACTACTAACCACTTTCACAGACGGGGTAGACCAAGAACAGCAGAAAACACAGATATTTACATCATGACCCATAGCAGTGGCAAAATGGAGTAGCAATGGAAATGATTTTATGATGGGGCCGCCACAGCATGAGAGACTGCACAAAAGGGTCATGACATTAGGGAGGCTGAGAATCTCTGTACTAGGGGAGTGCATATTAAATGTTCACATCACGAGATTATTATAGCTACGGATGCAATACATTGCTAATTACATGGACCGATACTGTATATAGTCAGCCGGCTGTATCTGAGGATTCTATATCCAGCTGTGGAGTGGGTTAAAGACAGTGGGCATGGAGTGAGCCCACACGGAGCATTCTGGAGACTTATTTGGTTGGATGATTATTCCATAAGAAATCTAATGTAACATCCATTTATTCAGCGTTATACCGTGTTGGGTAGTGTAAGTGATCTAGAGATGATTTAAGGTATACAGAGGTGAACAAAGAGGTCAGTAAGAGCAAGACAGGGGGGAAGACGGGGGAAGGCTGGGAGTGGAGAGGGCAATAAGAATAAAATATGACACCTATGTGTGGAAATGCCACAGTGAAATCCAGTATTCTGTGTACTTACTTTTAACAGCAAACAAGCAACACCTATACTAAAACGGCTCAGCTGGTAGAGTGTTCGCATAGTGTTTGGGAAGCCCTGGGTTTGATTCCACACAAATGATGCACTGTACACAAGCCTAGCATCCTAGCACTCAGAGGTGGAACATGAAGACTAGAGTTCATGGTCATCCTCAGTTACATAGGGGGCTTGAGGCCAGCCTAGGGTAGGTAGGATCCTACATCCCGAAATAATAAAACATGCACCAGATTTCCAAATTCTATGCGATTTTAAGAAAGAGGACTTGGGCATTTGTGGATTTTGTTTTCTAGGGTGTCCTGGAACCAATGCTCCATGAATATTGAGAGGCTTACTTGTCAGGGTTTATTTGTGGTTTATTTCCAAGAGTCAATAGGATCAGAGTGTTGTGCCTCAAGGTGATGATGTAAGGAGAGGTGGGACCTTTAAGAGGTGGAGCTCAGTGGGAGGCGCTTTGGTCCTTGGAGATGGAACCACACACAGTGAGAGACCCTCCCCATCCATCACTAATTAAGAAAATGCCCTATAGGTTTGCTCACAGCCCAATCTCATGGAGGCATTTTCTCAGTTGAGGCTCCCTCCCCGCTGATGATGCTAGTCTGTGTCAAGTTGACTTAAAACTAGCCAGTACATGCACCATGAAGACACACAATGAAAGCATCTGTATCCTATGCCATTCCTAGCGGGAAACCTGGGCTTTCCTAGAAACACCATTTTTTTTTATTGGATATTTAAAACATTTTTTTTGATACTTTATTTACATTTCAAATGTTTCCCCCTTTCCAGGTTCCCCTTTGGAAACCCCCTATCCCCCATTGTTTTTGCATACTGAGCAGTTCCACAATTTGCTTTACTGTCACTGGACTAAAAACTCAGTTTTAGCCATCAACGGCATTTGCAGCAATGAAGCCAAGGTGGTGCGTCAGTATCACCAATTCTGTAGTGCTCCAAATGCTTCCCACTTCTTTACCCTTGTCAAGAAATCTTGAACGAATACACACAGACACAGACACAGACACAGACACAGACACAGACACAGACACAGACACAGACACAGACACAGACACACACACCATCAGAAGTCACTTTGAGCTGGAGAGATGGCTCAGTGGTTCAGACTACTGGCTGCTCTTCCAGAAGGCCTAGGTTTGGTTCCCAGCACTCACAACCAACTGTATTTCCAGTTCCAGGGATCTGATGCCGTCTTCTGGCCTCCATGATCACTGCGTGCACACAGTGCACAGACATACATTCAGGCAGAGGTCTTGGACATAAAAAAAGAAAATATAATAAATATTTTTTAAAACCCTTACCTCTTTTGAGAGATCCCTTCAAGATAGATTAAATAACCACATTTTGTTCTTCCCCAAACCAAACTTAAAGAAGCTACTGAAGCAGTAAGTAAGCTTTGACTGGGAAACAGATAACCTGAGAAGACCTTGCGAATCAGTTTCCTGTGCCTGCTGTAACAAATGACCCCAGATTTAGTAGGTTAAAACAATAAAAGTTTTTTTTTCCTCTCTCAGTCTGGAGGTTAGATGTCTAGAATCAGCTGAGGCCATGATGTCCATGGGGCCTGATCCTCAGGAGGGTCTGAGGACCATTTGTTTTCCTCTTCAGTATTGTGTCTGCTTGCTTTCCTGGGCTTGTGGCTGTATCTTGGCCTTTTCCTCTTCTCTATGTGTCACACCCCCTACTGGCTCCGTCTTATACAGGGCTTATGGCTACATCAGTGTCCTCTCAGGCAACCTTTTATTGACACCAAGATCCTGAGCTGAGAGATGTCCTAAAGTCCTTTCCTATATATGGTAACATACGCAGGTTCTAAGAGTTAGGACCCAGATTTATTTTACGACGATTGTTTATTAGTACACATTGGGTAAAATGCTGTAGTAGGAGCTAAGCTAAGATTTGTCCCTTGTGGTATGCACGCTGGGGACCAGCTGCTGTTCCTCATCCCCCTCCCTCAGGGTATATAGGCATCACTGCTCCTCAGGCAGGAAAGATGAAACAGAGTCTAGAATGGGTGGGGTCTGCAGGATCCTGGTCAGGCTGGGGTAAGGAAGGCCTTCTCTTGGGATTTTAGTGTTACAACTGTCTTAGTAGATACTCAATGAAACAGCTCTCTTAGGTGATCTTCAGTGAAACAGCTGGTGAGCATAGACTTTATTCAGGGTGGACAGGGGCTATATCTGTACCTTGGAGAGTGGGAAGGAGTTTTCAGGGTCAATGAAGTCATTGGCTGGAGTGTAAAGTGCTATGAACGCCTCATTTGTATGGGGAGGCATTCCAGGAATCCCAGGCACTTGCTGGGTGGGTTCCTGTTGGGAAAGAGGAAGCTGAAGGAAGTTGCCAAGGGCTAGCTTCCTCAGGTAGAAGACTGGGGACTGGGCTCCCCAGACAAGGTCAGAGAAGGGGAAGCCCTGCTGGGAAAAGGGAGCCCTCTATTTTGTGCCGAGCTCAGAGGAGCTAGCTGAACATGGTAGACTTTGACCTTAAGTGTCAGGGCTTCCCAACAGTCCCCGAGGTCTTGAAGACAAGAAGGTAACAGAAATGTGGACAACGTCAAGTGAAGAAGGGGGAAGATAGAAAGACATGCTCTCTTTCAAAACCTGAACAAAGCTAAGCTCTCTCCTCTCCCTTCTCCCACCACCTTTCTTGTCTCAGCCTTTTCTTGTCTCTCTTGTATGTTAGGATCCTTTGTTGTCTAGCCTCATATATGTACATATGCACACACACACACACATACACGCACACACACACGGACAGTCTCAACACTGCTAATTAAGACCCACTCTTTCCCTCGGTCTTCTCCATCAGCATCTGCCTGGTAGACCACTAGCTCTTTGAACAGCCCGTGTACATCCCCATTGGACCTGTGATTCAGAGGGATTTGAATACAATTCTCTCTGCTCACTGAATGGCCTTTGGCAAGCCGGTAGGCCTTGGTTTCTGGATCTATAAGACAGCAGTGCATGTGCCTACCTCCCAGGCTCATTGCCGTGACTCCTTGTCAGTGGTTCTTAACCTTCCTGATGCTGTGACCCTTTAATACAGTTCCTCATGTTGTGGGGACCCCTCAACCATAAAATCATTTTGTTGCTACTTCAAAACTGTAATTTTGCTACTGTTTGAACTGTAATGTAAATATCTGACTTACAGGACATCTGATATGCGACCCCTGTGTAAGGGTCGTTTGACTCCAAAGGGATTGTGACTCACAGGTTGAGATGGCTCTACATAGCCAGGTTTGTGAAGCTATGTAGTATCTGGATCACTTATTAAATTCTTGGAATGGTGCTGGCTCCTGTTGTCACAGTGGAGATAGAACCTGTTGCTCTCTTTAAGAAATATAGAGAGTGACTTAGACACCGAATGGCAATAAGACAATGAGAGGCGGCTTACAGGAAGGATGAAGGAAGACTTCCAGGAGATGTGGTGTGACCTAGGTTCTCAAGTAGACTGTTTTCCTCTTCCAGGCTTCATAATAGATGACCATCATCACGGGAATTTATTCTTATAGTACGGGGGTTACCAAGTCTAAAATCAAGATGTCAGCAGAGTTGCTCTCCCTTTCAAGGCTCGCAGAAAGACTCCACACCTCCCCTCTCCTTCTTTAAGCTTGGCTTTGCATGTATAGATGCCCTTCTGCTGCTGAATACACACTGCAGGCTGGAACAGACCATCTCTCTGCTCACTGCCCAGCGGGAGCTAGGTCAAGTATTTCCCCAAGGGGATGCCTGAAGGTATGGATGATTCCAGACCGATACAGCATTGCTGGGGATTGGTTCTAATGCTTTGAATTAATCCGGCCCCCTAAATCGGGAATTTGTGAGTCCAAAAGCTGAAGGTTCTTGTCCCCTATTGGTTTTTGATTGATCAATAAAGAGCTAACGGACAATGGCTGGGCAGGTAGACTGAGGCAGGACCTTTGGATTTGCTCAGGCTAGGAACTGGAAGATAGGAAGGAGAGAGCACCATGACGGGGAAGAAGAAAGACCAGACCTAAAGGCCCGCCAACATGTGAGAATCAGGGAAAGTAGCCACATTGGCCATTTCTCCAGTTGTGTTTGGGGTAGCAGAGATGAAAGTAGATTTTGAAAGATGTTAACTCAGGAGTACTGGAGGGGAGTGTTTGCTAGCAGCAGGAAGGATTAGAAATGCCCAGTCTGTGAGCTAATCGAGACATATTAAAATTAACTGGTGTGTGTGTGTGTGTGTGTGTGTGTGTGTGTGTGTGTTCCATTCTCAAATCCAGAGGGCTCTGGCAGGTGGCTGGGAGTGCGACCCGCTGGGAGCACAAAGCAGTTTAACTAACTACCACTACACAGCATTTCCCCCTCTCTATACGATGATGGTGAATATT
Organism: Uromys caudimaculatus; assembly: GCA_028551405.1. Classification (NCBI taxonomy): domain Eukaryota; kingdom Metazoa; phylum Chordata; class Mammalia; order Rodentia; family Muridae; genus Uromys; species Uromys caudimaculatus. The sequence goes on from CM052719.1 coordinate 33,821,669, forward strand.
GTTGACTTGAGGCATCTCAACCACAAGCATCTGGGAGCACAACTGTGAAGGAGTTTCTAGACTGAGTTAATGAGGTGGAAATACCTGTGCTAAATGTGGGCAGTATCACTTTATTAGCTGGGCTCCTGCACTAAATACAAAGACAAAGTGAGCGAAGCAGCGCTGTTTATCTCTGTTTCTCTGGCTGGCGACACAGATACAATGTGACCAGCCGGCTCTTCTCCTGCAGCTGTGTCCTCTCCGCCATGAAGCGCTGGAGCTCCTCAAACTGTAACCCACAACCAAACCTCCCTCCCTTAAATTCCTTCTTGTCAGGTATTTGATTGTAGCAGTCAGAAAGTAACCAGGAGACTTGGGGGAGTCTCTGTGACCACCACGGCCAGTAGAATGATGACCCAGGGGGGAGGGGCCCTAGAAGGTTCAACAAGACTCAGTGGGTGGTGTTTGTTCAAACACTGGGAGTCTGACCCCAAGTACTTTATCTTAGGCATATTTAAGCACAGAAAAAGTTGGTGACATTTTTCCTGGTGACAATTAACTCAAGCTCGTGTGCACAATAAAGCTTAAGATGTGACTGTGCAGGCGGATTTCTGAGTTCGAGGCCAGCCTGGTCTACAGAGAGAGTTCCAGGACAGCCAGGGCTACACAGAGAAACCCTGTCTCAAAAAAACAAAAAAAACAAAAAAACAAAAACAAAAACTCTGTAAAGTACAAGTGACATCTTCCATAAAGACGGGTCTAAAGATTGGCTACATGTAGCACCTCCTATAGAGGTAGGTTCTATAGATTGAGAAGCTGGGGTCTGGGGAAGGACCTGGTGTGGGCTTTCTCAGCCACACGGGTAGTACAAAGGTCACCAGGATATTAACCATGTCCATTACCAGAAGACAGGTTATACATGCCTCTCTTTGAAGGGACAGCCCTGTGTGTTTAACATTTCTGGTCCCCTGAGTGCTGTGGTTCTCGACCTTCATAACGTTGTGACCCTTCAATAGAGCTCCTTATGTTGTGGTGACTCCCCCAGCCATAAAATTATTGCTACTTCAAAACTGTGACTTTACTACTGCTATGGATCATGATCTATGTTTTCTGACAGTCTTAGGTGACCCCTGTGAAAGGATCATTTGACCCCCTCGAACCACAGGTTGAGAACCACTGCTCCAGTGCTTCTCTGTGAGGACAAGAAACTCCGTACCTATCACTGAGATTGGCCAGATGGCTCAGCCGGAAAAGGACCTGCCCCAAGGGAATTCGATCCCTGAGACCAGTACGGTGGGATGAGAGAAACAACGCCTACAAGTTATCCTATCCTCTGACCTCCAACATGTGCTGTGTGTGGCTTACACACACACACACACACACACACACACACACACACACACACGCACTTACCAGCTCACACGAAGGAAGAATGAAGCATATTTCTCATGCTTCAATTATCCGGCTATGGCTTCTGAACTCTTTGGTATCATAAAGCTTCTGAAGTATTTAGTCCTGCATTCTACCCCAAACTCATGGTTTAAAAAGAACCTTTGCATGGTATGGTGGCCCATACCTATAACCACAGCACTCGGGGTATGGAAGGGGCAGGATCTCAAGTTTAAGACCATCCTGGAATACAGAGTGAGACCTTGTATCAAAACAAAACAAAACAAAACAAAACAAAACAAAACAGGGGTCTATAATCTTTAAAAAAAAAAAAAAAAAAAAGCCCTCGGGCAATTCTGGTATATAGGTCTGTGACTCTTTATTTGATACCATTACTATACAGTGACTTGTAACTACTTAAAGGTTATATTGAAGTTACGAATTGACAGGATAATTAGCAAAGGGTTTTGTTCTGTTTTTGAGTCTTTTTTGGTTCTAACATCTATTACTACAACCATCTTTGCTCTTTTCTTTACATTAGCCTGACTGACTCCCCATGACGCTTCGCTTCTTCAATTCTTACTGAGTCAAGAGTAAAATCTGTGTAGCCAATTTAAAGCTTGCCTGAGCTGCAAGACTCGTTTTGAGATAAAATGATCGCCTAGCCTAGTGGATCAGTGCTGAGGCTACTTCAAGATGTGGCAGAGTTGAACCCATCGAGGGTTGGTTGGCGCCTCCTGGTGGTTGAAACTAAAAAAACGTCTAAGAAAAGAGTGCTCCATAAATTGTCAAGAGACTGAACCCAGCCTGGGTCTCAAAGTCTAAGAACGGCTTTGTTTTGACGGGCACATCATCTCTGCTGGGAATTTTGTTTGTTTTTCATAATTGGAAGCATTGGGTGAAGGTATTAGTGAATGGGAAGTCATCACATTCTCAGGAGCCGAGTCATTCATAAGGTTCTCTGCTTGCAGCCTGGCTATGCCACAGGCCACACAGGCTGTGCCTTCCTTACCGTGGTATGGGAGCACGTGGAGCCTAAGACTTTGGTTATCCATCTTTGTAGTGTATATATCCGGTGCAGTTTCTGGCATCAGAAAATGTTCTTAAATGTTTGTGGAAATAAGAGAGGCAAAGGGGATGGAGCGGGCAGGTTTGACTCCAGTGGCTCAGGAGGGTACAGGCTAGGATAAAGTCTTCTGAATTAGAACTTAGCATTGCGACCCTTTGAATATAACTGGACATGATGTCGTCACGCTGCCCCCACCCCCACCCCCTGGCATGGAGTTAGACATTTGATCCCTGTATTAGGCTTTCTGAGAGGAGGAAAACAGTAGAATTAATACACATTCCATGAGGATTTATTAAATTGTCCCACACATCACAGAGTGCATGGTCCAATGATGGAGAAGCTGGGGACTCGTGACTCTCCAGTCCAGTCCGGTCCCGAAGGCCTGGGAAATTCTGCATCTCCAGTCTGCATTGGAATGATGAAGAAGGTGAGCTCTGGAGTCAGCAAGTAGTGGCAGGGGCTAGACTCAGCCCCAAGGAGCAAATGCAGGCAGGGGAAGGCAAAACCAACCTTTTTTACATCTGGGTCTCTGGTGGAAGGTGCAGCCTGCTCTGGGGGAGAATCATTCCTCCTAAGTTATCCCTTCCAGGAAAACAGCCTCACACAGCCCAATCGTGTGTCTCTTTGTTAGTTCTAGATCCAACCAAGTTGACTGCTAAGATTAAGTATCGAAATCCCGACCTGGATTCTTTGACTCTCAGTACATGATATTTGTCTCTGCCTGCAGGAGGAGAGCAGAGATCGGCCCAGAAGGTAATCAGGATGGGTTCCACACAAGGCCCCTTTGGGGGACTTCTGGAGTATTTCTGCACAGTGAATAGAAAGAGTACTGATTTCCAAAGAGGCTTGGGCTCTGGCTCAGGCTTCTCACTGATATAGTTTAGGGACCCTAGCAAGTCCTTCCTCCTCATGACCTTCTTACTTGTGCGAGTTTTCCAGGGATCAATGTGAGAGTCAAGGGGCCAGAACATGCCCTCAATGTGAGGACATTTTGTCATCACCTTCCATAGGTAGCACACTGAACAGAGTCCTCAAGATTCCCTGTGAGTAGCAGAGCCAACAAGACGAAAGCTCCCTGAGAAGTATCTTTATGTTCCTCACAGTGGTGAGGCCTCTTCTCCCCTTCTGATGAACCAGAAAGTCTGCCTCTCAGGGCATGTGACCTGAGTATGCCCCATAGACCTACTACTCGATCCTGTAGTCAATCTCCATGCTGTTTGTCTGTCTGTAGTGAGTACCAGGCACAGTGTTGGGCGCATGGCATGTACTACCTTCTGTGATTGTCACAGTTTGAAGTGATGCAAAACCCTTTTTTCCCCCTTTTTAATAGAAGAGGAAACTTAAGGACAGGATCACTGAAGGCTTCCCACAGTCATCTGGCATTCTCTGTCTCCTTATCCTTTATGTATAAACAAAAGGTTCTACATCCTGCAACACACAGCAACAGAACTCCCTCTCTTACTTCGGCTTTATTTTTCTTTGGGGTTTTCAGCCAGCCAATCATCTAGCGAGACTGGGCTCCATCGTTCGCCCCACACTGGCGCCATTTTTTTTCTGCTTATAATTCCTGCCTCAATCCACCAACCATTTCCACCAACCAGGACAACTGTCCTACACATCCTTGTGGTCAGTGGGTACTTGTCATCTTTGAGCATTTGTCACATGAAGGTCCTTGTGTGCTTGGTTTCCATGACATCATAGAGAAGAGGTCTCTGGCCTCTTCTCAATCTCTGTTGAGGATTCTTCTTCTTTTCTCAGAGTTCTGTCTCAAGCAACCTGGGTCCTCTTTTACTCTTGCATTTTATTTAAGAGTTTTTTTTTAAGTGTTTTTTTTAAAAGATGTATTTATTTTATGTATGGGAGTACACTGTAGCTCTCTTTAATTGGCTCCCATTACAGATGATTGTGAGCCACCATGTGGTTGCTGGGAATTGAACTCAGGACCTCTGGAGAGCAGTCAGTGCTCTTAGCCTCTGAGCCACCTCTCCAGCCCCTAGTTTAAGAGATTTTGTGCATGACAGGTTTGTCCATCCCCATTAGGCTCCAGCATGTTCCTCTTCTGCTCCCAGCCTGCGTTTCTCACGACAAGCAGACAGCTATCTCCATCTCTCTACTTGGGTATGCTTGAGGGAGATCAGCCACACACACGAAGCCATTCAGGGCAGGGTCTAGCCTCCTCCTCCCTATGCCTGGTGATAGTTCAGTGCTGACATCCTTCCACTCACATCTCAGTGAACTGAAGCTCTACATGCAGACGTCCAGCGGGGGTACAGGGATAACTGAAGGGCTTCCTTTTCTCAGTGTCCAAGCACCATTCACTCCTGTTATTTTAAAAAAATGTGGTCTTTATGGGGCTGGAGAGATGGCTTAGTGGTTAAGAGCACTGATTGTTCTTCCAGAGGTCCTTACTGCAATTCCCAGCAACCACATGGTGGCTCACAACCATCTGGAATGGGATCTGATGAACTTTTCTGGTGTGTCTGAAGACAGCGAGTGTACTCATATACATAAAATAAATAAATCTGTAGATGGAACCGGAGGCCTTGTACATACATTCTAGGCAAGTGCTCTCTGAATGAGTTATATTCCCCAGTCTGTGTTTTGAGAAACAGCCTTGCTATATAACTAATTCTGGCCTTGAGGTTAAAATTGTCTTGCCTGTACTTCCTAAATATTAGAGTTATCGGTGTCCTCCACCACCCCTATCAATTTTCTTACCTAGCTTCACCCTTTCCCATCAATGAACTCCCCTGCCTTGGCCCCAGTGCACAAGCTCCATTCAGATGCAGTGGAGCAGTGGACTTGTTTCAGACCTCTGACACCCATTTTCTTCCCCTTTGTGTCCTAAAAGGGCCCAGACAGAGCTGAGTGTCTCACAGGTCAGATAACATCCCTTTCCCCCCTAGAGTTTGTTGATGGCTCCCCACTGGTGTTTAAACAAAGCTGAATGTGCCCGAGGTCCTTTATGGAGGTCCTGGCTGGGCAGCTGGACTTGTGAGAACAGTCCTCCTGTCTGTCTCTACAGTTCTCCTGTCTGTCTCTCCAGTTACACTTCTGTACTGGCCTGGTTTTGTGTCAACTGGACACAAGCTGGAGTTATCACAGAGAAAGGAGTTTCAGTTGAGAAACTGCCTCCATGAGATCCAGCGGTAAGGCATTTTCTCAATTAGTGATCAAGGGGGGAGGGCACTTGTGAGTGGTACCATCTGTGGGCTGGTAGTCTTGGGCTCTATAAGAAAGCAGGCTGAGCAAGCCAGGAGAAGCAAGCAAGTCAGTGAGTAACATTCCTCCATGACCTCTGCATCAGCTCCTGATCCCTGACCTGCTTGAGTTCCAGTCCTGACCTCCTTTGGTGATGAACAGCAGCAGGGAAGTGTAAGCTCAATAAACCCTTTCCTCCTCAACTTGCTTCTTGGTCAAGATGTTTGTGTAGGAATAGAAACCCTGACTAAGACAACTTCCTTTCCCATCAAGGTTCTGCTCTGATACCTCCCAGAGCCCATAGATAGACTCCTGCTATTCAGTCAAAGTATCCATGAGTCAGCATCGTTTTACATGTATTGTCCAAGTTTCTAACAGCTCCAGGTACATTGATTCCTCTTCCTCCTCCTCTTCCTCCTCCTCTTCCTCCTCTTCTTCTCCAACTCATTTTTATTTTATTTTTTCATTCATTCATTCATTCATCCATTCATTCACTCATTCACTTTATATCCCAGTCGCAGTCCCCTTCTCCTCCCAGTCCCCCTTCACACTGCCCCTCCCCCACCCCTTCCCTTCACCTCTGAGAAGGGGGAGATCCACCCACTGGGTACCAACCCACCCTGTGATCTCAAGTCACTGCAGCACTAGGCCCATCCTCTCCCACTGAGGCCAGACAAGGCAGAGCAGTTAGGGGAATAGGATCCGCAGGTAGGCAACAGAGTCAGACACAGCCCCTGCTCCCGTTGTTGGGGGACCCTCATGAAGACCAAGCTGCACATCTGCTACATCTGGGGGTAGCTAGGTCCAGCCTGTGCTTGCTCTTTGGTTGGTGGATCAGGCTGTGGAGTCCCTGTCCCCTCCAGTTCCACCATCAAGATTATCCTTACGTGATGGTTACTGAGAATCTCTGGCTGCCCCACACTCGTTGGTAGTGCTTCCTCTTTTGCTGTTGTGAACACAGCTTCCTGTTCAGGTTCCCTGCAGGACTGTCCACATCCCCCACCTCTCCGGTCTCTCACCTCCTCCTACACACCTCAGACACGTCTTCCTCTAAGGAGAAAAGTCTCCTCATGTGTTAAATATTTCTTAATTCTATATGCTCTTGGCAACTGGTTAGTTCTTCAAAAATGGACTCTAAAGTTCTGGGCCCTGTTCCCTGTTCTGGAGACAAGGCAGGAGAGAAGCTAGTACCAGGAATCTACATTTTCTGGCCTGACTCTTTCTCCTCGGCTTCAGGGATGTTAGCTGGCCAGTGCCAGCCCTGAGCTGGTTCCTTTTCTGGTCTTGGTTTCAGATTTCTTCTTGTGACATTGAATTACAAGGAAGAAATAAGGAAGGACCGTTTCCTGTGAAGATATCTCTGTCTTCAATTGTCAGCTTTCTATGAAAATGTTTTCATACGAAATCTTCATGTCCTTCCTACCCCTGATCTGGCAGTGCCAGGAAATGGGCTGGCTCTTCTTTCTACCCAGTTCTATATTTAATCCTCATCCTTAACCCCGGCTTTCACGAGAAATCAGAGCCCTCTACAGATCTTTCCACCCAAGTTCACGACAGCCGTCTCTTTTTTAGCTCTGGCAGTCAGTGAAAAGTTTCCCACCCCCAAATTGACACATTCAAGGAAAAGAAGGTCTTCTCACCCATGAGTTTGTTTATGAATGAGCCTTGAAGAACATTATAGCAATCACATGCATTTCCAGGATGCCACAGAATTTCATTGAAAAACACTAAAACTAGATTAGCCGGAGTCCCTCCTTCCCTTAGAAAATAAGAACTATAGGATTAGACCACAAGAGGATTAGTAAAGGGGATGGGGCTATGGTACACCTGATTTTAGCCAGATTTTCTCAAGCTTAATCAGATAAAACTGCTTCTGTATTAGTAAGTTGTATGAGTACATATAATCTACCATTCCAAAAAAAAAAAAATCGATTATAAATCTTACGCGTTTGTTTTCGTGATCCCATGGGTGCACCTGCCATTTTGCGAATAGTGTAGACCCATGGATGTAGTCAGAGGACAACTTGGGTGTCAGTTCTTGCTTCTCACCTCGTTTGAAATGAAGTCATCATGCTCATTGCTTCCAGGCCCATGAACTTCTGGAGTCTCAGGTCTTTGCTTTCCATCTCCCAGTAGGGGGCACTAAGATCACAGATGTGGGCAGCTGCCTCCAGCTATAAGTGGGTTCTGAGGAGATCACTCGTAGGTACTCTGCCCACTGAACTACCTCCTGACCCCTAAATATAGCTTTAAAGTACATTCGAAAAGAAAGACTAACAAGGTAGAAGAGAACTGACTGAAGTAACTTTCACTGATCAGCCTGTCTGGGAAGTGCCAGCCACGGCTGTTACAGGTTGCACTGTGTTCTCCAAATGTCATGTCCCAGCCCCAAGCTTACTTTCAAATAGAGCAGCTATAGATGTAATTAGTTAAAATGAGATCCTATTGGAGTAGGGACAGACCCTCTGTATTTTGTTTATATTTTAATTCGTTCGACTCTATCGTCACAATTATTTTGTTATTATGATATGGTACATTGAATTTTAGACAATATTCATATTGTCTTCTATAATAACATCGCAAGGCCTTAACCCTTTGAAAGCACTCACCTGTTCGCACCGAATATTTCTGCCAACCACCAGCACACCTCCATATTGCTATGGCTGTTGGCTGGAATCTAGATGTATTTATGCAGATTGCTCACTGACTGGAGTAGTCTATCAAGTTACCCATGCCTTGATCCCTTCAGCGGCCCTATAGTTATAATTTAGTAACAGAGTCATAATTTGAAAGTGGTTGTTTTGTGTGTCACCCATTTTGTAACCTGCTCATCAAATGTCAATGTCTTCTGTTCACATGTGAGATTCTAAGAGTCTTGCTCTTTTGCATAAAACATAAGCAAGACATTCATTGGATGAACTATTTAACAAATTGGCAGATTGTGGAAATCAACAAGGCATGGGTTAAATTGAAAACAAATGGAAAGAAGATGCAGGGTCTGTGACTTTGTGATCAAATCCACATAGCACCTAACTGTCAACACCAAAGACCAGGAAGTTATTTTACCCTGAAATCTCAACAATACATCTTGCATCCGCATGAACTTTTTAGAGGCCAGGGCATCTGATGACAGTGTCTCTGGCTTAGGTACTCATTATTTGAAGTTAGAATATTAGGTAATATTTAACTAAGATATTCGGATACAAATCCAAGCTCTATGATAACATTGTATGCAACTCTGTTCTGTGGTGGACCAAAGTGTGTGCTAGAGAGGAGGGTCTGGCATCAACAGTAGCCTTGGTGGTCCAACCTGAGGCACAGGTTAAGTTGCCCAAGCACTAGATATGTCAACCATATTATGAACGTATGAGAAAACACACCCTTGAGATTTTGCAATGCTTCGTAAGAACAAGTGTATCAGGTTTCCAGGCAGCCCTTGCTTGCTTGACTTGATTATACATTGGCTGAGTTGCACTATTGCCAAAGAAAGGAGTCACTAAGAGCCGTACAGGTAGATGTGGCCTCACGGGCACTCTCTGCTTTCCACAATGGCTACACACTTTCTGTGGACTCTGTAGGAGCAACAGATGTCCTTATCCCTGAGAACAGGACCTGGCTTCCCCAGCTCCTTCCAAATGAAGTGGTATCAGAGGACAGTGCTCCAAAGAAACTTCTGGGTGGTTCCCAACAGTATCCTATGAGCAGGCTGCAAGGGGGGCTGTCATGCCCCGCAGTGCACTCACCTATCTTGGTGACCCAGCTTTTTCCAAGTGAACAAGGATGGTTTCATCATATAAATATTCATTCTCCATTGTCTCTGTAAAAGATTGCTGTAAATTTGAAGCCCGTAATAGCTTCAAACGACACAGATTTAGAATTTTAAATCAATTTCACTGATGTCAAGGTGTCTGCAGAGTTGCTCTTCTGTGAAGGCTTTGAAGGAGGTTTTCTCAGACATTTCTATTCTTAGGGTAACCCTTGTGCCTTTCTCCAAAGTGCAGCTCTGTCACCACCACAACCACCACCATCATCACTACTTGTGGTCACACTGGACCCACTTAAATAATTGAGAACACCCTCCTACCCAATGCAAACCCCTTAATCCCAGCCTACAAAGTCCATTTGACATAGAAACAAAAAGTCTAAAGTTCTGGAGACTAGGGCCATGCATACCTTTGGGGGCTAGTAAGCCTGCCACATGGGCATGATGGCTCAAGTGTGTCACTGTTCCCAGGAACACAGGAAGCCCGAAAAGACCTGGTGGGGAGGGCTACTGTTTTGTCTGGGGGTTTTTAGGGACCACTCACCTGTGCTAGATGAGAATTTACCTTGCAGAGGTATTGCTACCAGGACACCCCGCAATGTAAACACACTTTTGATGTCTACACACTCATTGACTATAGTTCTTCCCAGTCTATTACTAGTTTGTAGTAAGATTTCTCAAAAGGGCTGGTCCAGCTTGAAAGTCATTACTGGCCTCAATGCCATATACAGGGGGACACATCGGAATGTTGGGTCCTATTTCACTCTGTCTCTCCAGGCTCAGCTCCATGGTTCTAATATTGGTGCGCTTGTCTGAGCTTTGCATTTCCCAACGATTTAAGAGCAACTTTGTAGAAAGGCATAATTATAAACCAAAACCACATCATAGTGTGTGCGCACTTGCATTCTTTCTGGAAAGTCCTGAACACACACACTTGGATAATTCTTTAATATAGCACTTGAGGGACTGTTTTAAAATCACAGAAGGGCTGAAGGAATGGCTCAGAGGTTCAGAGCATGTATTGCTTTTCTAGAGTTTGGTTCCCAGAACCCACACCAGGTGACTCTCAACTGCCAGTACCTCCAAGTCAAGGAAATCTGCTGTCTCTGGATTTTGAGGGCATCTGCACTCATGTACACACACACACACACACACACACACACACACACACACACACACACACATCCATGCACACACATGAGATTAAAAATAAAATAAATCTTTAAAAAGTCACAGAACAGTTCCATTTAAAGATTAAAGGAATATTGATGATCAAACCAAGAAGTGTTCATCATGGCGCTCACTCAGGAATGGTGTCCTGCTCCATTATCTTTAGGACTGTTTACTACCTAAGCAGCCGGTGAGAAGAACAAATTATATCTCCCCTCCACCACTGTCCCCTGCCTCTTTCAGTCTTTGTTCATCCTGGTCAGTTTTAGCTAGGATTCTGGGTCCAAAAATCCACAAGTTAAGCCTGGTAGTTAGATCCCTCACACCATAGGCTTGCTCCGGGTACCTCCCCTTTAAAATTCACATTACTTCCATAAGCAGATCTCCTGGGAGAGTAGGCCTTGGGGAGAATGAGGATGGCAGAACTGCTTGAGAAATGATTTGGTTGAGAAGCCCATCTTTTCACAAGCCAGAGAGAGGAAGAGCATTTCTAGGTCACTGGGTCACTAAGACAGGGCTGGACTTCTCCATCCCTCTCCATCCTTGTGACAGCTATGAAGGGGCATGCCATAATGAGAAAGTGGGAGGCAGAGGGTGTTGAGGATTTTATCTAAGACTCCAACTCTCAGCCTGGCATAATGAGAAAGCAGCATGTTCAAATGAGCTGTCCAAAGGCCTGCCAGACCCAGGTGAGGCAGAGAGGTGTGTGCTATTTTGGTGACACCGTGGGACTTTGGGAAGAGTCACAGGCAGGGTTCAACATAAGATCCAGGTCCAATTTGTGAGCCTGGGACCCTTCTGGTTAACTCACATGAATGCACTAGAGACTATTCTTTCCTAGTGTTGATAGTATCTATTTCTCCATGGGGTGTTGATCTTGAAGAGGCCTAGCAAAGAGTGGAGTTGAAGACAAATATTTTTTAAGTGCAAGTATTTTTCAAGCACATGCCATATACTGTTCTAAGCCTAGAGCCAAGGAGACAGACAAAATCCTCTGGCCTCACCCAGCTTGAGTATTAGAGAAAAGATGGATAACTTAGAAAGTTGGTGGGTGATGAGTGTTAAGGACAAAGAATAGCAAAGCAAATGGAACAAGGAGTGGGGTTGTATCCTGGATAGGATGGTCAAGATGGGCCTCTAAGAAAGAGGAAATGAGGCAGGTTGATTCTGGTGGCAGGGAATTCAAAACAGAATAGCAACCTTGCAGAGATATCAGGTAAGACAATGTCCACAACGACTAGAAAATCAAGTTGTCTAATAGCATGATGGGAAGGAAGAGGAAGGGAGAAGAGAAGTGAGGTTGCTAGTATGTAGAATCTTGTAAAAAAAAAAAAAAGTCAATGGTGTACTCATTCTATATATCAAATTAAAAATATTGGAATGTTTTCAATGAAAAAAAAAAAAGTTGGTCCAAACTGTTGAAGGATTGGTGCCTTTATCCTTGATTAATCTATATATCCACAAAACAAATAGCACATTGAGAAGAGTCTCCACCTCTCCCTGGGGACCTAGTTGCCAACTCTCTTCTGTTCTCTAAGGATTACTGAAGGTCTGTTTATGAGTAACACACATTATTCCAGTTGTAACACTTTTATGTTGCCTTCTGTGACTTGTAAACAAGTGAAAATCAGCCCCACCACTAAATGTGTTGGGTTATGAAGCCATGAGAGTTTTACTCATTAGCATAACTTTTCTCAGTAGACTCCTATGACTTTGCAAATCTAACCATAATCTCCGGAGCCAGTGAATGTTGGTTTCTTGTTCTGGAATATGAATGAATGTGGACTTGGTAACCTATAAAGACACTTTCCATTTAAAAATCTTATCTTCTCTCTCCAAGAAGTAGCCTCCGTTTCCTAATGTTATCTGCTCTCAGAGGTCAAATGAGCAATTATCCATGCTTTCTGCCTTCGTGTGAGGCATGCATAATTCATAGGAGGTCTAACAAAATGGGAACAGTATGTCCTTTGGCTTAGTCCCATGAGCTCCAGATGACTAGTATGCATGTACCAGAAAGGTGTCCAAGGTCAGATTCTAGTTTTCTACCCTTTCACTTCTACCAGCCTCTGGGAACGCTGTCTAGCATTGAAGTACACTGTGTGCTTACCCGTACTAGAGTCTAAGGGCGTGGAGATTCAGATGGGTCGATGAGTTTTCCAAAGTGATGTGAGACAGGGATAACAGACCATTCTCTAAGTTCTGAGTGAGGCTTCCCTTCTCCTCCTCCTCGCCTTTATTTTGGTAAATATTGTGCCTCATAAGACAAGAGATGGCCAAAAATACTCAGTAGGGAATGACAGAGAACTCACAAAGTAAAAGTTTTTGTTGCTTTTTCATAGAATCAGTTTTGAAATATAATTACAAACTTTTCTGCTTCCCTCTCCTCACTGCTATCCCTCCTAGGCACCATCCTGCCTTCTTTCAAGTTCATGGCCTCTTTTTCTTTCATCGTTGTTACATATAAATGTATATGAAATGGCTATTCCTGGTCTTCAACTTGACTCTATCTGCAATGAACTACAATCCAGAATTGGAGGGCTCACCTTTGATCCAGATCTTGAGGCTGGATCTTGGCATGGAGATCTTGAGGCACAGTGGCCATGAAAAGCTTGGGCCCAGGCAAATAGTACACACCTTTAATCCCAGGAGACTGAGGCAAGGAGATGTCTGAATTCAAGGTCAGCCTGGGACAAAGCAAGTCCCAGATCAAGGCATGGTGGTACACACCTTTAATCTGGGCTACACCTTCTGCTGGAGACCTACATAAGGACATTGGAAGAAGGAAGATTCCCTCTTCTTTACCTGCTTGCACTTACTTGCCAGCACATCTGTTGGAACCTACTTCTACAGAAGACCAGCTGAAACAACTAGCCTCATGGGACTGAGCAATTACTAGATTATTTTACTTCCCATTCACAGCTGACCATTGTTGGGTTAGTTGGACTACAGACTGTAAGTCATCACAATAAATTCCCTCAATATAGAGAGACATTCTATAAGTTCTGTGACTCTAGAGAATCCTAACTAATACAGTATATATTTCCAAATGCATAGAAACAACCTGCTCAATCCATACCATGTTACCTATATGTATAATACCTCAGGTCTGACTGCTTGGTATTGGGTAACCAGCTGGGGGCTCTTCTCTGAGGGTGACATTTCTCCCACTCTCAGTGTTCCCCAGATGCCATGACTCTTTGTCTAGGGTTAAGGGTCTGAGACTGCTAACCAGCGATGCCATCACAGTTCATGTCTTATTTAAGCACATATGTTGATGAGGCTTCACAGGTGTAGCCTCTCTGACATTCCTAGGAGACATGACCTTACAGCAGACTTTCTGGTCCTCTGGCCCTTCCAGTGTTTCTGCCCCTTCATCCAAATGATCCCCAAGCCTCAGGTACAGGAACTGTTCTGTCACTGTGGGGCCGGGCACCACAAGATCTCTTGTTCTCTTCATTTTGATCAGTTGTGGCTTTCGGTAATGGTCTTCATCTGTTGCAAAGGGAACTTTCTTTGGTGAGGGATGAGAACTACCTCACCCCTCCATGTCCATAAGGATAAATATTCAGACTGTAGTTAGGGATTGTGATAGCTTAGTAAAGTGGAGATTGTAAGTTCTCTAATGTTCATGACTTCACTAGCCCTGGGAAGTTGACAAGGTTTCCAGTACCAGGCATAAAGTCTTCCCATGAGTTGGCTTTAAAACCAGTTAGAGAGGTCTTGGTGATTGCCAAGGTACGTGTGCCATGCTGGTCATTGCTCTGCTTCATAGGCATCATAGTCATGTAAGACTATTGGTTGTTTCTCTCTCTTGGAAGCTTGCATGGTGCCTTCTGGTATCGTGAAAGCTAGTCCTCAGGGAGGAGGCTTTCAGGTCAGGTCTAGCTCAGGGTCTTTGGGTCCTATGTCTGAAGTACATGGTGTCTTCAACAATAGAGACTTAACCTTCCACTTCTAGGAGACAACCAAGGCAACAGTGATAACTTACTCAATGTTTGGGGAATCTTTTGGATAATCCTGACCAACAACTCAAAAGGAGGATTTATCTTGAGGATGCAAAGCTGACTCAACATACAAAGACCAACTTGTGTGATAAACCACACCAACGGACTGTGAACAAAATTCACATGCTCATCTCAAAAGATGCAGACATAACCTTTGACAAAATCTAATACCGCTTCATGATAAAGGCTCTATAGAAAGTAGAACTAGATAGAACATATGTCAGCAAAAGAAAGGCTATACATGAGTAACCCACAGCCAACATTATCCTAGATGGAGACAAACTTGAAGCAATCCCACTAAAGTCAGTAATGAGGTAGGGCTGTCCATTATCCCAAGCATTTTTCAATATTGTACTGAAGCACTATCTGGGGCAGTAAAACAAGAGACAAAAATTAAATGAATACAGATAGTGAAAGGAGAGCTCGGACCATCCTATCTGAAGGTGATATATGATGCTATACATTAGAGATTCCCAAAACTCTACCAAAAAACCTACAGAAATGATCGACAATTTCAACAGTGGAACAGAATACACAATTAATGTTCACAAGCCAATAGCTTTTCTATAGCCCACCAACAAACATACAAGGAGTTCATGGACACACCCCCATTCACAGTCCCTCTCGATCCTTCTGCTTCGGCTTCCTGAGTGCTGGTATTACAAGTGTGCACCACCACCCCTGACTTATTATCGAATCTCTTTGTTTATTTGTGTGTGTGTGTGAGGAGGTGGGAGTTACCCTGGCCACAGCATGGTTGTGCAAGTCAGAGGACAGCTCACAGGAGTCGGTCCCTTCCTTTGTGCAGACTGGGGAATTGAACCTGTCTGTGTCTTTAGAATCGGCAGCAAGTACATTTACCTGCATAGCTGTTGTATTCACCCTTACATTTTTAATATAAAAACTTCTAGATCCAGTGCATTAGAAATGGCAATAGAAGATTAATTATCTAAAAATGGCAGGTTAGGGGCTGGCGAGATGGCTCAGCCGGTAACAGCACTGACTGCTCTTCCGAAGGTCCTGAGTTCAAATCCCAGCAACCACATGGTGGCTCACAACCATCCATAATGAGATCTGATGCCCTCTGCTGGGGTGTCTGAAGACAGCTACAGTGTACTTACATATAATAAATAAATAAATAAATAAATCAAAAAAAAAATGGCAGGTTAATAATAAAAGGCATTCCATCTTACAGTCTGCAAAAAATAAAAAAGACCCTGAAACGGTCTTAGGTCATTTGCTCTGGTCATTTTTCGATTTTTGTCACTAGGTGTCCCCTTGGTTAGTAAATCAGAGGTGGCCAAGCCAGTGACTGTAAGGAAAGCAGTCAGCAGCTAACACAATGACTTTCTGCCAGGTGTGTGTATATTTGTACCCGTGTGTATTTGTGTATGTGTATGTGTGTAAGTGTGTACCTGTGTGTGTGAGTGTATGTGTGTGAGAGAGTGTGTGTATACCTGTGTGTGTGTGTGAGAGTGTGTGTACATGTGTGTTTGTGTATGTGTAGGTATGTATGTGCGTGTTCTGTGTGTGTTTGTTCTTGTGTGTGTATGTGGGTGATTGTGTGTGTGTGTATGTGTGTGATTGTGAGAGTGTGTGTGTATGCACCCGTGTGTGCCTCTTTGTGTGTGTGTGTGTAGCTGTGTGTATTTGTGTATGTGCGAGTGTGTGTATGTGGGTGATTGTGTGTGTGTGTATGTGTGTGATTGTGAGAGTGTGTGTGTATGCACCCGTGTGTGCCTCTGTGTGTATGTGT
The DNA here is from genome assembly GCA_028551405.1 of Uromys caudimaculatus. NCBI lineage: Eukaryota > Metazoa > Chordata > Mammalia > Rodentia > Muridae > Uromys > Uromys caudimaculatus. The sequence goes on from CM052719.1 coordinate 33,838,000, forward strand.
GTGTAGCTGTGTGTATTTGTGTATGCACGTATATGTGCATAAGTGTGTGTGTATGTGTGTGTATGCACCTGTGTGTGTGCTCTGTGTGTATGTGTATATAGTTGCATGTATTTGTGTATGTGTGTGAGTGTATGTGTATGTGTGTGTATGCACCCATGTGTGTGCCTGTGTGTGTGTAGTTGTGTGTATTTGTGTATGTGTGTGTGAGTGTGTGTGTGTGTGTGTATGTGTATGTGTGTATGTTGGTGGGGGGAGGGTGCTGGAGGAGGTGCCCCACATTCTGGCAGATCCTGCCTTTTAACCCAGGCCTTCTTGCTGGGAGCTGGCTGTAGTCAGAATGAAGAGATTACATGCAAAAGGCACATTGTCGAAATCCAATTTCCACTCCGAGAAATGAGTATGGCCCAGAATAGATCCAGAACATGATTAAACTGCAGGACGGGCCTCTGGAGGGAGGCTGGGCTGGCTCAGGTCCAGCAAGGAGCAGTCTAAGCCTCTCTCTGGGCCTACCCAGGGCACAACCGTGAAGGCAGGTCCTTTGCAGGCCAACCTGAGAAACTGAACTGCCTGTGTCATTTCAGGTGAGTTCCTATCTTAACAAACCAAAGATGATTTTATGAGAGTGCCAGGATTCAGGCCAGCCAAAGGCATGCCTACTGTGGGCCCACATTATTTTCTATCCTATGGCTTGATCACTGGGCCCTGGAGTATTCTCTCTGTTGATGGCCTTTAGGGGCATTTAGAATGTGATTGGCATCAGAAGAACCAGTCCAAGATGGGAAGGCACCGCATCTGTTCAATCGGTGCCCTGGGTAAATGCAAACAACTGCTTGAGGTCTCTTTCCAGAATTCCCCATCCCACCCCAGCCCAGCCCAGCCACCCTAGAAATACAGCAAAACTTCCAGGGATACCTAATCAGAAACAAAGTCCTCAACCCCCAAAGATGAGTTCTAGAATCCCAGAGAAATTGTGCTGATGGTGTGCAAGGTAGGAAGTATGAGTGTGCCCGTGATCAAAGCCTGGCTTAGCTCCTTGTAGCTACCACTGGGAGCTGGCCAGCAGGTGGGAAAAGGAAGGAGGTATCGCCAGCTTTGTGCAGCTGGAAACTCTTGAGTCTGATCTTGTCAAACCTTTAAACACACTGGTCTTACGGTGACCCCGGAGCAAGGTGGAGGTTGGGAGCGATGGAGATGAGAGGCATGGAAGTGTGTTTGTAGATGTTAGCAGGTAAGTTAGATGAGTGGGTGGAAATTTCACGTAGCACCGGGTGGTCATATCTGAGTGGTGTTTCCGATCCAGCATTTGTACCTTTTCAGAGACAGCGGCTGGTAATGAAATCAAGCAAGGAGAAAGGGTGGCCCAGGTTTCCCAGCACAGGTAGCCCTGAGGGAGCTTGCAGGCCCATGTTGAGGCAGGAGAACTGGAATCCAGACAAGGCATCCAGATTGCGGTGGAAATGTGGAGATAGGCTCAGCTGGAGACTGGGGCTGACGGGAGGTGGGGAAGCCATTGAAGATCTCCTGATAGTTGGACGAAGCTAGATTATCCTAACTCTAGGAATTAAAGTCTCAGCTGCCCACCACATCTTTCTATCTCTGTGAAAGATGGAATGAAACCCGGTAAGTGTTCTGAATGACTTGACCCAACAGCTGCCTGTGGTTGACCAGATAGATGCCCTTCAAGACCTCAGGTTTCCATTCAACTAAATTACAAATGGTTTATCTTAAGGAACCATGTGTTTTCCACCTCTGCGACACAGAACAAATGTGAATAATTTCTAGTGTCCCTCTGTGCAGTGTGATTGTTGGCATCTCCTGAAGCCCCGAGGACTGAGGATCCCCAGGTGCAACTAAGGCAAGAACCCTACAAACCCTCTTAGTTAAAGAAGAAGAGCAAACAAATATTCATGAAATCCTCCACTCTCTGGTTGGAAACATAGCTCAGAGGGTTGGGTCCCTGCCTAGCAGACATAAATCCCTGGGTTCTATCCCCAGCACCACATAAGACAGACATGGTGGAGCATACCTGCAATCCTATGGCTCAGCAGGCAGAGGCAGCTTTCCCTTCTCTTCAACTATGCTTGACGCTAATACCCACCATGAGTCTCCTGGCAAGTAAACACTGCCAAAACCTTCTATTCTCTAATCACCTATTGTGTAACTAAGCTGAAGATGATGCATTTTATTGGCAAAAATAAAAATTGAATGCAAAACGATTTTAAAAGTACAACAAGAACCATCAAAGTGTGTGTACTTAACATCTTAAAAGGTGACCTTTTGGGCTAATACTTTTTCACTTTATAGGTGTGCTGGACCACTACAGAAGAGGGACAAGCAGACAATAGACTGGCAAAATAACTGTAGGACAAGAATCAGAAACTCATGCAAAGAGATCATCACGGTGTCTAAGCCATGGTCTCTTTCATCTCTCACTTTTCTCTGACACGGTGAGATAGTAGGGGCCTTGGACTGCTGTCTTTCATGCAAGGACTACATGCCCTTCCCAGAGGAAGGAGCAAAAAGTGCCCTTGGTGGTGACCTTCACCAGTTTCGGGATAATACCTCTTCCTGTTGCTTCCTCTGACATTCACCTAAAATGTGCCACCTCTGGGGTTGCTGATAATACATGGTCATTTTCAGAGACTGTGCCCTGGTGAAACTAATGTTCTGCCCCATCAGAGAAGGTTCCCTCAATAAGGAAAAAGACATGCTGTCCACACCACCCTTGGTCACACCTACTTACCTCCCTGATACAGGTGTAACTCATTTTTTTTTCAGGGGATGTAGGCTGGCTGTTCACTTTGATGCCTGTCTTTCTCAGGGGTATTAGGGAAGTTCACAATAGTGGGTAAAGGGCTGGTTTCTTCTGAGTATTTTCCAGTATTGTTATTTAGGGAAGATCTCAGTCTTCTCCCAGAAACCATGAAACAAGTTGTATGTAAACTACCAGTCAATTTGCTAGTTATAGTCACCAGTCTTGAAGTCTTCCTCAGTGTGGTGGTTTGAATGAGACTGCCCCCCCCCCGTAGGCTCATATATATGAATGCCTTGTTACCAGGGAGTGGCACTATTTGAAAGGATTAGAAGGATTAGGAGGTGTGGCTTTAATGGAGTAGGTGCAGCCTTACTGGAGGAAGTGTGTCACTGGGGGTGGGCTGTGAGGTTTCAAAAGCCCACACCTGGCCCAGGCGCTCGCTCTCTCTCTCTCTCTCTCTCTCTCTCTCTCTCTCTCTCTCTCTCTCTCTCTGTCTCTTCCTCTCTCTCTGCTTATGGATCAAAACTCTCAGCTAGTGTTCCACCATCATACATGTCACCATTCCCCATGCTGTGATGATAATGGACTAAGCCTCTGAAACTGTAAGCAAGTCTTAATTAAATGCTTTCTTTTATAAGAGTTGCCTTGTCTCTTTAGAGCAATAGAACAGTGATTAAGACACTCAGTAATTTGGTATAGTCTCAGATTATCTAGAATATTCTAGCAGTCTTAGTTCTTAACATGGAGTGTCAGTAATCCTGATATAGATTTTACTTTTCTTCCACACCACAGGCTGGGATACTCCAAACTCTTACTTGTGCAAGGCTCAGGTGGCCAGGTAGGGCTAGATAAGGACATGCTCCTAACTCATGAGTTACTAGAGAAGATTTTTGGGGAAGGGTTTCTACCTTGATACAGAGAGGGATGGTGCAATTCGTTTTTCTTTCCATTTCCTTCTTTCTTATGCACGGACATGAAATTTGGAGCCACAACAGTCATGTCACCATGAAGCACAAGAAAATAGAAGGCTCTTTTGAGAGAATGGTTGAACCAGCATCAAAACCACCAATAACTTTGTTGTATTTCAATGGCTCTAAGGTGAGTTTTCTGTTCATTATGGTTAAGTCTATCCTTAGCAAATATTTTTCTTATTAGAAATATTAAAAATTTTGTTTAAATGTTTGCATATATTCTTAATTTACATTTTGTAAGATAAATTAGGGAATGTTCTAGGCTAAAGTGTGGTCCTACCACATTTATATGCAGAAGTTTACAACCCCCAGTATTTTAGAGCACAAACATATTTGGAGGTAAATTCTTTGAAGAAGTAATAAAGTTCAAGTGAGATCTTTAGGGCAGTCCTACTATAATCCGGACCCAGAAATTTAGGCATAAGTATGTACATACAGAGGAATGACTATATAAAAAATGTAGCAGGAAGTGGCTACCCACAGTAGGAAAATACACCTTAAAGGAAATCACACCAGCCAGGCAGTGGTGGAGCACACCTTTAATTCTAGCACTCAGGATGCAAGCAGATCTCTGTGGGTTTGAGGCCAGCCTGGTCTACAGAACAAGTTCTAGGACAGCCAGGGTGTCTTAGTTTGGGTTTTATTGCTGTGACAAGACAACCATGACCACAGGAATTCCTATAAAGGGACAGGCTTACAGTTTCAGAGGGTTAGTCCATTATCATCATGGCAAGAAGCATGCAGGCAGACATGGTGGTGGAGAAGGAGCTGAGAGTTCTAAGTCTTGATCCACAGGCAGCAGAAGGAGACTGTGTGCCACACTGGGCATAGCTTGAACATAGGAGACCTCAAAGCCCGCCTCTACAGTGACACACTTCCTGCAGCAAGGCCACATCTATTCCAACAAGGCCACACCTTCTAAAAGTGCCACTCCCTATGGGCCAAGCCTTCAAATACATGAGTCTATGAGGGCTGTAGGTATTCAACTCACCATACCTAATTACACAGAGAAACCCTATCTCAAAAGAGAGAAAGAAAGAAAGAAAGAAAGAAAGAAAGAAAGAAAGAAAGAAAGAAAGAAAGAAAGAAAGGAGGAAGGAAGGAAGGAAATCCCTCCTGCAGGTGGTGACTTGATCTCAGACTTGTAGCCTACAGAACATGAGAAAAGAAATACCTAATGTTCAAAACATCTAGTCTGTGGGACTTTTAAAATGGCAACTCTAGAAAGCTAATACAGGGTCCAGAATATTTTTCAAGCATAAAATAATGATTATAAAGTAGTTAGAATAATGAAATGTAAAACATTCACATTGACAGCTTTATGGTTTGAATATGAAGTGTCTCCTGCAGGCAAATATGTTGAACACTTAGTTCCCAACTAAAGGTGTTGCTCTGGGCAATGGTGGAAACTTTGAGAGACAGAGTCTTGCTGGAGAAAGGAGGTCACTGGGGCGTACCTTGGGAGGGTATTTTGTCTCTGGTCCCATCTTTGCCTTTTCTTCTTGTCTGGCAGGAGGTGAGCAGCAGAGTTCTACTCTGCCATACTCCCCTGCTGTGATGCGTTGCCTTAGTCCAGGCACTAGGCAACAGATGTGGTGACCGTGCACTGACTCCTTTGAAACCCTGAGCCCAGATCAATCCTTCTTCTCATTAAATTGTTTGTGTATCTGTCACAGGAAACGAAAGCTGATTGACACAATATCTGGTGTGTAGTAAGCATTTGGGAAGTGACAGCTGAAGGAAGCTTGAGAGCAAAATTGTCAGGATAGATCTCTCCTGTTAACTTTGGAGAGAGAGAGAGAGAGAGAGAGAGAGAGAGAATGCACATAGGCTGGCCTCAAACTTGGGAGTTTCCAGTCCCAGCCTCCCAAGTACTGGGATTATAAATATATACCACCAAGACCCAACAGGTCGCAACAGAACTCAAGGAATCTGTCTTTTAAGCAGAGATGGTACAGTGTCACCATCGAAATGTTTTTATAACTTGTGGACAGGGAGGGCACACTTCGCACCCTCCTCTCCCCTTGCGTCTTGGTTCTTATGCCTAATTCTTACCAGTGGTGTGCATGAAGAAGGGAAATGTCATTTCCAGCTGTTTAGATTTAGGATTTTGTGGTTGATTTTCTGCGTTCTCTCCCGCTCACGTGACCGGAAGTAGAGAACTTTAGCAAACAAGAGGAAAGAAGGTAGTCCTGCGTTATGCAAGGGATCAACTTCCCTTACAAAGATAAGAAATAATCCTCTGTTCAATTAAGCCACTGAGAGTTCTGGATTCACCCTCAATGCAAGCACCCTTGATGGCCCTGACTAATAGGATAAAATGTTCTCTGTTCACGCATGACAGAGGCAGTATCATTAGCACAGTGGACTCAATGTTCCGAGTGTGTGATGGCTAGAATTCAGTTAGTTATCTCAAAATCGATACGCTGTGGGATCAAATGAGAAAAAGGAGACCGGTTGGGTCCTGTATATGTTGTCATGAGAAAGATGTTTGTGCTCCTTAATTTTCTCATGCTTAGAGTGAAGAGAGAACTTAAAATCACCCGCAGAACACACCGGAAGTGGATTCTGAAGGCATCTTTCTGTGTTAATCCCTTCAGAGGCCTAGCCAAGAGGTATTATCTTCTGACTCAGATACTGGTATTGTTTATCTCTGTCAAAACTTGATCTTGGAATAAAGCACTGAGGCACTCATGTGCTCAGCGCTACACTGAGAGAGCAAGGCCTCACAACTGAACTTGTTCACAAAGCAGGAAGAGGTTGACGAACCCAGGAATCAGGCCTGACATCGTTGCCCCGTGGCCTTCATTGCAGTCATTGTGTGGTAACTAACAAGTTTGTGACATACAAAAACAAATATTTGGTAACATAGGTACATAGTAGGAACATTCTTTAGCCTTTAAAAGAAAACATTCAGAAATGGGAAGCCAAAATACACCTTTTCTGTTCTGAACATGAATGCACGTTAAAAACCGTGTGCTAATCAACAGAAGGCAGGCACAAAAGGACATCCAGGCATTTCACTTCTTTGAGGTTTCTAGACAGCCATTCTCTAAGATAGAAGGCAGAATGGTGGTTGGAGGGAGAGGGAAGGCAAGCTCCTCCTCAACAGGGTTTACTTAGGGGACACAAAAGTGCTCTGGAGCTGGGTGGTGATGGCTGCCCTTCAACATGCTTCATGCTTCTGAACTATAAACTGGAGATGGTTAAAATGATAAATTGTGCATTGTACTGCCTTTACCAGACTCCCAAATTTTTAAAAAAATTTTTTCTCAGCTTTTCTTACATGGAGGAAAGGGATGTGGAAAGTTAGAGGAAATGTTTGCTGTGTGTCAGGGACTCGGAGGTAGAAGAGTACCACCCTGGGGGTTGCGGTTTCTTGATGCTGCTGTGTGTATTGTTAATGTCCTGCAAAGGCCGTGGGTTGAAGGCTTGGTCCTTGGGCTCTGGCAGTATTGAGAGGTTTTCGAGACAGTTTGCAAAAGGACACTGTAAAAAAGGAATCTGGGGTCTGAGATGTACCCCAAAAGGACATAGGTCCTTGCCTCTCCTTTCTCCTCTCCATAGTCCCTTCCTGCCTTGAGGTAAGCCAGCTGGCTCCATTGCACTTCCTGTCATGATCCTCTTCCTCACTACAGGCCCAAACACACCAAGCCACTGCTGCTGGTCTGAAGCCTATGAGTGTGTGAGCCACGTTCAACCTCTTTTCCTTGGAAGTTGATGGCTTTGAGCATTTTTATCACAGCAATAGAAAGCCAATCAACACAGTTAAAAAGAAATAATCCCAGCAGTAATAACGATGCCCTCAGCTATGACCACACCCCCTGATCTCAATGGCAATGAGTGAAATGTAAAAGTAAGGCACTGTGGGAGAGAACTCAAAGAAGGGTGCTGTCAGAGTCTGAGAGTGCAGGACAGGAATTTTAGGATAGCTTCAGATCCCCTAGACATTACAAAGGTGACAGAATACACAGCCCCCACCTAATTCCGGTTCTCAGCACTGATGAGCCAGTCCTGACAGATGGCAATGAACTGGTCTGGAATTATCCAGATTTCCCCCGTTTTCCTCTTACATCCTGTTCTTCTTTCAGGATTTCATCGGGGTTTTCGTCCATCCAGTATTGCAGAGGGAGTGTGACACTCCCATGTACCCTAGCTGCTAGTCTCATTCTCATTAACAGCTCCTGTTGATAATGTTGTTACATGATCATATTGATACATTGTTGCGGTAGATGAGCCAGTATTGATACACTGCCATTAGCTGAAGTCATATTGTGTTCAGATTTTCTCATTTCCATCTCAGAATTTCAACTGGAATCTCACATTACATTTTAAGACTTACAGATTAAGACTAATCTGATTGATTAGTCTATTGATTGATTGATTTTCTCTCTCTCTCTCTCTCTCTTTCTGTCTCTCTCTCTGATCTTTGTGTTTATATGTTAGGTCCCAGGGATCAAACTCAAGCTGTCAAGCTTTGCACATGTGCTTTTACCTGCTGAACCATTTCACTGGCCTCATGATCCCACCTTACATTTGCTTTTAAGTTACATTAGATTCTGTTCAGTGTGACAGTTTCAGGTGGTTAAAGTCTTGATTTAATGACTCAGACAATTTTGAGAAGTGTAGATCAGGTATCTGGGAGAGCATCTTCCCTCTCCTTCCCCCTTTCCTCCCTCCTCCTTCTCATCTTCTTCCCCCAATTCCCTCACCCCTCACTGTCACCCCAAGCACACCTCAAATTCTTCCTGCCTCAGTCTCCTGTACTATAGGGGTGCATCACGATGCCTACTGTAAGAACCAATGATGCGTTTACTGGTTTTGTTTTCAGTGATGGGAATCAAATCCAGGATCACGTGTGCCGGGCATCCTTGCCTTTGGTTTATCTGGTGCTCTTCTCAAAGTTAGACTTAGCTGCTGGGTTTTTGGAGGAAGCCCCGAGCAGTTAGATGCCTGCTCTCTCACACCATGAATGTCTACTCCCTACTTGCCTTATCACTCCTGATGTTACTCATAGTCACTGGATCAAGGGGCTCTGTACCACTCTCTGGAACTGAGCATGGCAGTTTTGAGTAAGGAATGTGACTGGGCAAAAATAGTATTTTAAGAAAGTGCTGGCCACACAAACATGAGCGCTTGAGTTTGGATCTACGGCACTCATTCGAAAAGCCAGCTGCGGGAGTTAATCTAAGCAACTCCTGGAAAACGGGGCAGGAGGACCCCTGGGACTTACTGGCCAGTCTGCTTAGAAAATTAGTGAGCTCTAATTACATACACCTGCACAGAGGTGTGTGTGAGCATGTGTGAGTGTGTGAGTGTGTGAGTGTGTGTGTGTGTGTGTGTGTGTGTGTGTGTGTGTGTATAAAATGGTATCTTGAGCTGAAAAGTCCATCCATGGCTTATGCACTGAATTGGAGCACCATGACCTTACCTTGTGCTTACACCGGTCTAGTTGATTCATGGGACTTTCCCCATGGATGCTTCTTGCACACCAGTAAGCCTGGCAGAAGCTAGAAAACACTGCATATCAGAAACACATTTAGTAGGGTGAGCATGCTGAACATCAGAGCCGGGCAGCACAGTCCTCTGTAGAATGTTGGTTGTCCCTCTGTGACCACATGGCTCACTGTCACTGCCCAGCATCTTGAGAGATTGAACCACATCTTGCTATCTTAGGGGAAGCTCCAATGTTAAAATCAACATATATTTCCTACTGAATGTGCATCCTGTTTACGCCTCTGTGAAGTCAGAAACCATGTGTCAAGTGTCTAAGCTGTGGACTGTGTCTATTTAATCTCATATTGACTCCCATTTGATTGACAAGGGAACCAGAGCTTTTAAAGGACATATTATCTACTAAAATTACACAACCAAGAAGTGGTCAAACTTGTCTCTGAAGTCAAGAACTGTGCGTCCAAATGTCTACTTTATCACTGTGTCATCTGGGTATCACCCACTATCACAGGGGCCCTGTTAGAATGTGCTTAGGTACCAGAGTTCAAATTTGGAGTCAGATTCTTAAGTCCCACCTCCAGAGATTCTGTGCCAGTGGTTTGATGGCAAAACCTAAGTTTTGCTGTTTCAGATTGATTGATTTGAGTGTGAGTATTTGGCCTGCATGTATGTTGGGCGTCACATACATGCCTGGTGTCCATGGAGGTCAGTAGAAGACACAGGACTTCCTGTAACTGGAGTTATGGATGGTTATGGGCCACCATGTTGGGGCTGGGAACTGAACCCTGGTCCTCTGCAAGAGCTCCAGGTGCTCTTCACTCCTGAGCCATGTTCCTTGGTCATGTGCCCATGAGGACCAAGAACAAAGCTTGAGAGCCATTTAGAATGTTCAGTGAACCTTGTTACCATTATACCCTTGAGTGGTCGCCTGAAGCTTTATCTGGGATGAGAGAACATGAAGAGGACATTTCTGAGAAATATTGGCAGGACTCCATCACCAGCTGGACCCAGAGGCAATGAGAGGCAGGTGGCACTTAGACTAGCAACTGAGGAAATATCGGTATTGATGTGTTTATAAAAATATGAGATATAAGTTATGGAGGTGTGGGGGAAGGGTGTGCAGGCCCAAGCCCAGGCATCCCTTCCCCCGAGGGACCAGACACACGCGAAGGTATAGTATAGAAACAGAGTTTATTTAGGGCATGGGGAGGGGAGTTAAGAGGGTAGTAGAGGTAGAGAAAGGCAGAGAGGGGGAGAGAGTAGAGAAGTGGAGAGGCCGGCCATGACCACGTGGAGAGAGGGGGGGAAGGGAATGGGAGAGGTAAGAGAAGTAAGAGAGAGGAAGAGAAAGAGATGAGAGAGGGAGGAGGGGCAAGCAGCCCCTTTTATAGTGGGCCAGGTCCACCTGGTGTTGCCAGGCAACTGTGGGGTGGAGTTTAGACAGAACGCTAACAGTGTCCCTGACAGGAACACTGCTACAGGGGAGAAGAGATGATGAGGGTCTGAACTTGATTTTGAGATGACGTAGACTTGTCTGGGCATGGAATTCACACCAGAGGCTCTCCTAGAGATCTGACAAGCTAAAAGACACACCAGCTATATGAGTTTTCTGTGTAAAGCCACAAAGGAAGGGCCCAGGAAGTAAGCTCAGTTTAGACTTATGGGGAGGGGCAAGGGAATCCCATTCTCAGACCCCTCTCTGGTAGAATAGTGGACAGTGAACAGAACCAGGTCCCACCATTTACCTCATCAGTGGGCTACTATTGTCGGTGGGGAGTAACAGAACTGGACGTATTTAGGGGCACTGGGAGCATCTCCCTGTGTCTCCTAAACGGTGTCCTGTAACTGGATTCATGTATCCCCAAAGGTCTTGAGCTGGGATGGTGGATCTGGAGCCATCCTATCTTAAGACACTAACACAGAAAGTGACACGGATGGCTAAGCCCCTGTCTTGGCAAGGTGCATCTTGGTAGTGCTTCTGCCCTGGATGCAGGTCTTGCAGAAGCACTGGAACAGTAAGTCTATGTCACACTTTTTCCTGGCCAAATGCATGATTCCTTTTGCTCCAGTGATCATTTTCTTAGTTCTGATACTTGGCACCTGCTGGCACCAAGCTCATGCCAGGCCCTGTTTCCACACCTGCTCTTTCCTGACCTGTAATAACCTTTTTCCTTGTTCCCAGGACCTGCCCTGCCCTTGGGACGCTGCCAGCCATCACTCTCCAGGAGGCAGCTTCTCCAGCCTGTGGTTGGAAAAGGCAACTGGGTGGGTCCATAATGCTTTGCTCTGGGCCAATTCTGTCATTAAGGAAGAGAAAGAAAACTCAACCCACACACTTTTGTCAGTGTTTGCCGGAACCTACTTAGACTTCAGGTTGAGCTGTTAATAGTTGACATTCTCTAAAGAGGGTTTCAGAAAAGGCTGGCTGAGGTTGTCAGTTGAAATCTCTAATATTTGGGCTGTTGGGATTTGCACATTTGTTTCATCACTGTCAAAATTCTTTCCCTTTTCTTATCAAAGATCTCAAAGCTGAGACCAGGTCAGAGTACTCTAAAGAGAAGTGATCTCAAAACTAGCCACTTAGTCGGCACGTCTCATGTGACCCATTTGATTCAACTGTAGACAGAAACCACTTCAGGTTTCCCTCTGCACACCCTCCCCCTTTTCCATCCTCTTCCTTCCTTCCCAAAGCTCCGAGCTGAATTTTGTTGTATCGTTTCTGGGATTATTTATAAACTTAAAAAAATGAAAAACCAACCTTGCTACTATGGGGGTTGAAACAGTGGTTCATCAGTCAAGAGCACTGGCCGCTCTTCCACAGGACCCACGTTAGATCCCAGCAGCCACATGTGGGGACTCACAACTGTAAGTTCAGTCCCAGGGGATTGGACACCCTCGCTTTGCTTCTGGTGACAGTGCATACACATGGTAGACAGACTTGCAGTCAAAATAATAAAGTAAAAAAAAAAAAAATTGCTGTTATCCTGTATTATGTGTTTCGTTGTAATGTTAATGAGTTAGTAAAGCAAACTCACTCTCTGTGTCTCTGTGTCTGTCACTATTTCTCTCTCTCTCTCTCTCTCTCTCTCTCTGTCTCCCTCCCTCCCTCTCCCCCTCCCTCTTTCCATCCACTCCTTTCAGTTTTCATTTTGAAGCAATTTTAAACCTGGAGAAAAGCTGTACAAGGAACTTCCGTAGGCTTCCTATCCATTCCATATTTTGCTATTTTCCTCATTTGCCTTCCGATCGCTCTGAGGGATTGTCACTGTCGTGTTCACGTCCTGTGCGTTTACTTGATTGCTTAGCCACTGAAGACTGGTCGGCAGCACAAGCATCAACACCTAGTTCCTCCGTACTTTCTAAGGGCATGAACACTTTCTCCCGCGACATTTAGGATGTTATCACATTTAGGAATGTTAGCATTGACTTTGGCACATTTATTTTAAGTTCGTGTTCCACCTTTACGCATTAGTCCAATAGTTAACCTTACAACAATCTGTTTTTCTGGCAGAAGATTCAATTCAGGATCCATATTGCATTGAGTTTTCCCATCTTTGCAATCTCCTTTAATTTGAAACACTCCCTAACCTTATTACATCCTGGTAATACAATAATGTTCCTCAATTTAGGCTTCCCTAAGCTTCCTCATGACTAGATTTAATTTTGTTTGTTTGCCCAAATGCTACAGAGCATCACATTCAAAGGCCCAGTATGTTCTTTTGTTCTTTTTATCCCTCATGGATTGTCTAGGAATATAGGTTCTCATGAAAGAAAAAAAAATCAAGGCCTTTTCTTTCTTTAAAATTATATTTCTTAGCCAGGCAGTGGTGGCACATGCCTTTAATCCCAGCACTTGGGAGGCAGAGGCAAGTGGATTTCTGAGTTCGAGGCCAGTCTAGTCTACAGAGTGAGTTCCAGGACAGCCAAGGCTACACAGAGAAACCCTGTCTCGAAAAAACCAAAAAAAATCAAAAAACAAAACAAAACAAAAAACCAAAAAAACCTAAAAAAAAAGTAGAAAAAAAATGTATTGTCTTTCCTGGCTTTCTGCCCATGTGAGAATGCCAAGCTGCTTCTATGTTATCTCTGAAAGCTTTAGAATATTCCTACTTGTAATGGTTTGAGTGAGAATGCCCCGATAGGCTCATATGTTTGAATAATTGGTCTCTAGTTGTCCCTAATTCCCTATTTGGGAAGGATTAGAGGTTTTGCCTTTGCTGAGGGTGGGCTTTGAGGTTTCAAAAGCCCATGCCAGGACCAATCTCTCTCTCTCTCTCTCTCTCTCTCTCTCTCTCTCTCTCTCTCTCTCTCTCCACATCCAACTTTGATCAGGATGTAAGCTCCCAGCTACTGCTCCAGTGTCATGCCTGCCTGCCTGCCATTACACTCACTACATGAACATGGACCAACCTTCTGAAACTTTAAGGAAGTCCCTGTAGGCTTATATTTTTCAAAACCTACTTTTAATAAGGACTCTTAAATACTTTAACCTCCCTTCTAGCCCACCACCCACCAGAGGTAGTAGAAAGGAAAGGTTAATATGGCAAACAAGGATGTGGACCTGTTTAGAAATAGTTCTTTGGAGCAAATCCAATCTGCATTGTCAGGATATCAGTAATTCAATCCATACAAATCATCAGCAGCAACTCCATCCATTTGCAAACATCATTCATGAATCAGCAATAGCAGACTGATCCAGAAGAAACCTCGGGGCTCTGCTAATCAGTCTAAGTCCATGAAAGCAGCAAGAAGCTGAGGGAACACCACCAGAAGTTCTTTAGTGTGTTTCTACAAACTCACAACAAACAATGACCAGCAAAGAGTGGCAAGACGAACCAATACCACAGTGTCATCAGTGAAGACCAGCGTCAACAAAGCTCAGCTATTACCAGCAGAGTGGCAAGACATACCAATACCACACAGCATCATCCACTGTCTTTTGGGTTATATTTATACTCTTTCTAAACATCACATGTTCTCTCAAGTGTCTGCTTAAACCAAATATCACATGCCCTTTTGGGGGGCTGCTTCTAGAAAAACACCACATGTCTTTTCTCAGCAAAACACCCTTTTATGTGTCTACTTCATCAAAAACATCCTCTCATAAGACAGTTTCCAGGAAAACATCACATGATACAACCAAGTCTCCCAAGAAACCAGAAATTTCTACTTCAAGTTTTCCATTTAAATGCTTCTTTTTATAGCTTACTTTGATCATGGCATCTCTTCGCAGCAATAGAAAAGTAACTAAGTCACTACTACAATTCATACTCATAGATGGATGTTTCTGTAACTCTTACTACAGCAGATGAAAATAGGCAGTAAGTGGTGACACATGAGCTCATCAATTGATGACATCATGGATGAGCTCATCAATCAATGACATCATGATATTTGTAAGACTTCAACCCAACAGAATACACATAAGAAAACCACGTGTACAGAATATTTACCAATGTAGACCACATTCTATCTGCAATACATGTCTCTCAGTCAACTTTAAAAGACTTTAAACAAAGTGTGTGCTCTGGTCACAATAAAACTAAACAATAAATCAATTACAGAAAGACTTCTTAAGACATTTGAAAAATGTTTTGAAACTACTTGAAACCTTTCAAACATTTGAAAATTAAATAGCATGCTTCTGAATATCTCTTGAATCAAGAGAACCAGATAAATCAGAAAGTGGGATATGATAGCAAAGCTATGAGCTAACAATGCAGGAAAGAAGAAATATTTAAAACCAGTGAGTTCTCACTTTTTACCAGACATTAGGCAGAGGTAGAACAACGTGAATATGAGAGAGTAAAGGAAAGTCCATTAGGTAAGGACCATGAATGGGCAGAGGAGGAAAAATCAGTGAAACTAAAAAAAGATGAAATGAAACCAGAATTGATGCTGAGGTTAATAAAACTTATGAATCAAAATCAATAGAGAGGAGTTATGAACGACCAACATGGAGAGAGGTGACACTGCGATGGACTTGTGCGCAGGTGCACGGTTTCTAAGTGGAGCTGTATCTCTCACGGTGGGTATTTGCAATATCTAGGGACTGGAGCCTGCAGTGTCCATATAGCACATGAAAAGAGGGACATTACTGAAAATCCCTCAATGTATAAGACATGCCCCCTTAACAAGGACTGTCCAGACCAAATGTTCACAACTCCTATTTAAAAACTGCATTGGAAGGACAGTAAGTTTAAAACACTAAATAAAAAATGTAGTTGAAACTGACAGGTTTGTTGTTTTTTTTTAATTAAGTGGGGTTTTGTTTGTTTATTTGTTTGTTTGGTTTGTCTTGTATTTTGAGACCAGGTCTCACTATGTAGCTCTGGCTGTCCTGGAACTAGACCAAACTAGCCGAGGCCTCTTAAAGGCATGTGACAATATGCCCAGCTGAAACAGACAAATCTTAAGAAAGATACCAATTGCTGGGCAGTGGTGGCGCACGCCTTTAATCCCAGCACTCGGGAGGCAGAGGCAGGTGGATTTCTGAGTTCGAGGCCAGCCTGGTCTACAGAGTGAGTTCCAGGACAGCCAGGGCTACACAGAGAAACCCTGTCTCGAAAAACAAAAAAAAAAAAAAAAAAAAAAGCTAGCAAAAAAAAAAAAAAAAAGAAGAAGAAGAAAGATACCAATTAACTGGTGGTGCTTGACTTTAATTTCAGCACTCAGAAGATAGAGACGAGGCCAGCCTTGTCTATAAAGTGAGTTCCGAGACAGCCACAGCTACACAGAGAAAGCCAGTTTCAAGAAAACAAAAGACAAAACGACACCAAATAGAAAAACTTACACAAAAGCCTCTTGCATAAAACATAGCTGAAAAGTAGAAAAACCCAAAACGAAACAAACCAACAAACTCAATACTAATAACTAATAAATCTTTTAAAAAGAGATGTCAGGAGATCTCACTACATGTGTTAGAGACTAGTTCTTGGGAATAGACAGCCTGGTCTACAAAGTTCTTGGGAATAGACAGCCTGATCTACAAAGTTCTCAGGAATAGACAGCCTGATCTACAAAGTTCTTGGGAATAGCCTGGTCTACAAAGAGAATCCCAGGACAGCCAGGGCTACACAGAGAAACCCTGTCTGGAAAAGACAAAAAAACAGCAGCAGCAACAACAACAAACCCAACAATTAAACAGACATCCAAAATGAGGTCATTTCTCTTAAAAACAATAATTACAATACTCCAGCTTCATAGTCTACACTTTCAGACATGGAAATATGAGACTGGGGGCCTGGTAGATTCCAAGTCAATCACGATCACTGCTCTCAGCGTATGATAGCACAGGCTCCAGTCTTTGTCGTCAGTGTGTTCTAGTTAGGAAATATTTAGAAATGCGTGGCTAGAAAGACTAAATAAAGGAACCTGCTAAAGAGCCTCTTAGCAGTGGGGTGGGGCAGGGTGGAGGACAAGCACACCACATCCCCAAACTCCACTCGTCCTAAGAGTCAGCTGTGTGTACACCTGAGCTACTGTGGGAACCCTGAGCACATTCCGCAGAAAACAGCCAGGGTTGAGACCACACAAATCATTCCCAGGGCTCTCCACCTCCCGACCAGACAAACTTCTTTTGGATTTCAAGCTAGCTTTCCCATACTCTACTCAGATTTCAATTGTGTGGCATCCACATTCCATCTGCGGGAACCACCCGGCTGTAATTAGCAGAGCATGTCAATAAACCCAACACCATCCGTGTTTCTCACTGTGGCTGAAGATACAGCTCAGCTGGGAGAGTGTCTGTCTTACCTCATCATGCCGAAGCAGCACTACAAGCTTTTCTCCTTTGCAGTGCTTAGCCGAAAACATATGTGTGCATGTGTTTACACACATGCGTGTAATATGTAGCATGGAATTGTATATTATGTATATACAAACTCAAATAATCAGAGTCACAGACTGTTGGTAAGACAGTACTAAGTGTGGGCTGAAGAGATGGCGCAGCTGCAAAGTGCCTTTGCTGCTCTTGCAGAGGACTGGAGTTTGGCTCCCAGCATATGCATGACCACTTACAAACCTCTATAACCCCAAGTCTAGGGGATCTAAGAAACTTTCCTTGCTTCCTTGGTACACATACATACATACAGGCAGGCAAAACATTTATGCATATAAAGTAAGTCCGAAAAAAAAAAAAAAAAAAAAAAAAAAAAGACAGTACCAAGTGTCCCTGGACCCTTGAACCAGGTGCAGTGGTTGAAGGCTCCATATAGCAGTTGAGTGATGTCTGAAACAGGAAACTGCCATTACTACCACTTTGTTGTTTTATCACACATAACACCTCCTCCATGGTTCAATACAAAACCATTTCATCACCACAAGGACCTAGTTAGTGAAACCTCTTTTAGTCTCACCCACTATCACTAGATGAGAGAGAGAGAGAGAGAGAGAGAGAGAGAGAGAGAGAGAGAGAGAGAGAGAGACTAGTAGCAAGCCACAACCAACTCTCCTGAACCACCACCAACCAACAACCCCTCTTCTCAGGGCCCTCAAATTTATATACCCTCTGAAAAGTTCCCAGAATTCCAAACATCACACAGCTGGCAAAACCATGCCTCTGCTAGAGCACGAGGCAAATCCCGGTCAGCTGCCGCGCAGCAGCTCCACATCCCCACACCTGGGATTAAAACAAAACCACATTCTTATAAAATGTCTGTGTTTTTAAAAAGAAACCACAATTCCAGAATTTTCACTCTGCCCCGCTCTTCCCCTCTCCATCTTTCCTGACTCTGGGCAACCACTAATCTGTCATCTCCCTCGATGACTGTGTTATTTCAAGAATGTTGTATAAATGGTGCCATTTAGTAGGAGCACCATAAGGCTAGGCGTTTGCTTTTCTCTTCAGCGTAAAGCCCTCGTGAAGCAGCTAGGTGTCTCCATTGTTTCTTCCTCTCCATTACTGAGGTGTGTGTTCCACTGCATGCATTCTCTAGCTTGTGCGTTTGTTCGCATACACAGGGCCATTTGGATTGTTTCCAATGTTTGGCAACGATGAACAACTAGCTTCTGTATAACAGTTACACGTGGGTTTCATGTGGATACAAGTTGTCATTTCTCTTGAGGAATGGCCAAGTTGTGTGAAATGTGAATTTTTAAAGTTTTAAAAATTTTTATTGGTTTACTTATTTAGTGTGTGGTTATGTGTCTGTGTGACATGTGTGTGTCGCAGCGCACAAGTGAAGGTCAGAGGGAGATTTTATGGGAGTCACTTCTTGCCTTCCACCCTGTGGGTCCTGGGGATCAAACTCAGACCATCAGGCTTGGCTACAGGTGCCTTTTACCCACTGAGCCATCTCACAATCCTTGAAACTTGAATTTTCATTGTTAATAGAAATTTCTCAGGCTCGGGAAACAGCTCAGTGACTAAACCACTCACCGTGAGGACGTGAGGCCCTGAGTTCAAATTCCCACAACCCACACGAGCCTGGCAGGGTGCTGCACTTCTCTAAGCTTGTTGTTACTATTGTGAGAGGTGGAAGGCAGAGACAGGAGGATTTCTTAAAGTTCACAGGTCAGCTAGCCTGCCATATAGATCAGAGAACCCTGCCTTAAAATGATCATATTCTCTCTCCCTCTCCTTCCGTCCCTCCTTCTTTCTCTCCCTCCCTCTCTCCTCCTCTCTCCCTCTATCTCTTTGCCTTTACCTCTCCCTCTCCACATCCCTCTCCTTCTCTCTCTCCCTCTCTCTTCCCCATTCCCTTCTTCTCCATATTCCTCTCCCTCTCCCTACCCCCTCTCTCTTCACATTCCAAATAAGTATAAAATAAATAAACAAAGGGAAGAAAGAGACCTCCCAGTTGTTTGCCAGTGGCCACACCACGTTTGTTCGCTTCAAAGCAGGTTCCTCCTTATCCTTGCCAGCTCTTGGAGATTTCAGGTTTGTTTGTTTTGTTTTTAGATGTTCTAATAAGTGTGAAGGGCCCTTTCACTGCTTCGGTTTGAATTTATCAAGACACATGTACTGGCTAGTTTTGTGTGTCAACTTGACACACGCTGGAGTTATCACAGAGAAAGGAGCTTCAGTTGAGAAAATGCCTCCATGAAGATCCAGCAGTAAGGCATTTTCTCAATTAGTGATCAAGGGGGGAGGGCCCCTTGTGGGTGGTACCATCTGTGGGCTGGTAGTCTTGGGTTCCATAAGAAAGCAGGCTGAGCAAGCCAGGAGAAGCAAGTCAGTAAATAACATCCCTCCATGGCCTCTGCATCAGCTCCTGCTTCCTGACGGGCTGGAGTTCCAGTCCTGACTTCCTTTAGTGATGACCAGCAGCATGGAAGTGTAAGCTCAATAAACCCTTTCCTCCCCAACTTGCTTCTTGGTCATGATGTTTGCGCAGGAATAGAAACCCTGACTAAGACAACACATTTGACAAAAACAATCTCTGTTTGAAGAAAAAGTATTCAGGTGTCTTTGTCTTTCCATCTCTTAGCTGATTTGAGAAAGAGCACATGCAGAGTTATCAGTCCCAAACCCTGGCCACAGGAACCTGAAAAATGGAAGCCACCTGCTTGTCCACTGCTTCAGAGACTGACTGTTGCCAACTAGTCCCAATAAGGTGTCACACTCATAACTTGCCTGTTTGGTTCCTCAGGGCTCTGTATTTAAAGTCAGACTGCTATAAATTTGGGTAGGGAGTATAGCTCAGGCTGAGGGGCTTTGCAGGGCAGGGAAAGTTGTGATTGATGGAGAAACCAGGTAAGAGCCACGCCCAGGGGAGGAGCCACGCCCAGGGGAGGACCTAGAAGCTGGCACTTCACCCATGAGGGCTCAGAGTGAGGGTAGAGACACACAGAAGACTGGAAAGGTCAGAAGGTCAAAGCATCATTCCACTGGGTGAGCAGGAATTCAGGAAACACACATCAGAATTAACACAAGGTCAGCGACCACCTGACAGAGAAGGAACGAGGAACTTAAAAACTCATAGAAACCACAAGCACACCAGTCAATCCCCCGGGAGACAACCATGAGATGGAGCCCTTAATACTGAAGTAATCCTAAGCAGCCTCGTGACCTTTCCTTCCTTCTGGAAAGGCAACCAGCCCCTGGGTGGGGCTCCC
The DNA here is from genome assembly GCA_028551405.1 of Uromys caudimaculatus. Lineage (NCBI taxonomy): Eukaryota > Metazoa > Chordata > Mammalia > Rodentia > Muridae > Uromys > Uromys caudimaculatus. The sequence goes on from CM052719.1 coordinate 33,858,238, forward strand.
AGGTCTACAGGTTGGGTCCGTAGCTATCTGTGGTACCTTGGGAGCTGTGGGTAAGCACAGCTCCAGTGCCTGCCTTCTCAGAGCATCAGGTGGAAGGCTTTTTTTTTGTTTGTTTGTTTGTTTTTTTTGTTTTTTCGAGACAGGGTTTCTCTGTGTAGCCCTGGCTGTCCTGGAACTCACTCTGTGGACCAGGCTGGCCTCGAACTCAGAAATCCACCTGCCTCTGCCTCCCGAGTGCTGGGATTAAAGGCGTGCGCCACCACTGCCCGGCTAGGTGGCAGGCTTTTATCTCTCCTGTGGTCCTTGCATATTTATTGACCCTGTAAAGTTTAGAATGAAAAAAAGCTGATTAGAAATGCCAAGTTTGAAGCCGCAGTGAGTGTCTGGATTAAATTCAAGTTCGAGGTTAACTTCAGCTCTTCTGTTTCAGGTGTGGGCTATAGCTTCTTGGTTCGCTTACATTTTTATTATTGTTGTTTTTAAAATGTTTTAGAGCGAGCTGGCTCAGCAGATAAAGGCACTTGTCACCAAGCCTAGTGACCCCAGTTTGAGCTCTGAAACGCACATAGCGGAAAGGAGAGAACCAGTTCCCAAAGTTCTTCCTTGACCTCAACACAAAAGCCATTTTACAAGTACACCCGCATATATTCATACACATAATGAATAAATTAGTGTGGGAAAAAATTTTAATCTCTTAAAATTTTTATTACTTGACATGGAAATGTGCATATTTGCAGAGTACAGTATATTTCAACACACATGTACAATATCGATGATTAAACCAGTCTAATTAAGGAATCTTTTCTTTAGATTCTGCTCCCTTTATTTATATTTAAACTACTTTTTAAAAATCCCTTAAATGTGATCCTGGAATGGTAAAAGTTCTGTGACTGCATAAATATCTGCCAGTGTCTGAAACTCTAAACCCTCACCCTGAAGAAGCTTCCTGTGAGCAGGTGCATAGAGTTCTCATATTCTTCAGTCAAAGGTTTCTTCCAGCTCAGTGTACCAAGATTCTAATCATTTCCTTTGAATCTGGGATGGGATAACTGCATTCCACCGCAGATGAGAGTTATGAGGAGACCTCTTGGTTTTCCTAGTTCAGGGCTTTCACCTGCTCTCATCCCTATCTGGGGACTGCGTCCACATTGCCCTATGTGGAACTGACCACACAGCGGGTTCTCCCTTGCCCACATTTGAGCCCTTAGAACCAAGAGCAATCCAAAGTTAGGAAGCTGGCATCCCATGGCAAGGACTAATGAGGGTTCTCCCTTGCCCACATTTGAGCCCTTAGAACCAAGAGCAATCCAAAGTTAGGAAGCTGGCATCCCATGGCAAGGACTAATGAGAGGCAAACCCAGAAACTCCAGCAAGGAATTGAGAGCCCAGGAGACTCTAGACACAATGAAAAGCTCTTTGAGCTAGAACAGGCACAAGCAATCTGCTCTGACCCTGTTAAGAGAAAACCTGCTGACAGATTAAACTTAACAAATTTGGGAGCCGAATGAGACTGAAGAGCGATTTGTGTCAGGAGGCTGTCAGAATGAGAAGCATTCACACATCTCCTCAGGGCTTCATGGGCGGACAGCACCCGGGGGCCAGAGAGGGAAGTGCGCAGAAAAGCTGGACTTGTGCCAGCTGGGCGGTTACCTCCTTGGAAAATGGTCTGATCGGTCGGCAGTCTGTGATTGGCTGGAGCTTGGCTGTTGCGATCAGTCCAGGTTCAGCTTGTCTTTACAGTCCTTAACTCATCTTTAAGTGTGTTTAGCTGTTAAGTTACGTTGCGGTTCCCAAGTAGAGATTCAGTGCCAGGAAGCATCACCAGGCACAACTAGTTTGATAACAGCCCTTGCCTCAAAACAAAGGATTTGAGCAAGTGGGGGAGGGGCGTCTTACCAGAGGGTCCAGATAGAGGCCTTATGTAATGATTGGGGGGAAAAAATACTTGTCAATTAAAAAGTAAACATCACACTAATTAGAGGAACGTACATTCCTTAGGTGAGTCTACAGATGCCATTTTCAGAAGAAGGCTTTTGATAATGAACTTCCGGTAATGAAGTACGTTTATTCTTGAAGGAATTTCAGAGGGCTCCGTCAATGCTGGTTGAAGTGGAAATCTGGTTTGAGAGCTGTTCTCCTTAGGTTCCCCCCACCCTCCCACTGTCTTCTCAGGAACCCGGAGCTGTTATTCCCAACCAGAATCACACCCACGGGGTGGGGCATGGGGGCAGGCAAAGTCCCACACTACAGTGGATCAAACCTGGTAGGCCCTGAAGACAGGGAACGCTTTGGCTTGAGGGTTTCTGATCTGGATTTCCCCAGAAAAGTCTCTAGCAGGTTAAGCTAAATGGCGTGCACCTGTGGGGACACGGGGTGGACAGGTGTGTTTCTGGAACAATTTCTTTAGGCTAGGCTACACTTGTTTTAAAATGATGGTACCAGACTAGACACTGATGGTAGACTTGGGAGACTGAAGCAGGAGAATTGGAACTCAAGAACAGCCTGGGCTACAAAGAGAGCATAGGCCAGCCTGAGACCCTGTCTCTAAACATCACTTTGGTGGTTTTTCTCTGGAACACATGACCATCCAGGAAGAAAGAAGTACCCTCTACAGGTAGTAGAGCCTGTATAACTCTCCCTAAGTGGAGTAGATGAAGAGGTTCACCCCAGTAATCATGAGGTGAACCCCATGTATCAGCAACTTCGTGTGTGTGAAGTCAAAGCAACGTAGATTTCAGCACATTGACCAGAGCAGTCTGCCTCCTGCCCACCCCACCTGCCCACCTCTTTTACCCTACAGTGTTTGATATCTTACGTGGCAAAAAATGTCTATTTTGTTGGTCAACACACATTTAAGTCCAAGTTTGTGGCAAAATCCCTTCCCGGCAAATGGTTAGCATGTCTTCGTTCCTCATCAGCGGAGCCTAGAAACTGGTTGTGGAAGGGATAGAAAGAAAGAAGGGGGAAATGATGAGGACCTGGGAGGAGGAGGAGGAGGACGAGGAGGAGGAGGAGGACCCACCCCAGAGTCTGGTTGGAGCCTGATGAAAAGCAACAGTGTCCCATCACGATTGACAATATGTGCCCCGAAGCCTGCTGACGTAAGAATGACATCCTCTTGCATATACATATTTTTCTATATACACGTTTTATATGGAAATAGCAATGACCCAGAGACTTGAGGCCTAAATGTATATGACCTTGAGTTTTGTTTTTGTTTTTTTTTCCATGTTGGTCTTACTGATTTTTATTGTAATTACCATTTGAAGACTTGTCCAATGAAATAAGTTGTCTTGGGGTTTCATCGCTGTGAAGAGACAACATGACCAAGGAAACTCTTATTAAGGACATTTAATTGGGGCTTGCCTACAGGTTCACAGGTTCAGTACATTATCATTATGGTGGGCGTCCAGGCAGGCATGGCACTGGAGGGGCTGAGAGTTCTTCCTCTTGTTCCGAAGGCAGCTAGGGTAAGACTGAATCCCATGTGGCTAGGAGGAGGGTCCCAAAACCCACCCTCAGAATAACATACTTCTTCTGTCAAGACCACACTTCCTAATAATGCCACTCTGTGGGCCAAGCATATTCAAACTACTACATAAGCTAAATGATAGCACCATAATACTCGCTAAAGCCTGATCTACACTGAGCCAGATGTCTGGATACATTACCATCTTACTATAAAAAGTTTTTTTTTTTTTTTTTTTTACTTTTCCTCTTTTTTTTTTTTTATTTTTGATACTTTATTTACATTTCCGATGTTTCCCCTTTTCTGGGTCTCCTCTTTGGAAACCCCGTATCCCCTCCCCCTCCCCGCCTCTGTGAGGGAATTCCTCCTCCCACCTACCCGCCCACCCATTCCCATATTCCCACCTTGACATTCCCCTTTACTGGGGCCTCTAGCACCCTCAGGCC
>CM052719.1:33862652-33945323 GCA_028551405.1 Uromys caudimaculatus
AATAAATAAATAAATAAATAAATAAATAAATAAATAAATAAATAAATAAAATTTAAAAAAAAAAAAAAAAAAAAAAGAGTCCATGGATTCTGATGTTACAAGGCTCCGTGGTAGGATGAAGTTCTGGAAATTGCTTTCTAACTTAATATTCCGAGTGCAAGGTCAGCATCTTGGTGAGACTAGGAGAGGTGGGTTAGGGGCTGTGAAGTAAAGCAGCTATGAACTGGGCCCCTAGGTTATAGACGAGCAGATGGCCTTGTGTTGGGTAATGATGACAGCATTAAGCTTTCTCTGATGTTTAATAAGCCTCCTGCCTACTATTTAATTACATTTAATATCATCCTTGTAAAACATGGGTAGGTTGGCTATTACCCCATTTTACAGCTTAAGAAACTGTTCAAAAGTCAGATGGCTGCCTCGAGGCTATTAAATTTGCTGGTGAGAAAACAAGACCTGGGATCCAGGCTGTAGGGTTAATCTATGGCTGGTTTTCGTAGTCATTCCTGCGAGGTAAATCATAGACTTGAGACAGACTGTCCATAGCTCATCTAAGGTCCCTACTTCTCCAGGCTGCAATGTGACCGACTTGATCCTGTTCTGTCCAGTTCTGTACAGGCATCTGTAGATGCTATGTGTTCATGAGTACAGTGGTCCTGCCCTGTCCACAAAACAGTTTTATTCTAGTTCTCCCTATCTTCTGACTCCTACAGTCTTTCTGCTCCCCTTTTCCACAACGGTCCTTGAGCCTTTCAGAGGAAGTGTGACACGGATGGTCCATTTGCGGCTGGCTGACCACTCCATGTATTCTCTGTGCTTCAGACCGTTTGTGAGTTTCTGCAGCATCCTCCACGCAAGGAACTGTCTCTGATGAGGTCAGATGTCTAGCGTGCCACCCTTCTTTACAGTGACTGAAAGCACAAAAATATTAAACCCATTTGTTTAGAAGTGATATTGTGTCATCGCAGAAACCTAACTCATGGTGATTTGGAAAAGTGCACACCTTATAAGAAAATTAGTTACAAATATGACAAGATGTGGAACAAATACTATTAATTAATTTAACAAATATTTATTGAGCTTTCCTTACCCCGATCCAAATCTTTCTCAAATAGTTCCACCAACTGGGGACCGACAATTCAAATAAATGAGCCTTGGGGGCCATTCTCATTCAAATCATTACAGCATCTTAATCTATTTGGGCTGCTGTAAAAAAATAAACAACCATTAACTAGATGACCTATAGCCAATAGAAATTTATTTTTGCACAGGTCTAGAGGCTGGGAAGTTAAAGATCAGGGATCCAGGAGCTTTGAAGCTATGGTGAGAGCTTGCTTTCTGTTTCAAAGATGTTATCTTCTAGCCATGTCCTTATGGTAGAAAATGTCTTAGTCAGGGTCACTATGATGAAACATCATGACCAAAAGCAAGCTGGGGAGGAAAGGGTTAATTTGGCTTATTGTGATGGTTTGTATATGCTCGGCCCAGGGAGTGGCACTAATTAGAAGGTGTAGCCCTGTTGGAGTAGATGTGGCCTTGTTGGAGTAGGTGTGTCACTGTGAGCATGGACTTTAAGACTCTCATCCTAGCTGCCTGGAAGCCAGTCTACTAGCAGCCTTCAGATGAAGATGTAGAACTCTCAGCTCTGCCTGCACCATGCCTGCCTGGATGCTGCCAGGCTCCTGCCTATGTTGATGGACTGAACCTCAGAACCTGTAAGCCAGCCCCAATTACATGTTGTCCTTATAATGTTGCCTTAGTCATGGTGTCTGTTCACAGCAGTAAAACCCTAACTAAGACACTTATGTTTCTACATCACTGCTCATCATTAAAGGAAGTCAGGACAGGAACTCAAACAGGGCAGGAGCCTGGAGGGAGGAGCTGATGCAGAGGCCATGGAGGAGTGCTGCTTATTGGCTTATTCCTTGTGGCTTATGCAACCTGGTTTCTTATAGAACCTGTGACCACTAACGCAGGGATAGCCTTACCCACGATGGACTGGGCTCTCCCACATCAGTCACTGATTAAGAAAATCCCCTACAGGCTTGTCTGCACCCCAATTTTATGGAAGCATTTTCTCAATTGAGGTTCTTTCCTCTCAGGCGACTATATCTTGTGTCAAGCTGATACAAAAGTAGTCAGCATAGAAGGGTCATAAGATCTCTTTAGGGCTCTTTCCTAAGTGCAGGGGTATCAATCGTGAAGCTTCTGCCCTTGTGGTATAACCATGTCTTAATGATACCGTCTGCACAATTCCATTGCATGGAATCTCAGTTTTATTCCAACACACATACACAAGCATTCAGACCGTGGCCTTGTTTCCCTGTTCTTTTCTGTTTTACTCCATTTTGTTCTTTTATGCGTTTTGCAGATAAAACTGATTTTATACTTCATCACGATACCACTCGAAAAACCAAAAAAAAAAAAAAAAAGATCTCACTGTATTACCTGAGAATTATATATCTTCTGAATGAAGACTCCGAAGCTTAAAGAAACCAGAGTTTTGCCCAGGGTGAGAATGGCAGACTGTAACCATGTATAAAGTGCTGGCCTGGAAATCCAACAGCCCTGGCCAAGGCCTGGCTCTGCCAGTAATTAATGAGAAGTGTCACTTGAACTAATTTAGTTAAATGCCAAGATCCACTACCCCCTTTCCCATGCAAAAAAAACACGTTTTGTTTATTTATGAGCAGATTCATAACTCAGATGTCCTTTCAATTTCCTGAAGTATTTATTCTTCATGGTTCAGAGTTCTGCACACTGCCTAGAGGAGGAAACCCACATGGCCGGCACCAGTATCCAGCCCTCCTCCCTCACTTGGGGGCACTTCAGTTCTTGCCCAGGCTTGCATAACCAAAGCCTCAGCTCTCTCATCTCTCACAGAAAGACATTTTGCAGAACCCTTGAGCATTCCTTGTTCTCCTAAGAAAGCTATGAAATCACAGACAATCACGACAATCACAGACCACAGGAAGAGCATGAGTACCTCAGCTTCTCCCTGTCTTGTTGTATTTTCATAACATTTAATGTTCAGGATGTTTCCAGAGGGAAAGGTGCTTATAAATCCGTTCTTTCCCCTTAACACTATTCTCCTGCCACATTTTAGAGACATCATAGAGATGATTACAGATGGTGTTCTCTACCTGTTCCTTTGAACATACTCTGTTCTATAGTTGGCAGCAAGGCAGTGGCCTGTGGAGAGACATTCAGAGTCCCTGGCCTCTCCCCACACCCCAGATCCTTAGGGAATGGGACAACAACTCAAAGTTTCCTTGGGCTATGCTTACCCTTCTCAAGGTTGTTGGTGGTAACTTTACTAGAACAAAACTTAGCAAGACATAATCCTCTTGACCTTGAGATTCAGTCACATTGTCCTAAAATGTTGCAGTGGGAAGCTGTTGTGGATAGCCCTGGGGCTGTTTGTATTTTGATGCTAATTCTACCCTCCTGGGAGGGGCTTCAGACAAGGAGTGAGTTACATACTCATGTGACTTCTTGTGAACCAATCCCCTAATGAATAAAGGAGCCAATCACTGGGCAGGTAGGAGGGACTTCTGGGTTGGAGGCAGGAAGAGAGGAAGCAGGAGAGAGAGGGGGTCTTTTTGGAATTGGGACAGCAAAAGGAGTAAGATGTAGCTTCTAGAGTTTCCTGTTATCGTGGCGGGGCCGCAAAGATTCACCTCCAGAGGATTTAGATTTAATTAGGCTTACAAGATTAGGATTTTAGTTGATGCGTCCAGAGATTGAGTTACCATTGTTTCTGAACTAAGTTTGTGTTGCGTTTTCCTTTACAGGGTGATTCATCTGGGTTCAAGAGAGAAAGATATGGCAGCAAAGTGTAGGTTTGCCTGATGTGCACCATGGGGCCATGGGGGATTGGCGTGGTAGTGACCCGCCAGTGGGGACCTAGCGAGCTGGGTAGAGAGATCATGGGGCTCTGAGTCAGAGCTCCATGAGATAAAAGTAGGTTGGCCATTGCCCACCAGTGCATGGCCAGCCATGCCAACAGGGCTGAGAGAACCAAGGCATGGTACGGGAACTTGATATATTCCTTCTTTTTAATATTTCCCACAATAGTTAGCAAATCCTAACATGCATAACACCGTTGACAAAGCAAACTGGTTTTGTTTCCAAATTCATTTATTTTTAAATTATCACAAAATTGTACATTATCGTCACGTGCCGCGTGATGTTCTAAAGTACAGGTGAGTGAAGAATGCCATATATTTTCACTCTTAATTTGTGTCTTGGTTTTAAAATTGTTTTTAACAAACACTAGAAATAGCACACCCAGATGTCAGCATCTTTATTGGTAATAAAGTGTTGACAATAAAGTTACTGATAATGTAATGGTGTGCTCAACTGTAGAGTACCTGCATAGTATATACAAGGTCCCCTGGTTCAAAGCCTGTCACTGCATTAACCAGGTATGGTGCCATATGCATACCTGTAATCCCAAGATTTGGGACGTGAAAGAGAGAAGGCAGCAAGTTCAAAGTCATCCTCAGCTGCCAGTGTCTCAAGATAGACAACAACAACAAAAGATTATTGATAAATCAGTTGAGAGGCTGGATGTGGTATGTGCCTTTAATTCCAGCATTCGTGAGGCAGAGGCAGCTGGATATCTGTGAGACTTTGTGATACCCTGCTCCTTCCTGGGGCTGTCCCTGGGTCCAGGCATGAGCAGTGTCTGGTGCTCCTGGTGGGTGGAGGTTATCCTTTGAGAGAGGCTCTGTGAGTTTGGCAGTCTCTGACTGTGAGAAGAATGTACCCTTGCCTGAGGGAGCTTGTCACTGAACAGCTAACAAAAGCAGCAGTTCTAAACCATTGGTTCGCTACTTTCCTAAGCTGCAACCCTTTAATATCGTTCCTCATGTTGTGACTCCCACCCATAAAACTATTTTCATTGTAATTTTGCTCTCTTGCCTAGCTCCCCCCCCCCCATTCAACCCCCAACCCCCTGCTTTCTCTCATGGTCTGGTCTATTCCACTGGCCATGTTCAATCTGAACTCTTCCAGACAACTCTGGCTGTTCTCTCCCTCTTAACTATAATAAAGACCTCTCCTCAGCCATACCTAGAAACTGGCGTGTCCTCATCTTCATTCATGCTGAGAGACTCTTCTCAAAAACTGAAGATAGAGAGTGATTGGGGGTAAGCACCAGATATCTGGCTCTACACCCATGTGCACACACCTGCACTATTATGTATAACACATACACAGTACAATATTTACATGCTGTAGCACATGCCACACCACACAAGGAAGAAAAGAGAAAGAAGACTTATAAAAATCAGAACCATGCTATTCTTTTAAAAGATTTAGGTTCTGATAAGACAAGTTTTTCTGGTTGGGTTTTAGAGACTTTGACCAATACCTTTCTTAAAGAGGATTGTCCTAGTCTCTTAGCTATTGCTCTAACAAAACAATCATGTGACAATTTATAAGAAAAGCAATGGTCCTAAAGGGTGGCAAGTCCCAGAATGTGGTTTGGACACCTGCTTAGCTGCTAGTGAGGGCTTCATGTGCTTCAAGTCATAGCAGAAAGAAAATCTGCTTATGTCTATGCATACAAGAGACAAAACATACAGTAATAGCCTCCTTTTATAAGAACATGGTCTAGAATGGAGGCATTAATCACCTTGTGAAGATACACGTTCCTTATGACCAAATGCCTCCCCAGTCCCACCACCTCCCCGTGCTATAGACTGGAGTTCGAGTCTCCACTTGCATTTGGGGTGGGTAAAAACGATACTAACCATAACAAAAGGCTCAGAGACTTTTTAAAGTTCCCATAGGATGAGTCAGAATTAGCAGAGGGATTTGAAGCAAATCTGTCCTCATTGTAATGATTTCCATTGTAGTGTTCACCCTGAGTTTCAGATGAGAACATCTCAAAGAAAGGGAAGATTAGGACTCTGCTTCTTAGCCCAGTACTGATATCACAATGTTATACTGTAATGTAATTCTTTGGAGGGCTTTCTAAGCCCCTTCTGTTCTCAAATAACTGCTAGGAGTTACCCCACCCATTCTAGCCTGTTTTAGCACCTGGATAAAGACGCAGAGACCTGGCATTTTTATTAACGAGCTTCAAGCCTAAGCTGGACAGGTTCTGAGCTATTCTAACCCACTAAGGCTGCCTGTTCCCCAGCCACGTGGTCCTTTACCTTCAATCTGAGTCTTGCTCTGGCTCTCTCTGATCCATGTGTGTCCTCATGGAGACTCCTTGGTAACCTGCTCATAGCTAGTTCCTCATGGTCTCTCCATACTTTTTTCTCCTTGGAGTCTTCTCTTTTCCCTCTTCTCATCTCTCTGGGAAACCCCTCCTTCCCCCACTGCAATTGGAAGTCCCACCTTATTCTCTTCTGCCCAGTTAATTGGCTGATCAGCTCCTTTATTTACCAATCAGAAGGTACTGGAGAAAAATGTTTACAAGACAATGAGACAGGTGATGCTTCGTAAAAATAACAATACCAAAGTCTGTCCTGTACTCAACTCTCTGCCAGTATAGAACTCAGCACTTGAATAATAAAATGACAACTTTTATACAGTGTACAAAACCAGCTCCCAACAATGTACCCTCAGGCTAACATGCAGTCATATCAAAGAAGTACAGACTTTCATGGTTCCAAGTCCTCGCTTTCTGACATCCCTTGACGTCTAATATACAGAATGTCAGTTGGGTCAGCCTATATCCTTTAAGACAAGGATAAATATAAGTGTTCCTCATCTTGTATTAAATATTGCACTTTCCATTGTTGTTATTAAATAGTGGATAGGAACAATTTAAGAGAAAGGTTTGTTTTGTCCCATCTCAGGGGATCTTTGTCTATCACAGGAGAAAGGCACCAAAGCTCCTTATGTACCATGGCAGATAAGGTAACTTCTTAAGAGCCCAAATTAAAAGCAGATGCCACCCTCAAGGCCCTTCCCCAATGACCCACTTCTGCTAGCAGGGCCTCAGTCACAAGGGTTCTACAACTTCCAAAACAGTGCCACTCTGGGGATAATGCATTCAAATACATAAGACACCAGAGGGCATTCATACTCAAATCACAAAATTGATATAGTTGAAGAAACAACCAAATTAAGTAGTCCTCTCACACTGATTTTGAGCAAGACAAAGGGTATGGATAGTCTGGGCTACCTCAAAACCCAAATGACAGCAAATACATTTTGGGTGGTGTAAAAAGTATGTATCTAACCATCCTTGTGTGTTCTGCCTTTTGGCCAATGATAGGCTATTGGGTAAAAATGCTGCTGTTGGTAATAATATCAAGACAGATTATAGAGCACAAACATAAACTGTGTTTCCATAGGACAGGCCAGAACACGCACAGAAGATTGCTCGTTGCCTGGGTAACCTGATAACCATACAGGATGAGAAGGAAAAGAGACAGGAGGTGAGAACATGAAGGCCAAGATCTGTAGGATACTCTGAGGCTTTCCCAGATAACATCCAGACTCAGATAGAAATCACCTGAGGCCATCTTCTGGAATTTTGTTTAGGAGACCACACCAGGGTGTGACCAAAGCAGAAACCCAACACAGTCCTTGTTCCTCATTGCACAGCTCTACCACTTAGATGAGTCCAGAAGAAAGCCCCAGAATCACCTCATTCTTGTACGGGAGTTTCTATTTGTATGTCTAGTAAGCCTTAGACATACAAGATTATTGGTTTGATTTGTTTTCGCAGGTTCTTTCAAATTTGTTCTGAAGCGAATGCAACTCTTAGTCACTGTTTTATTGCTATGAAGAGATATCTTGACCAAAGCAACCCTTAAAGTCGGGGCTTGCTTACACTTTCAGAGGCTTAGTCCATTATCATTATGGTAGAGTACTTGGCACTGGAACAGTGGCTGAGAGACAGACACTGGGCTTGCTGTGGGCCTTTGAAACCTCAAGGCCCACCCCCAGCAACATTTCCTTCAACAAAGCCACACCTACTCCAACAAGGCCACACCTCCCAATCCTAGTCCTTCTCAAATAGTGCCACTCCCTGATGACGAAGCAGTTACATATATGAGCCTATTGAAGTCACTTTCATTCAAACCACCATACTGCTGTTCTTTTTCTTTTTAAGTATCTTTTCCTTTTATTGAAAATAGATTTTTTTCATACAATATATTCTCATTATGGTTTCCCTTTCCTCAACTTCTAGTTCCTCCCCACCTCCTAACTCCTCTGGATCCATATAGTTCTCTCTCTCGTTAGAAAGGAAACTGGCACCTAAGGAATAATAATAAAATAAGAAAAAGTAAAAAGCGCACAAATTGGAATAGAACTAAACAAGCAGAAGAAACAGAGCCAAAGAAAAAGCACAAGAAAAAAGAAATACATTTAGACACAGAGTTCACACACAAACACACACACACACACACACACACACACACACACACACACACACAGTTCCATGAAAACACAAGACTAGAAGCCATGATATATGCAAAGGACCTGTAAGATTATATATATGACAAAACATTATGAGGCTTCCAAAGATGCCATTGAATTTGCTTTGTGCTGGCTGTCTAATGCTGGGCATGGGGCCTGCCCTTCAGGGTGGTTTGTTTTCCAGTGAGACCCCATGGGTAGAACTAAGTTTTCTTCTGTGAGTGGTTATCAGTTGGAGATAGCATCTGGGTTAGGATGGGCCCGTGCGTCCGCTTCTCTCAGCTCTAGGACCCCATCTGGTGCAGGCAGTCTCTGTGCATTCATACGTGTGCCAGCCATGTGTTTAGAAGGCCCTGTTTCCTTGGTGTGACTACTGTTATTTCTATGGTCTCTCTCCCTAGCTCCCTACACATGCTAGCAGCTCACTAAGTGCTTGAACTGGTCCATCTTTCTCCATCACTGGAGTTCCCCAAGTCAAGTCTGCTTTCAGAAGTAAAGGCTCATTGCCATTACTAAGTCAAAATGATGCTCCGGAAAGTCTAGAGCAGCGCTTCTCAACCTGTGAGTCCTCGCCCCCTGGAGAGGGCACAAAGGACCCTTTCACAGGGGTCACCTATCAGATGTCCTGCATATCACACACTACTTATAATAGTAGCAAAATTACAGTTATAAGAAGCAATGAGAGTAATTTTAGGGTTGGGGGTCACCACAACACAAGGAACTGTATTAAAGGGTCACAGCATTAGGAAGGTTGAGAACTACTGCTCTAGATGGATTTCTAAAGCATAATTCCAGAAAGCTGTGAAGAAGGATGCCAGTGTTGTGACAGTTGTGTGGTATTCCACAGAGGCCTCCCAGGAAGGGACAATATTCACAAGCAGTCATGCTTCTAAGCCAGTGTCACAAACTCCATTACTTTCCTAATGAGAAATGGGGCCTGTGCTCTCTCTCTCTCTTGCAAGGGACTTGTGACTCTTTGTCTAACAGAAGAGTGACCATGATGTGTGTGACAGTGGGTCATGGGAGATCAACACCAGTTCTGTCTGGTGACGAGAATACATGTCTCCCAGAGACTGAGCTGCCGAGTAAGAAGTGTGACTCCTTACTCCATCACACTGTGAGGAAGCCCAGTGCACACACACCATTCAACAGTCTGAGCTGGCACGCTAGCACAGGCATAACATATGAGTAAAAACATGAAGCTATCTGATCTGAGCTACAGCCGAGCCTGGTGCCACAGCCGAGCCTGGTGCCACAGCCGAGCCTGGTGCCACAGCCGAGCCTGGTGCCACAGCTGAGCCTGGTGCCAAGCCATTCAAGTTTCCCTCTGCTGTTCGAGTCTCCCCAGCTGAGGCCTGGGGATTGTGGGAGAGAGACAAGCAATCTCTACTGTGTCCTTAAAAAGGAATTGTTTTCTTTTTAATTATGTGCATGCAAGTGAAGTGTCTGCTCAGCCCAGAGCCATCAGATGACCCTCAAAGTTGGAGGAACAAGCTGGTGTGAGCTGCCTGACATGAGTGCTGGGAACCGAACCCAGAGCCTCTGGAAGAGTGGCATACACTTGACTGCTGGGCCATCTCTAGAGTTCTCCTAATCTGAATTCCTGGTGCTTGATAAAATAGTTCCTATTTCATGCTGTTAAATTCAGGTTCCTTTAATACAAAACAATGGGTCACTGGGCCTCTTGGTTTGATAAATGCTGGGTTTCTGATCATTGTAAATCTTATTATTTTAAAATCACCATGTGGTCTGTGGCGATTCCCTGGAGGCTTCACAGCAGGCAGGGGAAAAAAAATCCACAAAGAAATAAGAATGAAACTCGGCTCAGCCCAATTTTATTGTAACTGGGGCTGGTATAGGACCTCTAGAGTCTGGCTCAGATCACTTTTCTTTAGCCTTGTTTAAGCACAGCAGAATTTTAGAGAAAAGTATTGAGATAACAATTAGCTCAGCCCCAAGTATACAATAATTTAAGACATACTTACCTTGAGGTTCTTTACAGAGTGTATCTGGCTTCTTTAACAAGAATAGACACTGCTGACTCAGATAGTGCCCAGGATTTAGGGTCCAGGGATCTTGGCTGAGGTAAACGTAACACCTATGGGTGTCCAGATTGTCCTTGCTCTAAGATAACACGGAAGTCACTTAGGCCATCATAAAGCACAAGCGACATCACTCGTAAGGATGGGTTTTATGGTCCAAAAGCAATGCTCAAGATTTCAGGGAAACAGTCTGGGATAAGAGAAGACATAAACTGTGGAAGACACAGGCAGACTGTCTCACCATACGGCAAAAGACCACCAGGTTGTAAAACAACACCGTTCTTGGCATGTCAGGAAGAGCAGCTACACACCTCATTCCGCTGAAGAGGTAGGCTGTGTGTTTAACTTTCCTGATTCTCAGGTGCTTATCTCTGTGCACAAGGCCTATTTTGCCCTCCACAGTGGTCCATTTGCCAGATATAGGGTAAACATACATTGTCAAGGATGTTGCGCGGGGCTGGGCTGTATAGCTCAAGTGGTTGAACGCTTTCCTGCGTGTATGACACACTGGGTTCAACTGCTGGCATTGTGGAAAGGAATGATTTACCCACTTTATCCAAACCCAGCCTTGGAATCCAAGCTTCAGACCCCACACTGTATTGCTTACTTTTGGATTACTGTGACTAAAAAATCCTTGACAGAAACAGCTTAAGGGAAGACAGACTTATTTTGGCTCACCATTTCAGGTATATTTCAGTATCCCACAGAGATTCAATGGTGGAAATAGCTCAGTCTGTGGCAGAGGGAGCTTGCACCGGAGCTGTTCACACGACAGCAGACAGGAAGCAGAGAGAGAACAAGATGGACATATAGCTATAGAGTTCATGGGCTCATACTTGTGACTAACTCCTGCCTGCCAGGACCCATGTCCTAAAGGCACCTCAGCCTTCAATCTGTGCCAGGCCACCCTTCATAGTGTGGGGTGACGCTATGCTGGCAAATGGGGGAAGGGGGGGAAGACATCAATGTTCTTACTCAGAGTTGGATTCTGTTTGCTACTACACTGACTGACAGGTAAGATGTGCCCGCTACTGCAGTATTGGCATGATTGTTACAGGACTAACCAACCATGTCCCGATTGGCTTCCAGGCCTGTTCCACAGAATGGAACTCGGGCCCGACCCTGTAAACATTGCCACAATTGGTTGTGGGTGGCAGTTAATGCAGAGACTCATAACTCATCAAAATGAAGGCTCAGCCTTAAATGGAACCTTCCCCATCATAAAGTTCAGGTAGCACCGTGGAAAAGAAAGTAGATGCTCCCATGAGTGGGTTGCCCATGTTCCAGTAGATGGCCGCACATCTATGCACATATGGGCACCACCAACTGGACTCACTGGGTTATAGTAAGTACATGACCTTGGGAAGACGCCATGTCAGGAGAGGTCCAAGGAGAATTGGGGGTAGGTGGATATGATCAAAACACATCATATATGACTTTGAAATTCTCAAAGAATAAGTAAAAAATTACTACTAAGATAATAGTGCCACGAGGTAGAGACTGAGCGTACAAAACATCGCCCTAAGGGCCACATTTCAGAGTCACGCTGCGGGCACATGGCTTAATAGCCTTAGTATTGCCACTAAGTGGATGAGAGGCTTGGTGTTGAGTGGCCTTTGCTTCTTCACTTAGTTGTGAGAGCTGTGCTAGGTGATCTTCACAGAATTCATGCTCTAATGTATCAGGCAGGAGCTGAATGAAAAACAAACAAACAAACCTGTTATCCCACACCAGAGTTTATAGTAGCATTACTTACAATAGCTAGAAAACAGAGACAGTCCACATACATTCGTAGACCTATGAAAATACAAAATGTGGTGAACTCTTACAAAGGATGCTTTTCAGCATAAAGAAGGCACCAAGCACCAGAGCCTGGCTTGAGATCTTCCTCTTTGCCAAAAGAAGACAGACAGGCACAAAGGGACAGATGTTTTGTAAATGTACTCCCATGGGTCACCTAAAATAGGAAAACTCTGTATAGTAGAGGTTACCCAGGAGGGACTGTGGAGTTCATGCTAAATGGGTCCGGAGTTCTGTCTGAGATGACAAAAGTTCTGGACGTGCACCCTGGTGGTAGCACATCTTTGTGAAAGTGCTAGTGTCGTGAAATTAGATACGTAAAAATGGTTTAAATATTCAATGTAAAGTTTGTTGTACATGTTTTGCCATGATAAGAATTAGTCTTATTCCACTAAGCTCCTTCTCTGGAGCCTGCCCTCTCCTCACAAGAACAAGGACAGATGCCCTGGCTCCATCCTGCCATCTCCCCGGGTGCTCTGGAAATAGGTTCTGTTGCATGATTGGTCCCCCAATGCAACCCAGCCTGTTCATCTCATCTGTGGAGACTTCTAGATGCACTGGGGAAGAGCTGAGGGGCTTCTGTGGTTATTTGATTTTTAACATCTCTTTGGGGAAAACCAAACCCCTACAAAATACAAAAGACCATATTCTATGTGAACGTGGGGAGGAGCAATCTGATTAGATTTTAAGCTTGATTGAATCCCAGCCAGGTGTTTCTTCTCACAGGTGTAGTCAGCTTGCTCTATAAATCTTTTTTTTTTTTTTGGTTTTTCGAGACAGGGTTTCTCTGTGTAGCCCTGCCTGTCCTGGAACTCACTCTGTAGAGCAGGCTGGCCTCGAACTCAGAAATCCACCTGTCTCTGCCTCCCGAGTGCTGGGATTAAAGGCAAGCACCACCACTGCCCGGCGCCTCTATAAATCTTAATATCAACTTGTCACTTTTGCATTCATCTATGGAACAAGGAATTTCTAGAAGCAAAAATTGGCACTCTAATTAGATGGTCATATGAAGCCCTAACTTGAGTCACCTCGATTCTCCTAAAGGTAGGCAGCCACTCTCAGCTTATTAGAACTGGCATGAACTATGGAGACAGTCCAGTTGTAATGTGTTTTGTTGTGACCTGACCCAATAGAGGTTTACTGAACCTAAAGCCCAGTGGCCTGGATATAATTTAAGACACTGGCATGAACTCCATCAAGTCATTAAAATTATCTCTGTTCTTTTTTTTTTCTTCATCTGTAGATAAGGCAATTGGGGAGATAAAGTCTGAAGTGACTTCCCCGGGTTTATGAGTCAGCTACTCTTGATTGTATATTCTCTTTGTTCATTTAGGAATAAGGAAGTAACCATAATACTGGAAAATTATTGCATATCGATCATATCTGTTTTCTCTCTATGGGCCAATTCTGTCTTCTGTGAGTAATGCTGTATAAACATCGGTGTGGAGATGATACGTTTTTGCATTCAGCACATGTGTGACACATGAAGCTCACAAATTCCTTGACGGGTGATGTCGCTCATGGCCAGATGAGAGACACAAAAGGCCACAAAACACCAAACACCTCACCAGTGGTAGTATTCACAGATGGTACTAAAGCTATGTGCTATGGCTTGGATCTTCTGTGGCAGGGCTATAATCCCACCTACTCAGGAAGCTGAGACAAGAGGGTCACAAGTTCAACCAGCCTGGGCAACTTAACAAGACTCTCTTGAAATAAAAATACAAAAAGGGGATATCTTAGAAATTTCCTTTCTTAAGCAGGGCAGTGGTGGCGCACGCCTTTAATCCCAGCACTTGGGAGGCAGAGGCAGGTGGATTTCTGAGTTCGAGGCCAGCCTGGTCTACAGAGTGAGTTCCAGGACAGCCAGGGCTACACAGAGAAACCCTGTCTCAAAAAACCAAAAAAAAAAAAAAAAAGAAAAAAATTCCTTTCTTGAATAATAAAGCAAAAGTACAAAACAAATAGAAAATAAGGTTTGTAAAGACAATATATAATATTATATGTGCATATAATTTTGTTGGAGTTGATAATATGTCATTCTACTTTATGTCCAGTCCCCCCCCCCTCCCCGAAGCTTCTGGACAAGTTTGCAAACAGTCCATAGGTGTCAACCCCTCTCAGGGAGCTTACTCTTCACAAAGCTGCTTTGCCTGGGTAATAGGACCTTCCTGGGAGGGGGTAGGGGTGCGTTAGTGAGAGCACACTGCACTCAACACAGATCCACAGGAGAACAGAAATATCTAACCACCTTTACCCTGACCCACAACAACTCTAAAAGGTCACTAGCTCCTGCTTTATGAGCTATGTGCAAGCACCATGTCCATCAGCTGGAGAATTCATCCCTTCTCTCTGACACTGTGGTCAGACAGCACAGTGCAGCTTCCACTGCACTGAGACAACACACGGAGGTTAGTTTGATACACATGGGAAAATAATAGAGGAGCCCCTCGTGGCATGGGGTCTTTGGTGAGATTGAATTACAGCCTCATTTCTCCCTCTGCTCAGTTTGGCTTCTCTGCTCTCTCCCATAGGAGCTGATCCTAAGGGCAACCTGCAAGGAAACCCTGCATGTTAGCTTATGTTTTAATTCTGTTTCCTAGGCAACGCAACTTGTATCGCTCACTAGCTCTGACAATGGCATCATGGAGCAGATTAAGTATTAGGAAGCTTTCAAGAGGGATGTTTCTGTGGTCAACCACGCAGAAAACAATAGAACCAAGTTTTAAGTCCAGGTATTCTAGTTCTGGATCCCTGTTGCAAGCTACTCTACAGTTTGACTTCTTTGAGATATATATATACTTGTGCGATACTTCTTAAATGTGTTGAATGCAAAAATCGAAGTCAAATTGTATATTTTGAATATATCCTGAATATTTTGCATGTCTCCATGCATACCTATAAATGTGAATGCAAGTTTAGACCCTATAAAATGACCTTCAAAATAAGTCAGTGACATTTACAACCTAGGAAACAACTCAGCCATCCTAAGTACACCGCCTTCCAAATGCCTGTAGAGATAGCAGTGAGGACACACAAGGAGTGCTCTGTGACATCCTGCAGGTAAGAAGAGCTGAGGGCAGAGAACGTCCAGGACAGCTCCACAGAGTCACATAGATAAGAGGAGCTGTTCTCCAAGTGCCTGACATCATGATTAGCACTTTCGGGCTTGGTAGGGGTAATGACTTATCGTGGAACCTCAACCATGCCCAGTGGTGCCCTGGTATCTCCCGTGACCCTCTCCCACCAGGCCTATTTGTGCAGAAGCGTGCTCAGAGGCCAGCGGCTGTAGAGAAAAAAATATCTGGACTGTGCTGGAATTGGTGGGACAGGTCTGTGATCTCAGCTCCTTGAGAAGCTGGAACAGTAGGATCAGTAGTTCAAGACTAGGCTGGGAAACTTGAGACTCCCCTCCCTCAAATTAAAAGTCCAAGCAGGACTGGGGACGTGGCTTCATGGTAGTAATCCTTCCTGGCTTGCCGGAGGCCCTGGGTCCACTCCTTAGTGTGTGTGTGTGTGTGTGTGTGTGTGTGTGTGTGTGTGTGTGTGTGTGTGTGTGTCTATGTATGTGAGAGAGAACACCAGGGGTACGATGGGGTAAAGAAGGAAGAAGGGACAGGAAAGAGAAAAGAAAGGAAGGGAGGTGTTCCGAAAGCTTATGTCAATTTGACATAAGAGAGGAGAGAACCTCAATGGAGAAAATGCCTCCATAACATCTGGCTATAGGCCGGGCAGTGGTGGCGCACGCCTATTAATCCCAGCACTCGGGAGGCAGAGGCAGGTGGATTTCTGAGTTCGAGGCCAGCCTGGTCTACAGAGTGAGTTCCAAGACAGCCAGGGCTACACAGAGAAACCCTGTCTCAAAAAAACCAAAACCAAAAAATCTAAAAAAAAAAAAAAAGATCTGGCTATAGGCAAGCCTGTAGGGCATTTTCTTAATTAGCGATTGATGGGGGAGGGCCCAGCTCATTGTGGGCGGTGCTATCCCTGGGCTGGTGGTCCTAGGTTGCACAAAAACAAGCCATGGAGAACAAGGCAGTAAGCAGCACCCCTCCATGGCTTCTGCATCCGCTCCTGCCTCCAGGCTCCTGTCTGACTTCCTTAGAAGATGAATTGTTCTGTGGAAGTGTGAGCCAAATAAACTCTTTCCTCTCCAACTTGGTTTTGGATCATGGTGTTTCATCAGAGCACTAGTCATTCCAACTAAGGCCGAGGTAAAGGATCTGTCTCTTATTTCAAGGAGGTCTAGGTCTAGTCCCAGTTAGGCGGCTGTGTAGAAAACTACAGATCCACCCTGGCTTGTTTTCCTCATGAGCATTTGTTCTTCTTCCCTTTAAAACAACTGTGACAAATGTTGCGTGGAGATCACAGGTACACTCACCGAGGCACACGCTCACATCTCCGAGAAAGAGAAGCACAGAGTGGGTATTATTGGCTTGTTTTATTATATTTTTTATAATGCTTATTAATTGAATTTAAAGTGTTTCGTAATCTTATCTTTCTCCCCACAGATACTGAAATCTTGCTTGTATCATTAATGTCTGCATGCTTCCCTTGGCTGACATATATCTGCTTAGTAGATGTAGGCACATAACAGTGTATCGTAGGCTGCAATGGCTAAAACTTCCTTCATGAAATGCCTGGTAAGGGTAATAGCAGCAGAAGTCCTGTGCAGAAAGCAATCCCCCTGCAGCATGATCTCCTCACACTTGTATCATGGCTCAGTCCACAAGGCTGTATTTCCCAGCTTGGGTTACGGATCTATTAATTGGATCTTGGTGGGCTCAGCAGTGGACACCTAACTGAAGATGATGACTATGCACCTCCTGATCTATCAGTAGGCAATTGCTCTGCAGGGAGTGGGGGGGCTCCGTGACTGACAGTTCAAAGAGCCACTCTTGTGCAGGCATCTACCGATGCTGAGTTCATGGTTGCAAAGGCTGTGCCATGCTCACAGGCTGGCATTTCCAAGTGCTTCTCCCTGTCTCACATTCTCTCCGCACCCTCTTCTTATATGGCCCCTGGGCCTTGAAGGTAGTGTTCCCTGCTTTCTATAAATGTAACACTGCTACAGGAAGGGTGGTGACAAACTAATTTTTCCCCCTCTCTCATTATTTTGGCTAAACTGTAAGTAAACCTATTTTTCAAGCCCACACTTCTGTATCCCTGTTCCATTCTGTTTTGCTTTGCTGTTTTGTTTTGTCAAGTAGAGAGTAAAGGGCCCCAGATGCAGGTTATGGGGCTTAATGATTCTCTAATCTCTAGCTGAAAGGTCTCAGACGAGGTCAGTAGGACAAATTCAGCTTGCAAGAAAACAGATTTTAACTCATAGTGTTGTGTTTTAAACTTGAGTTAGCTCACAGTAAACTTTCAGATCATTGAGGGAAAGGGCATCCAGTGACCAGTCTAATTTGGGATCCATCCCATGGGAAGACACCAAACCCTGACACTATTACTGATGCCATGTTGTGCTTGTGTACAGGAGCCTGGCATGGCTGTCCTCTTAGAGGCCCTACCAGCAGCTGACTGAGACAGATACAGATACTTACAGCCAAGCATTGGACTGAGGTCAGGAACAAGTTAGGGGAAAGATTGAGGGAGCTGAAGGGGATGGCACCCTCACAGGAAGACCAAAAGTGAAACCTTCCCAGACCCCTGGGAGCTTTCAGAGACTAAGCCATCAACCAAAGAGCATACGTGGGCTGGTCCCCAGCCTCCAGCACATAGGCAGCAGAGGACCGCCTTACTGGCCTCGGTGGGAAAGGATGTGTCTGTAGAGATTTGATGCCGCAAGGAAGGGTGATGCGAGGTGGGGGGGTGGGGGGGTGAGGTGTGTGTGTGTGTGTGTGTGTGTGTGTGTATGTGTGTGTGTGTGTACCCTTTCTGTGGCAAAGGGTGGTGTGAAGAACTCTTGGAGGGGGAATTGGGAAGGGGGCAACATTTGGAATATAAATAAATAAAACAAAAAAATCTATAAAGGAAAAGAAAACATTTCCGAAGAGCCACCTCATTTCCACACTGCCTCCGTTGCATGCGGCAAAAGCGTGGGTTCCTTCAGCCCGTGGGTCTGACTTTGCCTTCGGCCTGGCCATGCCCCATTGCAGTCTTACTACTGAGAAGAAGCACTAACGCTTGGCACTGGGGTTACCCCTGGAGCTCCTAATTGCCCCAGATTGTTCAGCCTTGGAGAGCTGTGGACCCAGGGGACTGATGGACTACCTGCCATGTTCAAGACTTGGCTTCGCAGTGGCCGCCAGGTTTACCAGAACAAGCTGATTGTGTATATCCTGCTGGTATCCTCCAGGCCCAGAACAGCCTACAGGCCTTGATGGATTTCTTCATTTCTCACCCCTGCCCACCACCTGAGTCTTTATCTTCCCCTGTCCTTATCTCTGATGGCTTACATCACTTGTTATCTGTTTCCTTTCTAACCCATCTGTCCTGCCAGGGTCAGAGTTAACCTTCTGTCTCTTACCTATACACTTCCTAAAAAATGGGGTCAGAGCTGCTCAGAAAGGACCTTCCTCCACTGGCTTCTGAATCCCGCTCTGGCCTCCATCTCCTGCCTCGGAGTACACTGAGTTCCTCTTGACGCCTCTGTGCAAACAGCTTATTCAGCAAGGCAGACTTTGTACTTCTCTTCTACCTGGAACAAAGGACTCAGGATTCACAGACCTTTGAGTATCAAAGATCAGCACGCAAAAAAAAAAAAAAAAGGGGGTGGGGGGGTGGGGCTGGTGAGCTGGCTCAGCAGGAAGGAAGGGCCCTTACTGCCAAGCCCCGTGGCCTGAATTCAGTCCTTGGGACACAGTCCTTCCTCCAGTCATGGTGGAACAAGAGAACTTACTCCTAAAAGTTGTCCTCTGACCTCCACATACCACCATATAAATACATGTAATGAAAATGTAATATTAATGTAGGAAGTGTATGGTTTATTGGGCAAAACACGAGATACCGTGACTGGTCTACCATGTATTCTGACCTTGATTTCGCAAGAGAAACAGCAATATTCTCAAAGCACAAAACACATCACCCCAACCCCAAAGTCCTTTACAATGGATAAACTTAGCTGCTTAAACCCTTTCTGTGGTGCTTTCCCCCACCCCTTTCTCTTAGACCACTGAAAACATAATCACTTCATCTCTTCTGGGCTTACCTATTTACCACCCATCTCTTACTCCTTTCCAGAAAGTTCTGACCGACCTTGAGGATCAAGCTTAAATGCTATATTTGGGGGTGGGGCAGTCTTTAGGGGCCAGGACATGTGGACCTGATGCACTTGTCACATGAACTAAATGTTTACATGATTGTGTCAGTTGCATTTATGGCTTGTTCCTGTGACCTGTCCATAGGTTCACTGGCCGTCAGTCCAGTTTGACAGGCCAGAGAGCATGCATCACGTGGCTTCAGGCCACAGGTTGGTATTGGCTATAGGACCTGACAATACACTAACTGTATTCTAGAGTTCCTAGAAGCTACCTGCTGCCACTTACCCTGCCTGCGATTGTTGTGTCAGGTACACAAGTGAGGAAGTGCATGATGAAATTCTGGGAAGAAAACAGTCCTCTCTGTGTCCATCCTTCACTTGCAAATTCTGGGTACCATTGGGTGACTTCTCTGTACTCAGCCTGCTCCGGTGAGCCCTGCCTAAGTCACAGTGGTGAGCCTCCAAAGGAGCTAAGCACACATGCCAAATTTTAGGTTTTTGTCTCCTTGACGTCTCTTCGGGGCCTGACAGTTTGCTGGGAATTTTATAGAATGTTCACAGAAGCCAGTCTGCCCTCTAGGTGCTTAGGTTAAGAGATAGATAATTTCTTTTCTTTCTCTCTATTTTTCCAGGGGGGTGTAGTTGTGGGGTTAGGCAAGAAGTAAGTAACTGAGGTTAAACCCACTTGAGGTCGGCCTGTGGGGATGTCTGTAGGGCATTTTCTTGATTGCTATGATGTGGCTGGGCCCAGGTCCCTCGGGCAGTGCCAGCCCCTGGGCAGTGAGTCCTGGCTAAATAAGAAAGGAAGCTGAGCAAGTGGAGGGAGGACAAGCCGGTGAGCAGTCCTGCATGGCTTCTGCTTCTGTTCTTGCCTTGACCTCCTTGGGTGATAGCCTGTAACCTGCAAGCCAAAGAAACTCTTTCCTCTCCCTAACCGTCCTTGTTTTATCAGAGCAATGGGTAAGTAAACTAAGACAATGAGACAGGAGGCTAGCTATGAGTTCGAAGTCAGCTTGCACTACATTATAAAGGAGACCCTGTCTCAAAAAGTTTTCTTTTCATTATTTATCCCTGAAGGTTGTGTATTCAAATCTACCAGAAACAGGAGCATCATTTCACATCCCCAAAGAAATATGCCACAAAATATGCCCAAAGAAATATGCCACAAAATACACCCAAAGAAATATGCGCATGATGTGTTTGTTGTCTTGGGCTAAGTTAATGAAAGCAACACTTAGCAAGCAATCTGGGCAGTAGAAATGGAGAGAGAAAGAGAGAGAGAGAGAGAGAGGGAAGCTCTTTCTTTTATTATGACAGGATTAGGTCCTTCCTGTACCTTCCTGCAGCTAACGCTTGGTTTTGGGCTTGGTTTAGTTTGTTTGCATGGATGAAGGCGGCAGGTGGCATGAAGGACATTCTGTGTCAATAGGGACCTTAGCAGGGTCACCATGGGCCAACTTCTCTCTGAGCTGAGGCTGGGGATGGTAGAGAAAGCAGCCTAGCTGGGCCTTTCCCAGACTAGCTGGCAGCGACCCCGATGCCCAGCACCCGTGGAGGACCTCAAAGTTCCACGTGTCACAGCGCATAGGATCCACCCACCCACCAAGGGCCTTTAGGTGTTTGCCAGTTCCTATGTCCCTCCATCACTTCTTTGGGGTATTCTCAGTTTGTGCAACAACCCTGACCCACACCACTTACGGATTCCTTGCCCTAGTGACTTACGCTCCAGAGCAGTTCATCTTGATTTTTGTTTTTAGTTTTTAGCTTTAAGCATTTACTTCTTATTATTTGGTGTATGTCTACACACGTACACATGCTTGCCATGGTGTGGGCAGAGGTCACAGGACAACCTACAGGATTCAGATGTCTCCTGACACCATATAGTAGGTCTCGAGGATTGAGCTTTGTCGTCAGGTTTGGCGGGAAGTGCCTTTATGAACTAAACCATCTCACGGGCCCAGAGCAATGCTTCTCATTTGTTTCCAGGTACTCTCCAGACAAGTCTTGTCAGCCCCAGGTGCCACAGGCTCCTCAGGCTAAGCATGCTGTAAGCATGGACAATTTAACCTTCGCTTTCCCTTGCCTCTGTTGCCAGTCTTTGCGGGAACTTTAAGACCATCAGCTACATCTTTCTGCATCAGAATGTAAGCTTTGGACCGAACTTAAGCTCCTTCCCGTGGAGTCTTGGCAAGGCAGGACTCTGGTTAGAAAGCTGGTTAGGTGTCTTTACTCCCAGACTCTGTATCCACATTGCATCATGTCTCAGGGTTAGCTTTGATCCAGACATACCCTGGATATAGCTGGCTGTGATGTGCTCACTATAACCCCAACTCGCAAGAGGTGGACACAGGGGGAGGAGTATGAGCTAACACACTCTGCACACTGAATCCCATGCCAGCCTGGGGTTATTTAGTAAGGCCTAGTCTCAAAAACAGAAAAGAAAAGATTTTTAAAAAATTTTGTCAGGGGGCAGAACGGGAGGGTGGGGGTAACGACTGGACTGTAAAAAAGATTAAAGATAATAAAAAGAAAGTTTTATTGCAAAAGCTTCGATAGAATGTGATAAGAAATGGTCACTTCCTCCTTTACCTCTTTTTTCTCTCTTTGCTTGTTTCAAGACAGAGTTTCTCTGTGTAGTAGTCCTGGTTGTCCTGGAACTTGCTTTGTAGACTGCGCTAGCCTCAGACTCACAGAGGTCCACCTGCCTCTACCACCACACTCAGCCCTTCTTTTGAGAGGGGATCAGGAGCTGGAGGTGTAGCTCAGTTGCTAGTGAGCTTGCCTAGTCTCAGGGTTCCATCCGCAGTATAGCATCTCTAGACAATTCTGAACAGCGTTGCTGGGAGTCTGATGGACAAATGATTACGTGTTTATTTGTTTTCCCCCAAACACCTCCAGCTGAGCTGCACCCTTTAGCCCTGCCACGTGGAGAAACTAAGATTCTAACATCTAAGCTTTTTGTGGGGACACACAAATCTTAGGAGGCAACTGCTGATAGCTACAACGGGAAAACTCTATATAGGACCATATAGGCAAATTAGGATGTGTGTGTGTGTGTGTGTGTGTGTGTGTGTGTGTGTGTGTGTGTGTGTGTACATATATATATGTATATATATGGCACATGGTATGATGAGGTAGCTATCCCTGATTCGAGAGTACATCTATATGTAGGGCAATGAAATACAGATCACATCAAACACACACCACTTCCAGACTCTGGTGTGTGGTATTCGAAGGTAAGTCTACCCTTGATCATTCCTTAATGGAGCAATTGGCAGGACTCTCCTGTTACCCTTCAACCTGGAAACAACTCAGAAGTTAATCTTCTGAAGTACTTGGTAAAAATCACAGCCCATTCATATATGCTTTTAACAATTATGTTCATATTATTTTTTAAAGATTTATTTATTTATCATATGTAAGTACACTGTAGCTGTCTTCAGAAACTTTTTCTTCTCACTCTGGCCTTGCTAAGAGGGCATCAGATTTCATTATGGATGGTTGTGAGCCATCACGTGGTTGCCGGGATATGAACTCATGACCTTTGGAAGAGCAGTTGGTGCTCTTAACCACTGAGCCATCTCTCCAGCCCCAACAATTATGTTCTTAAAGATCTCTCAATGATATGAACAAAACTCTTAGAATCTATGCTGAACACAGAAAAGCAGACCATAAAACACCTGACATATATAACTCATACACTGTATAACATATACATATAACTCATATAATATAATTCATATATAATATATATGGGCAACTGATATATATTAAAGTATTATTTGCCTCTGAGAGATGACATGGTGAATTACTTTATCCTCTTTTCTAACATTTTCTTTGAGTTTGGTTATTTAATTCTTAATTTAAAATGTACTTTTCTTAAACTGAATTCTCTTTAGGATTTATTTCTTTTTATTTTACGTGTATGAGTGTTTGGCCTGCAATGTGTGTATGTGTACTACTTTTTGTGCTTGGTGCCCGAGGAAGTCAAAAGGAGGCATAGACTTCTCTGAAACCAGAGTCAAGGCTTACTGTGGGACACCATGTGGTGCTGGGAACCAAACCCAGGTCCTCTGCATGAGCAACAAGTGCTCTTAACCACTGAGCCATCCCTCCATACCTGTAGAACGATCTTTAAAGAAAAGACATAGAAAAGCAGAAGAAGGCGGCAGGGAAGGAAGCTACCATACAGGATGCTGCAAGTTACCCAGGCTGGGTGGGAACCTCAGTTGGCTGGGAGCCTCCTAGAGTGAAGAGTCACCGCACAGCTGACTTTGCAAGAAGTGCGTCTTTGAACTCTTGCTCGGGGCTCCTAATTGTTGGGAATCACTGCCGACAGGTTATTGAAAGTTCATCCATGAGTTGGACATCGGGGCGAGTGAGATGGCTCAGCTTGTAAAAGCACCCTTCAGGCCTGGTGCCCTGACTCTGATACCTGGAACCCACGGCAGAAGGAGACAACTGACTCTTGAAAGTTGTCCTCTGAGCTCTACCACATATGTGCCATGACAGTCTCACACACACACACACACACACACACACACACACACAAATGCATATGCACCTGCTCATGCATGCATGCACATGCATGTGCACACACACAAATATAAAATAAAACAACTTTTCAAAAAAGAGTCTAACAACTGCTACATGTAGACAATCTCCTGTGATGACCATGGAGGATAGAGATAGAGACCTATTCAGCTGCTGTCTTCTGGGAATGTCTGGAGTGAATGCTAGGAGCAGGTGGTAATTCTTTTCCTTCCTATGGACAACTAATGTAGGAAAAAAAGATTCTGGTTCACAGTTGCAGCAGTTTCAAGTCAACAGCACTGGCCTGGGTAAAGTGGAGCAAGCATCCTGGGAGATGGGTTCAAAGTTGCTTCCCTCGTCCAGATGGAAGTAGAGCAAGACAAGAAGGGGCCAGGGATCTGATGTACCTTTCAAAGGTACTTCCTGGGGCCTACTTCCTCCAACCAGACTTCTACTACTGATAATCCATCCAGCTCTGAATCCATCAGTTCATTAATCCATTAACGAAGTTAAGTCTTCATGGTCCAATCACCTCTCCACAGTGCCGACAGCTGGGGACGAAGCCTCAACCAAGGTGCTTTTTAAAAAGTCCAAGCCATACAAAATAGAATGATGTCCAGAGAAGAACAAATGTAGACCTGGTATTGAAAAGATTTTGCTCAATTTTAACTCTAAATGGAGAGTCTTTGGTCTTGACCTGCAGTGTTGGTAAGGTTCTTTGGCCTGGTACTCAATACTACCACAGCCCAATGCTAATGATTTCCAACTTTCACCTCACCTTTCTACATGAACCTCTCGTTTCAGAAGCAACCATGCACTCAGATTCCCTGTGCACGCTAATTGGCACTTCCTTCTCTTAGCCTTGGCACAGATCTCTCCTTTCTCTGAGAACGACCTTCAGGAGAGATCCCTGGGGGCCCGAGCCACTCGAAAAGAATGTTAGAGCACTCACAGTTTTCTCTTAAAACACTTCTTTTAATTTTATGTGAATGGGTGTTCTCCTGTGCATAGTCTGTGTACCACATGCATGCCTGGTGTTGGTGAAGGCCAATATAGGGGGTCAGATGCCCTAGAACTGAAGTTTCAGATTGTAGTGAGCAGCCACGTGGGTGCTGAGACTAGAATCCTGGTCCTCTGGAAGAGCAGATGATGCTCTTAACTACCTAGCCATCTCTCCAGCCTT
Organism: Uromys caudimaculatus; assembly: GCA_028551405.1. NCBI lineage: Eukaryota > Metazoa > Chordata > Mammalia > Rodentia > Muridae > Uromys > Uromys caudimaculatus. Next base: position 33,887,806 of record CM052719.1, read on the forward strand.
AGCAGTTCTTACTGAGGCGCACCAGATTGGTTTATTTTCAATATCCTGTCACTCTTTGATGTTTTGTTTGTTTCTATGCCGCTGGGGATCAAACAGCAGGCTCTTCCTACTGCTGAGCTGACATCCTTTCCCCCTCGCATCCAGAACCCCGCCTCCTCCTTTGAAGTTAGGGATGACCGGCAGGATTAAGTTCTAGCTGAGAGAACCATGTGAAATTCTCCACTATTGCAACGGAGGCAGCAGCTTCATCTGGGAAAATCACAGCAGCCTGGGAAACTGACTGGTGAGTGTGGAAGCTAAATGATTGAAGACCTGGGACCCGACTGACCACCTGCCTGGCAGGGAACTGCCCCTCCTTCAGGAGCTGCCATATACATTTTGGACTTGTGTATTTTAGAGTCAACTCACCTTGACTAATATACACTTTAGGGCAAGAGTTTATTATAGCACATATTGGTTGCTATTGTTTTTATGTTTTGGCTGTTTGGCCAAGATTTGTATGGCTTGGGTCTGGAAACATGACCAAAGGAATGAGGGAATGAAGAAAGACACACAGACACACAGACAGAAAAGCTATGTGTTAGGTGGGCTGTGTTTAGTCTGACACAATGTCACCAAAGACTCAGAAGCCCAGCGTGTCCACTATGTACAGCACAAGGGGGGGGGGATGGCAGAGATGTTAACCATTCTCTATAGGTCTCTGTAGGTCTCTGTGGCCAGCAATCTATAAATACCTGGGAAGAGAAGTTGCAGTTCCTAGATTTTTGTTTTTTGGGTTGTTTGTTGTTGTTGTTGTTGTTGTTGTTGTTTGTTTGGGGTTTTTTGCACACTGGTCAATCATTTGTATATACTCACAGTGGAAGTGTCTTGCCTTTCCCATGGGTCTGAGGCATTGGGGTCCTTGACTTGGCTGTCCCCATGTCAACAATACTCATTCACTCAGGACTTTATCCAGTCTCTACACATTCACTTAAGGTTTCTTTGGCTCCCAGCCTTCTCTCTTTGATTAGATGCAACTTCCCCTTGGACATCTCCACTTAAAAATCATATTCTCCAAGACAGACCTCCAGCATAGAGACATGCACACAGCAAGTCTTTGGTAAGAGAAGAGCCATGGATCATTCTTAAATAGGATGAATCTGGATCTGTTTTTATTATTACTGTTCTTGCTTTTATGAAGGTTGTTTTTAGGCTTCCTTAAGATGCGTATGTCCTTCATATAAAATAGCGTAGTACCTATGTATGAACTGTGAATATCCTTCTGGACTTGCCACGTAATCTCAAGATTATGTATACTATCTAATATAATGCATATACAATCTAATGGCATAGTAATGCTATTGTAAACAATCAGTATATACTATTATTCAGAGGAGAAGGACAAGAAAATACCTGTATATTTGGTAGATGTACAATTTTTCCAAATATCTACTTGGTTGGCTCTGTAGACGTGGAACTCCCATAATATGGGAGTCATTAAAAAATTATTTTTGCAATGCTAGGACAAAACTCAAGGTTTTGCCCACACTAGCAAGCATTCATCCACTGAGCTATGTCTCCAGCTCTTGTCAGGTTTTTTTTTTTGTTTTTTTTTTTTTTAAGATTTATTTGTTTTATGTATGTGAGTACACACTGTCTGCTGTCTTCAGACACACCAGAAGAGGGCATCGAATCCCATTACAGATGGTTGTGAGCCAACATGTGGTTGCTGGGAATTGAACTCAGGACCTCTGGAAGAGCAGTCAGTGCTCTTAATCTCTGAGCCACCTCTCCAGCCCCTGTCGTCAGGTTTTAATAATGAATGTTTTTAAGTTAAGTATACAAAATAGTGAGTTCCTTATGGCATTTCATGCCACCTCCTCTCACCTTCTCTTGTCCTCCTCTCACCCCCACTTGTCCCCATAACCTTTCACCTGCTTTCATGTATACAGTACAAATCTAGATTCTGCATGTGAGGGAAAGCGCTAGACATCTTTCTTGCTATTGATAAGTTTTGCTGTTGAGGAAGGTTTCCATCTCATATCGATTTAGAGAGTAGCAATCTAAGGAAAAATTATAATGGATGTGTCCAAAATCCACTTAGAATTTCACTGAGAGATATTTGCCACCACAGTGCTGGAATGTCATGGAAGTAAATATAGGACAGGGAAATAGGTAGGGAGAGGCTCAATGTGGCCTGATCCAACTTTACGACCTCTACTGTGTCCTCCAACTGTGGTTCCCCAAGGGCATACTGTGGACCAGCAGTTAAGTAGCATTCGATTACACATCTGTATGCCTGCCCCCACCCAAGGTTTACGGTGATCCCATGAATCTGTGTTTTGTTTTGTTTTAAATGAACATAGAACGTAAAATGGATAATGCCCTTCCGTGGGAGGAAAAAAGATCACGGCAAAACTCCTTTAGTATAAGTATAAATATGAAATGGAAAAATAAACACATTTCTAACATGATTTGGTAGAAGAAATGTTTTCTTTACCAGGATACTAGAGAATCTGCCAAGAGTTATCAAACAAGGAAGTCCAAGGTTCCATTGCAGGATCTCAGTAAATATTTGTTGATTTACTGATCGGGGTGCTAATTCAAGCAGAGAAGGAATTCTGTCTCTGTTTTAAAGTCAGATATTCTAAGTGCTCATTCAGAACGAAAATACGCTTTGTGTTCTGCTAAGCAACCCTACTCTCCTCTTATTCAAACACACACCAGAGAGGATCTGATGTAGCCTTTGGCAAACAACTCTGGGACTTTCATACTAGGCTCCTTCCTTTTAGGCAAATATTGCAAGTTACTTTTAGCTATTGATAATGCCATCTAATCAATGTATCAAGCTCAACATAGCAAGTTTAAATCCCAGATTCCTCAGGAATTTCACGCAAAAAACAAAAAAACAAAAAAAAAACCAAAAACCAAAAAACCAACCAACCAACAACAACAACAACAACAACAACAACAAAAGGCTGTCCCCTTGCAGAGTGCCTTTGTTCCCCACCCCTGGCTTCTTAGAATAAACCTCAAAGGATGACTGTAGCAGAGCTTTCAAGGCAGCAAGGCTCCGAAATCCTTTCAAATGTGCAGCAATCAGAACTATTGATTCTGAAATTGAGCGATTTCCAGCGGTATCCTTGAATTGGCGCATTATAGTAATTAGAACGCATCTTCTATTCAACACATCCCAGATTGCTTTCCATTCAAGCAAACTCAAAATGTATTTTTATTCACCATATTCAACATGAAATGTTCATCCTTCAGAAACTGTTTCTCACTTGGCAGTCTCAGCCTGCCGGTGCCTCCTACGTTTACTCTGGAGCCTCAGAGAGCATTTGAATGACAGGTGGATATTTCATGCTCATTCAAATTTTGATTATTTAAAAGAATGATCTTTAAAATGGTAAGGAAGTGTCCCAGAAAGAACAGCATTTAAAATAGTGGAACTTCTTCCAAATTGGCATGATTTGTCCAGAATGGGTGACACTTGCTCCATACTCAGTCCCGTATCTTGTGGCTGTCCCCACAGTGTGGTAGCAAGCCGATCTAGGCCTTGAGAGTAAAGCATGCCAGGAGCCGGGGGCAGAGACTTTCATGAGTGGTTTTCACATAGAGCTGTTTAAAAAATTATTGCTCTTAATAATTTAGCATCTTTCTAATCCTGCAACAGAATCAGCTAAGCTTTTATAAATTAGTAATTTTGGAAATGTCCTATGTATGACTATGTAATGACTGCGAAGTGTCATACAAGGCCAGCATGGCTCATCATCCGTCTACAGCGCAGTTAACTTAGCAGAAAAACCACAAACTAAAAAAGGAAAGCCCAGGGGCTGGGAAGATGCTCTGGGGGTTAAGAGCACTCGCTATTCTCGCTGAGGCTCTTAGGTGGGCTCCCAGCACCCACAGAGTGATTCATAGCCAGCAGAAACTCTAGTTTCCGCAAACCCAGTGTGGCCTTCTGACCTCTACTGGGCACACACACCACACACACGCCACACACACACACACACACACACACACACACACACACATATGTGCAAACAAAACATTCACACACTTAAAGCAAACAAACCTTTTTTAAAAATGATAGTTCAGAGTGGACAAGGTGGCTTAGTGGGTTAGGGCGTCTGCCACAGAGCCTGGTGACCTGAGTTCAATCCTCAGGACCCACAGGGTGGAAGGAAAGAACCAACTCCCCCTCCTCCCACACACGATAGATAGATAGATAGATAGATAGATAGATAGATAGATAGATAGATAGATAGGTGTATAGATGTGAGAGGGCAGAGGTCAATATTCAGTGTTGTATTTGTTACTTTTCTGTTGCTGGGATAAAATGCCAAGACTAAAAGAAAAATCATGGAAGAAATAGTTGATCTTGACTTACACTTTCAGAGGGATAAGAGTCCATCTTGGTGGGTGGCCATAGCAACAAGCTGAAGACGTGGTGGCAGAAGCAAGAAGAAGCTACGGGATCACATCTCAGCCAAAGCACGAATCGGAAGAGAACAAACTGGAAATAAGGTGAGGCTCTATGGACTCTGTGATGTGGCAAACTTCCTCCAGCAAGCCTGTCCTCCTGAACTTCCCCAAATGGTGCCACCAAGTAGGAAGGAAATATTCAAATAACCAACCCTATAGGGGACATTTCTCATTCAAATAAAAGCATCTTCTTCACTATCCCTGTCAAATCTGGAATCCATTGAATGGTTCAACTCGACTCATTGGCCAGTGAGCTTCAGGGATCCTCCAGTCCCCGCCTCCCCAATGCTGGGATTACAGGAACATGGGCATTTTATGTGGGTGCTGGAGACCTGGATTCAAGTCCTCACCCAAGCACAGTGAGCCCTTTACCAAACACATCACATCTCTAGCCCCTACTTCGTTAGTTTTTATAGACAGTAAAGTATGCCCTCTAAAGTCTGTCTATTAAATCCATATATAAGGAGGGAAGTCAGTTAAATAATTTATTCTGCATCCCACCCTAATGGGTGACAGGAGCAGCAGAAGAAGCCAGCCAGACCTGCACCCACCTGCCCCTCTGTGGGTGGGGAATGGATACCCTGTTGATGTCTGTGGCCTATGTTACTACTGAAGGCCATGTGGATGTTGTGGTCTGTGTTGCACCTGAAGCCATGTTGCTATCCATGAGCCATGCTGCCACCAGGGGATTACTGATCTGAATGGATTGTGCCACCCTCCGAGGCCATGTTGATGTCTATGGTCCAGGATGCCTTCAAGGGCCTTGTCTGGGTCTGTGATCCAACTGTACCCAGAGGCCATGTTTGTGGTCTGTGCTGTCACCAGAAAGCCTGTGGAGGCCCATGATCCACACTCCTGCTGACTGTGAAGAGCAAGGAGGCTACTTTTGCTGTGATACCAGTGACTGAAGATGCATAGCCAAGAGGGAGGGACATAGAAAGTTTCTGTGACGAGCCCTATCCTCCCACCCTACTCCCTCCTCAAAAAAAGTAACAGCTTAGACAGGAAGTCCCCAGCTCTTAAAGTCACCAATGAGAACTCTCAAATGTTGTGATAGGGACGCTGACCTGTAGCTCTCCACAATTGATGGCTTCTGGCGGGGGTGTGGCACAGGAAGTGTTCAGTTCTATTTGAAGGGGCTGACACGGAAGGACTGGGAAGTGAGAGTGATCGAGCTGCATGATGTGAAATTCCCAGAGAATCAACAAAAACGTTATGTTGAAGGAAAAGAATCTATTCTGAAACCCAGGTAGTGGGGGTCTACGCCTTTAATTTCAGCACTCAGGATGCAGAGGCAGACAGATCTCTGAGTTCAAGGCCAGCCTAGTCTATAGAGTGAGTGAGCTCCAGTGCAGTCAGGGCTGCACGGAGAAACTCTGTCTGGAAAAACATTAAAAGAGGAAGAAGGAGAAGGAGAAGAGGAGGAGGAGAAAAAGAAGAGGAAGAGGAGGAGGAGGAGGAGGAGGAGAAGGAGGAGAAGGAGGAGGAGTTACAAATGTTTGAAGTCACAGCACCTGGAAGACTGAGGCAGGAGAATTGGGAATCTGGCCAGCTGATGTGCATAAGACCCAGAATAGGCAATTTGGGTATATCAATATAGAATCCCATCTTTTTAACACCAAAATGTGCCTACAGTGCAGTTTGCCAAACCAAAGGAGATTTCGCTTGGAGCTGGTCCTTGTCATCCAGAACTCAGTGTATGTCTGTACAAATAAGGAAGGTGTGGTAGTCTGAATGAAAATGGCCCCATAAGCTCACAGGGACTCAAACTATGGGAGATGTATCCTTGCTGAAGTAGGTGTGACATTGTTGGAGAAGGTGTGTGTCAGTGGGGAGTGGGCTTTGAGATCTCAGAAGCTCTAGTGCCTCACTGTCTCTTCCTGCTGCTTACAGATCCGATGTAGAACACTCAGCCCCTCTCCAGCACCATGTCTGTATGTGTGCTGCCATGCTTCCCACCATGATGATATCGGACTGAACTTCTGAACTGTAAGCCAATGAAATGTTTTCCTTTATAAGAGTTGCCATGGTCATGGTGTCTGTTCACAGTAATAGAAACCCTATTCAAGGAGACATGGCTCCCATGAGCACTCATCCTGCAGAGCACGGGTGAATGGTAAGCAGGTCTCCAGCAAGCATCTTGACCTTTGATGGTAGCCTTGCCCCCTCTAAGCTGTTCTTGGGATGCATCTGATTTCATGAGAGTTACTAGTAGTATGTTTTTGGGCAATAGTTACACAGTGGGATTTGCTCTGGGCAACAGACAGTTTTAAGTTGTGTCTCATGATCCTTTGATTCTGACTGCCTGGGGCATCATATTGAAAATTAGCCCCAAGAAATACTAGCCTTATGGGCAGAAAGTTGTGAGTATTTATTCCACAGTCCTTTCTTTTGGGTCCCTGGGGCCTTCTTGAATGGAAGTCTGTGGCCATCCATTGTTTTTGTTATGGGAACACTATAATTATTGGTGAGGCAAAGGTACATAGTTTGTGTGTTGATAAAAGGGGCTTTCTATCTTACTGTTGGTGAAAATATGGTGTTTGCAGAATCCTCATATTGTAGCTGTGATCATGGAGGTATGGATATATCCGTCTTCAGCCCTCACGTAATACCTTTAAGATGCTCACCCATTCTGAGGTTAAGGTGCCATGGTTCAAGGAGGTCGGGGTAGAAGAGTCAGGACCAGAACCATTTCTCCCATCCTTGATTATTTTCTTTTATCAGATGGGTCAGACCACAAGGATCAAGCAAACCTACCTGGATGGGACAAGTACTTAGTGAAGACCCTAGGAGGAACCCTAACCCTAAGACCCAAGGGAAAGGCACCATCCAGGAAACACAGTAAGGACTCTGACTGTGACTGCAGATGGAAGCAGCAGCATTGGATATAAGACGAGAAACAGGGAGTGTATGATGCCAAAGGCTCATACTAGCAGTCAGCGTTTGGTACCTGGCTCCAGGTAGTCAGCTCCATTATCAGGGACAGAGCTCTTGCCCCTGGGAGGGTGGCTCATAGTACAAGGTGAGAAACTCTGAGTCACCGGGACCTATATAGTTGGCAATGATAACATGAGTATTCAGGCTTAAGAAGTGCAATGGTCCTGTCCAAGGTGGGCTCGCCGTGTATATATGAGGGGTGCAGAATAGAGCAAAGGTCAGAAAAGATATCAGAATTATCTGGTTAGATTTGCAAGGCTCCCACAGGCCAGACTGTGTTGAGCCTGCAGATTTTGGGTGCTAAGGGGAGTGGAATGGGGGCAAAGGTGAAGGCTTCTGGCCAGAAGGGTTCTGTGTCGGCTTTTAGCCCAGTGTTCTTTCCCATTAAATATTTATCTGGTGGGAGTTCTGCAGAGCTGGAGGCTTGTCACCCTTGGACCCTGTATGGAAGGGAGAATAAAGTGGTGTAAGGGTCCCATTTGCTCTCGCTCTTTGGAAAGAGCAGTTGTATTTACCCACGTTAGGCAATAGTGCATCAGGGAACTGAGGCAAAGGGAAGTTTTGGCTCTCGGAGACGGTTCTTCAATGGCTGACTTTCATAAGTCGAGGAAAGCGAACATCTTTTTTAAAAATGTGACATAAGTCATCCTCTCAAAGAGTCGAGTAAGGACTGAGTGAAATGCGCAATACAATTTGGGAGACAGTTGCCACATAGTCTTAGTAGGTAGGAGAAGGAGGATGAGGCCCTGTGCCCAGTGTGGAGCAGAGGAGGAGCAACGTAATGGCACAGTCAGAATGCTGGACTCAATGCTGCCATCCCACCCAGACACACTGTTTCCTGTATAACCCTCAATTGCACGCCCCTGTGAATCTTCACTGTCAGCCTGACTGGATTTGGAATGACCCAAGACACACAGTGTGTCTGTGGAGGTATTTCCACAGAGGCCTAACTGAGCAGCCGTGTTTAGTTCCCGCCTGACTGCAGATGCCATGTTACCAGCTGCCCCACACTCCCGCCGCCAGGATTTCCTTGCGACAGTGGACTCCTCTCTTGATCTGGGAGCCCAGATTATGTCTCCCTTAGCACAAATTCTTGTCAGGTATACAACCATAACACCAAGAAAACATAACTCTATAATCCCAGAGACAGATATGAATTCAGTGGAATCGTGCCCTTGGCATGTACTCTGAAGGAACTGTAGAGAATCATTCACCCTCAATTTGAGTCTACCATTTTTTCTTTCTTGCTTTGACATTGAAACTTTCTTGGTGGAGTATGTATGCCCTACTTGATTTCGCATGGCTCTCAAGAGCTTGGAGCATGTCTCTTCTGTTAATAACTTGTTTTCATTGTTTAGTATTGAAGTTTTTCAAAAGCTCATGTATTAAAGGCATATTACCCAAGATGACACTGCTGTGATCTGGGGAAATCTTTTGGAAATGGGACTTAAATGGGAGAGGCCTTTAGGTTGTTGGAAGCATTGGATAGTAGCTTCTGCCTGTTTGTTTTTCCCTAGTGGTGAGGTAAATGGATCTTCTCCACTGTACCCTTTAGCAGTCATGCCTCAAGAGCAATAAAGCCAGCAGACCACTGACCTCCAATACTATCAACCCAAATGAACCTTGGCTCTTTACAAGTTAGCTACCTTAGGTATTTTTTGTTACAGTAACTGAAAGTCTACTAGCACATTCTTCTTACATCTGGTGCCACATTTACTCATTTAGAGCAGAAGAGAAAGGCTTGCCGCCCTCTCAATAGCCAAACACAAAACTCTTGGGACTAAGTCATGTCGAATGGCATCCTTTTCTCCATAGAATGCAACATGTTTCAGAGCTGTTTGTGATCTCCTTGTAGAAGGAAATGAACACGCTCATTAAAAATGATGTTGAAAATGTGGTACATTTACATAATGGAGTATTACTCCGCTATTTAAAAAAAAAAATGACGTCATGAAATTTACAGGCAAATGGATGGAACTAGGGAAAAAATCATCCTGAGGGTAACCCAGACCCAGAAAGACAAACATGGTATGTACTCACTTATAAGTAAATATTGGCTGTAAAGCAAAGGATGACCATGCTACGATCTACAGGCCAAGAGAGGCTAAGCAACAAGGAGAACTTTAAGGGGGATGCATGGATCTCCCTAGGAAGGGGAATAGGCTATATTTTTCAGATGGACTGGGGAAAGGGTTGGTGGGGATGGAAACAGGAGGGAGGGCTCATGTATGGGGTGGGGGATGACTGGAATTGGAGGATATTTGGGCTGTGATGTGCAAACCTAATGCAGAAGAAACTCCCTGGGATCTATGAGGGTCATAGTGGGGAGGACTCCTAGTAATGGGAATCGCAGAGTCTGAAGTGGTCATCTTCTGTAACCGGAGTGGAAATGGGACCCCAACCCAGCCACGAAACCTTCCACCTACAATTTGTCCTGCCTGCAAAATGTGCTGGGGTAATGGTGGTGCAGAACTTGTGGGAGTGGCCAACCAATTCCTGGTCTAACTTGAGGCCCACACCAAGAGAGGGAGCCACAATCTGGATGGCCAGGAAGTGGAAACTGGATAGCTCAAAGACCTAGAATAGAACCAAATACCACTGGGGGAAAAGTCGATGAAATGATTCCACTATACTCCTAGATCAGAGCCTAGCTCAGCTGTCATCCAAGAGGCTTCCTCCTGCAGCTGATGGGAGCAGATGCAGAGACCCACAGACAAACATCAGGTGGAGCTCGGGGAGCCCTGCAGAAGAAGGGAGGTGGGATTGTAGGAACAGGAGAGGCAGAGGACACCATGAGAACATGGCTCACAGAATCAACTAAACATGGCTCAGAGGGGCTCACAGAGACCGAAGTGACAATCAGGGAGCCTATGTGGGCCCGTGCTAGGTCCTCTGCATATATGTTATGGTTGTGTAGCTATGGTGTTCTTGTGGGACTCTTAACAGTAGGAGTTGGGGTGTCTGTGACTCCTTTGCCTGCTCTTGGGACCCTTTTCGTCCTAATGAGTTGACTCATCCAGCCTTGACATGAGGGTTTGTGGCTAGTCTTATTGTAACTTGATATGTTGTGTTCAGTTGATATCCCTGGGAGGCCTGTTCTTTTCTGAAGGCAAACAGGGAAGGGTTGGAGCGATGATAATAAAATGTTTCAACATTCATATTCTAGTTTTTGTGTAAATGTAAGGTTTTATTTCATTTGGCAAAACATCTATGGATAAAGTTCTAGATATGTGTATGTTACAGATCAGTGGTTCTCAAGATGTGGGTAATGACCTGTTTGTGGGGGGTGGGGCTATTAACCATCAGAAAACATAGATATTTACATTATGATTCATAACAGCAGCAAAATTACAGTTATGAAGTAGCAACAAAAACAATTTTATAGTTGGGGTCCCCACAACCTGAGGAACTGTATTAAAGGGTCACAGCATTAGGATAGTTGAGAACCTCTGGGTTAGAGGGTCAGTATTACAAATTTTCTTTTTCTTTCTCAAAAACACTTCACCAACCTTTTCTTTTTCTCCTTGAATAAAGCAAACTCACACAGATACAAGCATATAGAGTGTACACACACACACACACACACACACTTGGAAGTTCAAAAGCATATGCTATTCAGGCAACAAGGATCTAAGTAAGTATTGGTCCCATGGTTGATCAGGCCATTAGCTCAAGATCAGGTCTTAAATGAGATTCACATGGGATCCCCAGAGCTCCTTTGTGACTCTTCCATAGGAACCCTTGACCTTATTGGCCCTTGGGACATACCAGTCATCTAACCCTGTGGACTAGGTATCTCAAGCTGAACTGACTTCTGAGCCCTTAGGATAATGTCTTCAGGAATCAACCAAGGTCAGTGCAAGAATCTGATATCATGTTGGCACTAGTACAGTGCAGCACAGAAATCCCAGAATGCCCTGGGAAGATGGTGTTTATTCTCTGGTCATGATAAGTCTAGCCAAAATGAACTTTAGAGCAAAGTGCATGCACCAGTCCCTACATTTGAACAATATGTTGGCCTTGAGGGAACCCCATAGCTAATGAACTACAATCTAAATTGGTGTACAAGCCGTTCAAGCAGGTTCAAAGAGCACACTATTATAGCTAAGTAAATATGCCTCAGCCAGCCACAAGAACTGACCCCTCAGCTAATCCCAGAATGAAGGCTACCAAATTATGCTCAAATTAGACAAAGACCAAACTGCATCTGTCAGATAACACCTGCTTGTTCTTTCTTATCTCTCCAGTTATTATAATAGATCATCACAGCATGTGTGCATGTGGCAAGGGAGGCTGGGGTAGAGGTAAGGGTTAGGTGAACCATGCTTTTGGCTGAGTACTACCTGGTTCTAGAATATACTTCTTGCTCAGATAAACTTGTTTAGTTGTACTGGGTTTATGGCACAATCCAGTCTTCTTCTCAGAAAGACACTAATAATTAACTGGACCCAGGCGGGTAGGGCTGAGAGCCAGACAAGAAAAAAGGCCAACAGTCCATTAGATCAAAGTCAAGAGCTCAGCACTGACAGTTCCTCCTCCTCCCCTCCCCCTTTCTGTTCCTTTACCAGTCTGGGAGAGGTGAGACCCCAGAGGGTTGGAGGAGACTTAGGACAAGGTCTGAAGACACACCCAGAAAACACAGCTCTGTAGATGAAAGAAAGGAGCCAGAACTGCTCATCTGCCTTCAGGAGGAGTTTCTGAATGGGAAGCAGGTGTTCGGTACAGATAGCTTACATCTTCACTAAGCAAGGGGATAGCCCGAACTGTTCAATAATAGTCCCTGTTGCAGATGGGAGAGCAGTAGCAAGGCAGCAGAGGCCTGGATGGAGTCCACAGCTGACATCAGAGGGGTACTGTGTGCATGAAGAGGGCCGAGAAAGGCATCCGAGAAGGCTCCCACCAAACCTCAGCTTCTGCAGTGTCTGGCTCAGAGTCTATAGAATGAAAACAGGAAGCCAGGGGCTGATTTGGGCTTCAGATTGGAAGAGGCAAAGTTGAGATGGCATTTCAAGGAAGAGGGGCAGGTCAGTGGAAAGCAAGAAGCAGGAGAGTGTGGGGAGAGGGAGGGAAAGGGGAGGACACTCCTGGGCGGCTGAGTGGGCCTGACAAATACAAGCCTTTGAAAGCCTGACCGATGCCACATGATATTTCCATGGGGTTGGGGGAGGCTCACGAACCTCTCACTCTTGTTCCATACTGAGCTCTGAATCCCAGTTTTTCATATCCAAGTTGGTAACTATCTCTCCACTTGCTCAGACTCAAAAAGTAATCTTAGAATTAACATCCCCCCTCCCCATAAACCATACCCAGTCTACTAGGAAGAATTACCAGGTCTAGACTCTAGAATGAAAGTCCTTTCACCCAGCCCACTTGTCTCCCTGGTTCAGGCTCTCATCACATCCCTACTTAGGTCACCATTATGGTCCTTGAATGGCTTCCCTGCTCCTATTCTATGGCCATGCATATATTTGAGTCAGACTGAATCACTCCCTCTTTTAAGGCCTTCATTAGGGAGTCAGGCCTATCTAAATGAAAAGCCAGCCTCCTTTCAGCATCCTTCAGTGCCAGTGCTCTCAGGTACCTCTTCAAGGCCAGCATCCCTCCAGCATCCTTCAGTGCCAATGTTCTCATGAACCTCTTCAAGGCCAGCATCCTTCAGTGCCAATGCTCTCATGTACCTCTTCAAGGCCAGCATCCCTCCAGCATCTTTCAGTGCCAGTGCTCTCATGTACCTCTTCAAGGCCAGCATCCTTCAGTACCAATGCTCTCATGAACCTCTTCAAGGCCAGCATCCTTCAGTGTCAATGCTCTCATGAGCCTCTTCAAGGCCAGCATCCCTCCAGCATCCTTCAGTGCCAGTGCTCTCATGTACCTTCTTCAAGGCCAGCATCCCTCCAGCATCCTTCAGTGCCAATGTTCAGTGCCAATGCTCTCATGTACCTCTTCAAGGCCAGCCTCCCTCCAGCATCCTTCAGTGCCAATGCTCTCATGAGCCTCTTCAAGGCCAGCATCCCTCCAGCATCCTTCAGTGCCAATGCTCTTGTGAGCCTCTCCTGCTGCCTGTTCTCAGCTTCATCTCCTCTAGACCTCTCCCTCTCTGCTGCACCCAGTCCAGCATTATTCATCTCCCTGTTATTGTCATCTGCTCTGGCCATGCTCTGATGCAACCGCCCTTGTAATTGTTGCTCCTTCTGCCTGGAATGCATTTCCCCACTACTGTCTTAGTGTCCTTACACCTAAATCTTCAATACCATCTACACAGCCTGAATATTGCTTTTCACCTAACCAAAAATGCATCATTATTTCTCTTGGCATTTGCCTTTCCTTACTTATTGATTTTATCTAACATGATTGTGTATTTAATTTATATGTGTCTCCTGCAACTATAATATAAACTCCATGAATATATTTGTCCATTGTCCATAAATATAATGAAATCACCAGTACCATGCCATTTTTGTTCATAGTTATGCACATTTAAGGACAAGGTGCTGGTATCATTTGGCTCTGCTATAGAGTTCATGGGGTAATAGCACAATGATGGGAGCTTATGTGAGAAGGAGCCACCACAGGATGAGACAAGAAACAGAGAGCATGCTGCTGGAACAACCATGGGGTGCTTCGAGGTACTTAGCAGCCTATGTCCGTGCCCCACCTCTTAAAGGTGTCTCCCCATGTCCTAACTGATACCCCCACGTTAGGCATTACACTTCCAACACATAGGCCTTTTGATAACACAATTAAATCATATGCAAACCAGAGCAACAAAGATCAGAATTTGTGTCTGTTTTATTGATTACCTTTAGAACAGGGGCTACCCTATTTAACAACAAATTTATGACGAATGAATGAATGACAAAAACTTGAACAAGGACGATGTTGATAGTAGTGACAAGAACAGCAATAAGAATACTTTTGTTTTTTGAAAAAGGGCCTCACTTTGTTGCCCTAGCTGGCCTAGAACTCACAGGAACATGTGTCTGCCTCCTGCCTGCTTGGACTGAAGGTATGGGCCACGACACCTGGCTCAATAATAACACTTTAAAACGTTTTTCTGCTTATTTGCTTAAACACCATTGAGCTGCAGAAAGACTCTCCTCAGCCGTCTGTGTGCTTTTGTGTGGATACCTCCATCGTGGTAGCTTTGTAGCTTAACTGACACTTTGGATGGTGTCTTGGGTTGAATTGTGTACATCCTCAAAAGATAAGAAGTCCTAATCTCTAGTGTCCCAGAATGTGGCCTTATTTGAGGACAGGTTCTTTACAGAGATAATCAAGCTGAAGTTAGACCACTAGGATAGTTCCTCCTCCAAGGACTGATGTCCTTATAGAAAGGGAAAATTTAGAGACAGATAGACACATTCAGAGGGAAGACAAGGCAAAGATACAGAACGAAGCTGGACATGCAGAGATGGAGACAGAGATTGGAGTGATAGCCATGGAGTTCCTGGAGGTACCAGAAGCCAAGAACACTTTCTCCCTCATAGTTCTCAGAAGGAACCAGCCCTTCCAGCAGAAGTCCTATATGAGATAAGAAGCCTCTAGAACAGGGAGGCATTCTGTTGGCTAAGACCACAGTTCACAGCTCTGTTTTAGCAGCCCCAGGAGCCTGGCACAGGCGGAAGATTCCTCCTTACCAGGTAGGCACCCAGACTTGGGTAGAAAATAGAAAGCTCAGACTTCATCTTGCCCAGGGGCAGACAGATGGGAAGTGGAGATCAACCGACTGAACATCGTAAGCTGTGAGCTTGGCAGGGAGGCACAGAAGAGCAATATGGTGCCAGAGTGGTCAAACGGCAAAGTTTGCTTATGGCCATAGCCCTGCCCTTGCCACAAGCAAGTCCTGCCTTACCATCCAGGTCCTTATGCCACCACCAACAAAATTAATTTCTTCTTTTCTTCATCTGTTTTAAAATGTTGTATGTCCGCTAAGGCCAGAAGAGTGTGCCAGACCCCCTGGAGCTAGAGCTGCAAGCAGTCAGGAGCTTCCTGACGTGGGTGCTGAGAACTCAACCCTGGTCCTCTGCATGAGCAACAGATGCTCTTGACCACTGAGCCATTCCTCCAGCACTGCAAATGAATTTCCAGAGCATCTCTGGTCTGGATCTGCAGCTGGCTCTCTGCTCCATGGTTCTGTGGCATCTCCAGAGGCCTGAGCATGAGCCAAAGGCAGGAGGAGACTACACTAAATACGATGGTCATCGGGGAAACATTTTTGGAATTGCACTTGATCTGCTCAGCCCAATTCTACAATTTAAGAACTTAACATGTACCCCTCCACTGGTTTCCCCTTGACACTCATTCATATCTTGGGTGACACTGTCGGTAAAAATGAATGACTGGACATGCTTGACTGTGTGGTAGGTCCAAAGTGGTTACTGCTAAATTCAGCCTTCTGAGATCTCTCAAGTTCAATTCACAAGCAGACATGATGGGGGAGGAGTGGGATTCACAAAAAGGAGTCTAAATGAAGATAATTTTTGGTCTGCTAGAAAATAGGTTTGTACAGAAAGGCCCCAAATAATGCATAACTGGCAAGCTTATTGACAATTCTGCCGCTTTAGTCTCATCAGAATTATATTCCAGTTAGATAAAGTGCTATAAATAATTATCAGCTATGCAAAAATTAGATGCAGACAGGGAAGCAAGTGTCCTACGGGATCTGAAAGTTGGGAACATGCAGACTTGGAAACCATTCATTGCCTCTAAGTCTGCCCTACAGTGAACCAAAGAGGTGCAGCCTCCCTGCCCCACAAAGTGATTGTTGGAGGGTGGGGGGTGGGGTTAGAATTGTGCCAAAGGCTAAAGAAATCCAACCCTAGAAACAAGAGTACCAAATGGGCCTTTGAGGTTATGTGTGGAAAACCTGTCCCACTTAAGAAGTTAGAATATAAACAAATAAAAAGGTTGTTTAAAAAAATCCATTCAACCAATACAACCTAATGCGAACCAAGTATTTGAGCTTCTACATTCAGCCCAAACCCTGAGAACTGTGAAGGAACCAGAAAACCACAGGGACAGTTAACTCTGAGAGAGCAACCAGGACTTAAATAAAAGAACTCTTCAGAGCGGTGAAATCAAGACCTAGTGCATGAGGGTAGCAAGGCCAATCAAAGCGGCAGGAATAGTGTGCAGGAAAAGTCCTCAGATGGTAAAATTAAATGTCTGGAGGAAAACAGAGAGAAAAGGTCCATAAATAAGACAGAGCTAAGGATGAGAAGGACCACAGACTACAGCCGTGAAACACTCACTGCTTTCCCTCAAAGGCTCATAGACAGTCAATTCCAGGTGATCTTACATCACCAACTTTGTGCTCTCTCTCTCTCTCTCTCTCTCTCTCTCTCTCTCTCTCTCTCTCTCTCTCATTTATTCTTATTCTTTATTCAGTTATTCTAACTGAAAATGTGTTTACTTCTAAATATTTCTCCTTCCCTCCCTCCCTTCCTCCTCTCTTCCCCCCCTCTCTGCTCCTCTCTATCTCTCCTCCCCGCTCCTCTTTCTGTCTTTCAGCAAGGCCTCACGTAGCCCACACTGGTCTTGGATTCACTATGGAGCCTGAGGTGGTTCTGTACACCTAAGCCTCCTGTCTTAGCTTCCGAAGTTCTGGGATCACAGATGTGAGCCACCACAGCAAGACTTCTCTTTTACTGAATACTATTTTAAAAAGGAGCACGTCTTTAGTCCCAGCACTTGGGAGGTAGAGGCAGGTAGATCTCTATGAGTTCGAGGCCAGCCTGATCTACAGAGCAAGTTCCAGGACAGCCAAGCCCATACAGAGAAACCCTGTCTCAAAAAAACAAAACAAAACAAAAAGATTGCATTTTAAAAAATGCTGTTGGATTTTTTTTAAAAAGGGGGGCACAAGAGGGGGCGATTTTAGTACTTTACTGTTTTGTCCTTGACAACGTCACACTGTTTGTAGAGATGGTCTCCGTAATCTTCACTATGCAAATGCCTTATGACCCAGTCTGTTGTAGATGGCAAAGCAATTTGGCTATTTCCAGTGTGGCCGTGGGCACTGTGCCAATGCTGTTGCCTGTGCGGAAGTGTGCCTATGGGACAGTAGCAGACGGTCAGAGGGAGGGCTGCTGGGCCAAAAGACAGACGCTTCTGTGATTGGGACAGACTTTGTCAAATTTCTTTCCATTGAGGTTTCGACAAGTGTAATTCTGAAATGAGATTTGAGAGATCCTATTTTCCTATAGCTGTGTTCCTGAATGTCCCACAGACTACATGACTTCATCCAAAATTAGAAACTGTAGCCCAGCAGGGAACATTCTTGACTTATCTGATTCCCAGAACCAGACCTGTTTCCCTAGACTTGCCAGAGCAGGCTAACACAGTTACCATTTACTTAATAGAGACACAACCATGTTCTGTAAAAAGAAATCACACATATGTGTTCCGTAACGCTAAGAACCTCCTGCATTTTCTTGTTATGCTGACTAATCTTATGTCAACTTGACACATAAACTAGAGTTATCAGAAAGGAGGGAACGTTAATTGAGACAATGTCTCCATAAGACCTGTCTGTAAGGTGTTTTTCTTAATTAGTGATTGATGTAGGATGACACAGCCCACTGTGGGTGGTACCATCCCCTGGACTGGTAGTCCTGGGTTCTATAAGAAAGCAGACTGAGCAAGCCATGAGGAGCAGGCCAGTAAGCAGCACCCTCCATGGCCTCTGCATCAGCTCCTGCCTCCAGGTTTCTTCCCTGCTTGAGTTCCTGACCTGACTTCCTTTGGTGATAAACAGCAATGTGGAAGTGTAAGCTGAATAAACCCTTTCCTCTCCTAGTTGTTTTTTGGTCACATTGTTTCTTTGCAGCAATAGAAACCCTGACTGAGACACCCACCTTTCTTCCCTCTGTGCTGAATATTTCTTGATGGAATTTCCTAATACTCTAGTTGCTTCCCAATAGGGATACTTTTCATTTTTGTTATTATGCTGGAGACTGGACCTATACTGGAGGGGTGGACATTCTAGAACAGAGCTGTTACTGCAGCTAGTAAGGCTTCATTAGCCTGAGGTTTGCATAAGGTTGTTCACATATGAGACATCACTGTCAAAATGCACACTGGGATTGCAGTAAGTAGAGAGGAGGCACCAGGGAAGTACAGTCTTGGCTGTCATCACACTTTTCAAACCCTTCTGGCTAATGAGGTAGGATGAGTTGATTTTCCACATACTGTAGTTAACATAGCCCTGCTAGAATAAAGGAAATGAGCCCAATAGGATGCTAAAAGTTCGGCAGTGTTGTTTTGTGGATGAGTGAAGGTTATCTCTAAACAGGGTGCTTGGCCAGCTTGCATCTGAATCGTTGAAACAGGTGGATTCTTAGAATGATCTTGATAACTGCTTGCTTGATCTCCCCTCCAGTCTCTGTGTCACTCTTCTGGCTATCAACTTTAGCTCTATGGGGGAAAGAAGTGTTTTGGAGGAAGAATGGTCTAGCTGGTGTGTTGTCCTGGGTGGTGTCATTCTGGTAAGGAGTGGTACCTGATAGCTTATTTAGTTTAACTATTCTATTGGGTTTATTACCTCTACCCCACCCCACCCCACCCAATCCTCATTCCACCTAATCCTTTCCAAGCCCCCAACACTAGGTAGAAGAGAAAGCAGGTTAGAGGGAAATGGGGACATAGACCTCTATAGGCTGCGTCCTGCTGATTAGGAGCATTGGGTTCCTTGGGGCAAGAACAATCCCTATCTCCAGGATATCCAGCTGTCCGGCAAACCAGCAACAGTGAAGACATCAGTAAACACAGCAGTAGGAACCAGCAGGCACAAGCAGCAGCCACTTTCTTCTGCAGAGTACCTCCTGCCCCTCTCTGGGCTCAGGCCTTTAATCCCTCTCTAAAGCCCCCAGAATTAAACTATCTGCAGCTGGTAAAAATCACACCCCTCCCAGTGCATGAGGCAATCATAGTTAACAGCTGTGGACAAACAGAAGCAGCCCATTATTCCACACCTGGGATTAAAACAAAAGCATATTCACATACTATAACTGGGTTTCTTATTAATTATGTTATTATATTATTATTTACTTATTCACTTTGCATCCTGCTCACTGCCCCCTCCCTGTCAACACCTCCCACAATCCCTCCCCTATCCCCTCCTCCTCTTCTCTAAGCAGGTGGGGACCCCCCTCCCAGGTATCCCCACACCCTTGGCACTTCAAGTTTTGTGAGGCTAGGTGCATCCTCTCCTACTGAGGCCAGACAAGGCAGCCCAGCTAGAAGAACATATCCCACATACAGGCAATAGCATTTGGGATAGCCCCTACCCCAGTTGTTCAGGACCCATATGAAGACCAAGCTGCAAATCTGCTACATATGTGTGGGGGGTCCAACCCGTGTATGTTCTTTGAATCTTGAATGGCCCAGAAACACTTAAAGAAATGTTCAAAGTCCTTAGTCATCAGGGAAATGCAAATCAAAATGACCCTGAGATTCCATCTTACACCAGTCAGAATGTCTAAGACCAAAAACTAAAGTGATAGCACGTGTTGTCGAGGATGTGAAGCAGGGGAAACACTCCTCCATTGCTGCTGGGAGTGCAAATGTCTACAACCACTCTGGAAATCAATGTAGCAGTTTCTCAGAAAACTGGGAATAATTCTACCTCAAGACCCAGCTAAGCCGGGCAGTGGTGGCACATGCCTTTAATCCCAGCACTCAGGAGGCAGAGGCATTTCTGCGTTCAAGGCCAGCCTGGTGTACAGAGTGAGTTCCAGGACAGCCAGGGCTACACAGAGAAACCCTGTCTCGAAAAACCGAAAAACAAAAAAATAAACCAAAAAAAAAAAAAAAAGAAAAAAAGACCCAGCTATACCACTCCTGGGCATATAGCCAAAAGATGTTCCCCCATGCCACAAAGACACTTGCTCTGCTGTGTTCACAGCAGCCTCATTCATAATAACCAGAAACTGGAAACAACCCAGATGTCCCTCAACTAAACAATGGATAAAGAAAATGTGGTCCATCTACACAATGGAATACTATTTAGCTATGAAAAACAAAGACATCATGAATTTTGCAGGAAAATGGATGGATCTTAAGAATATCATCCTGAGTGAGGTGACTCAGTCACCAAAGAACATAACTGGGTTTTTTAAGGAACCAACATTCTCACTACAGGTACCTTCTAAGGTCTTTGTGGGCTTAACTATAGACTCTGTCCTGTCTCTCCACGGGGATTGTTCCTACTGAGCTGTGCAAAGGCCACACAGGAAGCTCCTTCCCTGGGGCCATGTACTGACTTTGGAAGAAGGTATCTTTAACGTGGACCCCTTTGAACAGATTTTTAATACAAACGGATACTTGGTTACACCTTAGGTATTGTGCTTTCACAATTTGGCTTCTAATGTCAACAACCTTTTGTCCTGATTCCTCTGCCCTGTAGAGCACTTAAATTCCAAAGAGCCCCATCCTCATTATTCACCCTGAATTGGAAGACCATTTCTTTCATCTTTTGAATTCATTTTGTACACTTTTAAATGCACTTTTGTGGTGTGTGTGGGTGTGTAGGTGTGTGTATATGTGTGGGGGATTGTGGGAGTGTGGGTATTCATTTGTATACAGAGGAGGGAGTATGTGAGTACCTGTTGTCGTGTGTGTGGTGTGCAAGCTGCCAATGGGGAAAAGCAATTGGGAGTCCTACTCAGCTGTGAAGCCTCCGAAACCCACGATGGCCAGCATGACAAGACACCTCCAAGGGTGCAATAGTGACACTTTTGTCTTGAGGGTAACCAACAACTCTCTAAATGGACTTAAAACCAACTCAATAGGAAGGAATCCATACCTGCTTCTATAAACCTAGCCAACTACCCTTGCCTCATGAGATCATGGACCCTAGAGCAGAAACTATTACTGTTACTTTCCTAAAACCAGTAGGATTTCTAATTATGTTCTAAATGCTTATACCCACAGATAAATGGAGCTCTCATCTCTGATCAAACAAGCATCTTTTTGCAGCAGAAAAGAACCATTATAGAAAGCCATGACTAGTCAAAATGCAGAGGGAAATGCAGGTTGGACTACGGAATGTCCAGCCCTAATTGATATACCAACAACACAACCCCTACACCTAAGACACAGGAAACATCATGGAGTAGGGGGCATAAAGATTGTAAAAGTCAAAATATCAGGACGTGAGAAAGCATCTTCTGTATATGACAAGGAAACTGCATCTGTGAAATCTCAAAATGATGGTCACCTAAGCAGGACCTGTCTGCAGAGTTACAACCCAGGCTGCCGGGGGAGATCTCAGAGGCCCCGTCCCTAGATGAAGAGCTACAGCTCTAAGGGAGAGAATCCGGCATCTCCAGGCAAGAGTGGACTCCCTGATGGGTTAGTTAGTCCCTCCCAATGGTAAGCTCTAAAAGCATACATATAAAAACACCAAGTGGACTCAGCAGGCTGTGTTCATCAGTGTGTGTGTGTGTGTGTGTGTGTGTGTGTGTGTGTGTGTGTGTGTGTATGTGTGTGTGCCTGAAACATCAAAGAATAGGTCATGAATTTGAGAGGGAGTAGGAGGACATGGGAAGGAGATAAGGAAGGGTGGAAATGACGTAAGTATAGTACTTATGTATAACATTCTCAAAAATTTTAAATAAAGGTAAAAGAACTCTGCCTGTGTTCTTTATGACACCATCTTCATCTTTCTCTCTCTAAATCCAGAGCTCAGGGATTCATGTCCACTTCCCCAACATGCAGATTACAAGTCCACACCACTGTTCCCAGCATTCTACATGGTCCTGATGTCAAACTCAGGTCCTCATGCTTGTGAGAGAAGCACTCTAGGAGCTGGGCTACCTTTCTTTCTCTTACCTTTTAAAAGGCACAAATGGCCACATGCAGTGTGACAATGTTGTTTTATGGAAAGAACAGAAGCATTTTATTGTTATAAAATGCTACATCAGCATTTTAAAACCCACATTGAGTAGGTATTTGGAGTTTTCTAACATCCAGACATCCTACAACCTGACTGCTATTGACCTAGCCAAGTGTTGGGGCAAACTTGACAATACTGAGAGCAAGGCAGTTTGCCTGAGTAGGTACACTCCTTACACACATGTCACAAAGAGACCAAGCAGAAAGCCCCAGCCACAGAAGAAGCTGTTCGGCACCACAGAGCTACAGTCTCTTGTTCCAGACTGAAGATTAAGCTCTTGGGTGATCTTTGGCCCACAAATAGAGGGCCTCTTGGTGTTGGAACTGCTTTTCATGAACCTGGCAATTGCATAGTCTGATTTCTCCAGACTTCATCTTCTTTCCGATATGTTCCATCAGCAAAGCCTTTCATCACTAGGCGACCTCTGCCTATAGGAGATTGATTTCCTCAGGCTTAAGACACAGTGCTGTCTTGTGAAAGATCGTAGTTTCAAAGCAAGAAGGAAATCTTGGGCCACAGAACTCCCATTTCTCAGGCTGGCCAGTGCCTTGCCTTCTATGCACTTGGGTCTCTGACACCCTTACTGTGTTGGTTAGGTTTTTGTCAAGTTTACTGTGGGCAGCAAGCCTCATTCTTCCATGGCTTCTACCTCAGCTCCTGCATTCTGCCTTGAGCTCTAAAAGTTATAAGATGAGACAAATACTTTCCTTCCCAAGTTGCTTTTGGTCATGATGGTGTTTTATCACAGCAATAGAAACCCTAAGACACCTGCTAAACAAAATCGGGCCTGGTAGAGAGGTGCAGGTACCAAAGAAAGAATAGACAATGGAGTTATTTTCTATTATTATTATTATTATTATTATTATTATTATTATTATTATTATTATTTGTTTGCTTGTTTTATATCTTTTGTTTTTGAGACAGAATCTTCCTACATACCCCAGGCTGACCTCAAACTTGAGACGCTCCCATCTTAGCATTCCCATTGTCAAGATTACACTTGTGCACCACCCTTTCTGGCTTCCTTCTAGCTGCATCTTTAAAAGCTTTATAGATTGGATCTCAATACATGTGAGAAAAATGCAAGCAAAGAAATGGAAATTACAACAGTAACAAATTACTTTGCTACCCATACTGCTGATGACTCTTTCCTTTGGGAGAGTATAGTGAGTGTTTTCTTATTATTGTCACACACACACACACACACACACACACACACACACACACACACACACACACACACAATGGGTGATAAAAGCAAGTTAAAGAAGGAAGGGTTTATTTCCTTCACAATTGGAGATTTGGGCTCATAAGGGCAGGACATCGTATCGGCAGGAGCTTCCGGGAACAGGTGGCATTGCAACCACAGTGAGGATGCAAAGAGGGGTGAACGCTGGTCACCCACTGGCATCTACCTTGTATTCATTTCAGGACCACAACAGGTGTGTTTCCATTGTGGTTTAGGTAGGCGAGATCCAATCTCACAACCTTCAAACACTTACTCAACTCATTATTTTTCTCAATAAATTGATTAAAGTGATTCAACTAATTGGTTGATTCTGTATCATGTAGGTAGAAGGTGGCCTCTAAATGTGGCACATTGAGACCAAAAGTAAGAATAGCTGTGGTGGTTTGAATGAGAATGGCCTCCATAGGCTCATAGATTTACATGTTTAGTCCCCAATTGAAGTGTTTGGGAAGGATTAGGAGGTGTGGCCTTATTAGAGGAGATGTGTCACTGGGAGTGGGCTTTGAGGTTTCAAAAGCCTGTACCAGGCACAGTCTCTCTCTCTCTCTCTCTCTGTTTCTGTCTCTCTCTGTCTCTCTGTCTATGTCTTTCTATCTCTCTCCTTTGCTACCTGAAAATCAGAGTATAGCTCTTAGTTACTTTTCCTGCTCCAAGTCTGCCTGGATGCTGCCATGCTTCCCATCGTGATGATAATGGACCAAACCTCTGAAACTGCATGCAAGTCCACATTTAAATGCTTTCTTTTATAAGAGTTTCCTTGGCCGTGATGTCTCCTCACAGTAATACAACAGTAACAAGGATAGCATCCAAGCTATGGTCATTATTTTAACAGAAAGAATTTGATGTAGAATACCAATCATGTGAATGGAGTAGTCTTCTATTACTGCTGCAACAAATTATCACAGATTTAGTGACGTAGACAACACAGATTTATTGAGTTCATTTTTAATCATGTTTATACATGTAGTGGAGGGGGGAGGCCGGGAGGCAGGCTATGTGCAGATTCCGCAGAAGCCAGAAGGTAGCAGATACTCTGTGCTGTCCTTATAGGCAGTTGGGAGCTGCCTGACTTGGGTGTTGGGGACTGAGCTCGGGTCCTCTGTAAGAGCAGTACATGCATTGAACTGCTGAGCCATCTCTCCAGCTCCCAACACAAATTTGTTACCTTGCGGTTCTGAAGTCAGAAGTCCAAAATAGCCTCACTGGGTTAAATCAGTCCTGACAGAACTATGTTCCTTTTGAAGCTAATCCCTAGGGACAAGCTGTTTCCTTGTCTTTCCCAGCTTCTAGAAGCCATCTGCATGTCTTGTGTCAGCCCCCTTCGCCCCCATTGCTCCAACCCATACTCTGTTCCTGCTTTTCTTTCTTGGACTCTAACCAACTTCCTTCCCCTCATGAGGACCTTGTGATTACTTGGGACCAGGCAGGTGAACTAGGATAATCTTCCCATCTCAGATCAACGAATCGTGTCTGCAAAGCACCTTTTGCCATGTCAGGTAACACAGTTACAGGTTTGGAGGATCAGGATATGACTCTCTTTTGGAAAAGGTTATCCTAGAGCAACCCACAAGGCAAAATTAAAATATTTATGTTTTACACTTTATAGAGTGAATGAGCAACTTTGGGGAGCACCAAGCTCCCCTAGGACTAGAGTAATAGGTATTCTTAGAAGCTTTGGATGGAACCCATGGAATAAAACCTCCAACCCTCTAGGATGGGGTATCGGTGGCTATTGCTTCTGAAGGGGTACAGGGAGATGGACGCTTCAGAGGGCAAAGGAACTGCAACCTTCTGCACTGGAGTAAACATCAGCTACAGAGGGACAAAGGGAGGTTTCTGATGCTGACCAAAACAGACAGGAAGCCCCAGGGAAACCACACCACAGGATAATTATCTCTCTCCTTCTCATCCGCCAGATCTCCTGTAGTGCTCCTCACTGGCACAGCCTCAGAGGGAACCAGCTGACAAAAAAATGATGTACAGAAGGATCCCAAGTCCTGCATCACCAGGCAGATGACGGAAGATGAGTTTCAGCCTTGTGGAATACATGATTTCAAACTTTCTGTAGGGAAAACTCCATATTCAGGCCAATTTGCTGATAAATTTCACCAGATGCTTAAGAATGAAATAATATTACTTATACCTAAGCTTTCCTAGAGAATAGAAATGGTAGAATTATCTCTCATCTCTTTTCTGATGCCTCAGTTTACCTTGTTAGCAAAAGCTAACAGGACCGTTATAAAAGAGGAAAGTTACAGCCAGTATAGAATCATGTTCTATTAGTTACTTTTATTATTGTGATGAAGTGCCTGGCAGAAGTTATGGAAGGGAATAAGGAGTTATTTTGACTCACGGTTTAAGAGAGCACCATGTTAGTAAGCCATGACGGCCAGCTGCTATGCGGTGGCAGGAGCATGTGGCCACAGCAGTATCTGACGGAGGCCTGTTCTCCAGCTAGGGACCAAGTATTCAAATACGTGAGCCTATGGGGGCCTTTCCCAGTCTAAGTATGGCCATATTTTACATTGATGTAGCAACAAAAAGAACCTTAAATCCATTTTACTGCTAATGTCATTTATGAAACAAAGAGAGCAATAACTGCAGAAAGAGAATATGTTGTGTCAAAATGGACCTACTTCAATATGCAAAAATGGTTTAAGATTTGAACAATCATAAAACCCTTCTTAGTAATACTATACAGGGTAAAACATGGTAAAAATGTAGATAAATGTTTAAAAGGTAATTTGGCGGTGTTCAATGCATATTTATGACTAGAATTTCTACAAATAACTAAAACAACTTGAATTTTACAAATGTACCTACAAGGCACATACACCTTATAATGGCTATTCCTGGTTGTCAACTTGACTATTTCTGGCATGAACTACAATCCAGAATTGGAAGGCTCACCTGTGATCCAGATCTTGAGGCTGGGAGATACAAGTTTTTCTGACCTGGATCTTGTCATGGAGATTTTGAGGCATAGTGGCTATGAATCCCAGGAGACTAAGGCAAGGAGATCTCTGAGTTCAAGGTCAGCCTGGGGCAAAACGAGTTCCAGATCCAGGCATGGTGGTACACACCTTTAATCTGGGTCACACCTTCTGCTGGAGACCTACATAAGGACATTGGAAGAAGGAAAATTTGCTCTTCTTCGCCTGCTTGAATTTACTTGCCAGCACATCTGTCTGAATCTACTAGCCTTGTAGGACTGAGCAACTACTAGGTCCTTAGACTTCCCATTCACAGCTGACCATTGTTGTGGAGTTGGGCTACAGACTGTACCTCATAATAACAAATTTCCTTACTATATAGAGCCTATCCATACATTCTGTGACTCTAGAGAACCCTTATGACTAAGTGTAAAAATTGTCCCTCTAGGGAGAGGGAACCAAGAGTAGCGGGGGGGGGGGGTAAGAAAGACAAAATCAAACACACATGGGCTGGAGAGATGGCTCAGCCTGCTGCTCTTGCACAGGACCCAGGTTCAGATTCCCGCACCCAAAGGGTGGCTCACAGTTATCCTTAAGTCCGGTTCCAGGAGATCCAAGGCCCTCTTCTGACCTCTGAGGGCACTAGGTATTCATGTGGTGAACATACATGCAGGCAAATCACTCATACCTACAAAATAAGATAAATAAATCTAAAAAATAAGTAAAAGGCAAATGTTGCATATTCTGTCACATAAATGTTGAATATCTCTCTGTATGGATGGATAGATAGATAGATAGATAGATAGATAGATAGATAGATAGATAGATAGATAGATAGATAGAAATAGAAATGATAGAGATGATAGATAGATAGATGATAGATACATAATAGATAGATAGATTGATGATAGATAATACATATATGACAGACAGACAGACAGACCGATAGTCAGAGGATCTGTAGGATCAGAAATTCAAGGTCATCCTTACCTATATAGTGAGTTTGAGGGCAGCCTGGGCTACCAGAGTTCTGTCTTTAAAAACAACAGCAACAAAAGCAGAACGACAAACAGAAAAGCACCAGAAGCTGGAGAGATGGCTTGGTAGGTAGGAATTCCTTCTGTGCAAGCAAGAGGACCTGAGCTTAGACCCAAACCTATGCAAAGCTGGATGTTCTGCATGGACCTGCAATCCTAGGGCATGCAGGGCAGAGACACGAGGACCACTGGATCCGACGTGTCTACGGAGTCCATCATGCTTTCAACATCTAAGCTTTTTAAGAAGAGAATATTCTAACACTGAACAGCTCATTTAGGTCTGCTGACCTATTAAAAAACAGTATGAAAGTGAGGGCTGGAGAGATGACACAGCGAGCGGTTGAGAGAAGTTACTGCCCTTGCAGAGGACCCAAGTTCAATTCAGTTCCCAGCATCCACACGGCAGTTGCAGTCTCAGGGGATCCAACACCTTCTGGTCCCCACTGGCATTAGACATGCATGTGGTGCACACACATCCATCCTCACGGGCCTCCACCCATACATCCATGCAGGCAAAACACGCATACACATAAAAACTTTTTAAAAATACTATAAAAATGGTGTGCCCCATGAAACAGCAGAAATCAATTCTCTTTTCTGGGTGCCTGCCACACAGTAACAGCAGTTTTCAAGTGTGGATTCAGAGGCAAAAGGTATACAGCCAGATAACCTTAATTCATAGCTTAATCTTTTGGCTATTTGAGCTTTGATCTTCTTCTTTATGAAAAAGCAAATAATAACCCCAATGGTTGTTGAGCCAAAGGAATTATATAGACCTATTAGAATTATATAGCTATTTATATTATAATTAACTATATACTATATATACCCTACAGCTATATAATTAGATTATAGAATTATACAACCATTTATATTATAGTTATATATATATATATATATATATATATATATGTATGTATACTCTACAGCTATATAATTAGAATTGTAGAACTATACAGCCATTCACACTTCCAGATAAGTGACAGTGAATCTGTAAATCCTAAAGACAAAGAAAAAGATCCTGTCTGTGATGACATGACAGCGGAGGGAGAGGCCTATGCCCTTCCCAAATGCAGATGGGCTGCAGTTACTATACCCCAGCCTAACCGAATCACACATACAATGTGATGCTTCCCTTTTCACACTGTGTCCTCTCCTCACCCTCCTCCCAGTGCCCGTCATCCTGCCTTCCCCACTGTAAATTCCTCTTTCGTTAGAATCAGACCTGCTGCGAAGACTCGTGTAGATACCAGAGGATGTGTTTAAGGGAAATTGAGCAACTGATCTAACGCAAGTCAAACCAACAAGAGACCATTCTGTTCATCAATGGAGCTGGCAAGTGTTTCTCCCAGCCTGCTCTGCCCCATGCTGACGGGAGTTTATGCAGATGGTCACGTCATTAGGAGCCCTCCCTTTGCAATGCCAGCTCTGGGTCCCTTAAGCTTGCCTTGCAGTAAGTCATGACTTCTGGAAGTCTCTCTATGTGTCTCTGAGTATATTGTATGTGATGCGCATATGATGTGTCTATGTGTAGTATATGTATGTGACGCTTATATATGTGTTTGTGTCTGTGTATATGCTGTATGTGATGGGTGTGTAATGTGTCTGTGTGTAGTGTGTGTATGTATGTGATGGATATGTGTTTACGTGTCTGTGTATGTTGTATGTGTGTAATAACATATCTGTGTGTAGTGTGTGTATGTATGTGATGTGTGTGTGTTTATGTGTCTGTGTATGTTGTATGTGTCTGATAACAAGCTTGTGTGTGGTGTGCACAGTATGTATGTGACATGTGTGCATGTGTTGTGTCTGTGGATATGTCGTATGTATGTCATACCATGTCTGTGTGTAGTGTGTGTATGTATGTGATGTGTGGATATGTGTGTGTTTGTGTATATGAGAGCGTAGGTGCATGCATGCTGTGTAGCACATGCTGAGATCAAAGGACAATCTCATATATTGGTCCTTGTCATTTTCCTTCTTGTTTGCTGCCATGTATGCCAAGGTATCTGGGCCAGAAGCTTCTGGTGATTGTCTTGTCTTTCCTCCTGTCTCTCTATGGGCATGCAGGGATTATAGATAAACACCACTGCATCCGGCTGTCGTTGGGTTCTAGAGACGTAAATCCATGATGTTTGCACAGTAAGTGTTTTACCCACTGGGCCATCTTTCTAGCCACTCACTAAATTATTTGAAGACTCCCTAAATTTAACTAAAAATACCAGGCAGAGCTTAATGAAGGCATGCAATTCTGCACATACCCTCTAAGAGACTGCTAATGTTGGACTCCTTTTACAACACAGGAAAACCAAAAATAATTTCAGAATTTTGTAATGTAAGAAGTCCCCAGTGGCTCAATTTCTACATACCCTCTCTAGCCCCAGATATTTGACACTAAGGGTTTGTTCACTTTTGTCTGATCTTGCCTAAGATTGTGAGTGGTGGGTAGTCTGAGCTACTTGAACTAACTCTGCTTTCTCTCTGTGTGCCTTTGTGTCTGTCTCTGTGTGTGTATCTCTGTGTCTGTCTCTGTCTCTGTCTCTGTCTCTCTCTCTCTCTCTACACTCAACTAACTGTGCTTTCTTGATAATGGTGTTAAAGAGATCTCACAACTTCTCTGTGCCAAGACACAAAAAATGATTAAACACTGAAGTCTCGTCTGGTCTCTGTCAGTGTTGAACTTCCTGCTGTAAAGCTTTATTCATTGAGATCCCAGCATCTGGGGCTGAAAAGCTCCTATGATTCCCCAGCCTATGGCTTGGGGTCTGCTTGAGACTTCACTGTGAGAAGCCTCATTCATTATTGAACCAGATTCTGGAGGTGTAAGAACATCTGAAGTTTAGCCTGAGCTAAAATTAAACTAAACATGATAGCATGTTTAATTCAAACTATCCAATGAATTTTTCATGGACTAGAATATGATGAATGAGTAAAACCAGTTTGGATGCCTTCGTTTTAATCACAGTCTCAAGATAAGTTTTCCTCTTTGGATTTCATCATGAAAATTGATACTGTGTGTGTATGTGTGTGTGTGTGTGTGTGTGTGTGTGTGTGTGTGTGTGTGTGTGTCCATTTCAGTTCTTTCTATCTTATCTTCTTCCCCAAGTCTCCACCTGTCAGCCCTGCCCTTAGAAGTTTCTGTGCCTTTCTTATTTCTTTGTTCATGGCTTAGCGTCTTCCTCTAAGAGACATCTGTGCTCTTTATGCTTTAAAAATGTCGGCTACAGAGCTTAGATTCCAGTTCCAGGTCTTGATAGCTGAAACTTCTCTGTGCATCAGTGGCACCATCTGTCAACTGGGCTCATAATTATTGGGGGTAGAACACATTCATGGAGGTTCAACACCCATGCTTACCAGTTCCTCTGATATTCCATCTGTCTATCTATCTATCTATCTATCTATCTATCTATCTATCTATCTATCTATCTATCTATCATCTATCAATCTATCATCTATCTATCAATTTATCATCTATCTATCATCTATCTATTTTAGTAACACTAGGGGTAGAGCCTAGGCCTTCGCATATTCCAGCCAGGTACTGTACCACTGAGCTATGCAATTAGTCCCCATTTTTTTATTGGATATTTTCTTTATTTATATTTCAAATGTTAACCCCTTTCCTGGTTTCCCCCCTCTCAGAAACTCCCTATCCCATCCTCCCTCCCCCTGCTTCTATGAGGGTGTTCCCCCACCCACCCATTCTTGCCTCCCCGCCCTCGATTCCCCTACACTGGGGCATCTATCGAGCCTTCATAGGACCATTGATGCCTGACAAGGCCATCCTCTGCTACATATGCAGCTGGAGCCATGTGTACTCCTTGATTGGTGGCTTAGTCCCTGGGAGCTCGGGGGGGGGGGGGGTTGGTTGGTTGATATTGTTGTTCTTCCTATGGGTTTCAAACCCCTTCAGCTCCCTCAGTCCTTTCTCTAACTCTTCCACTGGGGACCCTGTACTCAGACCAATGGTTGGCTGCAAGCATCTGCCTCTGTATTTGTCAGGCTCTGGCAGAGCCTCTCAGGAGACAGCTATATCAGGCTTCTTTCAGCAAGCATTTCTTGGCATCCACAATAGTGTAGGGGTTTGGTGACTGCATATGGGATGGATCCCCAGGTGGGACAGACTCTGGATCCAGCCCCCATTTTAAAGAGGCTTCCTTTGTCCCTTCTGATACATCGTCAAGCTCAGACAACCAGTGACAAAGTTGTGTTTGAATTCCAGATGTTCAGAGGATAGTCTGGCATGTGTGGTGGCCACAGTGTTTTTATTTCTTCAAGGTAATCCACTTCCTCGGGGCCTTGTCTGATCAATACCTAACCATCACATACCTGGTAGCATTGGAGAACGAGCCACCAGCTCAGCCCAGACCAAGGGCCCAGGGTCTAACCATAACGGCATGGCTGGGGTCTTTACATCTAGTGATTTGGCAACCAATGTGTCCCCACCCTGTGAATATGAACCAACCTACAATGTCAGCTCCTGGAATGGAAAGACTGTCCTCTTGGGCCCTGCTCCTAAACCTGTGAAGGCTGCCTAAAGCCCCTGTTCTCAGACCTTGCCAATTGGGAGCCAGGGTCCTTTCATTATCTGCTCGTGAGTCTCTAGGTCTTTATGGTAGCCCCACAAGTCCCCCTTCCTTTTTGCCCCATCACCTCCCTCGTCAAAGTTCATATTTTGTATCTAAGCAGTTGTAGGACTGCAATCTCTCTTTGCAGTGTTTCAGCTGTGACATTGGGTAAATCATTTCAGCAATCTGAGTTAACATGGGCGTTAAATTATACTGTGTTATCATGCTATAACATAATGTGAAGTGGGGTTAAGGTGTCTTTTCTAAGATATGAGCATCCTCAGGGGTAAAACAGGGTTATTTGGCCATCATCATTCAGTGTTAAGGTTAAGTCTGACTGTCCTCAAGGCAGAGACTCTGGAAATTTTCTTTCCCATAGGTAAATGCTCCAGTCCTTATTTCTAATGCACAGCCTTTGTGCTATTGAAAATCGCCCTTCTACTTACATAAGCTGCAGGATATTAGTCATTTTCTCTTTTTACTTTAAAATACACCTTTGCAGGAGGGATGGCTCAGTGGGGAAAGTCCTTGCCATACACGCATGAGGAACACGATTTGGACTCCCAGCACCCACTTAACTACCTACCAGACAAGCTTGGTGGCTCGCCTGTAATCCAGTCCGTGTAAAGCAGGACAGGGTATCCCTGGGGCAAGCTGGCTAGCTGGGCTGGCTGAATCAGTGAGCCGTGGGTTCCATTGAGAGAGTCTGCTTCAACACAGAAGGTAAAGAGGGAAGACCACACCCAAGGTCAACCTCTGGCCTTCATCGGCACACGCACACACATGCACGCACCGCGTAGAAACATGTGCAAGGGCACTCACACCACGTATACAAATGCAAAAATAAACACGCAAACAAAAGCAGCCAGGCATGATAGTGCATCCCTTTGGTCCCAGCAGCAGCAGCTCTTCTGAATTTGAGGCCAGCCTGGTTCACGTAGTGCGTTTAAAGCCAGTT
Organism: Uromys caudimaculatus; assembly: GCA_028551405.1. NCBI lineage: Eukaryota > Metazoa > Chordata > Mammalia > Rodentia > Muridae > Uromys > Uromys caudimaculatus. Next base: position 33,920,851 of record CM052719.1, read on the forward strand.
GGAATTATGAAATGAGAGCCTGTCTCTAACTAACTAAATGAATAATAAATTAATTCCACCTCTGTAAAGTCCCCCCTTTGCCTTTGTATATTATGCCACTTGCTTGAAAGGCAAGATGATTTTCTTCAGTATAAAATGACTTGGAGACCAGAAAATGACAGAAATATTTTTAAAAGGGAAATGTCACTCTTCTGTTGTTATGGAACTTTGAAGTCATTGAATTTCAACCTTGCCAAGGTTCTTCTGTCTTCTTTGTCCCTCCATGGATGCTGAGCTTGTCTAAGTGATTGGTTTCACAGCCCTTCCTCATGCTTACTTCTTGTATTTTTAGAAAAAAAAGTTGTTTCTTTGGGGGCAGAATTAGTTGCCACCTCTGGCCGTGATCTCCGATTCTGGGCACTAAGAAAAACCTCATAACCTCAAGGATGCAGTCGCCTCATCCAGCAATGAGCTTCTCTGTGCCTCGTCTATTCATACCCTTTTATGAGGCGAGGGAGGGAGAGGAGAGAGGGAAAGAAGGAGAGGCTGGGGGAGAGATATTTGGAGGGTTTTTACAATATAAAACATCTATATGAATATGAAGTAATTTCATATAGGTGGGCAAGAACTATGAATCATTCTGGGACATTTTTATTCAGCTGACTCATCGTGCACTTTTCCTTTCCTGGAAACAGTCAAGTGAATTTCTCAGTCACCGCTGCCTCTGGCTGGACCCATGACTCATTCTCAGCCGGACAGTGCAGGGGAAGTGATGCCTCCACTCAGGGGCTAAGGATGCTCCCGTCCCTCTGCCTCCTTCTGCTCTCTCGATGGCATGGGAACGATCTGCAAGCCACATTAGTGTCAGAAGTGCATTCAAGTGAGCACCACCCTGAGTCTCACGCAGAAGGCCAAAGCTCATACCGGCTCCAAGCATCTAAGTAGAATTCTTACCTTGATTGATGGAGCTCTTAACAGGCTTTGGTGCTTTTTCCTTTTAATTGAGCAAATCCAAGACTATTGTACCTACAGGATCTTTACTTGGTTAGACTTGAACCAAGTCTTGCTGTGTGACTTGGTTAAAGCTAATGCTTTAGAGATGACTCCCTCAGCTCTTAGTAATCTTCCCCTTACAAGAGACAAAATACAGCTGATATCTTCTCAGCTGGGTAAGAAAGGCAACAGTACTGTCCTCCTTGCAACTTATCTTTGCTCCTTGTCCTCCATTGGTCATCAGAGCGCTCTCTCTCTCTCTCTCTCTCTCTCTCTCTCTCTCTCTCTCTCTCTCTGTCTCTCTCTCTCTCTGCATTACTTGAATATAATTTTTAAAATGGGATCTCTCATATGATTCAGTCTCAGAAACACAAACAAAACATTTCAACCCAACTTTCAGTTCTTTCTAATCACTTAGCAATCAGGTTTCTTTCTAAACAACATGGCTATCTAATTTCCTTTATTTGCAGTTAAGCAATGCTTTATGTAACCTAATCCACTGGGCTCCTGAACTCAAGGCTCCCCTTCTTCTGCTTAGAGCACCCACAATCTTACCTTTTTTCTTGTAGCCTGTGCCTCCTCTATTTCAACATGTTCCTTATTTTCTTTTGTGTGGTTTGTTTGTTTTAGATTTCCTTCCCTTTATGTGTATGAGTGTTTTTGCCTGCTTTCTGTATCTGGGTACTAATTGCATGCCTGGTGCCCACAGGTAGGAAGAGGGGTGTCAGATCCCCTGGAGTTATGGAATGTTCTGTGGGTCCTGGGAATCAGAGCCAGGTCCTCTGATTTGAGAATGTGAGTCCATGGCTTCATTTTCACCAGCCCACAGTACCTTCTTATCAACTTATATTTTCTTACTGTGAGCTGTCTCTTCCACTGATGGTCTCTGAAAGTTTCTCTCAAGCCTTTACCTCCTGGAGCTGTCCCTTCCTTAAGAGAAAGAATTGTAGGGTGATATCTCAATAATGTGAGATAATAATATCTCAATAATACAGAGGTCCGTTTCTCCTTTCCCATAAGAATCTGATACCATCTCTTTTCCTGGGCTCCCCTCTTGACTCGGTTCTCTCCCTAGATAATTTTAACACATGCCATCATGTGTCAGCTGAAGTAAAACAAATCAATTTTCAATTTTCTCTTTTTCTCTCTCTCTCTCACTGGGCCTAATATTTAAATGTTCCCATCAGTGACTAAGTGGATCACTCTTGGATCCTTTGTCGGGAGCTGTGAGGTGAAAACAGAAAGATACTAAGAGGAGAAATGTAAGTGGAGCTTGCCAGCAACTCAGGAGACCTGTCTACCTGGAACCATTAAGAACAGAATAATATGAAATATGACTTTTCTATTTTTTATAAAAATTGACTCAGAATTGCAGAGGGGAATGAGCCAATATGCGTTGTAATGTGGACTGGGTTTTGATAAAGGGGGAGGGTGTGCTTAAGAGCAGTTACACTGGAGAATTAAGGAATTCAAACATATCCTCTGTGGGAAATACCATGAGCAAAAGCACAGAAGTAAGGATAGTAATCACAGTGGCTCCTGTTTGTCACGCATGCTTTATAAGCCTGCACGATGCCAATCAAGTGGTCCCTGAAGGCTATGCTTCTCTAATTCGGAATGTCGTGGGGCAGTTGAGAAGGTACCACTCTGGAAAGGCAAGATGCTAGATAATAGACGTGTGAGTCTGGAGGATGTTGACCTAGGCTATTATAGTTTGCCATATATAGCGCGGCAAACTTGGTGGTTGGACAAGATCTATCTTTGTGGCCTTGCTTCATGGTATCTGTGTGAGTCTAGAAACTGTACTTAAACTTGCTGAGATTTGGTTGTCTTCTTGGTAATACGTGCTTAGCAGTGACACCAATCTGCAAGGCTGAAAGGTTTAAATGACATAAAGTCTTTAAGTCTTTTACATAAGTGTGTGAGCTACTACTGCAACAGCGCCAGCCTGAAAAAATCTATTTCTTGAAGAATGTTAATGAGATGTCCTGGGGCTCTCGGGCTAAGGAGAAAGGAATCAGGATGGATCTATAGATGGGTAAAAAGGAAAGCACAAGACATGGTGACTGATTTAAGAGACAAAATAGGGAAAGTCCAGAGATTACACATTAGGGAAATTTGAGAATAATAACATAACAGAAATTGAGAATGAGGAAGAGAACTAGTTTGGGGGTGGTGATGGAGTGAGTTTGGATATTTTGGGTTTTGATTGATAGCTAGTATATAAAGAAGTATATACTAGAAGCCTTGGCAAAAATGTCCAGAGTAAGTGGAAGAAAGGATTTGAACCGAAGGTCAATACTTATTGATAGATAGAGATGAATTAGAGTCTTGTGTCAGAAGATAAGGCTAGGGCTAGGACTGTCATGTAGGGGTGCGCATGGTTGGAGAACATCATTTGGAAAACAAGCCATTGAGGACAGAGCAAGCAAGTGGTAAATGCAGACTACAGGAGCCAGAACGGAGACATGCAGTGCCCGGGCTGTAAGGGCTGGGAGAAGACTGGGGACACAGGAAAGGCTTCTCCAGTCTGTTAAGTGGCATTATGGAGCCCGAACTGGGGGGAGCCAGGTGGAAACAAATGACAAGAGGCTCTCCTTTTTCTGTTGGAAATAAAGTTTCACAATGACTTTTTGTCACTCTGATAAAATATTTGTATTAGGCTGGTCTCTCTAGAGGAACAAAACTGATAAAATAAACATTGTAAAAGGAACATGTATTAGATTAGCTTACACAAGAAAGGCTGGGTAGTCCAATGATGGCTGCCTGAATCTTAGAAATATAGAGAGCTTGACAGATGCTCTTTCCCCAAAGCTGGGTACTTCAGTAATCTCAGTCCAACAATGAAGACTTGGATGTTTCTGAAAGTGTCTCTGGTATGTGTTCTATGTTGGGAGGCTGAAGAAGCTGGTGTCTGGTGGGGATGGTGGCAGCGATAGACACAATCACTCAGATATTAAAAACAAGGACAACATGAAATCTGCAGGCAAATAGATGGAGCTAGAAAATATCATTCTGAGTGAGGTAACCCGGACCCGGAAAGACAAACATGTTATGTATTCACTTATAAGTGAATATTAGCCATAAAGTACAGATAATAACATGTAGGGCCCAAGGGAGGATGCTTGAATCTCACTAAGAAGGGGAAATAAGATGGACATCTGGAGAGGAGGGAAGACACTAGGTGAGAGAGGGATTGGAGAGGGGACAGGGGGCTCAAGTGTGGGGAGAATGGTGGGACAGAACTGGAATCAATCAGGGGGCACTTCTAGGACAATCTAGAAATCTAGGACAATGGAAACTCCCAGGAATCTATTATGGTGACCCTAGCTAAGACTCCTAGCAATTGGGACTTGGAACATGAAATGGTCACCTCCTGTAACCAGGCAAGGCTTCCAATGGAGCGATGGGGATACCAACCCAGCCAAAAAATCTTTGACCCATAGTTTTCCCTGCTTATAAGGGGCACAGGGATAAAGAGGGAGCAGAAAGTGAGGGAGTGGCCAACCAATGAGTTTCTCAACTTGAGTTCTATGCCATGAGAGAGAGCCCACCCCTGACACTAGTAATAATATTCTGCTATGTTTGCAGACAGCAGGCTAGCATAACAGTTATCTGAGTGGCTTCACCTAGCAGCTAATGACAAGAGATACAGAGACCCACAGGCAAACATTAGGCAGAGTTTGAGGAATCTCGTGGAAGAGGGGGAGGAAGGATAAAGAACCAGAGAGGCCAAGGACACCACAATAAAACCTACAGACTCAACTAACCTGAGCACATATAGGTTCACAGAGATTGAGGCAGCCAGAGAGCATGCATGGGACAGACCTAGCCCTCCTACACGTATGTAACAGATGTATAGCTTGGTCCTCATGTGGGACCTCTAAAAGCAGAAGCGGGGGCTGTCTCTGATTCCATTCTGGAAATGGCAGACATATCAAAGGGCATGACTCATCAATAGTTCCAAATCCTATCAAGCTGACAATGAAAATTCATCTTCACAATATCCAAGAGAAACGGTATCAGAGGAGAGATTTATTTTGGCTCACGGCTTCTGAGATTTCAATTCATGGCCAGCTGGCTGTGTTGTTTCTGAGCTGGGCTGTGACAGGAAGTTATGGTTGGAGGCCATGACAGAGCAAAATTGCTTTCCTCATGGCGGTCAGGCTAGAGACAGAGACAAAAGGAAGGAAGGAGAGAGGAAGGTCCAGGAGTAGGATATACCTTTAAGGCACAGCCCTAAGTCGCTCCTCCAAGCATGCCTTACCTCTTTATAGCCTATTCAGTTATGAATTAGTCAGTGGGTTAACCTAACTGTATCTATGGCCACTCGTAGCTGCATAGAGAGTCAACATATGGGCTTTTCTTTGCCCTCATTGGACTCTGGCAAAAACGGGGTTGAGTTTAGTGTCAGCAATTTTCCTCATCTCTAAACTCCACAGAAACCCTGAAGGGTAGACATCTCTTATACATACAGCTGTCAGAGTATTTAACAGAGAGTCTTTAGAAGGATATTTGAGAATAGCGTTGTGATAAGAATGTGTATGACATAATAAGTTGTGTGTATGTCTAAGAGGCTGAGGCAAACAACTTCTTAAAAGCAAAATGAGAAAGATTACATATGTTGTTTTGAACCTTCTTTGATACAAGGATCAAGTAATAAGAGCTGTGTCAGACCAAGGGTGAATTGGCAGCTGTTGATCAGGTGTTTTTCAGAAGTATCTGCTATATTAGGTCTCAGTGATCGTTGTGTAATATTAGAGTCCTGACAAAGTCTTTTAGGATAGTTTTGAATATCAGGCATATCCGCATGAACTTATCATTCTTATTTATTATTTCTTGTCAGGAATAGATACAAATGACTCCATATTCTCTCTATTTCCATAGTTTCATCACTTTTTATTTGATCTCCGTTCCCTACTGTAACCTTGCATTACAGCCTCTAACAACATAGTCCAGTTTTGCCTGTTTTCATAAAACTTCACATGAATGGAATTGTGTGAGTTATACAGAACACAGTCCATTGGTGTGGCTTTCCATGGGATCCAGATGGGAAGTGTACCTTAAGAATGGGATAGAGGTTTCATTATAAGAACTGAGTTAAAGACCTAATCCAGATCAAAATAGACTTGGGAGGTGACTTGCTGGTAAGACTTGAAATTATAGCTTAACATTCCAAGTCTCTCCCCACTGGCTAAGATCATCTTGGACCATGAACAATGGCTCATTTTAAAAATCGATAGGATTGTCTTTCTATCGAAAAGCATGTAGGCACAAACTAACAAAACCTTGCTTGTCCATCAGGGAGCTCACAAATTCTCGAGGGTGAATCTTAGCAACTCATAGGGACTTTAGGACATCCAAGGACAAGACTCTGTCCTATAAACCCAGAACAGGGCTAAGAGTACAGAGAGAAGTTACGTTGTCCCAGTCATGGAAAGAGAAGCATACGCTATACTAGTCATCTCTTTTTCTTCTTAGAATTAGTTTAGAAGGGGGAGGAGCAAGAGGGGAAGAAACAGACAAAAAAGTAACCAATAATGTAAGCTATATTCCTATTATGGTTTACATCTAAAAATGCCCCCAAAGGCTCATGCATTAAAGGCTAGGTTGACAGCTGAAGGGCTTTTGAGAGGCCATTGGATCATGAGAGCTCCAGGCGAACCCACCGATTCATCTGTTGATCACTTCATAACTGACTGGACTGTTGGAAGCTGGAGTCTGATCAAAGGAACTAAGTAGGACCCTTGGATGCACCATGTCTGCAGACCCTTCCTCTGTATCCCTCTGCTCCATTGCTTCTGTGAAGCAAGCAGCTCCCTGGCTCTGTGCCCTTTCCTAGGATGTTCTAACTCACCACAGTCCTGGATGCAGATCAGGTGACCATAAATTGAAATAGTGAATTAAAATAAATCCCTCTGCTCTTAAGTTGACATTCCCAGGTATTTTGATGCAGTCATGGGAAAGTAACTAAACTAATCCCTTTTGAGGTCTCCTTAGTAACGTTACCAGGTCCACACTCACTCATCACAAAGGCCAGTTCCTCTTTCCTCGTTCAACCACCCAGATTTCAGACATAGAGTCAACCTAGATATTTTATTGGTTTTTATTTCCACCAAGTCATGCCAGAGTTGCTTTCCTAAAATATCCAGATTATGTCACTGCTCTACTTATAAACATCCAATGGTTCCTTGTTACCAACATTATAAAGTAAGTACAGACTCCATAATTTGGCAATTGTCTTAGTCAGGGTTTCTATTCCTGCACAAACATCATGACCAAGATGCAAGTTGGGGAGGAAAGGGTTTATTCGGCTTACACTTCCATGCTGCTGTTCATCACCAAAGGAAGTCAGGACTGGAACTCAAGCAGGTCAGGAAGCAGCAGCTGATGCAGAGGCCATGGAGGGATGCTGCTTACTGGCTTGCTTGCTTCCCCTGGCTTGCTCAGCCTGCTTTCTTATAGAGCCCAAGACTACCAGCCCACAGATGGTATCACCTACAAGGGGCCCTCCCCCCTTGATCACTAATTGAGAAAATTCCTTACCTCTGGATCTCATGGAGGCATTTTCTCAACTGAAACTCCTTTCTCTGTGATAACTCCAGCTTGTGTCAAGTTGACACACACAAACTAGCCAGTACAGCAGTGGTCTCCGTCACAGAAACTTCTGAAATTCCTCCTCAATGTTGTAACACAAAACAAAAGAAAGAGCTTATGCTATCAGATCCTGTGATCCCAAAGTACTCTGGACTTTCCTGTCTGTTCTCCTGTGAGGTGGCTCTCACATCCCTTTCTTTCAATCTTACTGGCCTCCCTTTCCCCACAGCCTCTGACTTGAACCTACTCACTTCAGACTGGTGCGGGGTGCTGCACGGTGTGTGTAGCCACGGTTCATGTAAGCTTCTGGAACCATCTGAGGTCACTGCTTTTCTCACAAGCACCTCCCGTCAATCTCATTCAAACTCTGTTCTCTAAATAGCAGTGGCAGAGAACCAAAAGGTCAGGCTAGAAATCAAAAGACGGCAGACAGAGTACACTCTACCGAGGACAGCACCGTATCTATGAACTTTATAATTGGAAGACTATTTTTAAGAAAAAAAAAAAAGAGTGGATTGGAGAGATGGTTCAGCTTTACTGACTGCTCTTCCAGAGGATCTGGGTTCAATTCCCAGCACCCACATAGCAGATCAGAACTCTCTGTAATGCCAGTTCTGGGGATCCTACACCCTCATACATGCAGGCAAAATACCAATGCATGTGAAATAAAATAATAAATAAATTTTTTAAAAAAGTAAAAAGTATGTAACCACAAGTACATTAAATATGTTATTGACAATTATTTACAAATGAATTAAAAGCTAGCTGATATGACAAACATAGTCAGAAAAAAGTAACAATGTTTGAAAATAAGCATCCATCTAAGGCTCTTTAATTTTATTTTGACTATATGACAATTATTTTATAGCATGTCAGGGAGTGTGTAGAAAGATGACTCAGCCTCATTTCTAGCAAGATTGGCTAGTCTTATCAATACCAACGTATTGATTATTATGCTTCTTTCAGCTTTATGATTCTTGTGGCTGCTTCTAAGGTATTGCGTGACTCCAGTAAGCATCTCTTAAGTCTCCATAGGATTGAGGGAGCCCTTTTGTAGTGATTAATCTTAAATATTTGGAGCTGAGTTCTCTCATGAACCATCTTGCCATCAGCACCCTCATTGTGCTTGGTTTTCTGTTAAATTTGTTGGAGCCACCGTTCGTGACAAATCAAGAAAGCCCTGAGATTATTTTTCCAATATATTCTTAAGATTTTTTTTCTCCTTCACTAATGGGATCATGGACTAAGCCAAAGACTTTCTAGTTATTTTTACTTAATGGATAATGTAAAATGAATTTCTGACTTTTGTATAATCTCACTGTATGTGTGTGGTGTGTGTCTAGTGTGTATCTGAGGAGTATATGTATGTGTATTTGTGTGAGTAGAGGTGTGGGTTCATGTGCAATGTGTGCACGTCCACATGGGTACAAGAGGTCAACACCAGCTGTCTTTCTCAATCACTTTCCACGTGATTTTTTTGAGACAAGGTCATTCACTGAACCTGGAGGACCTGGAGGTCATTCGCCAATCCTGCTAGACGCTCACCAACAAGCCTGCAGGATTCTCCTATCTCTGTCTTCCTAGTGCTGGGATTGTAGGCATGTGATGTCATATCAGGGTTTTTTCTGTGACTGCTAAGGATCAAACCCATGTTTGAGAAATAAGTTTTATTTACTGAGCTGTCTCTCTAGCCTTTGATGATTCTTTTCTTGGAATATAAACTATCTGGAAACAATTGAAAGTATTTGTGTTGTAGACTTCACTTATAATTATGTGTACTGTATAATTAACTATATTCCCAGCAAGAGAAAATTTCTCCCTTGGTTAGGCACCTCCTTTGTTCATAAAAATCATCACTTAGAAGTACTTTTGAACACACAGAAAAATTATAAGCATTGTATAGCACATTCGCATATACCCTTTTCCCCAAACTGACAATTTAAGAAAATTTGCTTAGTTTATTTTTGTTATGTTTTGGTGTGGTATATGTATGCTTGTATCTTTTCCTGTATCATTTGAGACTCTATTGTGTGTGCCACTTTATCTAAACATTAGTTTGCATTTTCTGAGAAAGGAGTCATAACATAGCATAGCCATTAAATCCAGAAAATCTTTAACTGATACAATATTATCTAATCTAGAGTCTATAGTCCTATTCACCAACTGCACCAGTAATGTCTGCCATAGCAATCTCGTCTCATTTACTCTCTGTATTACTTGTGCATCTGTGATCATTATGCCTGATAGTAATAAATTAAGTGGGGAAATATTTACTTTGGTTCATGGTTGCAGGGGTTTCCGGTTCATTATGGTAGGGAAGACATGGCCGGCCAGCTCAGTTCTAGGTGGCAGATGTGTATGACAGAAGCATTTCCAGCACAGTGGGTGTCTTAGTTAGAGGTTTTATTGCTGTGACGAGACACCATAACCAAGGCAAGTCTTATAAAAGACAACATGTAATTAGGGCTGTCTTAGAGTTTCAGAGGTTTAGTCCACTATCATTGTCACGGTTTGAATATGCTAGGCCCAGGGAGTGGCACTATTAGAAGGTGTGACCCTATTGGAGTAAGTGTGTCACTGTGGGTGTGGGCTATAAGACCCTCATCCTAGCTGCCTGGAAGCCAGTATTCTGCTAGCAGCCTTCAGATGAAGATGTAGAACTCTCAGCTCCTCCTGCACCATGCCTGCCTGGATGCTGCCATGTTCCACCTTGATGATAATGGACTGAACCTCTGAACCTGTAAGCCAGCCCCAATTAAATGTTGTCCTTTATAAGACTTGCCTTGGTCATGGTGTCTGTTCACAGCAGTAAGACCCTAAGACAATCATCATGGAAGGTAACGTGGTAGTGTCCAGGCAGACACGGTGCTGGAGGAGCCGAGAGTTTTACATCTTGATCCAACAGTGTGCAGTTCAAGCATATATGAGCCCTCAAAGCCCGCCTACTCAGTGACACACTTCCGTCATCAAGGCCACACTCCTAATAATGCCACTCCCATAACCAAGCATTCAAACACATGAGTCTATGGGGGCCATTCTTATTTAAACCATCAAAGTGGTCCAGGAATCAGAGAGGTCAAAGCCAAGAATAACCTTCAAAAGCCTGCCCCTAAAGTCTACTTCCTCCAGCTAGGTCCAATGTGTTAATGATTCTACGGACTCCTAAAATCACACCATCGGATGAAAACCAAGAATTCAGAACTTGAGCCTGTGGGGAACATTTCAGATTCAAATCAGAACAGTGCTAAGTGCAAAAACATGGGGAGTATTTCATGCTTCTTTAGTTTCCTGTAATCCAGAGACATCCCTCGGCTTTGTGTTTTCTCTTATGAGGCTATTCTTGTAGTATACTGACTAGTTACCCTCCAGGATGGCCTATGTGACATTTCCTTATGAATATTCAGGCAATGAATTTGGGCAGGAAGGCTATAGAAGTTATGCTGTGTCATGAGCTCAGAACAATAGCTCATGGCCTCTGGGGAGCCTTATTTAAGAATGTGTTTCAAAGAGCAAAGAGTCAGAAAGAGAAAGTATCTGTGGATTCCCAGAGGATTTGTGAATATCTGGATAAGAACTTTTGTCCTACCTAAGCACAAGAGGAAACACAAAATGCGGCCTTGTCTACTCTTGATGTCACCTTTGATCTCCCATTGAATGTAACTTCTCATTGAATGTAACTTCACATACCTTTGCTTCTAAGTCACATCTTAGTTACATTTTAATATGAGAAAGAGTTTCTTCCCTTCCTCCCTTCCAGTTTGCATATTTAACATGGTTGTTTCACGGGGAAATGTGTTCACGCTGTACCCCTTGAGTTACAATCCACTTCTGTCACAGTCTACACGGCTCAGACTCACTCAGTCTGGTCCATATCATTTAGCCCTATAGCCCTTTGACAGGTCTTCATTTTTTCTTTTGATTCTTCATTTCTTTATTAACCAACATGATCACCTAGAAGTTCAAAGACCTGTACTTCCCCTTTCTGCAGTCTCAGTGTTGTCTAAGTGTCTAAGACACATGTGTTCTCCTAGTGGGAAGAGACTAAGAGATCAAGATTGAGATGCTGGCCGGGCAGTGGTGGGGCACGCCTTTAATCCCAGCACTTGGGAGGCAGAGGCAGGTGGATTTCTGAGTTCAAGGCCAGCCTGGTCTACAGAGTGAGTTCCAGGACACCCAGGGCTACACAGAGAAACCCTGTCTCGAAAAACAAAACAAAACAAAACAAAACAAAACAAAACAAAACAAAAAGATTGAGATGCTGTGTGTACTTCCTGCTGCAGGAGTAGGCATCATCCTGGACCCTGCAGCAACCAGAGCTGGGTTACAGGAGCCTCCTGCAGGTGGACACACTGTGTCCTCTCACGTTCTGGGTTTGGATTCCTCTTCCTCTACTCCTTTCAAATACCTTTACATTCATTTGTTTGCAGTCTGATAATGCACTAGCATAGCCACAGAATGTTTATTCTATAGCACTGAAATATAAGCCTGCTAGATACGGCTCAGATTCATGTTAAGTATCTGTGTCATTTTTAGACTAGAAAACCATTTTAAAAACAAAACTGCTTTTCTTTTTTTCTTTTTTTTTTGGTTTTTCAAGACAGGGTTTCTCTGAATAGCCGTGTCTGTCCTGGAACTCACTCTGTAGACCAGGCTGGCCTCGAACTCAGACATCCACCTGCCTCTGCCTCCCGAGTGCTGGGATTAAAGGCGTGCGCCACCACTGCCCGGCTAAAACTGCTTTTCTTAATTGGGAATGCATCTTCCTCCATCATTTTGATTCTTTCCAGAAAAAAAATTTGGGGTTTTCCACACTTATTTTTTGAGCAAGTTTCTTAGAATATGGCTCATGCACCACAGCACATAACTCACCTATTTAAAGTGCAAAATGCAATAGCTATTAACATATTCAAAGAATCTTCATCTGTCCCCTCTCAACTTTCTTGTAAAAGTTTATTTCTCTTTATTTATTTGTGTGTATATGTGTGTGTGCATGAGTGTGTGCACAACTGTGTGTGTGCAGGAGTGTATATGCACGCATGCACACATGTGGAAGTCAGATGCTAACTTTCAGGGGTCTGTTCTTTCCTTCAGCCACTGGGGCCTAGGAGTCAAACTCACATTATCAGGTTTGGCATCCAGTGCATTTACGTGCTGAACCATCTTACCACCTCTACCACAATTAATTTTTCATTTGTATTTACTCCCAAGTGAACAATGCATGCCTTAGCCATCATTCTTCAATTCCTCATCTTCCCAGGCCTAGGCAACCCTCACATCGTTTCTGTCTCTAGGTTTGCCATTTCATACAGATGGAATTATTAAATACTCCCTTGTGCCTGGCCTTTTTTCTTTTTTTCTCTTTCTTTCTTTTCTTGCATGTCTTCAAGTTTCAGGGATATGAATGTGTGAATAATACTACTTTCTTTTCACTCATGAATAATATTCCATTGTATGTCTCTGCCACATTTTCTTAGTTGCTATTTTGACATTTGGATTTCCACTTACATGTTGGCTTAATGGACAATGCTGCCTTGAACATTTATAGATTGATTTTGGTGTGAACATGTGTTCTCATTTCCCTGGTGTAGACTAGCTATGGAATTGTTGAACTGAAGGGTGCTGCGTGTAAACTCAAGAACCACCAGGCTGTTTTCGAGAGCAGCTGACTGTCTTCATCAGCAGTGTGATGGTTCCAGTTTCTCTACACTACCCAAAAACTGTCATCTGTGTCTTTAATTATAGCCATCTAGAGGCATTTCATTGTGTCCTTAATTTGCATTTCTCTAAAGGCTAATGATTAAAGCATCTCTTCATATGCCAGCTGGTCATTTGTATATATTGCTTTATAGAATTACCTACTCATGTCTGTCTGTTCTTACTGTTAACTTAGAATGGTTTTGGTTGTGTCTTAGTTACTTTTGTATTGCTGCGATTAACACCATGACCAAAGTGAGTATAGAAGGAAGGGTTTTGAGGGTCTCACAGAGCTGAAGGAATGAGTCCATCACCATCATGGTGGGGAAAGCTGGCAATAGAGTAAGCGTGGTGCCTGGGGCAGCACCCGACACCTCACAACTCAAACCACACACAGGAGGCAGAGAGCACAAACTTGAAACTGATCCCCAGTGAACCTACTGCCTCCATAACCCCAGAGCCTCCCACACAGGACCACCAACAGGGACCAAGTATTTAAATGTCTGAAAATATGAAGGACATCTTATTCAAACCACGGTAGGCCATCCTAAGTCCATTGAATTTACATGTAAATTTTAGGCTCAGCTTGTTAATTCTGGCTGAGATTGTGGTAGAAAGTGGGTGGAATCTTGTACATTCCTCTGGGGAATAACTGTCCTCTTATCTAGTTCTTCTGGTCCATGAACAAGGGATGCCCTTCATGTTAAGTTTTTCTTTAATCTCTTTCCAAAGTGGCCCATAGTCTTTGGGGCTTAAGTTTTATATTCTGCCAATCCATTCTCAACTGTTTGGATTTTTTTATTATAAATTAAATCAAACTCTTACTTTAATTCTTGGCTAGTGCATTTATATTGTATAGACATACAGCTGACTTTTTAAAAAATATATTGTTCTTCTATCTGCAATTTTACTAAACCTCTTTCATTTCAATTTCTGTTTGTGAGTTGACTATGTGACATATTAACTTTTTTTTGAAAAGCCAGCTGGGTGGTGGTAGCACACACCTTTAATTCCACCACTCAGGAAGCAGAGGCAGGTGAATCTCTGAGTTCAAGGCTAGCCTGGTCAACAGAATTCCAGGACAACCAGGGCTATACAGAAAGACCCTGTCTTGAAAAACCATAAAAATTTCAAAAACAAAAATTATATTTAAAAGTATTATTCTTATTATTTTATGTCTACTGAGTAGAAAATTTCTCTGCAAACTAGCTTCTGGGTATGCATTCACTTTATTTTTCTACCTATCTTTGTCAGGTTTTCTTTGCTGTGATGAAAACACCATGACCAAAAGCAAGTTGGGAAGGAAAGGGTTTATTTATTTTACTTTCATATCACAGTCCATCACTGAAGAAAGTCAGGGCACAAACATGGGGGCAGGAGCTGGTGCAGAGGCCATGGAGGAGTGCTGCTTACTGGCTTGCTCATCAGGACTTGCTCAGCCTGCTTTCTTATAGACCTCCAGGACCACCAGCCCAGGGGATGGTCCCACCCACAATGGGCTGGGCCCTCTCCATTGATCAGTAATTAAGAAAATGCCCTACAGGTTTGTGTACAGCCCCATCTTATGGAGGCATTTTTTAAATTGAAATTCCCTTCTCTCAGATGATTCCAGCTTGTGTCAAGTTGACATAAAACTATCCAGCACACTATCACTATCTATGCTTTTAATTCTAGCTCTGGATATCCCTGGGGCACCATTGTGTATCACAGTATCATGTGCTGGACTTTGCCATCATGATACTGAGTCAGTCAGTAAGCTTAGGAGGATTTGGGGAAATTACTTCTATTCTAAAAACTATACATCGAAGTTCTTGAAAGGCATAGCAATATATGCCACCAAAGCCAAATATATCCGTAACTCAGTTTCCCTTTAAGTGAACCTCCAGAGTACCTACAACCACTCCAGTGACACCGGGTGAAGACCTGTGATGATAAACAGCTTTGAATAAAAGGTACATCAGGCTTAACCAATTGTCATTAAAAATAGCTCACTCCTGAAAAGTTTGCCAAACCTATGACCATGTGACCACTGGTCAGTGCTAGGACAAAGATTCAAGGTTTAAACTTCACTCAAGCTACTGAAAATTCACCTCAAATTAGCCAGGCTCCAGTGGATGACCCCACGGGCACAGACTGGATTTGGTGGGTTATTTTTAAAAACTAACTAACAAAATAAAATCTTTTTAAAGATTTTATTTATTTTATGTATATGAGTACACTGTAGCTATCTTCAGACACACCAGAAGAGGGCATTGGATCCCATTACAGATGGTTGTGAGCCACCATGTGGTTGCTGGGAATTGAACTCAGGACCTCTGGAAGAACAGTCAGTGCTCTTAACCGCTGAGCCATCTCTCCAGCCCACAGAATAAAATCTTAAGACCTGTTCAACAGGAGGGAAATCATGCCTAGTACTGAAAACCTACCCAGGTCTAGTGAAGTCATGAATCTTGAGGAGAACCTCCAGCTACCACTTTACTCAGCCAGTACTACCCCTAAGTACACTCTAAATATTTGTTCTTATGCCCACGGATAAAGGTAGTCACCACCAGGGAACATTGTGGAAGAGTAGGCAGAAAGATTGTAAGAGCCAGGGGAACATGGAGTTTGCCATGAGATTGTGTGTTTTAGGAATGTGAGATCCTTGACCCTATGCAAAGAACACTAGCAACTAAAAGATGCTGAGATCGGAGAGGGAGTCTTTGCCAGGGAAGAGATCACCAACTGGTTATACCAACATGGCCAGCCCTGAAAACATATACACACAAAGGAACATTGTACAGACTGAGCAGGTTATAGCCATTATTTAGGTACACTCGTACACATGTGCACACATTTGCACAAACGTGTACACACACACACACACACACACACACACACACACACACACACACACACACACACACACATACACACCCCTCTATGTAAAAATACCTAATGAAATGGAGTCCATGATTTGAAAGAGTGAAAAGAGAGACAAAGGGGAATATTTGGAGAGAAGAAAAGGAAAGGGAAAGTGATTTAATCTGTTTTGTTTTGGCTTTTCAAGACAGGGTTTCTCTATGTAGCCCTGGCTGTCCTGGACTCCGTTTGTAGACCAGGCTAGCCTTAAACTCACACAGATCCACCTGCCTCTACCTCCCAAGTGCCAGGATTAAAAAGCAAGTGCCATCACATCTGGTTTGATTTAATAATTTCATAATCTCAAAAAATGCAAGAAGTAGTTTTTTAAAATTATAAAAGCAAAAAGATGCAGACCTGAAGATAGGGGGTGAAGTGGGGTGGATTGGGAAGAGTGGGGTGGATCTGGAAGAGTGGGGTGGATCTGGGAAGAGTGGGGTGGATCTGGGAAGACTGGGGTGGATCTGGGAAGAGTGGGGTGGATCTGAGAAGAGTGGGGTGGATCTGGAAGATGGAGGTGGATCTGGAAGAGGGGGGTGGATCTGGAAGAGTGGGGTGGATCTGGGAAGAGTGGGGTGGATCTGGAAGAGGGGGGTGGATCTGGAAGATGGGGGTGGATCTGGAAGAGGGGGGTGGATCTGGAAGAGGGGGGTGGATCTGGAAGAGGGGGGTGGATCTGGGAAGAGTTAGGGTACAGATTGAGGCAAATGTGCCAAAAAAACATTGCATGCATATATGGAATTCTTGCAGAATTAATAGAACAACTACACTTTAAATTTTTCTTAAAGAGACCGATGGCTCAACAGTTAAGAGCACTTACTGCTCTGGCAGAGAACACCCAGGCTCAGCTCTCAGCATTAACATGGCAGCTCACAACCATCCAAAATTCCAGGTCCAGGAAACCAGCCCCCTCTTCTGATCTCTGAAGGCACCAGCCAGCACCCATGTGGTTGTATACAGATACACATAAAAGCGAAAACCTCATATGCATAAAATAGGCAACTATAAATTAAACTTTTTTAAAAAGTCAAGAAAACCTTTTTACTTTACATCTTGGGTTTGTTTCCTTATTTGCAAAATAGGAATAGTATTTGGCATTTGCTTTTTCAAGTCTAACAACATTTTGACAGATAATGAAGTTCTATGAGGATCTTTGATTGTTCATTGATTTTGTAATACTAAGGATTGACCCCAGGGCTTTGCATGTGCTTAGCAAGCACTCCTCCACTGAGCTACACTCCCCAGCCCAAATGCTGAATGTTTAAAAATGTTATTATTTAATAAACCATTACAGTTTATTCTCATATACATTTGGAGGGATGAGTGGTATTTTACTTTCCTGTGTTTTGATGGGTTTTACTGTGTAGCCCAAACTAACCTTGATACTGTGTTCCTCCCCAGTGCTAGCATTACACATGTGTACAACCACACCTGGCCCTGTGTGTACTTGCAAAAGTTCCCACAAGAGAGTCTCCCTTCCCAATTCTCCTTATAGTTATGGCTTCACCATTCAACCTCTGAGAGTTAGACCACCTCTCTTTAAATTCAAGTAGATTCGTGATCACAGTGACTCCCAAACCCAGGTCACAAATGCTGATATGTCTCTAACTTGGGTCTCTTGAAACACTTACACTTGAAACACATTGCTATGAGGAAGTTCAGACTGTAGACAAACCACACAAGAACAAATGGTGACTTCCGACTTCCAGCCATGTAAGGAAGCTACCTTGAGTGGTTCTCCTGAGGGGAAACCAAGACAAGCTGCAGACCCATAAGCAAGACAAAGAATGGTTGTTAAAGGCCTTTTGACTTTAGTTTGTTACACAATGGAAGATAACAGATGCTCCATCCCAGCTAAGCCCCTCTCTGCTCAATCAAACTGAGCTCCTTGTTCATGAACACACTTGGCAAAAATCCTACAAAGCTGTATCTTTTCTTGTGTTATTTCTTCCACCAGAATGTCCTCTTCCGTTGACATTTTATCGGTCCTTAAAGGGCTCACTCAGATGCCATTTCTGCAGTGTTCTCCTAATGGTCTTAATTAGTTTTGGCGTTTTCTTCCTCTAAAATGTTAGAGAACTTTGTTCTTAGCACTTACAATACTCACTGTCAAGGCAGACATTCAATATGTTTATCAACTGGCAACAGCCAAATACTGATTGCTCAAAAGAGAAATCTCCTTGATGATCAGATCCACCCTCTGCCCCAAATCAGAGTTGGTTTCAGACATTCTCGGCCACTCTGCTAACTCAGAAGCACCTTCGGGCCAGGCACCTCTGGTATTTTAGTCTCTACTTTTTTTGTGGAAATCACATTGTTGTTGTTGTTTTTCTGGACATAAACTCAATATATTATTTTATGAACACTTTGTTGGGAGGCTAGGACAGGAAGATCATAGATAGGTTCATCACTATAGTCTGGCTTACGTAGTCAATCTGAAGCCGATATGAACTACAAAACTCAAAGAAACAGCAAAGAAGACCATTCCAAAAATAAAGACAAGGAAGGAGCTTTAACTTTTAAAATTGCAGTGACTGAGAAAGATTTCTCACGGTAGGATCACTAAGTCACAAGACTTTATCTGACAGCTCTTGGGTTATGTAGTTAGTTCTTACTGTTGTCTACAAAAGAGTCAGAGAAGACTGGAAAGGAAGGAACACAGACTCTGGACCCACCCTGTACCTTCTGAGTGAGTGGATCTGGATGGGTTAATGAAATCTTGAAAGAAAAAAGGAGAAGGAAGGAAGGACAAAATCCATCCACTTAAAATTTTTTTGGAGGTTTTGTTTTGTGTTTCAGCCTCTCATTACAGGCCTTAGACTCATGGTGATCCTCTTGCCTCTACCTCCCAAGTGCTGGGATTGTAACTGGGATTATACACTGAGGATATTTTTGCGTTTTTAATTGACAATATTTGCACATACTTATGAGGTACCATGTGATCTTTCATTACATGTATATTTTATATAGAGATCAAATAGGTTAGGCAGTTCTCTCTTTAAACATTTATCATTTCTTTGTGGTGAAATATTTAAAACCACGTTTCTTCTGGTTGGTTAGAAATAAACCAAGTCCCACTGTGACCTCCAGCCCACCCCACTGTGTTATAGAAAGAAGATATCTCCTTCCATTTTGCTTGGTTTTGCAGTAGCTGAGGGTCCACCCCAGGGCATCATGTATACCAAGTGAGCCCCCTACCACTGGGCCACACCCATAACCCAGGGCACTTCCTTCTTACAAGGCTCTCTCAGTAACACCATTGCTACAGTCCACAGGCTGCACTTTCAGAAACCCTGGGGCATTGGTCACTGCTCAGTTAGTGTCTCCTTTGTTCCTTTGAACTGGCACACAGACTGCTGGGAGGTGGTCAAAGTAACATTGCCAAAAGTAAAGAACAAAAGGGAAAGCCCACAAATCTGGGGCTGGGAGTGAAGGAGAAATCCCTGCCATCTCAATCCATGGGTGGCAGAAAAAAAAAAAAAAAGATCAAACACTTCATAAGATCACCAAGGGGGTGGTGTATCCCGGCTCAGGCAGCTTCTGTCTGGGGGTGTGTACTTTCAGATGGGGTGATGTATTGCCTCACCATCAAGTTGTTAATGGTGTGACTCACTCATCTCTTGGGAGCCTCCGCCCTTGTCTCCCTGGTTTCTTCTACCAGCGTGACATTGAATTTTTGATTGCATCCTCCAAGCCGTGCTGAGTTAACAACTAACGTCTACTCGCCTCTCCTTTTTTCTCGGCGTCGAATTATCCAGTCCTAACTCCCTCAGCCGTTAAGATATAACCCACAGAGCCATAGGAGCTTTACTCTCGCAATCTTCTGGTATCCATCCAGAGTGAGTGAGTCGGCCTGGGAACTGGATCTCAGAGAGGCAGTGCAGCCTATTGCTCACCTCTTATCCCCTCAGATGTGCTGCAGCCTCTTAGCCCTCTGTAATTCCTTGAGTAAATACCTAGAGATGTCTCTGAGCAGAAGCCACCAGTGGCTCCCTTATCTTAGACGCAGAAAAGCGAAGGAACGGGGGAAACTGCTGACTGGCCACACTGATCACCAGCTGGGACTTATGCGCGATCTGCAGAATATGCCTCTTGTAAGAATTTTAAGCCTTTCCGGAATAATCTTTATCTTCCCCAATCTTTGTGAATTTTAAAAGTTTTATAAATATCTGCCAAGAATGTAGTAGATACAGCAGGCAGTAGCTGGGTCACTGAGACCACTGTACAGTTAGAACACTGAACTAGCATGCTGGATTGATTGATGATTGATTGAAACAGGGTCTCACTATGTAGCCCTGACTGACCTAGAACCTGTTATATAAACCAGGCTGTCTTCAAACTCACTGAGATCTACCTCCTCTCTGCCTTCCAAGTACAGTGGAATTTAATGTGTGTGCCACCATGCCTGGCAACATTCAGTACTATGTAAAAATATAAGTACCAGGAGATGGGCATTGTCATTGTCACAGAGGCTCTGTCATAGTTTGGTTTCAATTGTTATGATAAACGCCATGATCAAAACCAACTTAGGTAGGAGGGGGTTTATTTGGTTTATAGGTTATACTCTATCACCAAGGGAAACTGAGATAGGAACTCAAAGCAGGAGCTTAAGCAGAACCACAGAAGAGTGCTGCTTACCTGCTTGCTCCCCAGGGCTTGCTCAGCTTGCTTTCTTATACAAGCCAATACCACCTGCCTAGGGATGGTTCTGCCCACAGTGGACTGTGGACCATCCCCAGTCAATCATTAATCAAGGGAAT
Source organism: Uromys caudimaculatus (assembly GCA_028551405.1). Classification (NCBI taxonomy): domain Eukaryota; kingdom Metazoa; phylum Chordata; class Mammalia; order Rodentia; family Muridae; genus Uromys; species Uromys caudimaculatus. The sequence continues at coordinate 33,941,775 of CM052719.1, forward strand.
GTGCCACAAACAGGTCAGTCTGATGAAGGCTCTCTCTTTCCAGGTGACTCTATTTAGTAAAACATTGACAAACTTGTAACCAGTACAGTCTCCTTACAGCAAAACACCAGAATTGTCATCATTTAATAATTTAAGTCTGTCTTTAATAACTGTGCTTTGTGGTGCTGGGATGTAGCTCACTAATAGAGTGCTTGACTGACATGTTCAAGGTCCTGGGGTTGAAGCCTAGCATTGTGGGTAGGGGGAGTTTACATTGTATAAAACTTTATTATATGAGGTCAATTCATTCTACACAACACTGTAAGACAATTACTGTTTTAAAATGAATAGGCATAGGTTCAGAGATTTGGTGCTATGCTGAAATCCAATCCCCATCATAAGACACTAAGAGATGATGCCAGTGGAGAGTTTGTAGATTGACCCATTAGTGGGTTACCTCAACAACACAACAGGTCTGTTGGAAATGCCAGGTGTTGACCTCCTGCAAGCCAGGGCCTCTGGGATGTACCTGCTAACCCCACCCTAGGAACCTGTGAGTCCTGTGTGCCCTCATACTTACTGCTGTGTGCACACTGGACTGCAGCCCACAGGAACAGCTTCTTGACATATATGTGACACCTTGTGCTTCTCTGCTGTCGGAGACCAACAGGCTTTGGCCTGACTAGTAGGCCTGAGTTTCAGTTTCCCGGACCCAGTGCCTTGGGCCTCCCAATAATCAGATGGCCAGCTTGCGGTTTTGAGATATCTCGTTTGACGCACCTGCAGTTTCAAAGATATCCCGTTTGACGCCACCTACGGATTTAGGAAGATCTTGTGTTATCCTGTTGTGAGAACAATATGACATCTGGCAGGAACGTTAACCTTTTGGAACTCCCCCACCCCTGTCACCTCCCGCCTTAAGTGCTTTTTATATACCCAGAAATAAAGTTCTTTGGAGCTTGATCGGATTACCATCTTGCTCCCAAAGTATCTCGTGTCTCCTGTCTCTTTGTTTGGCAGTTCCCTCCTCGGACCCTCGTTGAATGTCCTGCGGACTAGGACCCTCTGCAAAGTTCCCACCAGCAAAAAGGTCCTCACCAGAACCAGCCTTCCTATCTCCCACCCTCCAAAAGCATGGGCAGAATAAACTTTTGGATGTTTTATATATATTAATATAATATATATTGCCTAGTCTGTGACATTCAGTTATAGCAATAGAAACAGACATTTATTGATTTACGTAAAATCATGTGACTATAAATCATTATAGATGAAGGCTGGAAGCCAATACCAGGGAATCTTCCACCACGGTGGCGAATGGTTGTTCTCTGCATGTGTGAAGGAAGGAAGGGCCATGCAACTTGTCTATGAGACAACCTGAGCAAGGGCTTAAAAAATGATCATCACTAAGACGCTCTTTGAGAAAGCTCCAACCCCTCCCCCCTAACAAACATGGGATTGCTGCTTCATATATTAGATCTTCCCTATAGCAGTCTGAGGGAATCCCACCTTGCTCTAGTTTCCTAACAGAATTCTCAACTCCTCAGAGACTCCAATGGGCATGTTCTGTCTCAGCCTGAGCTGCGGACGTCGCTAAAGGGCATTATGGGCAGCCTTTGGAACAGGAGTGTTCAGACATTCCCTGAAGCAGCAGGTGGATGAAGAAAACAGAGAGCAGAGAGGCCAGGTGGACTTCGACAAAGCATGCCAGTGCGGCCCTGAATCTATCTTTAAACTTGGAAGACTCTGCTAGGTGGGGGGAGCAAGGCAGGAAAAATGGCTGTGCTGTAGATATGTGTATGAGCAGTCTCTCGGTATGAACAAAGAGGTGGCTTGTCTCTAACGGTTGTTCCCCCGGACCCCACAAAGCATATCTTACTGTGGAAAGAACATGTTCTTGACTGGCCTTCTGTATCCACTTTAGGCTCCAAAAGCCAAAGTTTCAAGGTTTGTTTTTGTTATTATTTGGTGTGTGTGTATGTGTGTGTGTGTGTGTGTGTGTGTGTGTGTGTGTGTGTGTGTGTACATATATGTACTAGTGTATACAATCATGTGTGCACATGTGGAGCCCAGTGGTCTTCTCTTACCTTTTACCCTCTTTGTTGAGACAGAGTATTTTACTGAACCTGTAGCTTGCTGATTGGCTAGGCCAGCTGCCAGCAAATTCCTAGGATCTGGCTGTCTCTGCCTATTCCAGCCCTGGGGTTATAGGATGAGGTCTAAGAAACTCGGACCCTTATGCCAGTGTGGCAAGCCCACTGAGCCATCTTCCCAACCCTGTTATGACCTGTTTTTGTTGACCTTCAAACTGTACATTATGTGGAAGAGACAGCCTGCCATGTGGCACTCTTATTAAACACAGAAACATGCTTGCAGATTCCTCCTGATAGGAAGACATCAGAGAAAGCATTAGTTATGTGTCACTGGAGAAAGAGACAGTGCCAGAAGCATCAACCTACACTTTCCTCGCCTGAGTCATGGTTCAAACTTACCATTTCTGTATTTGTTCATCCACCAAACACAGTCTGAACCATACTAGGCCCAGACAGAGTGACTCTGAGAAATGCTGTCTATTAGAGTCACCACCAAGTGCCAAGGAAACATGGCAAAAAGTGTCGTGCATTACTGAAACAGCTTTTATCAAAACGTGATTTATTTTCTCATTGCCAACAAATACATTTAGTTAAGTGGCACAATCCCAGGGTCTCCCCTGGTGGGTCACTTATTGGTTTAAGTGTGACCAGGGACAACAGATAACAGTCTGTGTAATAGTGCCTCAGGTACACCCAGACTGCCACTGTCAGCCCCTCAGGGAGTGTGCACTCATGACTTTGACCTGGGCTATTATCCTTGGCGTTCTCCCTCAGTGTTTGATAGCGTTCTGTGGATAGTGGATAATGACAGCCTCCCAACGTTGGAAGAAGAAGACAACTTAGGCACGAAAAGCAAAGCTGCGAAGTCTTCCAGATCTGTGCTCTGTCAGGGTCACACGCGGTACTGAGAGTTCAACATGAGGCCAATGCAAATGGAGACATGTTACATGTTACAGGTATAACATCCACGAAGAATTCCGAAAGCAGTGTGAGCCAAAAGGATACAAAGTATCCCAGCAATAGTATTTATGCTGATTAAATGATGAAATAATGCTAATTTGGGGACATGTTAAGTGAACAAAATATACGATTAAGTCAGCCTCCTTGTACATTAACATTGTGATGTAGTTTCTGAAAAGATTGCGATTTGCAGAGACTGGGAGATAGTTCTGTTAGCAGTGTGCTTGCTATACAAGCATGAGGACCTGGGTTTGATCCCAGAGCACATGTGTCTAGATGTCAAGCTTAAGGAGACAGTGACTCTATCTGGTTTTGCTGATCTAGTCCCCGGAATCTGGCATGGTCCCCAGGTCTGAGAAGCACTGCGTCGCAGGTCTCTGAGGGATAAGGGAAAACATGGGTGAACAGATGAAGAGGAGTTATCTTGAGGACCAGTTCTACTCCTTCATCATACTGCCCTAAGGTCTGAGAGGAAAGCGGGAGGTGTGAAACAGCCTACTCAACTGAGAGTCGTCGT
>CM052719.1:33945823-33987164 GCA_028551405.1 Uromys caudimaculatus
GTTGAGTGACCTGAAGGTTAGAGAGACTGCCAAAGTCCAGAAGCTTCAGCATCTCCTTGGTGTCAGGATCTACCTCAATGATCTCCTGATCTAGGGCTGAGACCTCAGGAACATAATTATCTCTCCTCTCTCTCTCTTCTTCCTGCAACTTGATAGAGATACCTCTCACAGGACCTCTCTGAATCCGCTTCATCAGATGTGTGACATAGCCGGCTATCTTGTTCCTAAGTTTCTTGCTGGGGATAATGGCGATCTCCTTGCACACACGCTTGTTGGTGTGGAAGTCATTACCCAGGCGCGTGTAGTACTTCTCGATGATGACCCGGGCCGCCTTCTTCACAGTCTTGGTGCGAATGCGGCCCATGTTGGCGGGTCTCGGTAAAAGAGTACTTCCTTATCTTGAGGTGACATGAAGATTTTTCATGTACTCCCTTATCTTGAGGTGACATGAAGATTTTAATTAGTTAATGTAAAAAACAAAAGAGGTTGTAAATCCTTGATCTTTCCAACCCTCTGCAAGGTCATTTAAGGGACACATTCTTATCTATCCCTAATTTCTTGACAACCGTTTTGTTTGCTGTTCCCCTCCTCAGCTAGATGTAATTAGATGTGGGCTTAGGAGCCTAGAGTTTAGTGTCAGACTGCTTATATAAAAATCTATGGCTTATGTATAGGCTTAAGAAATTCAAATCCTGCTGGGCAGTGGTGGTGCACGCCTTTAATCCCAGCACTTGGGAGGCAGAGGCAGGTGGATTTCTGAGTTTGAGGCCAGCCTGGTCTACAGAGTGAGTTCCAGGACAGCCAGGGCTACACAGAGAAACCCTGTCTCAAAAAACCAAAAAAAAAAAAAAAAAAAAAAAAAAAAAATTCAAATCCCTAGCTTTTTTTTTTTTTTTTAAATCAGCTACGTGAATCTAAAACTGCATTGCATCCAATCAGAATTATTAGAGGCACTATTATTTTATGCAAATCTGACAAAGGAAATAGGTGTTGCCCACTTTAATTACCATGCACTATCAGCCAGAAGACACACACTGTATCAGTTAGCTTTTGCTGTGTAACAAATCACACCAAAACTTAGTTTAAAACAACAGACATTTATTACTTCATTATTCTGTGGGTTAGTGCTTGGGCTCTACTCAGGTCAAGTGGTTCCTTACTGGTCTCTCCTGGGCTTATTCAAGCAGATGCTACCAGATATAGGCTTATCCGGGGCAGATGTTCTGGAATGTTCTCTACCTGTTTGATGGTTAGCAGACCATTTGCTGAAGTCCTTCTGTTCTCCATGTGGCCATTCCAACAGCTGAAGCATGCTCAAATGGTGATTTCAGAGCTCCAAACAGAGCACAGAGGATAAGTGTCATTATACAATCTTCAAACCTTTGCTATGTCCCTGTTTGTAAAACTAAGTGACACAATCAATTAAAAATCTGTATAGCAAAGGACTAAACAAACAGCAAGAGGCATCAGAGTGGCATTTTGCAAACCACACATCCTGATCCCATGGGTATTAAACTCAGAAAAATCGATACCCAAGAGTGTACAGACTATAGTAATAGTGCTTACCTCAAAGGCTTGCTCAGTGAGACAGTGTTTCTGAAGCACCCAGCACAGTGCTTGCTTCCTGTAGGATGCTCTGTAAATACCGTACTCTATTGCTCCTTTGGGGGAGGACTTTGACACTGTGCACCTTCCTCATTTCCCCTCCTATCCCTAAATCATGTGACACTTTCCCCACAACATGCTAATTTCCAGGGCTATGCTGCTGGTCACTCCAGACACATTGCTTTATTTGTGTGTGGCAGGTCGTCATCTTGCTACTTCTAGCCTATAGGCTCACTTTGGGGCTTGTTCACAGTATATTTTGGTGATAGTCTGAGTCTAGATACTTTCTGCCCCCAAGCCCTTGCAGGGCCTGATGCTTCATCTGGTATTTATGTAATCAAACTGCCAAGTCATCTCCAATTAAACTGCTTCTCACCCCGTCCCCCAAATACAAGCTCTTTTGCCTGTAGGTGTGCCTGCAGCACTTTATTATGAGGCTAGTGTAGAACTTGTCATGTTGAATTGTGATCACATGTGTGTATAGCATACACACATATAGAATCCACCTAATTTCTGTTATTCAGAGCTACCTAACATCACACCTAGTTGGTAGCAGGGAACATTCTAGAAATACTGTAAATGCATAAATGAATAAAACCAGAATTCTTTATCTCTGTCTTCTATGCAGGAAGACTGGTGACCTAGAAATCTAGATCAAAGTTGGATATAGTCCTTAATTCATCAGTGACGTTTCTGACACTACTCCTGGAGTCTCAGATCTCCGGACTTCACTCCCCACATTACAACACAGCTCACTGCCAAGCTACAGAGATGGCAATCAGGCCCAGTTCTGTCCCCGTGGCCTATCTAACACCACACACCCCAAAACATATATACAAATGCACACACTAATATTTCAAGCTTCTCTGAGTTGAATATGGCTCTAAATACAATGAAGAGTGAGTAGGACTTGGGACATGATTTTTTAAAAGAATCCCTGAGGGAGGCTACTAGAGCACACCAGAGTTGGCATATCAGCTTGGAGGAATGCTGCACTGTGGGCAAGCAGAGACACGTGCTGTCTTCCTTCACCATCACACCACCTTCTTCTTCCCTCCTCTTCTTCTTTTCTTTTCTTCCTTCTTCCTCTTCCTCTTCCTCTTCCTCTTCCTCTTCTTCTTCTTCCTCCTCCTCCTCCTCCTCCTCCTCTTCCTCCTCCTCCTCCTCTTCCTCCTCCTCCTCTTCCTTTTCTCTTCTTCCTCCTTTTCTTCCTCCTCCTCCTTTCTCCTTCCTCTTCTTTTCTTCTTCCCAATGCACTAGAACACAGCCACAAGATTAGGCACAGCCCAAGTCTTCTTTACCTACTAAAAGTTGTGAGCCTCCCTGAGAATCTGAAGAAAAACTCAGAACTGTTGTAGAAAATATTTAATCTCAGTCATTTGGTCATTCAGGTCCCAGATAAAAGACACACAGTTTTAATATTTATAGTAAGCCTTAAACAGCACTAGAGCTCAGCAGATATCTACCCTATACACTATTAGTTTTTACCTATCAATCAATAACCCACGTTATGACTTACCATGTTTTGCGTGGACCATTCTTACTCTAACTGGCAGGCCCACATGGCCAGTTCTTACAGTCCCTTACCCCAGGTGCCTTCCTTTCCTTCCTCCTCGTGGTCTCTCCTCAGACCCCAAGCCTGGGAACCCAAATTATTCCTATCTCTCCTCTGCCCAGCTACAGGCTGTAGGCATCTTTATTCACAAGCAAGGATAACTTAGAGGGCAAGGTCACATAGCATCATGTGTGTATGTATAGATTCTCTCATCCCTGAGGGCAGTCAGGCCTGGGGGACTAGTATTTAGCATCACAATACATAGCAAAAGATCAAACCTCAACATAGAACCCCTCCTTATAAACGTTTACAATATGAACCCTTTGGGGTTCTTGGGTTCCTAGTTAAGGCCCTTGATAAATTCGAATAGGCATTGATAAAGATCTAAGTTCAAGGCTGCAAGGCTGCATTCCTCTTTTGCATCCTCTGACTAATCTTTCTGCACCCTGATTTTCACATCTGGAAATATGTATAATGACAGCTGTCACTGTGGGTTGTCGAGTGCCTGGCACATAAGATGCTTGGGTGGATCCTCGCCATCCCAGGCTCCAAGACATGCTATAGTCACCCACAGTTTCTTGTAATCAGTAATGGGTTAAAAGCTACATTTCAAATTTTGGATTGAATATATTCACTTAAAAAATATTTATCAAGCATTTACTATGTGGTGGCCACAGTGGTAGATGCTGTCATATAAAGGTATGTGCATGTATTTCTAAGCACCTGGTCCTTGCCATGAAAAGTGTCCTGAACACAATAGAAGAATTCAGAGGCTCACAGTGTGATGGCCTAGTGCCCATTTATCATTATAGTGCAATCTCTCCTAAAATTTTTCAGCACAAAACATTTTTCCTAATTAGCTCACTAACAAGACATTGTTGACACATCACTCTGGCCACATGATCAAAGTCTGGCTCTTGTCTGGCTCCCACATATCTCTGAGCAAACATTCTTTTCCTTGACTATTAAAATCAATATAAATTCAAAGGTAGTCAAAATTAAATAGAATGCATTTAGTCTTAATGTATTTACCTTTTATTTTGATTGTAAATTAGTTCGATGGGATAAACATTGATGTAGGTTTAGGTTTTTCACAACCTTCTTTACCAAGGGTTCTTAAACGCTTTAGCCTCCCTTCTAGCCCGCCACCTGCCAGAGGTAATACAAAGGAAAGGTTAATAGGGCAAAGGGGTTGTAAATTTGTTTAGAAATAGTTCTTTTGGGTGATTCCAATCTTTGTCAGGATATCGTCAGTTCAGTTCACATGAATCAGCAACAGATGTTTGATCCGGAAGAAACGGCAAGGCTCTGCCAATCAGCCAAAATCTGAGGAAGTGGCAGGAAGCCACTAGACATCATCAGAATTTTTTCGGTGCATTTCTCTTTACGAAATCACAACAATGATCAGAGAAGCAGGCAAAGTGAACCAGTGCCAGCAAAGTCCAACGAAGACCAGCGAAGAGTGGCAAGGCAGACCAATGCCACAGCATGGCCCACTCTGTTGGTTCCAAACATCATGTGTCCTTTCAAGCATCTGCTTCAGGAAAACATCACAAGTCCCTTTTCCAGGCAGCTTCCAGGAAAACATCACATGTCTGTTCTCAAGAAAACATCCTCCCACATGTCTGCTTCAGCAACACATCTCTCATAAGACAATTTCCAGAAAGACATCCCATGACACAACTGAGTCTCCAAAGAAACCAGAAATTTCCACTTCACACTGATGCTTTCAATGAATAAAATCAGTTATAATATTTACTCTGGGAAGCTGAAGAGTATTTAGATGTGTTTGGGGGACACTGATTTTGTTTTATGTTGTCTTAAATTTCTTTTTATAAACAATACGCTAGTCGGGCATTCTTTACATCGTTCTTCACTTAAAACATAAGCGGCTAATGGAGTTCTGGTCATTTGGACTCACATCTCATCTGCTTCTGTGAGCTCTTCTCTCAGCTAACCAGAATGTGCTAAGATCCCAGAAGCTAGCGTGTTGGAAATCATCTGAAGAGATTAAATAGCATGAATGCCCATAAGTCTCCACCTCCTCAGTTATTTCCACTGTAGAACCACGTGCTACAGCCGTCCAATTATTCTTATATTCAACCAAACCCGCACACATGCTGTGTAGAAAGGATAGTCCAGGCCGAGCGTGGGGCCCAGAGGCATAATGCTCGCTCAGTACTTAGAGGTGGGCAGGGGTGTGCAGATCAGTCAAGAAGCTTAGAGGGACTAATTGTGACAGAAGGAGAGTGACATTCAGCACCAGCCAGCAGGGATAAGGGATAGACTCTGGGGGGGGGGGGGGGTGGTGGAATAGAATGAGATTTTGAGGTTTAGATGAGGGAGGGATCGAGCTCCATGATAAACAGCCATCTTCTTAACTGAGTGGTGTGCAAGGTCTCAGGTTGGTATGTTTAAAGCAGAGGGGGGAAGGCTGGGAAGGGTAAAGCATAGGAAGAGGAGGTCTGGGCAAATGGGAGAGCAAACAGCAAAGCCGAGTCACATCTAAGAAACACCAAGATCATCAATAGAATGTGATAGAGTGCCCGTGAAAAGGGTAGGAGAAGACGCCAGCCCTCCTGTGTGGGCTGTTCCCCCTTACCTCGGAGTTGCAGGCACTATGCAAGCCTCTAGAAACGCAACCATGAGCTGGCCACATCTCCAGGGAGCTAATCATTCTTCTATTAGATACAGGAGAATGTCAAACATATTTCCAGCCATCAGTGGTATTCCTATTGCTCCGTATCTTGCCATCTTTCATCCAACTCTCTAGCCGGCCAAACTTTAGGCTCAGGATGTTTGCTTGCTCTGGGGGGGGGGGGGGTTGGTTCTTGTATCACACCACTCCCCTAACCTTCCTTAGCTGTCATATTCCAATCAAACACTCCATTCAGCAGGCAATCGCTAATACTTCCAGCCAAAAGAAGTCTCTGCCACTCCATGTTACTCATCTGTTTGCCCCTCCCTCTCTAGCTAGCGCTTGCTTCCATTTATCACATTCATTGATTCTGCGTGTAAACAGTGGCTGGCAGGGGGCCTGGGTTTACAACACCTCTTCTGCTGTCACAGTCAGGTCTGCCATCTGAAGGGACTAACTCAAAGACCAGTGGAAGCGTTACCATTTGAGATTTACCTACCCTGAAATGAATGATTTATGTTAACAAAAAATAAATAAAAGGAGAAGAGAAAAATGGGTAAAATTGCGGGTAAAGAGAGACTCAAAGAAGCCAAGATGTAGTCAACTGAAAATGGAGTCTATTACTTTCTCCTTGTAGACAGGAAAGCATAGCCTGGAAGATACTAATCTCGAGGACCTAGAAGACCCAGTTGCTACAGAGCAGTGGTTCTCAACCTTCCTAATGCTGCGACCCTCTAATACGGTTCCTGTTGTAGTGAATCTCAACCATACAATTATTTCCATTGCCGTCATAACTGCAATTTTGCTACTGCTAGGAATCGTAAATATATTTCCCGATGATCTTAGGCAACCCTGTGGAAGGGTCGTTCAATCCCCCCCTCCCCAAGAGGTCATGACCCACAGGTTAAGAACCGCTGCTTTGGAAGCGGTTGGTGTGAGGGTTGCCTCACCAGCATTGGACAAGGAGCCTCGGATTCCACAGGAAGGCCAGAGACACCCAGGGAAAGTCCTTATTACTTGCTGAGTCAGCTTGAGTAGACTTGTGACTAGAGGGAATGAATCATCTCCCAAGAATGTAGGCCTCTGTGGTTGTAAAGCCCATGGTCTAGAAGCAGATCTTGAATTCCAAGAATGTCTTGCCCTCTCTTACACCTGACTCTGTCCTTCAGTTTTCTGTTCTACAAAAGAGGACCAGTGGTGGCCCCACCTCCTAGGGTTATGAGCATTATAGCTTACTAATAGTATCACATAGTAAATGATATGTTGTTAGAGGTATTCTGGCAATAATTGTCCCTCAGATTGAAGGCAATATTAGAAAACCTTCCACTTAATGCTGGGAGCAAACCCTTCGGTGCTTGGATGACGGGCCTCGGCAATAGGGAAATAGTATGCAGCTGGTGAACCTGGGAACAATTATGTTGACTCTTTCTTCCATTCAAAATGTTAGCATGATCTACATCTCAACTTAGTCACACTGACCAGGTCTGAGTCCTGAGCAACAGTGACCATTCTAACGTTTGACCTTTTAAAAGATTATCTTAAAGCTTTGGAGTAGATTTAAGATTTTTTATGGCGTTTTGGAGGGGACATGTGTACATGGTGCACGTGTAGAAATGGGACTCACAATCCTGAGGATTGAGAATTGCACATCATTTGTGACATGCATGTGCCTTTTACCCAATGAGCCATCTTACTGGCCTTGCATTGGTCTTTGGAAGCCCCTAAAAGGTCATCTCAAGGGATTTATCTGCAGAGCCAAGGCTGAGCAGGGCAGACAAGCCTTTAAAACTTGGCAGGTGGACACCATCTTTGAGCAACGTCTAGTCTTCTTGTCACTCTAACCACACTGGGGCCTGGGCTGTCCAGAGAAGTCTCATGGCCAGGACATTTCAAAAGTCTAGTACTCCTAGCCAAGGACTGTGGCGAAACTTGGTGTGGGGACCATGGTGAAACTGGATTAAAGGTGATCGTGTATATCTGTGCTAAAGAAAGATGGGAATTCTTCAGCTACCATGGTTCCACCGAGCAGAGAGGCAAGCAGAGAGGCCAGGCCAAGGACTCAGCTGGGAAGAATGTTAAGGATGGAAGAGCTAAAGGGCACCTGCTACATTCCAAAGCACCACATTATCAGGGTTCAGGAGACTTTCAGATTTACCCTTTGCCCTACCTCAGATTCGTTGTGAAACTAGAGGGCAGTTTGGGTGACCTTAGTGGCTTTTGCTTGCTGACAGCCATGCTCTTGGACCTGAGGGAGGCCACGCCTACCTTGCGGCTTTAGAGGGAGAGGCGGAGTCAGCAGGACTGGGCGGGACCTGAAGAACTGGGCCTTGAGGGGCGGGGCGAACGACCAAGGAGGCGTGACTGCAGGGGAAGCACTGGAGCCGATGGGCGTGGCCTGAGAGGAGCGGCGGGTCTGAGGGGCGGGGCTTGAGAGGCGGGAATGGCGCCGATGGGGCGGGACCTGAGAGGAGCGGTGGGTGTGATGGGGCGGGACAGGCTCGACTTGTGCGAGAGGAGGGGCGGAGCTGGCGAGGGGGAGTGGGCGCGCTAAGAGATGGAGCGGGGAGGAGCCTGCGGACGGGGCGGGGCGGCACGGCGCGGCACGCGCACTACCAGCCGCCCGGCCCTGCTGCTGCAACGCCGGTGGCGCAGCCAAGAGAGCAGCTGCGGCCGCGACTCCTTAAATAGCATCGCAACCCGGCGCGGGGCAGTTCGTGGATTGCAGTGACAGCCGCCTGCGGAGCAGCCGGGGCAGCGGAGGAGGTGAGTGCGCCAGCCACGAGGGGCCGCGTGTCGGCCAAGGCGACCCTAGCCGGGCCGAGACTGGAGAGCCGCCCCGTGGCTCTGCGGGACGTTCCGCTTTTCCGGCCTGGGCTCCACGGCCTCGTTTCCCTCGGCTTCGGGAGGCTCCGGGGCCGCTCCTGCGGCCGCCGCTTCCGGTGCCGGAGCCGGGGTTCCCCCGCGGGCCGTGCGCGCGCGGGGCTGGTGCACCGCGGAGTCAGGACGTTCCTCGCTGCACCGGTCCCTGGCTGGTGTGGCGGCTGGCACCTTTCCTGCCTGGCTCAGGTGCCCAGAGGTGGTCCTGCTTGCTGGGGACCCTGGCGTCTCCGCCACCGCATCCTTCGTACCCCAGAGGCGGGGATTGTGAGGCGCGCACTCACCGCGCGTGGACACGGACTGTCCCGGTGCCGCTCTGTGACGTGCCCCTGCGCCGAGCGTTCGAGGAGGGTCAGAGGCAGCGCTCAGAGCCCGATGTCATAAGTAGAAATTCTCGCGGTGTCTCCAAGAGGAGCTCCCAGAGCCACTACACACAGTGGTGATGGAGTCATGGATTTAAGGCAATCTGGCTTTTAATTTTTTTTTTTAAATTAGGGAGCAAAAATGATATTTATCACCTTGAAACGTAGACCCCGAGTGTTGGTACAGGACTTAAAAGAACACATGGATTAGAATCTAGAGAAAGAAGCTCCATCTAATCAGTGCATTATGCCCGAGCTTACAGACCATCTTTCCACCCCGCTCAAGCTCATGGTTATGGAGCCTAGTTAAGAATGGCCATTATGAAAATGCTTCATCTTGGAACTGTGAGTATCCATCTGTCCTCTTCCCTTTAAGGACTTGACATTTGATTATGTTTCTGGTATACACATTTCAAAACGTAATCTGTAGTTATCCCAATGAAAATTATTAGCATAAATCAGAAATCATCCAAACCCTTCTAGTTCACCAAAGTTAAGAAATGACGGTCTGCAATGGGCCTGGTTAAGAATGTGGAGCAGCTAAAAGGAACCATCAGCTTGGAGCAACACGATGAGGTGTAACAAGAACAGAAAACAGACAGGGCCAGATCCTGGGAGATGTTCTTTCTTATAGTTCAGCTGAAGGAAATCCTTTTCTGGTGGGAGGCTGGTTCTTTGTGAAAGGTCTGCATTGAGATCTTGAGCTAACATTATATACCTGGGGAAGGTTAAAAAAAAAAAAAAAAAAGCAACACACCTTATTCACTCACCTCTTCTAAATTTACGGTAAACAGATAAAACTTAAAACAAAAACAAAAAACCCCTCCCCATCCATGATTCTAAGCATTTTGACATATTTCCTTCCTGTCTTTGTTATTTATATTTTATCAGTGTTTCATTATTATTACAGCCTGACTGAAATCACTAGGCCTTGGAAATTTTGACATTTAACACGTGGCATCTGACAAATGCAGGTGGGGACAGGTTATCTACACCATACAAGTACCTTTCAGCTACTCAAAGTGTGGAATCACCAAATGCAAGCCAACATGTCACGGTGTTGTGAATTAATGTCTTTAGTACAGCTTTAGTTTGGACATGGCTATCTAGAGCTATGGGATTCTGTTTGGAGTAAGGGCCTCAGGAAAGATCAGGTGGTTTAGTCATTTACCTGTAGAGATTTTGTCTTTCTCCCTGCGGCGTTGTTGTTATTGTTCTCAGACTGTAGGATGCCTACCGTAACTTCTGGACCTTTATCCTCAATCTTTTTAAGAGTCATTTTGTTTCTAAGCTCACTTTCATTTGATGGGTAAGCTTGCCATCCATTGCTCTTTTGCGTGTACTATCTCTCCTGACTAAATTCAATTTGAGTCACACCGTTAGAAATGCCTTATAGACGGGCTTGTTTACATGATGCAGCGTGCACAGCTTTCGTGCAGCAAAATGGGAAGATCTTGCTTTAAGGCAGCTCACAGTGTGAGTTTCTTGAACCCTCTTTAAGCCTGACTGTTCCACCCAGATAGCTTAAGATGTCTGAGTTCCTAGTGAAGGTCTTCAGTCGGAATTAGTGCTTAGACATGCACTTGAGGGTCATGATGTACCTTTGCATTGGTGCCTGGAGGTGGTTCTCAGTGCACAGAGGTGTTCTGAAACTGCTCTTCTTGAGTTTAAGTTTCTGATACTTCGAGGGGCTTCTGAGAGCTTGAGAGAAATGCCAGGCCTACAATAGTAGCTGAACTTGAGGACCGAGGAAGTAGAGGCGGTTTGATCAGTGTTTGTGATGGTACATACACTGAGATTCTCCTCTTCCCAAACAGCTGAATGTCAAGTTCTGAGGAATTTTAGTTTGTGAAATCCCAGGGCCAAGGGAAAGAAAGTGACCAATGAATAAGTTAATTTTTCTACTTTGTCTATCCTGATGTTTATAGTTTCTTAGTCGTTGGAAGCAGTCATGTTTGTCAGTTATAAACTTTGAGGAGTCAAGGTGAGGAGAGCTAGAGTGGTCCTTTTTTTGTTTCTTGACTGGCTAGGAGGAGGAGTGCCACTTTAACCTGGAGATTTGTGAGGGCTTTACTCCCTAAGGAGAGTAGGAGCCTGGAGAACAGCATACGTCCTATATCTTAAGTCTGAGATTTCAAAACCAGTGGTTTAATGCACATAGGAGCCTGGGTTAGTTCTCTTTATGAATTATTTGCTAGTCTTCAAGTTTTAAGTAAAAAATATGAGAGCTGTCTAATATCTAAATTATAGTTTTACTTTTTCATGTTATAAAAGTAGTATGTACTTGTTATAAAAAAATCCAGGACATATAAAAATGAAAAGTCTTTAAGAGATTACATTGGGGTTTATTTTCTTCAAGTTGATTTATAGGTAAATTGAAAAAATAATTTTAAGGCATATATTTTCATTTGAGGTTGAACATTTTGACAATTCTTTTTTTTTTTAATTAAACTTTATTTTTTTATTTATATGTCTGGATTTTCTGCTTCCATATATGTCTGTATACCATATGCATGCAGTGCCTGCAGAGTATAGAAGAGGGCCTTGGATCCCTTGGGACTGGAATTACTGATGGTTGGGGGCTGCTGTGGGGATGCTAGGAATTGAACTCAGGTCCTCTGGAAGAGCAACTGGTGCTCTTACCTGCTGAGCCATCTCTCCAGACTGACAATTCACTTTTAATCACCTCAGTTATGTAGTGATCTCCTCAGATTTGTTCCCATATTTTGAAGACTTTTAATTTATTCATTACTCTCTTTTTGTTGTTTATTTCAGAACAGTTTACCAAACCCTTTTCTCTAATTAAAACATACGTGTTTAGAATTAAGCATGTCCTTTTTAAAAAGCTCTTATGATTTTGTAACTTACTTGAACATTACTGAGCTGGTTTTAATGGACTTTGGGGTTTGTGTATTTGAGTAAAAAGCTGTTGAAATAAGGGTTTCATGGTTTGGAAAGATAATGGGAAGAAGTTAGGGCATCCAAAAAGTGTGGCTTGCCTTTTAGAGCATTTCCACATTTTGGGTGTGACTTCTGATAAATATATTATCTACCCATTTGCAGGGTTTTGGCTGCTGTAGAAATTAGCACTCTCCACTCAGGCTTGTTATAGGTGAAATGCCTGTGGGCACAGAGGTCAGAACACCATTGATTAAGCAGAATCAGGAGAAAGCTGCAGCAGGATTACATTGTTACTTACGCGGTCCCTCATCTGGGATGCAGTAGAGGTTATGTTCAGGGTGCTTCCCATAGTCCCCCAGGAGCCCTGTGAGGCAGGTACTACTTTAGACTATGACAGTGGCTCTCAACCTTCCTGACGCTGCGACCCTTTAATACAGTTCCTCATGTTGTGGTGACCCCAACCATAAATGTATTTTCATTGCTAGTTCATAACTGTAATTTTGCTACTGTTATGAATCATGTAAAGATCTGTGTTTTCTGTGGTTTTAGGTGACCCCTGTGAAAGGGTCATTTGACCCTAAAGGGGGGTCCTGACCCACAGGTTGAGAACCACTACTCTGCGATTTGGAGATTAAGTTGCCCAAGGCAGGATTTGAGTCTAGGCTGCCTGGCTTTGGGGCAAGTGCTTCCTCTTATGTCCCTCTGGAGCTAGATTTCTCAGGCCTGGACAGTTCCTTGACTTTTCTTTATCTCGTTTATACTCCACCATGAATTTTCTCTTCATAACACCTGAGTTCGGAGGGCATAGTTCAGTGTGAGAATTAAAAACTAAAAGGCCTCATCTGCCTTTGAAGTAGGTCTCGGAAGCCTGGAGCACAGTTGGGGTGAATGATCAACACACCAAGTGTTGAGGAGACCACAGGCGGGAACAAGGCCCTAACTTAGTACAGACTGTGGAGCCAAAACAAATTAGTAGGAGATTCACCTCACTGTGACACATGGATTTGCTCTCTGCTGTGGATTGGGGAAACACTTGTTCCTCCTTCCTGGCGTGATCTAGTGATATGTTGAGAGCATTCAGTAGACCAGAGGACGGACTCCTCTGTCTTCAGAGTTTGTAGGCACTGTGGTATTGCCTGGTGATTCTGACTGAGTTGTTTTCCTGGTAAAAGTACAGAACTAGAAGCCGTGGGCTAATGTAACAGGGCTGCAGTGGGTGAAATAGGGAGGATTGAGTGTGGGTAGGATCCACTCACAGTCATTTCTGTCTCTTGGCACCTCAGAGTCCCTTCAGACAAACCCCGACCTCTGAAATAGCCTAGCTCCCTCATCTCACTGATGTAACTGTTGAGAGAGAGAGGATGGCCAGTCAAGCTTGCACAACCTGCCTTCCCCTCTGACCATCACACGCACAGAGTTTGTTACACAACCTGCCTTCCCCTCTGACCATCACACACACAGAGTTTGTTCCCGGGCCCTGTGCCTGTTGGAGGAGTGACTGGTCCTCAGTGTTGTCCTTGACTTAATGTCCTAAGACTCAGGTAGTCAGCAGGTTTCTGCTTACTGTAATCTACTCTCTGCCCAACATTTCCCAGCATGCACCTGTTTCTTTCTTGCATTCTTAGTATTTACGTTCACAGTCTGTTATCTCAGTTTAGACAGCAGAAGCACTTGTTAAAAAGGAAAACTGAAAACCAAAGAAACAAATCTAGGCATGGTAGCATCTGTAATCCCAGCACATGGGAGACTAAGGCAGGAGAGTCACTTTGAGTTTGAGGTTAGGCTGGGCTACATTTCAGGCTAGCACATACTAGAGACGAGACTACCCTCTCTCAAAAATGAAAAAAGAGGAGGAGGCGGAGGGGTGGTGATATTAGCTTAAGAAAGAAGAGCTTAACTTTTTTTCTGAAGCAGAACTTCAGAGCAGACATCATCAGAGTCCCCAGTCTTTCTTTAGCCTTTCAAGGTCTTCTGCAGCCCGGCTCCAGTTGCTATTTCCCCTGCTCATCTGAAAGCCCTATGGATTGGAACATCAGACCGTGCAGCCATGGAGCTAAAGGAGCTACGCACTCTGAGACTCTGAGCTCTCCAGGGGCTGAGTTGCTGGCCTGTACCCTGGAAGGGGTTCAGGCCTCCGTGGCCTGTGTCGACATGGGTCTTGCTCTAATGCTGATCACTTTCTCAGCCTCTTTCCTCGGTGCTGTTGCCCAGAGGTACTTTTCTGAGTGTGACTCTCTCCCTTTTCAGTGTCTCTCATACACTGGAACCTTGGGTTCTCTGACAGTCAGCTAGCTAGGAAGCACCAGCAACCAAACTAGTGACTAAAAATTTAAAGTACGCCTATACCAGTTAAAAAATGGTTGTGATCCCAAATGCCCTAACCACTAATCCTGACACTAGAATCCTTTTCACTGGTCACTTAGTATTCTGTTTAGCATCCTGGCTCTGACTTGTGTGTGTCTTAGTGTGTGCGTATATACATTTCTTCCTCTTAGGAGCGCTTGAACCATACTGTAAGCTCCAGGTAAGAGGAAGACCTAGTCATTGTCATTTCCATATTTTCAGGAATCTTCCTGGGCCCTGGACTGGTCCAAAGATGACTGAAATTAGGTATTGTCCTTGACTTGTGTCCCCAAACCCAATCAGTGGGCAGAGTCTGTTTATTCTCATGTACTTGCTGAATAATGTCACCAGTGGGCACCTGGTCCTTGCTTTGATTCTTAGTACCACCAACCAAGTCTAGATTCTGCCACCTCCACATAGACAGCGATGGCTCAAAGTTAAGATGCAAAGGACGCTGGGAGGAAGGGATAATGGCTTTTCTGGAAATAAAGTTCTGATCAGATCCTCCCTGAGCAGACGTGGCCAGGAATCTTCCACGGTCAGGCCCCAGGTTCAAGTCTGTCTGTTAGAGGCTTCCTTCCTTGTCTAGCGTGACCTCAGCCCACTGTTCCCAGCATTTCATACAATGCCTTACTCCTAGTTGGCCCTTCCTGGTGTCGGGATGACTGGCTGAAGCTGGGAGACATTAAGGCAGTGTCCCCTGACAGTAACACACAGTGTCTCCGCTGCTAGGCTAGATCTTAGCAGCTAGGATCCAGGGGTTGAAAATCTTCAGACCAAAACACGTGCCTCCTGGAAGTGAACCTTGGGTCTAAGAGTATAGCTCAGGGTTTTTTTCCTTGTAGTTCAGTGTAGATGAGACACAGCTGGTTCTGGGTTTCTCAGGATGTGGGAGGGAGATTAGTGTTGAATTCTAGATAATCTTATATAACTGTGCTAGAGCCTACTTACCTGGTATTCCTACTTTAAGGTGTGTCTTGTTTCTGTGCCAGGAGTACACTGGTCAAATAGGTCTCTGTTCCTGCTGTAACACAGTCTCCCACATTGTACCTCAGACAAGCCGTGAGACATTCTAGCATGTAGAGCCAACAGGGACCTTGTGTGTTACCAGTCCAGCGAGACACGCCATAGAGGACAGATCCAAAATCCAGAGTCCTCCAGAGCCCTGGCTTAGCCTCTGAGGACAGTGACAGTCTGTTGTTGTTTCCTGACATGACTTGGAGATGAATTTGGGGTTGCAGAATGAATGTAAGTAAGGTAAGGATCCTTGCCCATTGGAGGTAGAGGCTAAAGCCGTGGGATTCCCGGCCCAGGACAGATTTCCCCCTACGTGGCCAGCCTCTGAGGCAACTCTGGCAGAAACAGTTGAGCCTCACCAGGCAGGTGCCAGAGAGGCTGCTGAAGGTTCTCCAGAGACTGAGAGTGGTTTCTGATAGTGGTTACATTCACCCTTGGTTGGTTGTTGGAGGGGGGTGACGGTGCAGGTAGATCACAAATTAAGATTCACAATGTAAATATTAGAACTATTAGCGATATCTTGTCTTTCTTTAAATCTATGTTTGCTTCATTGGCCATAAGACATTTTGGAGCATGTAGGTATTGTTTATGAATGAAAGCATGTACATATTACAGGTGCATTTATTCGTCACCAGTTGGGATGTGTTAGAGGTATAGTGAACCAGAATGTTGTCCCCTTCTCTACTGTCAGCATGGCAGTAGATCTCTGAGGGCTACTTTTTAAAAAGGTGGCCCAGTTTGTCAGAGGGGGATATAAACTAAAACTTCTCTGAAAATAAGTTCTGATCCACGTCAGATAATGCACCTGACTTCAGGCGAGTTAGTAAAAGCCAGAGTGTGTTTTGGTTTTGTTCTGCTGATTTTTTTCAATGTGGAAGCCTTAATTAGACAGGTCCTTTATTTTCTCTCTGGTTCACAGCCATGTCTCCCGAGGCGTGGGCTGAGTTGGGACATAGTGGGTATGCAGAGAATATTTGCTAACGGAGTACATGGACTTGTGTCTTGCATGGAAATTAAATGTTGTGCTGGACTGCCTGCTCCGAGTCAACATTTAACTTGGCTCCCTTTGTTTAGATCTTTGGGCCGTTGGCAGGATACACTACGTGCGTGGATTAGGCTCGCTGCCGCCTCACAAATAGTTTCCTAATGTATAGAGTCAGAACTGTTGGCACCTCAGAGTGTCTCCTGAATGACAGGATGTGTGGGATTTGCTTTAAAATCCATTGGGGGGGGAACGCATGATGAAACAATATTAGCAAAATGTTAGCTGCAATTGAAGCCGACAGAAGGGTCAAGGGTACGTGGTAATTTTATTGTACTTCATGGACTATTGAATAGATTTGGGGACCTTAGTGGCAAGAATTTAAACTAAATATAATGGGAATGTAAAGATCCCCAAACTAATGTAACTTGGTTATTTCAAGCAGATAACAACCCAAGTTGGCATTTATTTTTGTTGTTGTTTTTCCTGTCCTTTATAAAGTAGGTCATTGTTCTGTAACCTTCCGTAACTAAGATTTGTTTTGTTTTTAGCTTCCCTAAGCGAGTCACCTCTTCTTGTGGTTACCTGAACTCGGCGTAATTTTAGCTAGTGTCCCGTGGTGTCACGGATACCTCTCCTTGCCTCCTCAGACAATGGGCAAAATCTTGCTTAACCTGCCCTCGGTTTCACCTGTTGATTTCTCTAACTTCACTGCCTTCCACAAAGGTGCAGGGGCCCTTTACAGGTTCCTGTCCGTTCTGAAGAGCCCTACAACTTACAAATATTTTAAAGGGTCCATTTGTTTTTACTTTTTAAGTCACCTGTTGAGGTCTGGCAAAACTAAAGGGTGACTTCTCTAACCTTATGTGTGTGTGTGTGTTTTGTATTCAGTCTGAGACTCACGCTTTGTAGGGCTAAGCCATTTCTCTAGTTGACAGTTACTCTGAAGCCTTATTCTATTTTAAGAGGTGTAAGTAACCCTATCCAACCTGTGCCCTCTTGAGCCTTCTTATCCAGGTCACTGCTATTTGATAGCTGCGACCTCTGAGTCACTGGGCCCTGTGGGCTCCTTGAGGACAAGGCCAGAATCTGTTCTCTCTTCCATATTGACCTAGGCCCCCTGCAAGGACATGGCTGACTCTTTAAGTATTCTGGAGGGAAGATGAGCCTTCAGCATAACCTGCTGACAGGAATAATGTCCTAGGAGAGAGACTCTGCCTCCTGCAAGGCTCCTGCCCACTTCCCTTGCTCCCCATATGATCTGGTTTACACACACACACACACACACACACACACACACACACACACACATTGACTGTTTAGATTTGGCCCAGTTCCACTTTGGCCTCTGCACAGCCCTCCGTAGCCTCCAGCTCATACCCAAAATGTTCTCTCCTCCAGATGCTCACAGCAACATGGCCCTACCACTTTCCTGTTAGAGGCCATGCCCAGGTGTCCTGTGATGCTGGGTTAGCTCCCCCAGGTGTGCTTGCCTTCTTTGTTCTCCTGAACTTGTGGAAGGTGGAGAGAGCATTGCTAGGGCTTCATCCTCCTGGCAGTGACCTTCTATTTGCTGAGGCCAATGAAAAGTTTTATTTCCCCCCAGTGTGCAGAGTACTGTTTGGTTTGCAGCAAGGTCCTCTCTGAAAGAACACGTTTGTGGAAGTTGCTCCCAGGGCTGTTGAGGCCTGCGCCAGGGCCCAGCTCAGGACAGGCAGTGAAGGCTTAACTGAGTTTTCTGGGAGAGGTTTACAGCCCATCTGTCATTCCTTAATAAGGGCAGGTTACCACCATAAATCCTCTGGGTAGCAGGTGGAAAATACATAAATACAAAAGAACATTAACCAACCTGAATCCGGTTATATCTTGTTTATTGAAAATATAGTTATCGGTTGGTATGGCGGATTTTGTTATGCATTTACCACAATTAAAATGCTGAGGGGGTGGGGGAGCCCAATGTAAAGCATAATAAAATAAAAATAAATACAGGCCTACTACCATAGAACTGATTGATGGGTTTTATGGTTTATTTTTATTCTTAAGTTGTATGGTATGTATGTGTCTGTGTGTATGTGTAGGGGAGTGTCTGTATCTTTGTGTGAGTGACTGCCAATGCCCACAGAGGGCAGGCGTGTGTGTGTGTGTGTGTGTGTGTGTGTGTCTGTCTGTCTGTCTGTCTGCCTGTCTGTCTCTGTCTATGTGTCTGTGTGTGTATGTGTAAGTGAATGTGGATGTCCACAGAGGTCAGAAGCATTGACTCCTCCTGGTACTGGAGTTATAGGCAGTTGTGAGCTGCCCAACATAGGTGCTACGAACAGAACTCAGGTTTTTTGTAGGAAAAGTATATGTTCTTAGCCACAGAACCATCTCTCCAGCTCAGAATTGGTGGTTTTCAATGGTTTCCTCCTGTGTCTTGCCCGGGGTTTCGAGGTGTGGGTGGAATTGTCTTGATTTGGTTTGATGATGGGCTGACCCCCCATCTTCTTGTCTTGGAGGGGCCAGCATGGCTTTCGTGACACAAAGGGAAGCTTTTCCACTGGTCTCACTCCCTTTGTACCTCTGAGGCCCACACAGGCAGAAGTCTGGCTCATGATTGTGTAGCTCACCTGGACACAGCCAGTACCTGGAATGGAACCTTTTGCATTTGAGTCCAGGATTCTTTCCATGTTTCTGTTCTGTGCAATTTCCTTAGATAGCTCTAAGATAGGGGCTTTGGACAAAACACCTGAGGGGACCTTGAGGTTTGGGTCCCCTGTCAAACACAGAAACCCTGCTTCCTCCTCCCTGTAGGCCCTCAGTGAAGGCCTTCCTGCCTAGCTGGGTTCTAGCCCTAGCTGTGGTCCCTTTACTTACTAAGCTGCTCTTCCTTCTCGTGGTGAGGCATCTCACCTCTGACTTCCTTTGTAAGGTGAAGAGTCTATTCTTGTGGGTTATTTTAGTGGCAAGGGGAGTTTTATTTCCTTCTTAGCTGTTATAGTAACAAGTTCTACTTGTGTTGCCCAACACCCTGAGGCCGTGGTGTCATCCTCTCGTCTTGGGTCAGGCATCATCCAGTGTAACCTGCCCTATCAGATGCTTCCTCAGGAAGAGTTGGGTCAGTCTACCCATTCCATCCCCTGAAGCTGATTGACTGAAGCGGCCCCTTCCATCCAAATGCACTTCCTTCTGCAGCCCTTCTCAGTAAGCGCTCCTGCTTTGTTATGAAATCTACACAGAAATGGAATAGTGTTAAATCAACTAATAGCTTAATATCTTATTAGCCTGTGTTAATTACATATAAGGGTTTCATTTGGAATGGAAATGTCAGTTCAGTATTTTAATATCTTATTATCCTGTGTATATAATTATATATATATAATGGGTTTCATTATGAGATTCTTATACATGTATATACTATCTCCTTATCACTCCCGGTAATCCCCTTCCTCTTCCCACCTAGCCCCGCCCCCCACTTGTCTGTCTTTCCCTGACCCAGTGAGTTCCGTTATTATTTGCATGAATGTGTGTTTGTTTCCAGGAGCCTGAGCACCTTATCAGTAGTCAGACCACTGAAGAAATGTCTTTCCCCACATGTCGCATGTTATTCATCTACACAGAAAATAAATATTTGAGGACAAACGGAGTAATCTTCCTTCCCTCAGGGCTGTTCTTCAAACAGGAAGTTTCTTAAATACATCTAACTCAAGTTTAACCTTGGTGTCCTACGTAAAGGCCTTTACATGGCCTCAGGAATCTCCAAACACACAGATCCTCTTTGTGGCTGTGTGGAAAGGGAGGGGGCGGAGAGCTTTATGCTGTGTGTTGACTTTGTGACTGTCACATGCTCTGGGGAATGTTGAGCAGGTCCTATAGGCAGCTTCCTTTACATCTCAGAGGGCCACCCACCCAGCTCTCACCAGGGTCCTCTGCTGCTCCAGCTCCAGGCCTAAGAGCCCAATGTGTTTCTCTGGTTTGCAGGATTCAGTTTTGAAATAGAAAACTCATTTAGTGTGTCACCGTGGGACCCTCCCTCCTGCTGTCATTTGCTCATGGAACCTGGGCCCCTGAGCACAGCCTTAAACTGATGAGGTCCCATCCCTGAATACCCAAGGACTGTTTCCCCGAGTGTTGACAAACTCCTCAGGAAGTGAAGTCCTTGGAGAGCTACAAGGCGTCCTGGGGACCGGGCAAGAGGACACCTTTCTACACAGGTTTTAAACCATCATCCTCTTGCATCTCCAGCCAGTCCAAGTCACCTCAGTCTACTCTCTCTGGGGCCTTGAGACTCTGCAGGTGGGAGCCAGGATGCAGAGGACTGCTGAAATGTGGGAACACCTGGATATCCCCTTGTGGAAATGCCTCTTCCAGTGGATCTCAGGAAAACAATAGGGGGAGTCCCAGCGGGCCCCTCCCCTCTTAGTAAACACTGAGTACCTGTTTTGGTCTGGGCACTGAATTAAGCACCAGCGTAGGAGGAGTCAGAAGGAGCTACATAGGTACTGTAGGTCCCTTACTTGAGTGCCACAGACCTCCGGCTAGTGTCTAGCAGGAGGCACGAGGTACCTCACAAAGGCCACAAAGTAAGTATCTTTGGGGGTCAGCCAGAGGATGAGCTGCTTGTCAGTGAGGAGAGCCTGTAAGAATTTGTTAGAGAGTGGCCTCTGGCCTGTTGGGTGGGATTTGCACATCATAAAACAGGCCTGGAGAGATCCAGTGAGAGAGGGAGATGCAGAGCAGCCGCAGACTAGAGGGGAAGGTTTTCTTTCTGAAAGGCTGGAGGGAGGGAGTACAAAGGTCAGGGGCAGATGCTTAGGTGGAGATCTGAGGCAGCATTAGACTGTGAAACCTGTTCCTGGGTCAGAGATGCAACAGGAATCACTCTCCAGGGAAGTGTGGCTGCCTCAAAACCTTTGATCTTGCCCATGGAGGAAGGGCCTGGAACGGTAGGCGGTAGCTAGATCAGTTTATCTTCCTGTTCAAACTCTGCATTGATTAGCACTGTTCTGACATTCATTCTCCCAGGCCCCAGAACTCAGCTCTCCAATGCCTTGTCTGCTGTTGCCAGTTATTTACCAGATCTCTGCCTTTGGTAGATTGTTTGGAATTTTCTTTTTGTGGTAGAGCTCACCTAAGTGTGAAAGTTACCATTTGAACTATTTAGAAGGGTACACGTGCCCCATGGCACTGAGTGAGTTGTGTAAGCACAGCCGCTGTCCAGCCCCACAGTTCTCATCACCCCAAACAAAACCTTTGCAGCTGTTGGGCAATGTCTCCCATGTCTCCCTCCCCTGCCCCCAGCCCCTGGTAACCTCTGCTCTACTTTCTGTCCGTGAATTTGCTGACTCCGCAAACCTCATGTAGATAAGATCATGTCCTTCCCTTCAGCTATTTCACTTAGCTTGGTGTTTTCTATGTTCATTCATATCACCTATGTGTGGTGTTTTCCTGATTTCTTTTGAAAGGCTGAATGTTGATCTGGGGTGTGTGTGTGTGTGTGTGTGTGTACACATATATCTACATACATACATACATATATCTACATACATACATACATATATACATACATACATACATACATACATACATACATACATACATACCTACCACAGCCTGCTTATTCATTCATCTGGTGATGGGAATATTTGGGTTTTTAGAGCATGGTGCGTTGAGGCTTTTTTGTCAGCATGGCCTCCCACCCCTACCTGGACTCAAGTCCTCTTCCTTGGGTGGCAGCACTGATCGCTCAAGGTCAGTAAGCTTTGACCTCAGACTGGCTTTTGACTACTTGTCCTTCTTGAGTGAAACAGAGCAGAGGATGTCCTATCCTTTGGATGGATGGCAGTGACCACCTCATGCAGTAAAGAAAGGCCATGGTGATGATCACACTCAGCCTCATGTGTAACTCTGTAGTCTAGGGCCTGATGCTGTCCGTACTCACCTGACACCAACTCTTAAGAACATTGGAACTAAGGCCTGGAGGGATGGTTCAGTGCTTAAGAGCAGTGGCTCTCTTCCAGAGGACCCAGGTTTGTTTGCCAGCACCCACATGATGGTTCTCAACTGTCTGTGACTCCAGTTCTAGGGGACCTAACATCCTCTTATGGCCTCCAAGGGCTCCGGGCATGCACATGATACATATATATGCACGCAGGCAAAACACTCATACACGTAAAATAAAAATAAGCAAATTTTTAAAAAATCATATCTCTGCAGGCGGTAGTGTGTGCCTTTAATCTCAATCCTCAGGAGGCAAAGGCAGGCAGATCTCTGAGTTCAAGGCCAACCTGGTCTACAAGACTAGTTCCAGGACAGCCAGGGCTACACAGAGAAATTCTGTCTCAAAAAACACAAAGAAATAAACAAAAATCCATGACCCTGGGCTGGAGAGATGGCTCTGGCTAAAAGCACTGACTGCTCTTCCAGAGGTCCTGAGTTCAATTCCCCACAACCACATGATGGCTCACAACCATCTCTATTGGGATCTGATGGCCTCTTCTGGTGTGTCTGAAGACAGCTACAGTGTACTCACATACATAAAATAAATAAATATTAAAAAAAAAAAATCACGGCTCAACTGGTTTCCCTGAATATCATCTTCTCTTATCCTCTTTGACTTTGTTAGCTTCTTCCTGGTTTGTTTATTGATAGTGTTAGGCCTAAGTGGGGAGTTGCTTCTTCTTATCTTGTCTCTGTCCCCGCCTTTTGAGGGCCAGCTTAGACTTTTACCATGCAGCTCCCTTTAGGGTCCTTGTCACTGTCTCTTGTACTGCTCCTTTGCTATGCCCTCTTTCTTGTATTTCTGTTTCAAGTCTCAAGACCAAGGCTAAGTTTTTCTTAGTTGTCCTTCCTCTAGGTAGGAAAGAATTCTTGGACTTGACTACAAGGACAGGGCTTTCTCCAGTCCCTTACTCAGTCTTCATATTACAAGTCTCACCAATGTTCTATTGTGTCCTGTCAGCTACTCTGAGCACCATCTGGTAGGGCAAGCACCTGGTCCTGGAACATCTTCTGAACCCACTCTCAGGTCCCTGTAAAAGAACTGATGGACTTTTTATAATGCAAAGAGAAATAGGTAGGTAATTACTTCTTGGGGTTGGACCTTCCAAAGGCAAATTGTTGAATATTGTTCTAAGAAAAACGCTTTAAAAGGCAATCCAGGATATAAACCTGGACCCATAATTAAATGTGTTCCTGTAATGGGAGGGATGTTGCTTTTAGGGATGAATACATGTTTTCAAGATGATCCAACTTAAGTTAAATGAGAGGGGAAATGTGAGGATTGCTTCACAGAAAACTGTAGAGCCTGAAAAGATAGCCTAGGAGATGCCCCAGAGCCAGGCATGCTGGTATATTTCTTAGGCCCCAGAAGTCTAGGGAGACTAGGCAGGAGGAATGAGGCCGGCCTGGGCTATGTAGCAAGAGGTCCTCTTTGATAGATTGGTAAGTGGGTGGATAGGTAGGCAAGCCTAAGCAATATTCCTTAATTAATTTAGTTTGTCACTTGGCTTATCTACGTAGGAATTTAATGAATATGGACATTATTATGAACAGATATTTGAACCAGTCCCACATGTACTATGTTTGGGATACTCTGTTGGGGGTGTTGCATGTATGATAGCTGTGACCCATAACCACTGTTATGGCCTTACTCTTACTGGACAAACATAGTAGCACATTGTATTTGATTTTAAATATGTTGTGTGTTCACGTCTTCCTCTGAGAACTGTAGGAGGGATTGGCAGAAAGCCTGAGTACAGGAATACTCAACTCGACTCCAGTATTTCACAAAATAAGTCAAGTTTTTAAAAAGACATCTCCGCTTCGTGTTGTGGTTACACCCTGGCTCTTCCCCCCCAGCCCCATGCTCCCAGAAATAAGACTGAGACTCAAAATATATTCACAAATACCTTAGCCATATAGCTAGGCTCTACCCTAACTAAATCATAACTAAAATAACCCAATGATTTTAACCTACACTGTGCCCCGTGTCTGGTTGGGGTATCATGTGCTTGGGTACCATGCATCCGCTCCTCACACCTTTCCCAGTGTCACTCCCACCTCTGGCTCTGTCCTCATTTTTTTCCTCCTCCCAGATGTCCCTCCTCTATTTCTTGCCTAAGCCATAGGCCATAGGCTTTTTAATTTACAGGTGCTGCATCTGTACAATGCACAAGATACTCGTGGAAATTAACTTGGTAGCCACTTTAATGAAAATGAAAACCCCATTGGTCTAAGGTATTTTTAAAGTTAGTTGACTGGAAAAGCCCCAGACTGAATTCTCTGTGGAGACACTTGTACCTTTGTGCAGAGGACCCCAGGATCACCTAAGTAGTCCCCTGGGTTAATAAGATGGGCCAGGAGTGTAGGGTTTAGTCAGCAGCCCCTGCCTCCCCTCAACTTGGCAACTCCCATCTGTTTGAGAGTCAGTACTTCCTTCTCTCTAGAGGACAGCCACTGTGTTCTTTGGTTCCTAGGCTATGGCTTAAACAAATCTAGCTTTAGGTAGCTTGCCAGCCCGGGTTAAGGAGCGTGGCTCCAATGACTCTGGAGTGGCAGACTGAAAGAGCAGCAAATGGCCTAGCTGCCCCACTCTTGTTCCTCCTGGGGCCTAAGCTCTGCCCAGCTAGTACAGGACAAAAGGCGCACTTTCAGCCTTGTAAATAGCTTCTTGTGTCAGGGAGGAGGCGGGGCAGGGAATGGCAGCACCGTGCCAGCTTGGCTTGCTGCATTAAGGAAAGATGTCAGGACTTCTCAGTTTGCTGCTGTCGGGCAAGCGTGCAATTTGTGTGGGTTTGCTTGAGGTCTGCATTCCTAGTGGAGCATTCCAGCAAACTGCTGTTACTCGGTTTAATGGAAGCTCGAGGAACGTCAGAAGGAGAAAAACATCTAGATCACCAGGAGAGAATAAAATGCTACTGTAAGTAAAAGAATATTACTTTGTAGAGCTCAAGGAGTCGTGTGTGTGTGTGTGTGTGTGTGTGTGTGTGTGTGTGTGTGTGTGTGTGTGTGTGTTTGAGCATGCGTGCTTGCGTGCGTGCATGCGTCCATCTTCCTGTGTCCTTAGGGAGAACAGTGCCCTTGTGGATCACCTCTGACTCTGAACTACTTTTTTTGTTTTATAATTCAAACACAGTGGTAAGACGTGAACCTTTGTGTACAGTAGGCACTGAATCCATATGTACAGAGGCCAGGGAGACAGGATCAGTTGTAGCATTTATGTAAGACATTGAGAGTTCAAATGGATTTCAGGTTTGGGTCTCCTAACACCAAGCAGTGTTACTGGTGGAAGGAAGGGGACTTGCTGTCCATGTGTAGCTCTCTGTGTATGTGTTCTCAGTGAGCAGGTCAGGGGACAGCCGAGAGGAAGTGTGTTTCATGTAAATTGGGTTTAGGGTCAGGGTAGTATTTTGCTCTGACCGACATCTCTGAGAAGCCTTTTCTGTTTGTGGCTCTGGTTTTCTTGGTGGCCATTTTACTATTGTGATGTTCCAGTGAGATGAAGGATTTGAAAACTCCCCGAAGTACTAGGTAAGTCTAGTTAAATGGTGATTCCGTTCAAGCTTGGGCAGAGGGCCCAGCATGCCTGGGTTTTGACAGTCATGTTCCGAGTTTGCTTCGTTCTCCCTCATCCCCTGTTTCTGCGCACACATACCCAGAGGCACCCTCTTCCTGTTCTTTGCTGAGCTTGAGGCATTCTCCTTCACTGCAGCTACTTTCCCATTATCCTGTGGTTTCTGACTCTAGTGTAGAGGAGTTCAGACAGGCCAGCTGAGAAAACACTTTTTAAAAATGTCCACATTTATATATTTGTATGCTGCACGTAAGTAGGTACCAACAGGCCAGAGGAAGGTGAAATTCCAGGAGCTGGAGATACAGATGGTCCTGAGCTGCCTAGTGTGGTTGCTGGGAACTGAACTTCGGTCCTCTAGAAGAGCAGCAAGTGCTGAGCCATCTCTCCAGCCCCCTGGGCACATTCTATAAGTGTGTGTGTGTGTGGGGGTGCCCATGAGCAGCTGTAGCAGAAGGAGCAGCTGGCTGTCAGCAAGCCTGTATGTTCCACATGGACACACAAGTCTTCCTAAGACTTTAAGCCAACTGAATCATGTTATTAGCAAATAACAGCGTGATGTATGTGCCTGAGCTACCAGCTCTGTTCAATGTAGATATGAAAATTTGCTTTTGAAAAAAAAATCCCAGAAAATTGCCAACAGAACACCATTGACTGAAGAACACATGTGTCTCTTAGTTTTAACGATTTATTAAGAAGGGCTCAAAGACCTTTCAGGACTTAATCTTAAGTATGGTGTCTACCTTCATACAGAGCACAAAATGGCTGTCTATGTACAGTGTCTCATTTTGTTTAACTGTAAGCCCACCTCTGTTTTTTAAATATCTGATTAGTTTTTCCTCAACAGCATTCAAGTAGAAGAGAAAAAGGTTTATCTGTTCTTGACATGACTAAATGATGTGTTCTCTGCTTCATGCATACGTTCTGGTGTAAGCCTTACCATTTCACACAGTAGAGTTGCTCTGCCGATTGGTACTTGGCTCCTAGCATGGATTGAATGGCTGTTGCTTGTCTTTATCACCCACAAAATGTAAGGATTTTGCTGGATTTAAATGCTTAGCGTTACAGATTAGCATCTAATAACATGTTCTTGCATGCATGCTATAAATATATGATTCTCAGACGGTTTAAAAAACATTTTTCTTCCTAGTCTTATTAAACGTTCTTTGCATAATGCACTCTATATCTTAGCTGCCTCTGCTTAAAATAGGTAAGTTAATCCCCTACGTGTGACTGTTTGTTTAAGTGGTTTGATAGTCTCACCCAAACATGTAATTCTGCTGTAGTCAATTCCTATACATCCACACAATCTAGATGCTGTGGACACTGAGGAAAGAAGAATCCATAGTGTGTGTGTAAGGGTAGATAATGCCTCTTCAGACTCAGAATGACGAGGGACATCTAAGACAAGGGGAACAGAGTGATTGGAGGCCAAGGCAAATTTGCACGTTGAATCTTGAAGATGGTGCACATGCCAAGTTGTAATACTATTTGCGAAGTCTCGGTGGCCGGTGCCAATAGGACCTGGGCCTGATTTTATTTGCTTATCCTTGAAAGTCTCAGTGTAGGCTTCTGTTTCTCAGAAGGGCCATTCTTGATGCTTAGTAGGCCTGCTCATTTTATTCCTCATCAGGTGGCTAGCCCATCAAAAAGATGGCTTGATCATTAGCACAGTGCCTGGTACACCCTAGGCACTCAGATATGCAGAATGATAGGACAAGCTCAGTGCCTATGAATACACCTAGAACAGATACGCTGAGTGTATTTTGGTATCTTTCTCTCCCAGTTGTCTTCTGACAGTTAGATATCCCATCTGATATATCCTTCATTTCAATGGTTGAAAAAAAAACTATCTATTGTTTCTTCATATTGGGAAGCTAAGCAAAATGAAAACAGTGTCTGTTTGAAGAACTGCCCCTGGCAGCAACACTCACTGATGCTGGTCCCTGCCCATGGGTGGAGCGGTGGGGTGACTCTACTCTCAGCTGCTCATTGGCCCATCCTCCACCCTCTGTTCCCCTAAGAAGTCAAGTATGGATTTTGTCTGCTAGTTACCTTTAGCCCAGTGGGCAGCAGTGTAGGATTCAGCATGTGACTGATGCCCTGAAAGACCTTGGCAGGCCTGGTAAGCACCCGCTGAGCTGCCCTGGTCCCCACCCCACCCCCATCCTCACTGCCCTTTTCTGATTCTGCTGTGGTGTGTCACCTAGCAGTCAGCTGTCGGTGACACAGATGGTGAGTGATTTTGTAGGCATGAGCACTTTCTTTCTAGAATTAAAATCTGAAGAGACTTGCTTATCTGTTCTTTATCTGTTAGTGTTGTTAACTTTGTGATTCTGTGTGTGTGTGTGTGTGTGTGTGTGTGTGTGTGTGTGTGTGTGTGTGTGTGTGTGTATGCACCCACCTGAGCACGCGTGTGTGTATGCTTACTCTTAATTTGAGCCATAGCACAAGCTTGAACAAGTTGAGTGAATCTATCATTATGTCCTGTCATATTGTTGGTTAGGAAAAGCAGCTTTCTATTCTGAAACTCTGTGGGGGAAAATTGTATAATAGTATGAATTTAATCTAAAAGGATGATTTCTATATTTTAAAAAGATAACTTTCAGTCTTGTGACCTAGCTTTCAAAGAAATGTATGCCGTTTGAGCTTGGAGTAGCTGATCGAGTGTTTATTGCATTTCTGTGGAGTTTAGTGCAGGCTCTGGGTTCTTTTTCTGTTTTTTCCTGTGCTGTGAGCCAGCCTTGAGGGCAATTATTCATCAATAAGCTTGTAAATTAGAACTGATCTTTCTCTAGTGCACACTTAATTATTTTAGACTAGTCTCTGTATAAATTGCTTATAAAATGTAATTTAGGGCTTTCATATATGTTAATATTTACCTAGTTTTCTTCTGTGTATTTTGCTTTCTCATTTTGGCTCTGTAAACTAGGTAAGCATTTTTATTATCATGCTAACCTAGTATTCTGAGCTCAGGACTAACCAGAGAGCTGTGGTAAGGGAAATGATTATAATGTATAACATGTATTGAACAATTTCATGTGTGTGACACCATCCCCGGCTGTTGGTGGGAACCTTTAGTAGTACTGAGAGCTTGCTGGGATGGCTACTGTTTTCATTTCTGTGGACAGAGACACAGACCAACGTTCAGCCAGGCAGAGTAAGCTATTCACATTACCAGTAAGACATAAAGGCAGACCCTTGCTCCAGAGTGTAGTCTTCAATACTGCCCTCTTACAAATGCAATTCCATAGCCCCTCTCTACACTTCTGGCGTTTGTTTTAAATTCTCACTGAATGCACACCAATTTTTTTTTTCAGTTTAATTATAATATCTTGGGGAATATAAAAGAAAGTAATTTAATTAGAACAGCCAATCGTGGGATCTCCTGACATGTATAGCCACTCCTGTTGGGAAGCTGAAAGACATGTTGAAATTTAGGCTGGTCTGTTTTACCAGTTGGGAAACTTGTTCTGGAACCTTGGCAGATGCAGCATTTGATGGCCCTTAGGTGGTTTGGGCTTGCTCACGCTTCTGCACTCATGTTATCCCAGTTAGCCATGATGATGAGGGTTGAGTGTGTTTGATTAGGTGGGAGAAGACACATGTAATTTCTTTTTCTGAACATATGAGTATCTTATGGCAAGAACTCTTTGAGCAAAATCTTTTTAATGTGGTTAATAAAAACTTGGGTTGTTTTTACACCATATAATGGAGAAATGGAACAAAACTAAACAATTAAAATGTTACCAGAAAAATGAGTTTTCTGAGGGGGAAAGACTGGGTGTTAATTTTATTTTAAGATTTATTTATTTAATGTATGTGAGTACACTGTAATTGTCTTCAGACACACCAGAAGAGGGCATCAGATCCCATTACATGGTGGTTGTGAGCCACCATGTGGTTGCTCGGAATTGAACTCTGGACCTCTGGAAGAGCAGGCAGTGCTCTTAACTGCTGGGCCATCTCTCCAGCTCCGGGTTAGTGTCTTGATTGGTCAGGAGCCATAGTACTAGTGAGTGGCCTGGATGAATTCTAGAGAAGTGTCCTGCGCCCTGAATGAACATGGTACCTTTCTCTTCTAACAGAATTCTGCCTAGAGAACCACCAACACAGAAACATGGAAGTCCATGAATTGTTCCGGTATTTTCGAATGCCAGAGCTGATTGACATTCGTCAGTATGTGCGTACCCTTCCAACCAACACCCTCATGGGATTCGGAGCTTTTGCAGCACTCACCACCTTCTGGTATGCCACCAGGCCTAAGGCCCTGAAGTCACCGTGTGACCTCTCCATGCAGTCTGTGGAAATAGCGGTAAGTGCCCCCCCCACCTGCCTTGTGGGTTTTCTCTTCATGTTCCCCGATTAGTTTTACCTCATTGATTGGTTTGTGAGGACAGTTTATAAAGAGAAGTTGTTGGTGGTAGGAAGCAAACACATGTAGAAGCCAAATTACAGGGCACAGGGACAGATAAGGTGAGCTTGGTTAGGTGTCTCTCCATGGTTCCACTGAAGACAGCTCCTGAAATCTCGCTGAGCTTCCCCTGTGCTAGGCTCCCTGTGGGAATAAAACATTCCACCAAGAGAGAACGAGAACCTGGAGCCTGGCCCAGTGGGCAAGAGTCACCAGATATTGCAGCAAATATTGTTTGTGGCACATGTGATCTATAGAACTCCTCCTCACACTGTTGAAAGGGACTCTGGTTTCACACAGAGTAAGGCTATAACTGGCATTTATCAGATCATCATGGCCACGGCGTCTGGGTTAGGGCACGAGGAAACAGGAGCTAAGGCATCTGTGCTTGGTGGTG
The DNA here is from genome assembly GCA_028551405.1 of Uromys caudimaculatus. Taxonomy (NCBI): domain Eukaryota; kingdom Metazoa; phylum Chordata; class Mammalia; order Rodentia; family Muridae; genus Uromys; species Uromys caudimaculatus. The sequence continues at coordinate 33,976,462 of CM052719.1, forward strand.
AGTGCCTGGACAAACTGACGGCCCGGAGATAGCCATGCACCTGAAAGCCCACCGTGTGTGGTGAGGGATAGTGAGGGGTGGCAGGAGACGCCTCAAGACCCTCCTGTGAGTATTCTCCTCAGCACTCCTGTCTCCTCTTCCGTTCCTTCCTAGTTTCTTTCCAACGTTCACCCAAACAAGCAAACCAACAAGGGGCTGGAGAGATGGCTCAGCAGTTAAGAGGATTGGTTGCTCTTCCTGAGGTCCCCAAGTTCAGTTCCCAGCACCCACTCGGGTAGCTCACAACCATCTGTAACCAGGATCTAATGCCCTCTCAGACTCATATACACTAAATAAATGAATAAATCTTTAAAAAACAAACCCCTAAGAATTGAAAATCCTTCACCTGCCCCTGCTCCACACTTGCTCTCTTGCCTCTGCTCTGCTCAGAATTCACCTTCAGTATTGATTACTTTCCACCCAGAGAAGGCTGTGAAACACAGCCCTGCTTTATTTGCTACTTTTAAGTGGAGAGGTTTAAGGTCTCCCAGTTCCCCAGACTAGTTGCTGTAGCAGGCCAGTGTAGCCTCCACAGAAAGCCCTGGCTACAGTAATAGCCTTGAGCTGCTACTGGGGTTTTAGTTCTTTGTGGTTTTTTTGTTTTTGTTTTTGTTTTTTTAAAAACAAAAACAAAAAAACAAGTTCTTGGATCTGCTAATATGAAATATTTAAAATATACCCAATGTATGAGTAATTTGTGGCAGATTTAGGGAGGGACTGTCACTGAGAAAGCTGGGTACTCTGCTTCATTCCCACTGGGAAGGTAGTGGCCTGCCACCGAGCTTACCACACACCATCGAGGATTTTATTTTCTCTTGAGTCCGCATGACTTTTGCTTTTTTTTTTTTTGTTTTTTTGTTTTGTTTTTCGAGACATGGTTTCTCTGTGTAGCCCTGGCTGTCCTGGAACTCACTCTGTAGACCAGGCTGGCCTCGAACTCAGAAATCCACCTGTCTCTGCCTCCCAAGTGCTGGGATTAAAGGCATGTGCCACCACTGCCTGGCTGAGTCCGCATGACTTTGTGGAATTCCCTCTCTTCTGCGTAGCACCTGGTATTCCAAGCAGCATCATTGTCACTATTAAAGGACAGGTGACAAGCACAGAGTTTAGACACTAATAATTCAGCAGTAACTGTTGAAAATGCCCAGTTCTCACCAGATGAGATGTTGTGGGGACGTGTGCAAAAAGATTTATTTATGCTTCTGTTATGTGTATGACTGTCTGTATGTATATACGTGTACAGTGTTGCATGCAGATGTTCTCAAAACAAAAGATGATGTCATATCTGGGCCTGGGGTCACAGAGGGTTGTGAGCTGCCATGTGGGTGTGGGAACTGAACTTGAGTCCCCTACAAGAACAGGAAATGTTCTTAACCACTGATCACCTCTCCAGCACCCAGTATGTGAGATTTTTGAGTTCCATCTTATCGTGAAGTGATTATTAAAATAATTGTATAAGTTCCCTGGAGAACAGTTTAAAATTACAGATGAACACTGAAATAATTTTACTGGTCAGTATATAGGAGTTCTGATTTTTCTCTGTTTATAATAGATTCACATCTGAGTTTCAGAACTCAGAGATCTTATGAATAGATCTATGAAAGAACTTGCTTTGCTTTTTAAAAACTGAAATATGAAATTTTAAGTTTAAACATACTCGGAGTCTGGGAACCCAATAGTTATAGACACATTGTTACACTAAGCATTGTTCTACGGGCCTCTCTGTCCACAAGAAAGACAAATCCTGCTTGCTCCTTTCCTAAGGTCTGCTGACACCTGGCAACAGTTTGGGGGCTGATTGTCAGGGGCGAGGGCTGTTGTGCTGTTCCCACTTTGAAAGCAAGTGGGTACCACGTGCTGGTGACCTGCCATTTGGTCCTGCTCTCCCAGCTCATGCAGTTCTCATCACTCTCCCATCCGTTCAACTTTACATAGATGCTAAGATGGAGGAGTCCACACTCTGGTTCAGATGCGCTCATGCCCGCGCACTCTGTCTCCTAGCTCTGGTTTGTACAGTGCTTCTGTATAACTTACATCTTAAAGTTTGCTACTACCGCTCAGGGCGGTAGAGAGGATGTGAGTCTACCTACTGTGGACCTGTCGGGAAAGGCGGTGTAGCTCTGGCAAGTGGTTGTACTAGGGTGGCTTAGTCAGGCTCCGTTTCAAGAGCCCTGGCCCCCAATGTGTGGTTGCAGCTCAACCGTGAGCCTTGGCGACCTAAAGACCAACCTCTCCCTTGGGGCCAGGAGGAACACCCACCTGTTGCAGATTGCTGCTTCTGCTGCTCAGTGACTGTGAACAGACATTAAAAAAGAGGTTTTGTGAGGGTGAATTGTTTGTTTTAAACTACTTTCCTCCTTGATATACAAGGTCTATTCTTCACCTGCCCTCAGCTTCATAGGGTCCTGAGGAATACCGGCTTTTGTCTGACCGTCAGTTTGAAGAAATGGAGTTTCCTCTGAACCTGACAAGAAGGACCTGGAAGATAGAGATATGACAGGCCTGATATCTCTTCTAACCTCCACACTTTATATCTGAAAAACAGAAATAACATCCCTGTCTAGCACTGTTTAGAAGACATCCATCTGCCTGGCCTGTTGTGTGTTCAGTATTAGCTGATTGGGTTAAAACAAGGACGTGGGAGGAGCGTAGATCACTATGTAAAGGAAGGTCGGGTGGCTGCAGGTAAATCTGAAGGGTCAGTGCCTGGAGCCTTGGGACTCGGGTAGAGGCTCTTGTGAAAATGAATGTGTTAGGCCTGTGCGTTTAGCACTTATGAGGCTGAGACAGGAGAATCACAAGTCTGAGGGCAGCCTGGGCTACAAAGCAAGATCCTGTCAAAACAAAACAAGAAGCAAAGAAAGATAAATGATGGCTAGATTCTGAGGATGTAGATTGAGAAATTTAAGAATCCAGAGGCTGGGCGTGTAGGAAAGTGGAGGAAGGCACAGAGTTGTGAAACACCAGTGCTTCTGTTTGTCTATCATGAACCTACCCTTGGCCCAGATTGGACACAGATATGGCTGGAGGGAAAGTTGGCCCACCTGTGAGGCTCCAAGGAGTGGGGACATAACCTGCTGCAAAGTGCGGATGAGAGATCTGTGGGAATCACTGGATTCCTGCAGCAGGCAGTAGAAAGAAGAGAGGCATGGCGTCAGTACTGAGGGCATTGCCTGTCAAGTTAGGTTAGAGAGGCTTGTGACTGCCACCAGGGCAGAAAGCACCTCAGTGGAAACTCGGGTTTGTTTTTTCTCCAGTTGTTGGAATGAATACATTGGAACAAATAAAGTGTTATGCTTATAGGTCTTTGGCCTTTCTAAGGCAGTTTTTAGACTCTCAGAACTCACAGTGGAATTTGCTTCTGGTGACTAACCCACGGGCCATAGCAGTTTTAGTGTCTAAGCTTGTTACTAGATGCTGGTTCAAGCTTCAATTCAAAGCTGCTAGTAGCAGAGCCGGCTCCTTGGGTATAGCTCAAGGTGGATGACTTAGCTCCACAGTAAATGATACGGTATTTGGGATGCATGCTAGCTGGTCACCCTCATACATGAGGGGTAACTTACACATTATACGTCGGGCTATGTGTGTCTAGTGACTCTTAGCGTGTTAATCGTATGTTCCAGAAAGTCTCATGCAGAGGGTGTTGCTTTTCTTGCAGTGCCCCCTCCACCCACTGAATCCAGTTGTCAGGCTTTCTTTCATTCACCAAGTACTTAAGCTTCTGCCACACGATGTACATAAGACCGGGGCAGGACAGGCTTCTATCCGTGTGAAGCCTCTGTTCAGTGAGAGGAAATGCTCAGGGTCCTTCTGTCTGTGGCAGAGGTCAGGTGCCATTGTTAAAGTAAGATCTGTATGCACTGCAGCAAGGAGCAGCCGACCTGTCCATATTTAGACATCTGTGGAACATGTTACACAGCGAGATTTCTCCGTGTGGTTGATGGGACGTTCTTCTACACACGCAGCCTTGACCCATGTATGTGTGTGAAGGCCACTTACAGACGGGCCTAAGCCGTGTGTGTGAAGGCCACTTACGGACGGGCCTAAGCCGTGTGTGTGAAGGCCCACTTACAGACGGGCCTAAGCCGTGTGTGTGAAGGCCCACTTATAGACGGGCCTAAGCCGTGTGTGTGAAGGCCCACTTACAGACCGGCCTAAGCAATTTCTTCATCATAAGAAAGCAGGTCATTGACTTGTGCATTTTTATGAAAACTTGCAGCAATAAAACAGGTCCAGACCTGTGAAGGTAATGATGGCAAAATTCCAAAGACAGGCCATGCCCATTTGAACTGGAAAGCCTGTGACAAGCTCTGAGCCAGGGAGCTCTGGTTGAGGTGGACAGCATCAAATGCCCCTGGGAGGCAGACCGCCAGGATCAAACGTGAGCAGAAGCTGCTATGCAGCGAGACTGGGGTTGGATTGTGGTGTCTCTGGCTATCTCTGACACAAGCCTGGAATGGAGGTCTTCGGGAATGTCAGAGCCACTTAGTTATAAGATGAGGACAGATGATTTTTAACTGAAGGGCAAATAGTAGTTGCATACTAGGAGCCATGGTAGCATGTACTTATTTCTGCAGCTATTTATAAATATGACATAATACATTCTGTTCTGCAGTCATTTGTAGATGTAAACTTAATTCTCACCTCTGTGGAGTGTTGGCACAGAGAGCAGTTAGTGGAGATGTACAGGACTGGAGGCCTCAGGAGGACACAAGGCTTCAGAAGAACCTCTTGGTACGATGAGACTCTGGCTTTCTGTCATTATCTGCAAGCCCTGTTCTCAGGCAGCCACTTTCATTGACTTTCCATTTGTCACTGCAGAATCCTGCTCACAGTTTCCCATGGTCTGTTCTTTCCTGGTCTTGATTGCAAAATAATTGTACAAGTGGTCAAAGAAAGATGAGCCAAGGTTTGCCCTCACACCAACCCAGAGACTTTCTGAGCACATTTTCCTGAAGGGTGTTTCGGCATCTGGTAGTGTCTTCAGCAGGCTGTCTTCACGAGACATAGGGATAAGAGGGAAAGAAAGCATACTTAGGGTGCTCCTGATCACGGAGATGCTTCTGGAAGGATGCAGGCCTAGGTATTTCATGCCTTTAGGTAACTTTAGCACCTTTCTCAAACCTAACAGGCTTCTTAAAAAATTATGAAAACCTTTCTGAATATTGTTTTCTTACACTCATCCTACTGGAGCCTGAGTTTAAGGTGTTTGTATGAGCAGTCTACTGACTTCAGAATATATGCAGCAGCTGCCTGGGGCCTTGAATTAGGAGGGAGGAGGAGGAAGGGTCAGGCTGGTGATGGGTAGTGACAGTGGGCGGGGCGCTGTGGGTGAAGGTGGGGTGACTGGGAACGCAGGGCAGAGCTCCTGGTCTTCACACCCACACTAGGCTGCAGAGGGACGAGGTGGGTGTCTTAGGAAAGAAAGCAGTTGATTATTAGTGTCAAAAACAACTACATGTTGGGGCTGGAAAGATGGCCCAGTGGTTAAGAGAGCTTGCTGTTCTTTCAGAGGACTAGGTTTCCGTTCCCAGCATCCATATGGTGGCTCAAGCCATCTGTAGATGCACTCATACACATATAAATAAATAAACAAACAAACCCAAAATAACAAGGTATATAGGGGCTGGAGAGATGGCTCAGCGGTTAAGAGCACTAACTGACTACTCTTCCAGAGGTCCTGAGTTCAATTCTCAGCACCCACATGGTAGCTCATAGCCATTTGTAGATACACTCATACACATATAAATAAATAAATACACCCAAAATAACAATGTATATAAAATATATACATATGTATGTATATATTATATGTATGTATGCATGTATGTATGTATCTCTGCATATGGCAGTGTTGCTGAGTTCTCCCTAACCAAGAAAAGTGAGAGTTAATTGCACAGGATATGATAAGCCGGGTCTGAAACCATGTGATTTTGTACAAATGATGCCACCTGCTATAGGCTTCATTAGACAAGAGACATATGTACACTGAAGTGACAGAAATAGTTTCTATAATATTTAAGTTTTAAAATAGCACACCCCCCCCAACAAGGCTCACAGGTGCCAAATGAAAAACTGACAGTTGTCACCACTCTGTGCTTCCTGACAAAAATTCCTAGTGTACACCCACATCAGAGTAGTGGAGCCACATGGACTAGGACTTGGAGCTGTGGTCCCATTTGACGGGCAGAGGCGACGCTGGGTGCCTTGTGTGTTCTGCATGGCTAGACAGAGTTGTTCTTTTGCCAGAGCAGTGTGTGCTGAGTTTTCTTCTGGTGACACTTGTTCATGTGCTGTCTCTGCCCCCAGTTTCTCCTAAAGGGATCCTCTGCGCTAGTGGGCCATGCAGGAAATTAGCAAGTAGAGAATTAACTAGGTCTGAAAAGCACTGAGGGCTTTGAGGATTAGAGGGTGGTGTTTGTCTGGACCCTGTCTGCTCACGCATGCAGGGACGGTATGAGCACGTCTAGAGGAGCCTGCTTGCAGAACCCTACACCAGGCTAGCTGGATCTGCTTCTCTGCCTTGTGGATAGGAAGGGAGGAGAGAGGGCACCAGCAAGCCCGTCCCATCTGAGAGGTGGCAGGCTGTGAGAGGCTCCATAGGCATCAGCAAGCCAGTCCCATCTGAAAAAGGTTCCATACGTACTCCCTCAGCTAGTGGAAATCCAGCACTGACTGGGTGACAGTCAGTATATGCTGACCCGTATTTGCCTCTAGGAGTAATGATCAAGGGTTGTTTTCAGTTGAATGGTAAGCATGACCCTGGCCCTGCAGCAGCTGTCCCTCACCTGGTGAGACAGTTTAGGGATGTTGTTGAAATACTTTGTCCATTTTCGGTCAGAGGTCACAGGAGTGTGGTGTTCCTCCCATAGGCTGGCCTTATGAGACCTCATGAATGTCAAGACCTAGTGTTGCTGAAAAGTAGTTTTAATCCTGAAAAGAAATACATGTTGGTGGATTGGGCAGGGAAGCCACATGTCAGGTGGCAAATGTCAGATGTAATGCTGGGAAGAGAGGACCCCAGGGAAGGGAGCAGAGGTGCAGCCCTACACCGCGAGGACTGTGCTCCTGTTCACTGCCATTCTCCTGGGATGGATTGAGCATTAAAACCCAAGCCTTTTGTAGTCTTCTGAGAAGTTACTTGGCTCCCCCATCCTTCCTTCTCCTTTTCTCTCCTCCCTCTGGTTTCCCTCTCTCCCTAGGTTGCTCTTTATTTATGGTCCTGTAGATACATACCCATTTTATAGATTGAGATGAGTGAGGCCACAGTGCAAAGTTGGAGCACTTCTACTAATAAGTCCTCAGAGACATAATGTGCTATACTTTACATATCAGGGTAGATTAGAATAACTCACTACCTTGGGGTGAGTTTGTCAACCTTGTCAAACACGCAAGCACTCTGGTCTTCAGAACCCTCCAGACATAGATGTTCGCTGCTTTCTTGACCCGCCTTCCCTCATTCCTGCCCTGGGGGGGGGGGGGCATTTGACCTTTTACTTTCTAATTTAGCCTGATTCAACCACAACTGTATATACCAACTCAGTGTGTGGGACACTGATCTCAAAGGGCCCTTAGCCCCCATAGATGCTGGAGACTGTCCTGGTAACAAAGGCCTTGACTGTGCTGCTTTACATTTACCCTCTTGCTTTAAGCTTGGAAAGCCATATCCGCATTGAAGCAGACCATAATCCCCCGCTTTCCAGTCTTGACTGGTTAGGCTTTGCGCCCAGTTCCTGCCCCACCTTCCTGCAGGTTCTGTTAGAAGGCCACACTTAAGACATTTCCTGCTGGGCAGTGGTGGCGCACGCCTTTAATCCCAGCACTTGGGAGGCAGAGACAGGTGGATTTCTGAGTTCAAGGCCAGCCTGGTCTACAGAGTGAGTTCCGGGACAGCCAGGGCTACACAGAGAAACCCTGTCTCGAAAAACCAAAAAAAAAAAAAAAAAAAAAAAAAAAGAAATGTAAAGAAAAAAAAAAGACATTTCCCATCTCAGTAGCAGCTCTTCCTAGAAATATCTCCACAGCTTGGATAAATAACCCTGTCATCAAAGGCTCTGTGTTCCAGCACATCTAGGCACGCTGGGCTCCGGCTGTTAGCCTCAGAGTGCCGTCCTTCTTGCTGTAGGTTTGTATAACTGAGGTGACACATGCCCAGTGCTTACCTGTAGCCTTTTTACTCCGTAAGAAAGGGAACACTTCCGCCTATCCAAGATGGCGATCCTTTTAGGGGAATCTGTGATCATCCATAGAATGAATTTTAAAACCCAGTGCTTCCTGTTGTCTAGCCTCCCACCCCCACCCCATGCCACTGTCTTCTTCTCCAGATCATAGCCCTTCCCTTACAACTGAAGGCCAAGGGGCCTTTGCCCAGTCCCACCTGCGCCTTACCCTCTAGTCTCTTCTTTGGTATTTCTTACTGCTTCATTGTCAAGCCTTTGCTAATTAGTTTAATTGCTAATAACTAGAATAATATAAACACCTTATCCTTGGGTTATGTTGTCAAGATGATGCCTTTACTAGGAGCACAATCAGCTTCTTCAGATTTGCTTTGATGGCTTTACCTCTATCTTTCCCCAAGCCCTGAAGATTAAGTAACACTGAAAGCTTAGAGTTATTTAGCTAAAGGTTTGTTATCTGGTGACCCTCAAAAACAATGGCTTTCAACCTTCCTAATGCTGAGACCCTCTGATACATACCCCCAAACGTAGAATTATTTCATTGCTACTTCCTAACTGTCATTTTGCTACTGTTCTGAATCGTATGTAAATATCTGATATGCAGGATATCTGACAAGCCACCCTGTGAAATGGTCGTTTGACCCCCAAAGGAGTCACAAGCTGCAGTTTGAGAACCTCTGCTCTAGAGCAGTTTTGGGGAGTTGGGAAGTCGACAGAGTTGTCCTGACTGGATGGGCATGCTCGTCACTAGCTAGCTAAACACCCTCTGTTTCTCAGACTTCCCCTGGACTCATCTGTGATTCTTCCCCTTTCTTGTTAGATGGCAGATCTCATGTCAACCATGGCTCTTGCCCCCTCCCATATAAATCCTTTTCTCTCTTGTCCCGTCCCACAGTGTTTCCTACACACTGTTTATACTTGTGCTGGGTTTCTTTCTGTAGTGCTGGCCTGGTCTTCACCACTCCCCTGCTTGGGACTTGTCTCTGGGATCCTGCTTCTCAGACTGTAGGGCTGTGCTTGGGTCCCGGCTTGTTGAAACCCTGATGGCCGATCACACCCTCAGGTTCAGGCTCAGCCTTCATTATCCCCTTTCCAACAAAGGTCAGTTTGCTCCCACAGTCTATACCTGGTCTCTAAGATGTAAGAAATATTAAATATGAGTCTTTTCTCTGAAATACTATAAACCTTTTTATCTTTTCCACCTTTTAAGACTTATATGCAAATTTCTTAATCACCTCCCCAGACTGGCAAAACCTTTGTTTACATAAAGGCCTCCTGCTGCACTCTGGGAATTTTATGACCATAACATAGACTAGCTAACCAAATAAGGCTATGAGGTTGCCTCCCACCAATGGGGTAAGGACAAGTCACCATTGCAAAGTGCCTTTCCTGTCTCTGTCTTCCCCTTTAGGAGTGTGACCACTTGGCCATGAGTGAAGTTTGCCTGTCTAGATACCTCAGTTGGAATGGTGGTCTCTTTCTTTGAGACCCAGAACTTATTTCTAACAAAGACAAACCTGTTAAACCTGCCCCTCGGGGTCTACACCAACTCTTGTGTGTCCTTGTCTTTCCTTGTGTTGTTTTGATTCGATAGTATTCCTCGGAGGCTCTCTGGTCAGTCAAGGACAAGATGTATTAGTTACTTCTTCACTGCAGTGGCTGCAACATCTGACACAGCTGCTTGAGGGAAGAAATAGAAATGGCTTCACAGTCTCCAAAGCTTGCCTTCACCACAGCTGGGAAGGCAGTGGAGGGCATTCAGTTCCCTGTGGCTGCAGAAGCTGTTCATGTGCCCACAGACAGGAAACAGAGACAGCCAGAAACAGAACCAGATACACCTTAAAACATTTAGACCTGGTCATGCGCATCTGTCTACTAGGCCCACCTTTTAAAGGTTCCATGCCTCTCTTAGAGTGACTTATTGGAGAAGCCCTCGTCCAGATTCAAACCACTGTATTCTACCCATGGACCTCTGAAGGCTAATGACCATCTTATAACATAAAATCCGTTTAGGCCAACTTAGAGAGTCCCACAGCCCACAGTGGTCACTGTCCAGAAGTCCACATCCAGAGTCTTCACTGAGACCCATGCACTCTTTTAGCTATGAGCTCCTAGAAAATACAGAAACTGTGCACTTCCAGTATTCAGTGACACAGAGTCAACACCCCCACTCTAAAAGGGAGGGATGGTGGCACAGTAGGGGTGGGACAGGCCCAAAGCCAGCACGACAAATATCAAATCCTGTAGCTCCATGTCCAACATGAGAGACACATATTGCCGTGACATGCGCTGCAGTGGGCTTGGGAAGCCCTTCCCTTCCACGTGTGGCTTACACAGCCTCCGTGGGAGCACTTCCCTTCCACGTGTGGCTTACACAGCCTCTGTGGGGAGCACTTCCCTTCCACGTGTGGCTTACACAGCCTCTGTGGGGAGCACTTCCTTCCACGTGTGGCTTACACAGCCTCCGTGGGAGCACTTCCCTTCCAC
>CM052719.1:33987264-34177862 GCA_028551405.1 Uromys caudimaculatus
TTCCACATGTGGCTTACATAGCCTCCGTGGGAAGCGCTTCCTTCCACGTGTGGCTTACACAGCCTCCGTGGGGAGCGCTTCCCTTCCACATGTGACTTACACAGCCTCCGTGGGAAGCGCTTCCTTCCACATGTGGCTTACACAGCCTCCGTGGGGAGCGCTTCCCTTCCACATGTGGCTTACACAGCCTCCGTGGGAAGCGCTTCCTTCCACATGTGGCTTACACAGCCTCCGTGGGGAGCGCTTCCCTTCCACATGTGGCTTACACAGCCTCTGTGGGGAGCGCTTCCCTTCCACATGTGGCTTACACAGCCTCCGTCCTGGGGTGGCTCTGTTCTGTGCTTAAGGCTTTCCTTGGAAAACTTAGAGAGTCCCTTAGTGGGGAACAGCCTCTGTTCTTGTCACCTCCAACACCCTGGAACTCTACTGGAACTTAGTCTATATTTCATAGCTTCATCTACAGACCTGGGGGCTCCTTGCAGCAGTTCTGACCCTTGTGAACCTGTGACCCTTGTGACCCTTGTGAACCATGTGAACCTTGTGAACCTTGTCTGGTTCACAAGATTTTCTTAAAACTTGTGGTGAAAGCTACTACGACTCTTCTATCTGCATGCTCACACAACTAGTACCACATGGACGACCCCACATTTCTGCTGCCAGCTTGAGCCATCACTATGCCCCCTTGCACCATGGCTGCCGTGGCCTCTTGGTTCCAAGGTGGGAGAACCTGGAAAACGCTTTTGTATGGAGCTCTGTGCAGGTAAAGCACTTAGGAAAACTTTTTTATTGTTCCCGACAGCCTTCCAAAATGGCGCAACTGGCTAGGAAACAGGCACTGAAAACATGAGGCTTCAGGAACATTTCCGACTCAAACCACAGCACAAGTCTCAGGCTCCTGTGTCTTAGTTACGTCCTCCCAACTGCTCCACTGACAGCTGAGAGCTGCTCTGAGGAATGCAGATCTCACCGTTGCTTTTAAAGAGATAATATTGTATCGAGAAATACCATGAATGGTCCCACGGCACCACGATACTCTCGAGCAGAGTATCATGAAGACCTCCCTGTGGGCAGCATGGACAGCCAGACTGCTTGCCCTTCGCTTAGTGGGGAAAAGTGGGCTGGGCCCATGGCTGAGAGGCGGTAGTTTATAGCACATGGCCCTTCTGCTCCTTCATCCCCACAGCCTCACCTCCTCTCATCTCCTTCCTACTTCCCTATTTCTCTGACCCTCTGTCCTCTCTTCCGAATTGTCCTTGGTCCGTTGTTTTGTTTTGTTTTGTTTTTGTCCTGCCTTATATAGACTTCTCACTAGGAAGCCTCAGTATTGTCTCTTTCCTGAACCCTGAGCTCATCAAATCTGACTGCTCTTTGACCCTGCTTGCTAGGGGTGGTCTCCTGTTTTCTTTCATCAAACCTCAAGCCAGAGTGATCGCTTCCACTTTCTGGACAATCCTTTCCTGTGGTGCTAGAAGTTCTCATTGTCTCATTTCCCTCAAGGGTTTCCCGCGTGTTGTAAATGTGAAGGGCCCTCTTTGAAGTGTGAGATAAGTAGACTCTAACCTAGCAGTTGAGCCCTTACCTACCAGTGTAGGAAGAATGTTTGCAGATTCCTGTGGCTATCGACCTCAGACCTCCTGTGCATCTGTATGGAGCTCAGCTCCTCCTGCTGCTCTCAGCTCCTTCTGCTGCTGCAGGAGAATAAGAACTGGCTTCACATCCATGCTCAGGGCTCCCTCCCTGTACATGGCAGTTGTACTTAGGCCCCAGCAGGAGGAGACAGCTTAGCGGAAGGTGCTCAGCAGCAGATACGCACACCTGTCCAAGCTGCAAATAAACATCTGAAAGGACCTGCATCTGCTCAGACTTAGTTCAGATGCTGCTTAAGGAACCTAATGGATTGTATTGCAGTTGGTAATGAGAGAGAAATGTAGCAGGAACCTCCAGTGTCGGTGACTCATCAAAGTAAAATTGAGAGGTCTCTTGTCTCCTCCCAAGCTGAGTGGGATCACCCTATGTTCTGTAGTTGATGCAGTCTGAGGACCATAAAGTATGGGGGAGGGGGGACATTTTCCTATTGTCTTCCATCTCTCATTTGGCTTTGTCTGGCAGGACAGGTTCTTAGAAATTTGTGAGCAGCAACCGCAGGCTCTTCCTCCCACTTCTCCTCCTCCCTCTCCTCTTCCCTCCTCTCCCCTCCTTCTTTTCTTTCTTCCCAGTTTTCTTTCCATAAGATTCTGTTCATGGCCATGTTGTCTTAGCCTAGCTTCTCCAGAGTCACATGGTTCTTCAAGGGAATGGCCAACTTACATATTAGCATGTCAGCACTCCTTCCTTCAGCTGCTAGTCACTGCATAGCAGTTTGTATTTATTTTACATCTAACCGACAAATAGAGATGGCATGTACTGACTGTGTTATGATAAGTGAAATAGGCACAGGGGTCCGTGTTACAGTTTCACGACCATCGTTCATCACGGTGTATTGATTATCTACCTGAGAATTGCTAGGGCGGAAGATTTTAGGTGTTTGTATGACAAATAAGTGACAAGCCTCGGGACATCCTGGCGTGTTGATTAGCGTCATTGGGCCACGGCGTGCACCTCTCTAAGGCAGCATGCTGTGGGCTTCTTGTTAACATCCTGCTCACCCCGTCCTTCCCAACAGGGCACGACTGAAGGTGTTCGAAGGTCAGCAGTCCTTGAGGATGACAAGCTCTTGGTGTACTACTACGACGATGTCCGGACGATGTACGACGGCTTCCAGAGGGGGATTCAGGTGTCAAGTAAGCGCATGGCGGCGGCCATCGCTGCGGCTGACACTTAACACTGTTGCTTCTCATGAGTGATGAGCAGCGAGGCACATCCGCCAGTGTTTCACATACCCAGCAATGTTTATGTTCTGTCTCTTGTAATTCGTCCGGAAACAATCTCAAGTTTATAGGACTCTCCAGATGTTCTCTGTCGCCAAATGTGATATAGGGGCAATGCATCCTATATTTAATGGAGAGTCACGTATGCTGGGCTCCAGTGTTTCCTGGAGTTGAAAGTAAAATGTTTAGTTGGCCCTGCCCCATCATTTACTTACTGGGCCATTAACATCAGTATTATGAGAGAAATACTGACTTTCCAGAGAAGCTGTACTCATCAGAAACACCCTAGAGAACCCTTGCTATCCGTCCAACACCTGTCTCCGTTCCAGCTTCTCTCCAGACCCCACCTTGAATCAGCCCTCAAGCAAGCACACTGTGGCCCCCCTTCGCATCTTCGTACATCGCACCCCCGAATCATAATTCTGCCCTGGCCACCCCCACTCAGTGGTCTTTTAACCCTGTTGGTTTCATGTCTCTATGAACGTCTTCCTGGTCTGTCATTTCACTCCGGGCTCCAATGGGGCATCGTCCGTCCCCTTTTTCCTGTCAGCATCGAACCTCTTCCTCTGCAGTAACCCCTTCACATACAGAGCTGTTGGCCTGGCATGGCCTGCCTTTTCCCTTCTAGCCTGTACTCCTTGAGAACATGGCCTGCCACCTGCCCTCCCTGTAGCACTGGCATAGGGCCTGTCCACTGGGTACTCAATATATTGCCCATGAAGGAAAACACATTCTTAAGGATTATTTTTGCTTTTCCTAGGGTCATCTATAGAAATAGATCTTTTGGGGGAGGAGAGGGTGGGGTTAGCCCTGGCTGTCCCGGAACTCACAGTAGACCAGGCTGACCTCAAACTCAAAGATCCAACTCCCTCTGCCTCACAAATGCTGGGATTAAAGGCGCTCACCACCACTGCCCGGCTTAGAAACAGATCTTAAGATCCATACTTTAGCTTCTATTTTTGCCACTGGTAGTGCGATTGTGATTTTGCAGTCAAGAACCAGGAAGATTGCTTTCTCTCTGCCCCACAATTCACTGCAAGCAGTATGTGTGTCCTCAAAGCACCTGCTGTTTAGTGCGTGGCAGTGGTCTAGTCCGATTACTCAGCCCATTGTGTTCAGACAAACATTCCTATAAAAGGCTCATTAGCCCACTGTAAAGAGAAAGCAACGTCTATCAGTTCATACATGAACTTTTTGAAGTTAGTACCAAGGTCTGAGTTTATCTATGACAGTAAGTCTCCCTGAGGAGAGCAAGTCAGCTAGCAGCAAGCTGCATGAAAGTATGTGTGGTAATTTATGCACAGCCTTTCGTCTGGAAGCAGAGAATGGGTTTATCCAGGAGAATGTGGCTTGCACTGTACTTGTGACTGTTAGACAACTTCCCGCTCTGATTGGAGAATGAGTGCTCCTCAATAAACCACAGGAGGAGCCGGAAGCTTTCTTAACATGCATTGATTAAAGGCAGCTGCTTTTTTTGGGGTTTTTTTTTTTTTTTTTTTTTTTTTTTTTTTTTGGGTTTTCGAGACCAGGTTTCTCTGTGCAGCCCTGGCTGTCCTGGAACTCACTCTGTAGACCAGGCTGGCCTTGAACTCAGAAATCCACTTGCCTCTGCCTCCCAAGTGCTGGGATTAAAGGCATGCACCACCACTGCCCAGCAAGGTAGCTGCTTTAAAGTCAGTGTTTCTGTTTTGTTTTGTTTTGTTTTGTTTTTCCTTTAAGAAGCAGTTGATCCTAAACTTTATTGTTCATAGGATATCTCAGGATTGAAATATTATAGATGAGCAAAGCCCAGCATTTTGAGTGTATGGTCAGAAGTTGGTTCAGTAGCAGGAGAAGTTAACCAAGAGCACTTTAGATCTAATTTTAAAAATTTTTAATTAATGTTATGAGCAAGTTTTGCCTTAAAGTACCCCCAGAAGCCAGAAGAGGGAGAGTGTCGGACCCACTTGAACTAGAGATACATGAGTCACCATGTGGGTGCTAGGAATTAAACCCAGGTCTTCTGGAAGAGCAGCCAGTGCTTTTAACCACTGAGCCATCTCTCCAGCCTCCTTACACCTAATATTTTTACGATGCACCTAGCTGTACATTAGTGACACCCGGGAACACTTTTTTAAAACTACTGAAATTCGTGCTTACATTCATCCAGTTATATCAAAAGATTTCGGCAGTAGGGCCTGGGTATGGGTGTTTTTCAAGTTCTCAGGTAAGCAGGCATGCCAGTTGTAGAGCTGGGATCAGCGTGCTGTGCCTGGAAAGAGCCAACAGTAAATACCTAGCTCTGGGCTTTCTGGGCTGCGCCATCTGCATCTGCATACATAGGCACCTGAGGTAGTAAGGCTCTGTTCTACCAACACTGCTTACAAAACAGCCACTGGCTCATTGTGGCCTTGGCTAGTTTGCAGTCCTAGATCTTAAGGAATAAAATGGCCTTAGTTCCTAAGGCTGAGGGGTCTCCCATCCGAGGAGTGGTGCTGATGCCCCTGCGCACCCTCCCAGCCTAAGTTATAGTACTTTAAGCTGAAGCAGGTCTTGGAAGAAAGACTGTTTGGTCAGGTCTGTTATTAAGGATGAGAGAAGTCAGTGAGCCCAGCTTGTATCCTTCCATCTTCCCGGCTGCTAACTGATACTTGAGTCCACTTGTTTGCCACACTTCTCTAGATATAAACCTAGGTAATAGGACCATGCCTGTCTAGGCCCTGGTGAAGCCACTCTTTTGTCTTCCTCGCCAGTTCTCCCAAGTCCTCATCTCAAATCAGAACACCTTTACCAATTCAAAAGTGGACTGGTGACCCTAGACGTTGTGGCCTCTTCATGTTCCTTTCCTTCCTTGCTTTGGGGCAGGGGAGAGCGAGGCATCAGGGCTGGGGTGGGATGCAGGAAGTAGCCAGTGCACGAGAGCATCCTCAAGGGTATTCCCAATGCTGCCATTGCATTATGAGCACATCTGGGGGCTAACCCAGTGACTCCATCACTTCTCAAAAGCCCGTCCGTCCGCTGCACCTACCCTCCCAACACATGACATGTAGGGGAATGCGTGAAGCTTCCTTAGGAATTGTGCTGGCTGCCTCCTCTAAAGCCCACAGTAGTGTGTCTGCACTCAGCCACTGGCATAAAAGAAACAGTCACAGGTTAAACATTCTTAAAAATCATGTTAACTGGGTGTGGTGGTGCGCACCTTTAGTCCCAGGCACTTGGGGGGCAGAGGCAGGTGGGTCTCTGTGAGGTCTAGGACAGCCAGAGCAACATAATAGAGAGACCTTGTCTCAAACCAAAGACCACCGACAAAAACGTCAGTCATTAATATTTGCCTTTCTCCTGTATTTATCACACCCCCTTCTGTTTAAGAAACAGAACAAGGGGGCTGGAAAGATGGCTCAGCGGTTAGAGCACTGACTGCTCTTCCAGAGGTCCTGAGTTCAATTCCCAGCAACCACATGGTGGCTCACAACCATGGGATCCAATACCCTCTTCTGATGTGTCTGAAGGCAGTATATAAATAAAATAAATAAAGAAGATCTTTTTTAAAAAAATAAAAGAAAGAAAAAGAAACAGAACAAATAAACAAACATAAAAAATCACTTCAAACTCCAGGGAAGAAAACCATTTTTAATCTGAACTCAGCATTTCTAGTCTGAAGAGTAGAACCTTCCTGATACTGTGAGGAATAAGAAGAGGAACAAATAAATGATACAGGAGTAGGTCAAAGGTCAAGGCCATCCTTTGCTTCATCTCTGTTTTTTTCCTTTTGTAGACGATGGCCCTTGTTTAGGTTCTAGAAAGCCAAACCAGCCCTATGAGTGGATTTCCTACAAAGAGGTGAGTTCCCTGGCTCGGATAGCTTTCCTCATGTCTGTGAATAAAATCTCACTGTAAGCTACTAACTTGGAGGGGAGGTTGATTTGGACTTGGGTTTCTGAGTGTTTAGTCCTGAAAGCCAAGCTGGGTCAGAAACAGGATCAGTCTAAACCTGGTGACCCTATAGCTGCCAGCATGCCCCCATGTCCAAGCTTCTGCCTTTCCCAAAGTTCTACCACTAGCTAGGGATGGAGGATTTGAACACACAAGCCTTCAGAAACCTCTTCAGACTCAGACCACAGACTGGCTCTGTAGATTGGTCCAGCACACTGCTAAGTGATTGCTGGCTGGGGCGGGAAAGGTGCTGGGCTCTGGTAACTCCACTGAGCATCTGAGGAAAACAGAACAACAGAAAAGCTAGGGATATTCGAGCTGACTTATCAATTAAAAAGCACTGTCCTTGCAGCCTATATGGATTTATTGTGAAGTATGGTATTTCAGACAATTTCAGAAATTTTAGACATCTCCAGAGGCAGATGCTCCCCTCCCATTATAAGATGATTTGTCTTTGCCTGAGGGCTGCTGGGAAACTTAGAAAGCCCAGTGTGGAGTGCCCCTATTTTATAGACAAGGAAAGTGCTTATCCCAGAGAAGATGTGACTTGCCCAGGCTCACATAGTGTAAGTGAAGACTGAAGAGGACCAGAGCCTCTTCTGTGGGCCTGTCCACATCTGCTCATTGAGCCTCAAAACTGTCCTTGGCCCACTCATACGATGATGTGGCAGTTAACCCTTTGGCAGCAATAGGGAAGAGCACAGACGTTTAGAGGAGACCCCTGTCTGTCTGCATAAAGCTAGGCTCTGGATAGTCTCACACTTGGTACTCCCTTTGCTGCTTATTGGCGGCTGTGACTTGAAGTCACAGTTTTCGAGTAGTGGGTCACAAAGCAGGAAGGTGTCACCTTTTCTTTTTATTATGATCACACAGAATCAAAGCGGCATTGCTTTTCCGGTCTGGCCTCAGGATGGGCAGGCACAGCTGCAAGTGCAGTTTAACTGCCTTCCTTTTCCTACACCGCTGTCCAGGAAACGGTTTTCTGTCCCTAGGCTTCCCTGGTGCTTGTTCTGGGGCCAGGTAATCCTGTGACACCTATGAACACAAACTGACTTTCTCCCTCTGATCTCAGTTAGCTGGCTTGTCTGGGGGTGGATATGGAGGGAGATGTTCTTTGGAGCCACAAACCCAGCCCGGGAGTAGCACCTGTCAGAGCTCCTTGGGCTGAGGCCCTGTATCTTTCCTTTTCCCGTCTCAGAGAGTAGACAAGAATGCCCAGTGCTTTGCTTGGGCAGTAGTTGTCTGTCTCTCAAGAGAGACAAGGGAGATGGGCCTGTAATACCTTGCCTGTGGAAGGAGCCAGGCGCTCACGTGACCCGAGAGGGCTTTCCCTTTCTGTTTGGCTTTACCAAAGCCCAAACCAGTTTCTCTCGTTTTTTTCCATCATTCAGTGCTAGCTCACACCCGTGCTCCCAGCACTGGGGAAACTGGGCCGGGAGGATCCTCCTGAGTTCCTGGCTGATTAGATATATACTGAGGCAGAGTCCAGTTGTAGGCTATAGAACAGGACCACCTCCAAACACCAAGGGAGTTGCTTCTGGAGTCTCTATGGCAAGACTTGTGTAGGATACAGGGCAGTGTGTGACAGGACTCCCACAGACTCCCCTAGAGCTCTCTGCATTATTTCTGTTAGATTCATGGGCCAGGAAAAAAAAAAAAAAAAGCAGATCTCTGTTGCAGATTGGTGTTCAAGGCACACTGAGAATCCCTGAGGTTTTCTGAAGGTGTTGCTGAGTGATTTACGCAGTTCAGCTGGAGGCTTCTTGGAGGCTTGGCAGAGGAAACAGAGCTGGATTTAACTGGAGCCAGCTTTGGCTTTGTAGAGATCTTTATCTTGTTTTACTTTTTACTCACCTAACAAGACTGACTTTTAGGAAAGTAAGAATCTCTTTGCCATTTTTCTTAAAGAGCAAAATGGACCATCTTTCTAGAAACATAGATGTATGTGTATTGCCCCAGCAAGCCCTGCAAACAATTTCAGACATTTCTCAATTTCCAGACTTGTGAATTAGTCAGGAACAGACGGTGCTTTGCCACTCTGCGGTCACCACCTGGCCTGTGGGTGACAACACTGCTTCCCTTAGGTAGGGCTGGATGGCATCACGTACCAGCACCAATGGGATTCCTGGGAAGGAGAGGTGTGGCTGGTTTTCCTGTTAGCATGAATATGCCTTACAAGTACGGTTGAGAGTAAAGAACTCCATGTTTTAAGATTTACATTTTAAAGAAATTAATGAGGAGGAGTGGCAAGAGGGCAGCCACAGATATATATTCCTGTCTAAGTTTTGTGACTGTTTTGTCTTGGGCATTATAATGTTGGTTTTCATCTACGCTTTTACTGCTTACCATGGTTACTAACACTTCCCTAGGCTTGGTGCATTTCTCATAGTTGTAATATTTGCCAGCTACCCAGCTGTCTTTTTCTAGTGTTCTTGTTATTTACTTGTCACCCAGCTGCGTTTTTTGAAATTTCTATCTTTGCATGTAAGGCCTTTAAAAATCTCCTCCTAAGATTGTATTATTTACCAAAAAGAAATTCTCAGGAATGGGATTGTAGAGTCCAATAATAAAAGCTTAGTCTTAACTGGGCACTATGACACTCAGCTTTAGTCCCAGCACTCAGGAGGCAGAGGCAGGTGGATCTCTGTGTGTCTGAGGCCAGCCTGGTCCACAGAGCGAGTTCTAGGATAGCCAGGGCTACACAAAGAAACCCTATCTCAGAAAGAAGCAAACAAATAGAAAAAAAGACTTTAGTCTTTTTTTTTTTTTTTTTAAGCTGTTTCTATATTTATACAAATGACAGGTTTTGAGGTGTTTGGTCACTTTTCTAGTCTTTTATAAATGATGAAAGAAAAATCTAGCCAGGCTTGGTGATACCTGTTACCCCAGCAGCTGGAGTGGTAGGATTGTGAATTTGCAGCTAGTCTGCACCAGTTGAAGAAGTCAAGAACTGGGGACAAGGTCTGTGTTAAAATGCTTATGTAGGGTGCCTAGAGCCCTGGATTCTTTCCCTGCACCACAAACAAGCAATGATCTTCACCCCCAAAGAAAACAGTACCTCTATCATCTGTCGTTTTGTAGCACTAAAATAGAAACATGCATATATAGGAAGCCTTCCCTGTGTACTCATCTGAGACCTGCAAACCCAGAATAATTTGCTTTGCAGAAGGAATCCTAGAGCCAGGTCCTTAACAAACACTGAACTGTGGTGAGTAAAACCTCCTGGTGTTGTGCAAACATTTCTTCGGAGGCTCAGCTCTCCTCTGTCTAGCTCTGCTGCTGGCAGTGGAGATGCCAGAATGTCACCTGGTGAGCTTTTAAGGTTCTTGCAGTGAGAATGTTGCCTTTCCTAACCCTGCCTCCCTTTGTTGAAGGTTGCAGAGCTGGCTGAGTGCATAGGCTCCGGGCTGATCCAGAAGGGTTTCAAGGCTTCCTCAGAGCAGTTCATCGGCATCTTTTCTCAAAACAGACCAGAGGTATTAACCACGAGCCGCTCCCTGTGCTGGGTTTCCAGGGTCCTCCATGTTTCCCACCTGCAGCTGATGGGGACTAGGCTTTGTTCTCTGATTTCTGCTGGATATATGGCTTTGTGGTTTGTCTTAGAAAGTTCCAGGTATGAAAACATGAACTGAGAGTTTCTCTTAAACTTTCAAGAGAAAGAAAAATCATCTCCCCTTAATTTTTTTGTTTTGTTTGTTTTATTTTGATTTTTCTTAATTCAGGTCCTGAAACAAAATTCTTAGAAGAAAATGTCCAATCAGAAGTTTCTTCCCTTCAAAGGCTCCCTCTGAGGCTGGATAAACAGCGTTAATAAATTATTAATAATAAATTACAGCAGAGAAGCTTGGATACATTTTTGTTAGTAGCAAACTCTTCTTCCTGAGAGGTCTGAGCCTTTCTTCTGATCAAATTTCCAAACCTGAAATACTGTGACATACACACTATGAGCTGCTTTACTTAAAGATATACAGTGCCTGTCCAGCCACAGAGGCTTACACTTAGTACTTAAGAGACTTGAGGGGCTAGAGAAGGCACAGTGGTTAAGGCCATACACACACTGCTCTTCCAGAGACCAGAGTTTCAGTCTCAGCACCCACATCAGGTGGCTCACAACTACTCATAGCTCCAACTCCTCTGGTCTTATGGGCACCTACACACACATACTTAAAAATAATAATAATAATAATAATAATAATAATAATAATAATAATAGACTTGAAATGGGGCATTCCTTTTAAAGTACTGCTAATTAGTTATATCAGCAGTAGCCGCCTTGGAAAAATTCAAGCATCAAATTTTTTCATATCTGCTTTGTCCAGAACGGCGTCTTGGTTCTCATATCCCTGTTGTGTCTGGTTTTATAAGTCCTTGTATCCCTGGGTCTCATGCTCTGCAAAGAAGCATAACTGTCCACAGCTGTCCCATGCTTAGTCTCGGGGGGAGGGGGGGTGACTTAGTTTTCTTTTGTATCTCAGAAGCATATCCAAACATTTTTCATCAGTAGAATTTTTATCATCTACACAAACCACAAAACAAATCTCTTACTTCAAGGAATAGATTACTGATGCTTTTTCCCTGAAATGTGTTTCATGTGGACACAGGAAAGGACTGTGGGTACCCAGCCAAGAAGAGCTGAGTTAGAGTCCTGGAGGAAATCTTAAAAAAACAAAACAAAAACAAAAACCCATAGGCACAGCCCCAGGTCCGTGCCACGTGCATGTGACCACATGGCTCAGTACCCTTTTCTATGCTGTGACTAGCATCCGTGGTATCATTTGAAAAGTGCAGCTGAGGTAAGTGTTTGTCTTGAAGTTGAAGAGGGACTGTGCTGCAGATGCCTTGGAGATCAGTCAGTTGCTAGGCAGCTGAGGTTAGTGGTGAGGTAACCACATACTCTATCACTGCCGTCCTTGGTCACTTTATTAGGGAGAATTTTTTTCAAGACAACTTTCCTAGTTGATCGATAGGCGTTCTTCCTGTCTTGTTCCCAGCCCATAGTACACACTGCCGTGGGGCTGACCTTCCTCAAACTCCACAGCCTTGTGCCTTCCCAAATACTTTCGTCGATCCACATGGCCCATGGAATAGGCCAGACCCGGTGACACAGGCTCACTCCAGTCTACCCCTAAGCCAGGCTTCTATCCAGCCTGCTTGCTCACTGGCCTCCCAGCCCTGGATATCACAGTCCCTTGCTGTTCTCTCTCCCTGTCAAAATGCTCCAAATTTTGCCATCTTCCATAGGATAAACGTGGGTTTCTTCCCACTGAGGCATCAACAGCCATCTAGAAGGCATGCCCAGCCCCTGCTCGCCACGCCACGCCCCTGCTCGGCGTGCAGGCCGCTGTCTTAGCATGTAACGAGCCTTTCCTGGAACACTTGCATCAGTGCAGCTTGATTTTAAGGAAGGGGAGATTGTTGTATGCGAACTTAAAGATTAATTTTTAAAGGGATAGAAGGGGAAGATTTCACGAATAGGAGAAAGTTTAAAAGGAGGAGCAAGTCCTTTGTTTGCTTGGAACTCTGCTGGAACCTGGTGTGCGGTGGGAGACATCTCACTCTCTCTGTGACTTTCAGTGGGTGATCATCGAGCAGGGATGCTTCTCTTACTCGATGGTGATCGTTCCACTCTACGACACCCTTG
This sequence comes from Uromys caudimaculatus, assembly GCA_028551405.1. Classification (NCBI taxonomy): domain Eukaryota; kingdom Metazoa; phylum Chordata; class Mammalia; order Rodentia; family Muridae; genus Uromys; species Uromys caudimaculatus. The sequence goes on from CM052719.1 coordinate 33,999,685, forward strand.
GAGCCGACGCCATCACCTACATAGTGAACAAAGGTACGTCTTTGGTCTTTGTGTGACCATAGCCCTAGGTATAGGTTTAGATTCGGTGACTTTACAGTTATATATCTGCTTGGAAGGGGATATGACATTTAAATACGCACCACTCTGGCATGCTAGTATCTGTGTATCTTATCGTCCAGGCGAGCTTTTAGCATCCTTAGGACTTATCCCCTATCACCTCTTCATTTACAGCTGAACTCTCTGTGATTTTTGCTGACAAGCCAGAAAAGGCCAAAGTCTTATTAGACGGTGTAGAAAATAAATTAACACCATGCCTTAAAATCGTAGTCATCATGGACTCCTACGGCAGTGATCTAGTGGAACGAGGCAAGAAGTGTGGGGTAGAAATCATCAGCCTAAAGGCTCTGGAGGTGAGTCCTTCCACACGGCCCACCTCTCTGAGGGGCTGGACGTGGTACCCACTGACGCTGTCATCCCAGCGCTGCTCACACTTTACAGATACAGGATGCCAAGAGTTGCTTGTGGGTTTTGTTTTGCTTGGCCTCATTTTTTTAAGATGGTCTAACTCTGTAGTCAAGTCTGGTCTAAGACCCACTGTGGAGCTCAGAGTAGCCTTGAACTTGTAGCAGTCTTTTCTTACCTTGGTCTCTCAAATGCTGGGATCACAGGAATGAGTCACTTGTCCTGGTTATGTTTCTGTTGCTATGTTAAAAGTCATGGCCAAAAGCAACTGTGGGAGGAAAGGGTTTATGTGGCCTACATGTCCCCATCACAGTTCATCATGGAAGGAAGGACATCAGGGCAGGAGGGTCATGGAGGAATTTGCTCAGCTTGTTTGCTTATACATCCTGCCCAGGGGTGCTACCACCACAGTGAACCGGGCCCCCTCATCAATCATTAATCAAGAGAATGTTCCATAGACTTGCCTGTAGACAGTCTGCTAGAAGCATTTTCTCAACTGAAGGTCTCTGTTCACAGATGACCCCAGCTAGTGTCAAGTCAGCTTCTGTTAGGCTCACCACCATACCATACCCGCTCCCCAGTATTAGTTTAATATATCACCTGCAGAAGTCTCACGAAAGGAACTGTAGTACGCATATTTTTCCTTGGTGCCAGGGAACCATGCCAATAGACACTGGGACCTTCAACATCACACAGGTAGACGTTTCTATTTAGTCTTGACTGCCTTTGTCTCTGAAACCAAGCCAGACACAGAAGTCTGTCTCATCATTCACCTGTCCCTCTGTGGAGTCTCTGTCTCTGTCTCTCTGTCTCTCTGTCTCTGTTATGGTACAGGTGTGGATATCAGAGGACAGGTTGGTGGGGTTAACTCTCCCCTTCCATCACTTGGGCGCTGGCTTTCAGCCGTGAACAGCAAGTGCCTTCACTGTGCCATCACGCCCATCTTCATCATTTCTTTCCCCAGGTTTCTTCTGTAGATCTTAGTGAATTTCAAACATGGATTTTTTATTAATTTCTGCCCTAGTGAGAGTTATTATTGCTGTGGCACCATAACCAAAAGCAAGGTGGGAAGAAAGAGTTTATTTGGCTAATACTTCCACATCACTGTTCATCACTGAAGGAAGCCAGGCAGGAGGATTCTGGAGGCAGGAGCTGATGCAGAGGCCATGGAGGGTGCTGCTTACCGGCCTGCTTCCCTTCTCTTGCTCAGCTGGCTTTCTCATAGAACCCAGAACCACCAGTCCAAGGATGGCATCACCCACCATGGGCTGGACTCTCCCTGATCGATCACTAATTTAAAACGTTCCTATAGGCTTGCCTGCAGGCGGATCTTATAGAGGCATTTTCTCACTTGAGATTCCCTCCTCTCGGATGACTTTAGCTTGTGTCATGTTGACATAAAACTATCTGGCACAACTTATTTATTTATCTCTTTGTTTTTATTTTTGATAATGATTTATTTTCAGTTTAAACACAACTTAACCATTCTAGAATCAGTGGGGTACATATTATGTGACCCCAACACTGACTGGCCTTGGGTTAGGAAGCCATGTGCATCGTAGGTAACAGATTCCATAGAGGGAGCTGTGCTGTCACTGACGGTGTCACTCTTTTTGTGAAACTATTATACGTACGGTTTTAATGTTTAATTATTAGTTCTCTTCCTTCTACAGAGAGTGGGAGGTTACAGAACAGAGTCTGTAGAATCTTTGCTGAGGATCCAGTAGTCAGAGGGAACTCATTATTCCTACACCGACATGCAAGTGTGTGTCCATCCACGTGCGTTCACACAGTGTACAGAATACAGCCCCGGGTGTATTTTTGCCGAGGCTTCACTTTTCACTTAGAGTGTGGCTAGCTTTTACCTTGAATTTTAAACTGGAGTGGCTTTGTGTTTTGGTTTTTGTTGTCTTGTTTTTAACTTGTAGTCTTTCATGCCTTTCGCTCCCCTCTTCTGAGGTGCACACATAACATGCTCTTTCCTTTTGCCTCTTTTAACCACTGCATGAAACTGAAAACATTACTTGATAAATGAATGAATGAAGATTGTAGTGTGGGGTTTATACTGAAATCCTGTTTTACACTTTCCTGCTTAATGTAATTTATGCGTTTTAGATATTTTTGTAACCAAAATGAGAAGAAAAGAATGTAGAGTTCACATTATAGTCGATCCTGGGGGTCATTACATTAACCTATATTTACAGTAATACCTATATCTGTAGCCCCCGTCTCAAGGCCCACTCAGAGCGTCCTCCCAGGCTCCTTGCAGCCTGTCTCAGTTCAGAGTGTCCGAATCCTTCTTCCCTGTGTATGGAGCATGGTTATCTGAGCCTCACTACGTTTAGATCAGAAGGAGAGTTAGTCCCACGTGTGGGGAGAGCTCATTGAGGCGGAGCCCGGCGGTCAGGGAGCACCTTCTCTGGTGGCAGAGGGTGCTGAGGACCAGCAGGTTTAAGTTCAAGAGCAAGACTTTGTTAAAGGCCATCAAAGGAGAAGGGAGTGGGGCCGGCATGCAGTACAAAGGCTTCACTGTCTTTGGAGTCAATCCTGTCTCCAAGGCCATTCATGTGGTTTTATGTATGAGACCGACAACTGGAAAACGGCTTCCCAAAACAATAGATACTATGGCTTCTGTTACTTAACATTGCTCAAATTCATTTTATTTGAAAATGGTGTTTTAACCAGCTGTGAGAGTAATCTGCAGTAAGGGCAGTAACTTGGGGGTGGTCTTCTTTAATTTTCTATGTGTTTGGGTGTTTTGCCAGCATGTATTTGAAGCACATGTGGTTACCACCAACTGAGTTCAGAGAAGGGCATCAGATCCCCTAGAACTGGAATCACAGAGGGTTTTTGCCATGTGGGTGCTAAGAATGGAACCTGGGTCTCCTGGAGGAACAGCCAATGCTCTTCACTGCCGAGCCGTCTCCACAGCCCTGACTTCATATTCTTTATAGTTAGAAAATCTTAACACTGAAAGTTTTTTTTCTCTGTGTCTTTTAATTAAGGACCTTGGAAGAGAGAACAGAATGAAGCCCAAGGTAAGCACTGTCCTTCAGCCTTCTACAGCTTTGTTCTTTGCAACACCCAGTCAGACTGGAGGCTTGGAAATGTAGATGACACCTTGTGGATTGATATATTCTATTCTGATTCATACCCTTTCTTTTAAAAATGTTCTTCAGCCTCCAGAACCTGAAGATCTTGCGATAATTTGTTTCACGAGCGGCACTACAGGTATATTTTGGGATGTACTTGCTTCAAAGTCTATGGTCTCTGCACCCCTTTTAGATAATGCATTAGCTAATTATAGGTGGGAGCAAGCAAACAAGAGATAGCTGTGGACTGAGAAAGGTCATCCTGTTGCTCTGTGAGACAGTCTCAGGATGTGAGGATGCCATCTAGTTAACCAGATTACCGAAAGTGACCTTAGCTGTGCTCTGTTGGTGTCTCTGCAGAATAAGGTCCCCAGTTTTCTTCCCCTGTTGATGCACATGAAGATTTTAATGAATGCTTAAGGTAATTTCCTGATAGTGAGTTTCCTTTAAAGGGTCTCAGGCAGCTCAGAACTTTTGGATCACTCAGTGTGGTACCCAGAGGGTAGAGCTAGTGGAGGTCCTGATAATCGAGGCTTTCTGCCATTCTTGGCTGGAATACCTAACCGTGTTCTCCTTCCTGTGTGCTCTGCAGGCAACCCCAAAGGAGCAATGATCACTCACCAAAACATTATGAACGATTGCTCAGGTTTTATAAAAGCGACAGAGGTAATTCTTGAGAATATTATCATGGTTCTTCACATTCATTGATTGGCTTTAGGCCCCAAGAAAGATGGGGGGGGGAAGGAAAGAAGTAAATCCCCCCTCTTCCCCCATCAGGTCCACACTGTATGTAAGAGCACTGAGGTGTGAATGAGACCCGGACTGTAGTGAGGCCAGAAGCCCCCTTCTGTCAGATGCTTTACCTGTGGACCTAAGCCCATAAGCCTTACTGTGACATGAGGATAAATAACCAGATGGAACTCTTGGTGGCTTTCATGTGGGGGAATATTTGAATGTCACCCTGTACTTTTAGGAAAAGATAAAAGAGAAACCTCTCAGTGCCTTTACTAAAGTGTTAGGAACCTAATTTAAGTTACCAATGAATGTTGGAGACAGCTAGCTGAAGGTTTTAAATCACTGTTCTGTCCTATGTCCATTTGACTCCCACTGTATGAGAAAGATTAAAGTCTGAGACTCTAGTTAATTGCCTGTCGTCTTAAGGTTTTCTGCCCACAGGTTATAGTCTGCACGGGTTGCCATTAGCAAAGCACTACAGCCCAAGTGGTTTAAACAACAGATGTTCACTTCCCTCAGTTAGGAGGCCGAAAGTCCAGGACCAGCTGCCAGCAAGTTTGGTTCCTGGTGAGGGCTCTCTTTAGGGCTTGCAGATGGCTGCCTCTTTCTGGGTCCTCTGGTGTTCCCTTCTCTTCTAGAGAGACACCAGGCTGCTGGGTCAAACCTACTTACTCCCAAATCTAGTCATATCAGGGCCCCATTCCCGATACGTGGGGCTTACGACTGTCCTGTGTGAATTTGGGAGAGGGACATAGTTCAGTCCCTAACTCCAAAGATAGCTTGCATGCCTATCTTTGCAAAGGTACCATCTTTTAAAAAGCATACATTTAACAGTATGCTTTTGCAGACTCTTGGGAGTATTCTATAGCCCTGCTTGTGGCAGGAGACTGTCTGTACCTAATGGTTTAGAGAAGCAGACATCTTTCTGTGGTGGATGCTGGGCTGAGTTTGGAGGATTCTTCTACCTGATTTTACTCCACTGTCATGGTTCTTATTCTTACCCTCTTACCTTTTTGGGGGGAGGGGGCATATGCTGTATTGTCAAAGCTCAACACTTAAAGTGAAATTCGAATCTCCCAGTAGACCTTCAGGGTCTTCAAGATGACAGAACTTCACTGAAAAATAGTTACACTATCAAGAAGCACTGTCAGTTTCTAAAACTTCTAGCCATGACACCAGCATGATTTTTGTGATTTATCAGAAAGTTTAAAAATATAGGTGCTGAGAATGTACCTCAGCAGTAGAAAGCATGCTTTCTGTGTTTGAGGCCCTGACTTCAGTCCACATTCACACATACACACACACACACACACACACACACACACACGCTCACATGCTCACATGCTCACACACACACTCACACTCTCCTCACGTCTGGTCGGTGTGACAGCAAGTGTGTGGGCGAGCCTTCTTTGTGTTAATAACATGCCCTTACATGCAAGCCCTAACTATGTCCACCCATCCCTAAGAAGGCCCACTCTGAGGACAACCAGACATCCACAGTTAATCTGCCTATGGGCTCATCTTGGTCAGGATCTTACAGGAGAGCAAATCTCTTCAAGCCTGATTCAAGGTTGCATTAAACACTGAGTGTGTGTGTTTTCCTGAGATGAAGGGAGACTCAAAGATTAAACTGTTGCTCCAGCTCATCCACTAGAATGGTTTATGCTATCAACACAAGGTCCTGGGAAACTTCTTCCTGCTTCCCTTTGCAATATACCAGTGCTGTCCTGTCAGGGAGTGGACCTTATGTTGCTTAAGGGGCAGTGGAACCTGCCTGGGTCTGGGGTGTTGTAATGGAAGCACGTGGAGCACTCAGTCTCTCAACACTCCAGTTTGGGCAAGATTTTCTTTACGGGGAGGTGGGTAATAGTTCCAAAGTGGCTAGGCTTGGTTATTAGGAATGACTTCAGCGGGGCAGTGGTGGCGCACGCCTTTAATCCCAGCACTCGGGAGGCAGAGGCAGGCGGATTTCTGAGTTTGAGGCCAGCCTGGTCTACAGAGTGAGTTCCAGGACAGCCAGGGCTACACAGAGAAACCCTATTTGGGAAAAAAAAAAAAAAGGAACGACTTCCATTCTGCTTGACTGAGTGCTGCTTTGGGATGGGATGTAGACCTGTGGTAGAGCACTTGCTAACGTGCACTGCCCTAGTGCCATCCCAATAATACTAAAAAACCAAAAATTACTTTTTATTCTTTGGTGCTAAAAATTCAGACAGAAGAGGCTGTGCTGAGTGTTGAGGGGCTGTGTGCCCTACTCTGAGGGAAACTGGAGGCAGCTTGGATCCTTAACTTTTCTCTTCTTGCTGGTGTCCTTGCTTTCAGAGTGCATTCATCGCTTCCCCAGATGATGTTCTGATATCTTTCTTGCCTCTCGCCCATATGTTTGAGACCGTTGTAGAGGTAGGCGTCTGCTGTGTCTCCCTCTGTGTCTGTGTGTGCCCCGCTAAGTTTTTTTGTCTTCCAGAGTGCACTGACCTTGAATGCCAGTGACACACAGATTTCGTACTTACCACTGGCACACATGTATGAGCAGCTGCTACAGGTAAGTGTGGTGCCCAGCACACGCGCATGCACGTGCACTCACACTTGCACACACACTTGCACACACACACATACCTGCACACAAACACACACACATACCCCTATACATACCTATGCACACACATGAAAGAACATGCACACACACCTACACACACATACACACACATGCACACACACACATACACACATACACATACACACACATGCACACACACATACACACACACATACACATACACATACATGCACACACATATACACACATACACACACATGCACATACATGCGCACACACACAAACACACACACACATGCACACACATACACACACACATACACACACATGCACACACACACATACACACATACACACACAAACACACATACACACATACACAAACACACACATACACACACAAACACACATACACACATACACACACAAACACACATACACACACAAACACACATATACACACAAACACACACACACCTATACACACAAACACACACACACCTATACATCCCTCTGCACACACATGAAAGCATACACACACACACATACAGGGGCCTTCTTTTTCTTTCCTTGGACAATTTTAGTTTTTTACTAAAGGAAAAATGGTGGACAACATGTACTCCTTATTGAACATTTACGTAGAACCAGCTGTGTGCCAGGAATCTGGTAGATGTGGGACACAGTTGTCTGATAGACAGAGGTCACTTTGAGTGACAGCTGCCCTGTAGGCTTTGTGTCTCTCAAAAGGGTCAGGGTGCGTCAGGTTCCGTCCTCCATCCTTTCCTCCCTGCACACCACACGATCTTAAAGGTTTATGAAGTGCACACACAGTTACCATATGGTCCAGCAGTTCCCCTTCCAGGTACACACACAAGTGTTGGAAGCGGGGACTCAACAGGTGTCTGGACACCAGGGCTCACACAGGTATCCACAGGAATAACTGGATGGCTAGGAGCATCTCAAGTGACTATCGGTAGCCAAACGGGCCAAATATTCTACAAACAACGGAGTACTGGGAGAAGCTGGGGGTGGTAGCACAGACTTGTAATCCCAGCTCCCAGGAGGCAGAGGTGGGCAGATCTCTCTGAATGCAAGCCTGCACTAATCTGCATAGTCCAGTCAGGGTGACAGAGTGAGACCCTGTCTCAAAAAAAAAAAAAAAAAAAGTATGCCGTGATCTCACGTGAGTCATTAGTAAGCCACAGGTTCTGCTTGTGGCTTTAGAGGTGCAGCTGGAAGCACAAGCCTGCCGCCTTCAGTGCTCAACAGGGAACCGCTGTACCGTTCTTACGGGGGGGGGGGGGGGGGGACACACTACGACCACAGAGAGAGGATGGGGTGGGGCAGAGAGGAGGGGTGTTGGCGTGTGAAGGCGCAGACTTGCCCATGCCATTGTATGCACGTGGAGGTCAGAGGTCAACCTTTAGATGGTGGTCCCTGCATTTCTCCTTGTTTTAGACAGGGTCTTTCTGCCACTTTGTGAATTGACTAACCGGTCCCTGAGCTTCTAGAGTCTCCCGTCCCCTCTGCATTTCCCTTGGACAAGCTGTATGTGGCTTTTTCCTGTTTGTCTGTTTGTTTTGTGTGTACACACATGGGTAAAGATGGAGGTCAAAGGACAACTTGTAGGAGTGGGCTCTGTACTCCCACCGTGTGGAGCCTGGGGGTTAAAAGCAGGTCCTCGGGCGTGGCTCACCAGCCTTTACTCTCCGAGCCATCTCACCATCCCTCCTTGTGTGCTTTTTAGTTTCTACCTTAAAACTGTTGCCTTTCTGTCATCTTTTGAAAATTTTTAAAATTTTTAGCTTAATTTAGGCAGGTGATTTGTCTTGTCTGTTCAGGTGGCCATTACAGTTTGCAGGAGACAGGGAGAGCCTCATGTGGTATAACCTTGTAGATACGCACTTGGATCCTGACTCCAGCCAGTTCAGTGTGTTTTCAGAAAGTTTTACATTTTCAAAAAAGGAAATGAGATTTTAATAAACCTGGTTTGGAGGCAATGGGTTTTTATTTTGAGAATAAATAAGTTCTCAAGTTCTTGGAAGGCTAAGAGTATTGGGGTGTATAACTCATAACCCATCCAGCAGCTGTTGCTTGTTAGACCCAGATAGCCCTTCTCATTACCATTAGGAAGAGCTTCCCCTGGTTTTACACTAACTCCTGTATCATTGGGATGGTGGAAATACTAAATTTCCATGTTTGTGCAGAGGCAAGGAAATGCAAATATATTTAAAAAAAAAAAAAAAAAAGAAACCACCCATATAGGAAGTCTTAAGACTCCTGGAAGCTGGTTTGAAACCCTAACCCTGCAGGCTCCCCTGCTGCGTGGCAGAGTGCAGTGGAGCACGCCTTGCAATGCTGACAGGTGTGTTGTCTGTTTTCACTCTCAGTGTGTAGTGCTGTGTCATGGAGCTAAGATAGGATTTTTCCAAGGAGATATCAGGCTGCTTATGGACGACCTCAAGGTGCTTCAGCCCACCATCTTCCCTGTGGTTCCGAGACTGCTGAACCGGATGTTTGACAGAGTGAGTCCCAAGCAATAATGGGTAGGGGACAGAAGGTGAGGCTGTGAGTCCTGGTGCCAATCTGACTAGGGGTCAGCCACGTATCTTCACAGTCCGCCATTCCCATAGAATGTCTGTGTCCGCCTCTACAGAGGTAGAACTGAGTTACTGCACAGAGGTGTTGGTAAGAGCAGACATACAGCACACTGTAGGTTCTTAGCTATAAGGTGCAAGGTCAGTGTCTCTGTCACCTCTCATCTATAAAACAGACTGTTGGACATCCTCCCTGTTTCATCCAGGTGCTAATTGGAGCACACAGATAATTATGAGATGGTTTTATTAATTGTCCCCCCAACCCTTGCATGCCTGAACTGTCAGTTCACCACACTGAGAGAAGTGCCAAGGCCACAGCAGAAACTGGGAAGATGTGGTTTCTGCCACCTCAGCCTAGACTGCTCAGCCAGGCAAGACCAGCCCAATCAGGCACTGTTAGTACTTTGCTCTTCTCCTCCCAGAGGTTTCTGTCATCTCTAGGAAGCTTGTTAGTTTTTTAAATCTGGTCTTTGAAACAGTTCCGTTGAGATAATTTCACGTAGTGTACAGTTTGCCCTTGCGGTGTGTGCTTCCGGCCCTGGGAGTGGAGCGCCATGGTGAAATGCACGTGCGCGGCTCCAGGATCCATCTGAGCAGTCAAAGCACGGGCAGTTAGTTCAGCGGTCTTTAAGGATGTCAGTGCTGCTGCTACAGTTTAAACACTTTCAGCACCTCAGAGAAGAACCCTTTACCTACTCTTTATCGCCCCGCCCTCCTGCCTGCTAGACTCCTAAAGCAACTAATATCATTCCTTCACAATATACATTTCAGTATTATGACTTTCATAGCCAAATACTATTCCGGTGTATGGTTAGAACACATTGCATCTAGCCATTCCTTCATTAATGGTCATTTGGGTGGTTTCAGCTTTTGGCTGTTGTAAATATCCCTGCTTGTAGACACTGTACGCAGGTTTCTGTGGGCATGTTTGCATTTGTAGAGTTGGGCCACAGGGCGGATTTATACTTCATATCTAGGAGGTCTGGTCAGTAGCTACAAGGCTCGGGTGTGCTATAGCCAGCGTGCTGTTGTCCACCCCTTGGTTTTGGCTGTCTTGGAAGATGTGGAAACCTTATTTCTTGCCTCATCAGATTTTTGCACAAGCAAACACTTCAATGAAGCGATGGCTGTTGGATTTTGCCTCCAAAAGGAAAGAGGCAGAGCTTCGCAGTGGCATCGTCAGAAACAACAGCCTCTGGGATAAACTCATCTTCCACAAGATACAGGTAGCAAATACACTCCCCTCTCCTATTTCTCATGGAAAGTGTGTGTGTGTGTGTGTGTGTGTGTGTGTGTGTGAGAGAGAGAGAGAGAGAGAGAGAGAGAGAGAGAGAGAGAGAGAGAGATATGATGCAGGCCTGTAATCCCAGTTAGGTGGCTTAGGCAGGAAGATTGCAAGTTCAAGGCTAGCCTAGGTAACTTAGTGAAACCCTCTAGCAAAACTTAGTGAAACTCACTTGCAAAGTAAAAAGAGAGGTAGAGACACAGTCTTGAGGAATCAATCACTTAGACACACACACACACACACATTTAGCCACACACAGGTTGGGGGTTGTATGAAGCCAAGAGAAAAAAACACATTTCTATACTTTCTGGCACTTGTCTCAAAGTTAGAGATAGGGCTACTAGGTGAACCCCGTTCTCCAACTACAGCTGAACAAAGCTGTAGCTGATCCAGGTGGAAGGATTTGGGGTACTCTCGCCTTCCTTCAGCTTTTCTGGAACAAGTATGCCACTCCCGAGGCAACGTTTTACGCCTGAGATTGAGAATGTGTAATAGGTGCTGTCCCAAATGCCAAAATGTAGGAGTTGCCACAAATCTGATCCTATGATCCCCAGCAGCAGTTGCTGGCTTAGCACTAGGTCTGCTAGGAGGAAGTGTGCAGCACTGAGAGGGTGAGCTTGGCCCTGGGTCCTGATGGGAACTCTGTCCCAAGCTGCCCACGCCAGCTGCAGGAAGGCTGGTTGTCTGTGACAGGGCCCCAAGCATGTGCCCGACAGAGGAGCTCTGACTTCTGCATATGTAACCCTAACTTCTCTGTCTTCCAAGTCGAGCCTGGGCGGGAAAGTACGGCTGATGATCACAGGGGCAGCCCCAGTGTCTGCCACAGTGCTGACGTTTCTGAGGACGGCTCTCGGCTGTCAGGTGAGACTGACCATCCCAGGCTTTGTGATGCTATGGTCACTGATTGATAAAAATGTATGTGTGTTTTCATTTTATAACACAGTGTGTGGATACATCAGGTAATGACTAAATTACTGTGACTAAATCACTAAATGACTTCACATGTCAATTTTGTGTGTGGTGAGAATACTTAGAAACAACACAGCCATTTGCAAGTAGAGGGTACTGTGTACTCTGTGGTCCACGAGATCGCCCCTCATCTGAACATGTCTTGCTTGGAAGGTAGGTTAGCTCCAGATTTCCTAGAGGAATAAATCTGTATGTGTTTGACTCTAGATAAAATAATTTTATCTAGGGTAAGGCTTGAGCCATGCTTCTAGAGAGTGGCTTCAGTGATGGGGTGGGTCATCAGAGATAAGCCTACCACACATCATGCTGAGAGGCTACTAGAAAAGAGGCTGGGGCTTGTGGTGACACTCAGGACAGATGTGAGGTATCCTGGATTAGCAGAGCAGGGCTACCCAGGTGGACAGTGGCCCATCCAGTGGAGTCTCCCCCTTCCCTGGCACAGGAAGTCAAGTAGGAAGGTAAACATGGAAGATGTTCAGGGTGCATATTATGCTCATTGAGTGTACTTACCAAACTGAGAGTTAAAAGATTTCAGAGGCTAGGATTCCTCGGGAGTTAGAAAAGCTTGATTTCTTGTGCACTTCATACGGAGACGTGCTTATCCCACATTCATAACGCCTTGTTTCTTGTGCACTTCATACAGAGCCGTGCTTACCCCACATTCATAACGCCTTGTTTCTTGTGCGCTTCATACAGAGCCGTGCTTACCCCACATTCATAATGTCTTGTTTCTTGTGCACTTCATACGGAGCCGTGCTTACCCCACATTCATAATGTCTTGTTTCTTGTGCACTTCATACGGAGCCGTGCTTACCCACATTCATAACGCCTTGTTTCTTGCTAGTTCTACGAGGGCTATGGACAGACCGAGTGCACCGCTGGCTGCTGCCTGAGCCTGCCTGGGGACTGGACAGCAGGTATGATTGGTGGGAGAGCCATTCCAGACTCTCTTCATTGGGGTTCGAGGTTGGGGTGACTGGAAATGGATGCATTGTTGATTGGGTCATTAGCCTCCCTGCACAGCAGTGCATACTATGTCTCAAGAAATTAGGCCTCAGGCAAATAGTCCTGAGCTGGAGAACATGGTTGCAGTACCCAGGGTGCTCAGGCTGTGATACACCCTAGCAGAGGCATCTGGAGAGGAGATGCCTCCTCCAGCAGATTTGCTACTGACTGAGTAGGGTCTCGGCATTTGCTGGTGGCTTTAACCCAAACGTAGCTGTTACAGTTGTATATGTGTCAGGCCAGTTGTTGAATCTGCTGATAGAAATGAACACCAGCCCTTTGTCTCAAAGAAAGCATAGTAGACGATACCCACTGAGGTTGCTGGCCTTCTACAGTGGATGAGGTCTGTAGGTAGGAAGAGCGTTGGGTGGACATCGCGTGAGTGTTAACTGGAGACACTTTGAGAATGTCAGAAGTTAAAGATGATACTTAAATAGTGTGCTGTGGGTCATAACGCACACTGCAAAGATTTGCACTTCTCTCTGTAGCCCCCTCTGTAGGCTCCTCTGCACAGCGGTTAATATGCATCCCTGACCATTTGGTACATTATAAATCTAGTAACTATCTAGTAACATAGACCCCAGCATCTGTGCCTCATGACGTAACTCTACAGGAATCAATACAGACATTCTGGAAGTGCCTTTATACCTTCAGATTTTAGTCAGGTTCCTTAACAGCTAGAGAATTGAGAATGGCAATCTCTGTATGTTAAGATTATTAAAACATAAGAAGTATTATTAATGTATCTGTTACTTTTATATTAGGAAAAGACACTCTGTCCTGGTTTGCTTAGCTGCTGTGATAAATCACCATGATCAAAAGCAACTTGGGAAGGAAGGGCTTTATTTCATCTTACTGCCCTCAGGTCATAATCTATCCCTAAGCAGAGTCAGGACAGGAGCTCAAGGCAGGAACAGAAGCAGAGGAATACTGCTGGCCTGCTAGCCATAGCTTGTTCAGCTGGGCCCTCCCCACGACACTCATTAATCAGATGCCCCACAGACTTGCCTACAAGGTCCCCCATTCCAGGTGACCTAGTTTGTGTCTAGTTGTCAAAAACTAACCAGCACACACCTGATCCCTCATCCTCTTAGACAACAGAGTTAAGTTGACTGTGGTAATAATAGACTTCAGTGTAAAAACATGTTCATCTTAAAACAATGGCTGTGTCAACCAGAGTCAAGGGATGTGTCAGAGAGTAACCAGGGTGTACAGGGCTACCTGTAATTTTCTTACAGAGTGAGAACGCTAAGAAGTTTGACATTGGGTGTGGTAGTGCAAGCCTGTCCCAGCACTGGCGAGGTAGAGGCAGGAGGATCAGAACACCAAGGCCATCCTGAACCATATAAGGAGTTGGAAGCCAAAAACATTTGTATGGGGGTGGGTGGAGCCGATCCAATCACGGGACTGAGGTGACAGTTTTATTTAGAAGGCCTGGCTCCAGGTGTCTAACCAACCTTCAGATCAGTGGCCAAGTTTAAATGTTGAAAATGTAACCAAAGTCTCAGAAATGGGAAAGGTGCTGAGTAGACTTTTGGGTGTTCTTCCCTCTCTTTGTGACAGAAGTCCTCTTAAATTATTTTACCGGAGGAGGGGGAGCCGTCATTACAAAAGCCAGACATCTATAGCAGCTGTTACTATGAGGAAGCGTGTCCATTGTAAACGTGCTTTGGCCTCAGACCGTTGTAGTGTGCTTTGAATGATTCTCCCATTTATTTGCAGGCCACGTTGGTGCCCCCATGCCTTGCAATTATGTAAAGCTTGTAGATGTGGAAGACATGAATTACCTGGCTGCCAATGGCGAGGGTGAGGTAAGTGAAGGCCGGTCTGTCTGCTGGGTAGTGTCTCCTCTAATAGCTGCGGCTAGGAGCACAGATCCGGATAACACTCAATACAGCTATTAAGCCTGGTTCTATTGGAGAGCTGGAGTCAAGCAGGTCGATTCAAAGGTACATTTATGCTTGACTCCCTGGGCGTTGGAGGCAGGATACTTTAGTCCTTCCTTGGGACCAAGAACATGACACACAAGCCCCAGTGAGGCTTGTCTCCAGTCTGCTAATGGCCCTGCCTGTGCTGGTTAGAAAGCCTAATTATGCAAGTGATACCATCTGATCTGAGGCTTTCATTACCCCTACTCCTGAGGTCAGTAGGAAAGGAAGTAGGGCACTGGAAATGTCTCTCAAGATCCTAATGGGGCTCTGGTCATTCCCGATAGAGCAGAGGACTGAAGGCTTCCAGATAAGCACACAGTTTTCTTGGGAATCCCTGGTAAATGTTGAGAACAGACCATCTCTTCTTAGGTGTGTGTGAAAGGGGCAAATGTGTTCAAAGGCTACTTGAAAGACCCAGCAAAAACAGCCGAAGCTCTGGATAAAGATGGTTGGTTACACACGGGGGACATTGGAAAATGGCTGCCAGTAAGTTATCACCTTTCCTCTTCGTGGATGGTTTTTGTCTGGATGTAGGGAGGAACAAGTCCCTCGTGCTACACAGCCTGTGACTTTTGTACCCCACCCCTCTTCTTTGTGTCCTGCCAGAGGCTTACATTCTCGGCACACTTGGTTAAAATGTTGACTTTTACTGTAGCACAATACTTTTGTTTTACTGTCTAAAATTAGTTGATTGCTGCTTCCTCTTTAGCATCCAAAGCAAAAAACAAAAAGCAAAACCTATAGATTTTTACATCAAATAGTGCCTTGATTTGGATGCTGGCAAGCATTCCCAGTTTTATATGTGTTGGACTGACTCTTCCCAATGCACTGTACAACTTGCCTTCCCTAAAAAGTGGTAAAGGCAGAAGAGATTTGGTCTTTGTCTCTAGAGTGCTATGAAGAGGTAAGACTATGTCCTGGCTGTCAGGGGACACAGCTCATTTGGTGAGCATGATATGTGTGTCCCCACTTCAGACAGTTCAGACAGGAGGCTAAATGAGATATAATCTGATGCTGAGTGGGGAAGTGGACATCACATGGGCTCTGGACTCTCTCTCTGCATGGCCAAGTGGCCCTAGGCAGCTTCAAAAACCTTGTACTGTGACCAATGGTGGGAACCCAGCCCGGAGCTCACCCATTGCCCCTTCCTCTCTGGTACACAGAATGGCACCTTGAAGATTATAGACAGGAAAAAGCACATATTTAAACTAGCCCAAGGAGAATACATAGCACCAGAAAAGATTGAAAATATCTACCTGCGGAGCGAGGCTGTGGCCCAGGTGTTTGTCCACGGAGAAAGCTTGCAGGTATGTTCTTCCGCGGTCAGAGCAGTTGCTGGGCACTGCACAGTGCCGTGAATCACAGGGACATTTTAGGTATGGACATCTAGGCATGGTGGAACATGCCCACAGTACCAGCCCTGGGGAGGGTGAGGGGTCATGAGCTGGAAGCCAGCCTGGCTACTGAGAGAGATCTTGTCTCAAGAATTAAAGCAAAAGGTGCTTGACAGTTTGAGTCAGTGCCATTGACCTTCATATATGTGGTCTAGACTAGCACTGACACGTTATTGGGTTTTACTGCAATGGCCTTTACTATCCTCCAAAGGTGTTTGCTCTTCAGTTTCTGGATTTTTGACTCTGGTTAATTGATCTGGAGTACCAATCGTAATAGGATAAAGATACTAGGGGTTTGATAGTATATTTCTAACTTAACTAGGAATGAAAATATTAATATGTATGGAATATAACACAGTTTTACATTTTTAAGGATTATTTTATATGTGTGAATGAATGCATATGTGTCTACACCACGTGGTACCTGTGGAGGTCAGAGGAACTCCCTGGCCTCCCTGGCACTGGAGTTATGGATGCTGTGAGCCCCAGTGTGGGAGATGAGAACCCAACGTGGGTCCTCTGCAGGAGCAGCAAGTATTCTTAAGTACAGAGTTCTCGCTCTGCCCCCAAGTTTTACATGTTTGTTTTGGGATAGGAGTTCTCTTTGTCATCCTGGCTGTCCTGGAACTTATTCTGTAGACCAGACTCCAACTCACAGAGATCCTCCTGCCTCAGCCTCCCACATGCTGGGATATTCATCCTAAATCATTCTTTTGAGAAAAGTATGTTGTAAGTTAAGTGTATTCAATGTTGAAAACCAAAATTAGTATTCTAATTAAATAGAAGATTTCCAGAAGTATATACAACCTCGAATGGTGGTACACACTTGTAATCCTACTACTTGGGAGGTAAAAATGAGACGTCAGGAGTGTAAGACCAGTTCTCAGCCATGCAGCTAGTTCAAGGCTAGCCTGGGCTACATGAGATCCTTGTCTCAAAGCAAAAATCAAAACCAAGTAAAAAGGTACATATTGAAGTAAATGGAAATTAGGTTTCTTGTTAGATTTTGATTTCCAGTGACTGGTCATGTTTGAACTTCGGGGCAGATAGTTCCTCATCTGGGTTCAGGCAGCCCTGGAAAGGACTAACATTCTGAGAGACAACCTATAGTATTACCAGATAATCCCACAGGCCTGTGGTGCAGGAAAACAACTGTAAGGAGTCACTTGTCTATGTTGTAGGCCTTTCTCATAGCAGTTGTGGTACCCGATGTTGAGAGCCTACCTTCCTGGGCAGAGAAGAGAGGATTCCAAGGGTCCTTCGAAGAGCTGTGCAGGAACCAGGTGAGACTCGGAAGTGTCCCAGCCGTCTTCCGTCTCTCCACTCGGTCCTTAGCACCTATAGATGTGAGAGGAAATAATCTGATTTTTCCTACATTATTAGGATATCAATAAAGCTATCCTGGAAGACATGTTGAAGCTTGGGAAGGATGCTGGCCTGAAGCCCTTTGAACAGGTAAGGCTCTGACCAAGGGCGGGGGCTCAGTATATATAGAACAGAGTCTGACTTGAAGAGTTTTTAAAATATTTGTTTATGTATATGTATTTTATGCATTTGCATGTGTGCATGCACGCCAGAAGAGGGCATCAGATCCTGTTATAGATGGTTGTGAGCCACCATGTGGGTGCTGGGAATTGAGGTGCTCTTAACCCTGAGCTATCTCTACAGTCCTGACTTGAAGATTTTTAACAAGTAGATTTTAGAGGGTGAAGAGTGGACATAAAGAAATACTAGGAATAGTTTGATATAAAAGGATTTTTTTTTAAAGCTTTATTTGTAAGTGTGTGTGTGTGTGTGTGTGTGTGTGTGTGCGCGCGCGCGCGTGTGTGCGTGTACATGTATTTGTACATGAATACAGGTGCCAAAGAGTCCAAAGGTATCAGATCTGGAGCTGGGGTTACTGACAGTTGTGAGCTGCCCACCTTGTATTTTGGGAGTTGAACCTGAGTCCTCTGGAAGAGCAGAAAGTGCTCTTAACCACTGAGCCATCTCTCCAGTGCCAGGGTGCTTACTCAATAAGCCACTTCTCTTTTCCCTGAGGTGACCGCACCATCCTGAATTCTGTCCTAGCGGGACCCACACCCACTGCTTGAGAAAGCGCAAGGCTGGGTTGGAGCCTTAATGGTCTTCATCTTCTTTGAGAACTTCCTTCCTGTTTAGACTTCTTAGGCAACGTCTGTGTGTCTGCCCTTGTGTTCTTTCCACTTTAACAGCCATGGTTATTTGCAGGTCAAAGGCATTGCTGTGCACCCGGAATTATTTTCTATTGACAACGGCCTTCTGACTCCAACACTGAAGGCAAAAAGGCCAGAGCTACGGAACTATTTCAGGTCACAGATAGATGAACTGTACTCCACCATCAAGATCTAATGTGAGGAAGAATACTTAGAAGAAATGGCGCACCTCCACAATCCTCCTTGTACCAATGGCCTTCGCATTGGTAACTTTGCCTGCAGCAAGTGTGGGAAAGGAAATGCCATGCGGACTTGTCCACGGGGTCTTACCATAGGGATAGTAGAGGGCACGGAACACTGCCTTACTTACAGTCACCTGTGCTGCAGCCCATGATCCTGGGGACACACGATTTCTAAAATGAGCCTTAAACATTGTAAAGGGGAACCCATAAAAGTGCTAAGTTATTTAAGACTTCTTCAACCAATAAGGTGGGTGTTCCAACTTCTGTCTCCTGTTTTTCTAACCAAGCGGTTAGGACTTGCTCTTTCTGATATGTCTGCTGCTTGCTGCACATGCTGCAGCGTCTGCTGCTCTGAAGAGTACACTGGAGGAAAGCTGTCCCTTTGAGAATGACTGTCCAGGCTGAAGAGAGTCACAGTGGACCAGAGATGTTTTCTTTTTAACTCCTCTTCCCCCTTTCCCCTTTTCCTCACCGCCTCACATACAGTACACGCACGTGACCCTTCTGGTTTGTGAGGGTTCCAGACGGTCCCTGTTGTGCCTGCTGGAACAGGAGGGTTCCAGTCAACTGACGAACAGATCCTCCTCAGAACATGTGGGTGCCCAGTCTCAGAAAAAAAAAAAAAAGGTGGCTCGCACAGATGTTCTCAGACTCCTCTCCACATCTGGTCCCCTGCCTCCCTCCCCTCTGTCCCGGGGGTTATAAGAAATCCTGCCTTAGACTTGCCATGAAGATGGTATTTCAGAGAACGACCCGGATCGGCCATGCTCGACTGTGATGTCCCCACCGCTGTCCACTTGCTTTGGAACCTGCTCGTGTCTGTCTCGGCCACTGGGCTCCAAGCGTGGTTTTCCTAGCAAATGATAATGTGGTGATCAACTTGCTTTTTTTTCCTCCCAATTAAACTCAGGCAAAGCATGTCTTCAAAACAATTTAGGGAGTTGATATTCATGGGTACTTATTAAAACGGACAGTAATAAGTAAATATCCTTATTATAAAACTACCTGATTTATGGGAAATGCATTTGACAAGCCAAAATTCTGGGGTGAAGAAATCTGTGGGGAAAAAAAAAATCATATCCTGGGATTAACTTCCCAAGGTATATATTTTTTTAAGTTAATTTGGGAAATTAACAGCATTTCACTTTACTGCGAGTCTTTGCCACATCTGACCTATTCAAGCTGTCGTGTATACATTTGAAGCCACTGTTGTTGGCTGTGTGACAGTGCGTGTGTTCTTGAAGCACAACTGGGTTTGCACTAAAGAATCGTCATTGTAATAACACTATTTGGTAGCCTAACTTCATGTTCGTGTTCTCAATTGCACAGGAAGTCGATAATTTGTCACAACGGGGTTTTGAATGTTTGCTTTCAGTGTTGGCTATTTCTATGTTTTATAAACCAAAACAGAATTTCCAAAAAAACAATGAAGGAAACCAAAATAAATATTTCTGCATTTGGAGTGAGTGGAGAATGTCTTTGGAGTGCCTTGTGATGTTTGGGGCGGCCAGAGTGTGTACCTTGAGGAAGGACAGCCTCCTGGGAACCCTCCCATGGCTTTCTTCCTGTCCCTGGTCTCCCTCCAGTCCAGTCTTTCTATGCCACTTCAAACACTGTACGTCACCTCTCTTCCAGCTCATTTGGTCACAGCCCTCCCACGCCTCCAGGAAGAGCGTCATGGTCCAGAGTCTGTACTGTAGATGATAAGGGTCTCCTCTCTCCATCATCACGGCTGCTCTGCTGTTGGTCTGCGGTGACGGTGGGTTTGCCTTCACCGTTTGTAGTAATTCCCTTTCTTGCTTACAGCAGCCTTGGTCTTTCCCTTACCTGGCCTGCTCCTTGTTACCAGGCATTTATTAGCTTTCAATTTCTTTCACACCTGTTGTGTTTAATTCCACCACTGAGGGTGTTACCACACCAACATCTTCGAATTTGTGTTTGCAAGGGTTAGGGGGATGTTATTTTGATTTTAGGATGGGGTGGGAGAGAGAGGAGAAAGGGAAAGAAGGAGAGAGAGGGGAGGGGGAGAGGGAGAGAGAAACTGTCTTTGAGTTCACACTAACCCAGGGTGGTCTCGAACTCACTCTGTAGCCAAAGGATTGCTTGAACTCTTCCTGCTTCAGCCTCCTGAACAGCTGGAAGTGCAGGCCTGTGACACTGTTCATGGGTAGGTCATGTTTGTGTTCGCCCTCTCAAGCCCAGGTTTATATATCTGACACTGCTTGTTCCGATTTCTGTTGTTGTAACACAGTATCAGAGACAGGGTGACTTAGAATTAAGGTTATTAACTCACAATTCTAGAGCCGGGAAAGCCTGCAGACAAGCAGCCACCATCTTAACTTAGCGTGCAGTTGTGGGGTTAAAGACATTTACATTCATGTACCAGCGATCAGACGACATCTGGCCAATAGGCACACACTGCAGAGTCCCAAGGTGAGTACAGGTTATTATTACAAGACAAAGGGGCCTGTGAGGATGAACAAGCTTGCCTTTTTCTAAACTTCCTGTTCATTTTTTGTAAAGTTCACATCACGCACCCCCAATTCCACTCATCTCCCCATCCCTCTGTACTGTCCTTGGAACTCCTGGCAAAAGAAAACAGTAAATAAATAAATGGGGGGGGGCATAGAAAACATCTCCCATGGAAGCTGAGGTTGTAAATGTTCCTTGCAATGAGTCATTGGTCTGCTTCAAGGCCCTTTGACTTCTGCTCTATCATCGAAACGAGATCTTCACCAGGACTCCTCTCGGATGTCTGTGGTTGCCCTGTGTCATGGAGATCCTGCAGCTTTGGTCCTGGAGGACCACTCCCTTCATGTGCTCCAGCAGTTCACAGATGGGGTACATGTTGGGGTGAGCCAACTCTAAGCCCAGGGCCTGGGCCTGGGTGGAAGCTGAGTTGGTCAGCCTGCCTGTGCTGCCAGGGCCAGCTTGGGTTTTGCCTAGATGAGGGGCAGGGCCAGTTCTGCTGCGGGCATGGCTGGCAAGTCTTGGGAAGGGCTCTCCCTGCACTCACACCATCAGGGCGAGCTCTGCAGTGCAGCCGGGGTGAGGTTCAGGGCTACTCTCCTGAGAGCTGCAGCCTAGGCTTGCTTTTATTAAATTACTTTATTTTATGTTGGTGCTTTGCTTCCACTTATCATCCCATGCATGTAGTGCCTAAGGAGGCCGGAAGGGGGCGCTAGATCCCATAAAACTGAAGCTATAGACTCTTGTTTGCCACCATGTAGGCGCTAGGAATTGAACTCTAATCCCTTAGCCACTGAGCCATCTCTCCAACTCCCAAGCTTGCTTTTCTGACAGACCTACCTGTATTACTTCTTTGATAACCCAGTACCATGCAAATGGATTAACCCATTTGTGACACAGAGCAAATCACCTCTCCAATAATACATAGAATATTGGGAGTTATGTGTCTAACACACTCGTGACTTCTAGTCCAGACCACCTTGTTTTAAAAAGCCCATTTTGCCTTCCTCTTCCTCTCTTCCCCTGAGTGAAGCATAAAGTCTTGAGAACACATATGACTTTAGCCCCAAACCAGGGACTTAGAAATTAGTGAATAGTCAACCAATCTTGCCCCCCCCAGAGCAAAGTTGTAGCAGTGATGGTAATAAACAGGTGGTCTGGTTTGTCCTGGTGCCGTGCTCATACGGGGATCTTAACCTGTTTAAGCATCTGGCTCCCAGAGGCTCTATATTCACATGGGTGCTGTGCCACTGGCTTCCTACAGGCAGAACTAACATTTCCTTTCACCTACGCCCCTCGCCCGCACCATTCGGCTTTCTCCCTGTGAACTTGAATGTATCTTCTGTAAGTGGCACAGGTAACATTGTTCCTTTCTTGGCTGGCTTACTCAACATGTTAGAAGGTTCCGTTGTATTTTTGCTTGTATCACAATCCCCTACACATACTCTTTTTCTTTTTCCTTTTCCTAGATTTGGGGATTTTGCTGTGTAGACTCTGCCTCCACCACGAACAGCTTCCCTTTTAGGCCGAACAGTATTCCATTGTTTGTGGAATATTTGGCCCGTTTTGACTACTGATAGTCACTTGAGATGCTCCTACCCGGCATTTGCTGTGAATAATTCTGTGTACACCTTTCTTTGAGTCCCTGCTGTTAACACTTCAGTGTATACCCGGAAGTGGATTTGCTGGACCTTATGATAATGGAGTGCATATACATTTTTTTTTTTGACCTGCAATAATGTTTTCCCCAGTGACTGTACCGAACATCAGTGTCCTTTGTTTTTGTAACAGTGACCAGGTGGCTATGATTTCCGTTTGTATTCCCAAAGCAATCACTGATACCCTGGCATCTTGGCTCCAAGGTCATTTACACATCTGCAGAGAGGTTGTCTGTGAAGATCCTTTGTCCCTTTTAAAAACTGAGTTCGTGAAGCTGGAGACAGAGTGCTGCAGTTAGAAGCACTTGCTGCTCTTGCAGAGGACCCAAGCTCACTCCCCAGCATTCCTGTGGTAAGCTCACAACTGTCTGTACCTCCACATGGATCTGGCTTCCATCCTCTGGGGGTACCAGACAAACCCTCATATGTATAGAACAAGAAAAAAATCTTTAACAATTGGATTCTTTGGGCTTCGTGTTGTTGCACTGTGGGCATTCTTTAGTCAGGCTATCAGTCCCTGAGCACCACTTCTCATTCTTTTAAGGCGGTCTGCTGAAGTAGCACTGGCCCAGGATGGTCTTTCTTCCCACAAACTATGGCTATATCTCAGAAGCCCCTTGGACTCTGTCTCTCGCCTCTCCTGAAAAACAAGTGACTCCAGGATGTCTCTGCCTAACCATAAGGCTCTTCCTTTTCCCTCCGGACTCACTGCATATTAAGCATCTTAGCAGCTGCCAGAACAGCTGGTCTTCTAATAGACACTAAGCCAGGGGCTGGGAGCCAGGAACTGAAAAGCATTTCACTGCAGGGAAGGCAAGTCCAGCAGTGTGCAACCCAGCTGCCCTGGAAGCTCAAGTCAGCCCCTCCCTCCAGGCCAGCCAGACCACGCCCTCACTTAATATCTAACCCCCAGAAGGCAGTCTGTCTTTAAGGATAGCTAGCACTTAGTAAATATTTTGGCTCGCCCTTTTGATCTGACTAATGACTAGAAGCTTTGGAGTTCTGCCACAAGTCAGATTAACCATCCTTTTAGCCAGTTTCTGCTTTGATCCCCAGGTTACAGATGCCACTAAAGCAAACATGATTAGAACAGTGTCCCATTCTGGATAGAGCTGGCACTCTGGCCCCATAGGCCAAAGCTAACAGAATAGATTGCTCTGTGTGTGTGTGTGTGTGTGTGTGTGTGTGTGTGTGTGTGTGTGTGTGTGTACGTGTACGCACTCGCGTGCTCAGCAGTGAGCTTCAGGAAGAGGAGTAGTCTGCTGCTTGGTAGTAGTTTTGCTTTGGTACTGGTGGCCTTGGGTTCTAGAGAGTGGATTTTTCTACATTGTACACAAGCTAATGCCTCTTGAGTCTTATTCTATTTTTATGACATCAAAAGTTACACACGGGGCTGGACAGGTGGCTCTGGTTAAGAGCACTGTCTGCTCTTCCAGAGGTCCTGAGTTCAATTCCCAGCAAGCACATGGTGGCTCACAACCATCTGTAATAGGATCTGATGCCCTCTTCTGGTGTGTCTGAAGATAGCTACAGTATATTCTTATGCGTAAAATAAATCTTTTTAAAAAGTTTTAAAAAGTTGGCAACCCCAAATCCACTGGGAGCCCACAGCTTGATGGAAGCAGCCACTGTATGTGAGGTAAAAAATCTGCAGAAGACTGGGTTACAGATCTGCTGTGATTCATGACACGTGTCCGTGAGACTCCCCAACCATGAGGATGGCAATAGCCACACTTATAGGGAGCCTGCTGTGGACCGAGTCTATGCAATGTTGTCGTCTCCCTAAAGTGCTATTTGGTACATGATAACCTATAACTGCGTATTTGACATCACTCCATGCCAGACTTGCTCGGTTCTGTAGGGATAGAGCACTCCTCCCTGCCCACAAGACCCTTGCCACGAGGGGCTTCAGAGAGGCAGGCAATAGGCAAGAAAGCAAAGGAGTAATTCACACCGTGATAGGCTTTAAGCAAAAATGGTTGTATTGATCTGACCCTTTAAGGATCGTTATCACAGCGGCTCTCAACCTTCTGAATGCCGTGACCCTTTAATGCAGTTCCTCATGTGGTGGCCTCCAACCATAAAATTGTTTTTGTTGCTACTTCATAACTGTAATTTTGCAACTGTGATGATTGTTAATATCAGAACCCCCATGAAAGAGTCTTTGGCCTAGGGGAGGGTCTTGACCCACAGGTTAAGAACCACTGATCTTGTGGGCAGTAATTTTGGGCTTTGATTTGAAGTCGTATCACTTGAGTCTTTAAACAATTGAGAATATAGATGAGCTGTAGCCAGATGTGGAACGGGAAGTCACAGCTGGCACAGGGAGTTAGAGCTATGAGTAATCCCAGAGAACCTGGGGGTGATGGGTAGACAGAAAATAGAGAAAGGTCTCCAACTGTTCTGGGGAGCCCCTGATATTTCCAAAGGAACTAAGGGAGGAAACAGGAAGGGAGAGAATCTCCTATGGGGGAGGAAGATAGAAGACGGATATGCATCCTGGAAGCCAAGAAAGAAAACCCTTCAGAGAGATGAAGGACCAGTTCTTCCTAAACTGTTGAAAGGCAGGAGACGGTAGGGCTGCAGGAACGTTAGCAAGGAATAGGGAAGCGGGTGGGTGGCATTAAGGTGCAATCTCTGGGCAGGAAGAGTAGAAGTCTGGTTTTTTGTTTTTTGTTTTGTTTCTGTGAAGGACATCAGATAAACAGATGGTCGCTGAACAGAGCCATGCAGGCGAGAGAGAGGTCCGATTTCACATACAAGTGGTAGATGGCCTTCACGGGGGAGCTACTAGATCAATAGTTCTCAACCCATGGGTCTTGATCTTTGGGGGTTGAATGACCCTTTCATAAGGGTTACGAATCAGAGATCCTGCATATCGGCTATTTATGATTCACAACTAGTAAAATTACAGTTATAAAGTAGCAACAAAATAAATTTATGGTTGGGGATCACCACAACATGAGGAACTGTATTAAAGGGTCGCAGCTTGAGGAAGGTTGAGAACCACTGAACTAGAAGATAATGGTATGCATGCGAATGACTCAAGAAAGAGAAGAAAGTGGTGCTTTTAGGAAGGAGGACAGTCAGCTGCCTGGGCAGAAGAATGGACCAGAGCCCTACCTAGCTAAGCAGAGGAAACGGCTGGAGTGTCACACATCGGCCGTGGGTGAGGCCTCATGCCTTACAGACAGCAGCTTTGTGGTAATTTGGCAGGAAGATTTATTTCCTCATCAGTTAAGGATAAATTCCAAGTCTGCATGAGAACGTAAGGCTGGCAGAGATTGCTCATCAGTCCAGGGTGGAGATGCCCAGTGAGAGGGCCTCTCTGGGCCCATCTGACCTGCCTGCTGTCCCTGTCCAGGGTGTGAGTCCTGGAGCCTTGAACATCTGGTGTCCTGGTCACAGCTCCGTGATCTTCTGAATAAATGGATCTTTGGAAACAGGGAACTCATGTCAGTACACTTGTTTTCAGTTTTATCATTTAACTGTCACCTGAAGAAACATAAATGCCGTGGATTCTGGTTCCCTTCACAGCGGAATGAGTTAGTGAGCCCAGCAGCCTGTCCTCTGGCCAAGCAGAGGGTGGAGGAAAGACAATCCCTTAGCCTCTTGGTTGGTGATGGCTACAGGTCTAAACTGCCCAGGCCTGGAGCATCCATCCCGTTCTTCAGTCATCAGTAGCCCCACCTCATCTGCTATGGAAAGAGCCCAGAGCTCTGAGTCCGCCTGCAGGGGGGTGGTCTGTAGGTCTCTGTTCAGAGTCTGTTCTTCCAATGTGGGCCCCAGGTTGTCATGGGCTCAAAACCTGGGCTTCAAGTTAGCCTGGACTGTGCAGAATGTGAGATCCTAGAGTCATCTTCCCCACCGGCTTGGCTGTCTGTTCACCACTGTTTCCCAGACTAATGCGGAAATACATACTGGTTCCCATTATACTTCTCTTTAGCACAGGTACTTGGAAAATTAGCCTGCCATATTAATTATGCATGTATTTGGTCTAAAAAGCAATTTAAATTTTCTTTCTTTTGGATTCTTAACCCTTTTACACCTTCAAAAGAAGTGTGTGTATGTGTGTGTGTATTTGTGTATGTGTGTATGTGTATGTGTGTATGTGTGTGTATGTCAGTGTATGTGTATGTATGTGTGTGTGTGTGTGTGTGTGTGTGTGTGTGTGTGCATGTGTGTGTCACTTGTATGCCCATGCATGTGGAGGCCAAAGGTCAAACTCAGGGTCTCTCACTGGGACTTGGGGTTGGTTCACTGGGTAGATTAGAATGGCTGGCCAGCAAGTCGGGGAGATCTACTAGTCTCTACCAGCCCAGATCTATAGGATTACAAACAAATTGTGAGCACCGCATTGTAACACAGGCCACATGCTTTGGACGTGGGTGGTGGCTTGCGTGGGATTATCCTACCGACTGAGCTGGCTCTCTCTTCCGGGCCCTCTGAGAAGCCCTAGCAGATGGATTTTGTTTCTGTAACATGTTCTTGAGTTGTGAAATGTTCTGGTTTGGGCTTAAAGTAGAGCCCCCTCCCCCAAGTATATTTTGCCTAGGAGTTCTTAGCAGCTCTTTTGTGTTGGTATTTTTAACAGGAGAAGGGAAATACTTCTGAATGCCAACTGAGATCAGAATCATCCTTGCTCAATACCACCAGTTTGCTGGGGTTCCAGATGACTCTGGCAAGCTTCCTGCCTTACATGCTGGCTATGCAAAGGGGGTTGGGGTGGGGGTGGGGGGGGTGATGGGAGTAACCCTGGCAGCAGTGCCCTGCCACAGGGATGGGTGGGCACCATGCACTCATGACAGGTGGGAAGCGTAGATAGAAACCAGTTTGCTCACATTCTGCTTTAGGCAACGTATGCCAACCAGAAGGGCTTTCGCTTCTGACTCTCTTACGTTCCCATTGCCACAGGTACTGCTCCCTGACAGCTCTTTGGTCCTAGGAAGTCTCCCTAATAAAGAAGCCATGCCTTTTTTTGGCAAAAATTCAGGCCCGGCCCAGGGCAGGCCCACCTAAGGGCAGTCCTATTTACCAGGTGGTGTTGATACATTCTTCGTTATCAAATCTAGCTGCTTTTCTGTGTCATGCCTACTGCCTGGGAAGAACAGACACCATCTTTTGCCAAGACAATTACACCAGCCCTAGCTACCCACCTTGTCTCCTCTGTGGGTCATTGCTGACTCACTCTGTAGCAAGAATGATTAGTTTTCTGTGACTTCCCTGTGTAATCTTTCAGAGGCCTATCACTCTTCACTCTGAACTGGCTAATGTCCTCAGATGAGGGCATCTCAGATTGTACAGTAGATCACACCACTCGATGACCTTGAAATGAAGACCCTAGTGCATGAAGTCTGAAATGATAATGTATTCCTCACCGTTGAAATAAGTCAACCCAAGCCGAATTAGAGAACATAAAGGCCGGGCAGTGGTGGTGCACGCCTTTAATCCCAGCACTTGGGAGGCAGAGGCAGGCAGATTTCTGAGTTCGAGGCCAGCCTGGTCTACAGAGTGAGTTCCAGGACAGCCAGAGCTACACAGAGAAACCCTGTCTCGAAAAATCAAAAACAAAACAAAAAAAAACAAACAAAAAAAAAAAAAAAGAGAGAGAGAGAGAGAGAGAGAACATAAAGGCAGGTTTATCAGGAAGTCGCTCTCTGGTCGGTTCACTGGTCCCAAGGATCAAGGCCAGGGAAGTCGCTATGGGGAGGGAGACAGAGGAGGAGGAAGGAAGGAGTGCTCACAGAAAGAAGAGAGGAGAAAGACCCAAATGTCTGCATTTAAAGGAAAGAACTTCTCAGGGAGGGGAAGCCCCGCCCCTGCGCTGAAAAGTCCAGGTCTACGTAGAGGGCTGGGTATTCCCTCTAACTTAGGGACTGAAGGATGCTGGGAGAATCTGGAGATCAGGTCCACACTGGCAGTTAAAACAGTGCCTCAGCCATTTGTCCCGGGTCGGAATCTCAACATGGAGCTGAGCTGACAGTTCTGCGCTTCTGTGGAGCTCGGGTGATGTTGCTAGTCTGCCCTGTACTAAGGGAGTAAAGAAACGGAGACCACTTGTCTCCACTTGCCTCCCGCCTCATCTTCTGCCACCTAGTCAGCTCTGCTCCGGCCATGTTGAACATATTTCAGTTCCCCAGATGCACCACACTGCTGGTTCCAGCACAGGCTTTGCTTTATCCTTGCCTGGCAGACACCTCCTTCCTTAGTTTCATAGGATTATATTAAGTTTCAAACCCCAGACAAAGGGCTGAGGTGCCTATTTAGCATAGCAAAGTGGACCTGGCCTCCAAGTTCTCCCAGCATTCCTCAGTCCCTACTTGTTACAGGGCATGGCTGGCATACCTCGCCCCTTATCCCGAGTTCTCCAGCCCTTTCCCAGAGGCTCTTCCCTATATAATCCAGACATTTTAGTTACCTGCCCTATTTGTACCTTTGCCTCTTGGCTGCTGCACCAGGTTCCCCTTCCCCTCTCCCCACATGACCCAGTCAGTCTGGTCACATTCACTCTGGACTCTCCCAGATGTGTCTTGGGATGCTTTCCCTTTTATCTACAATAAACTTTCTCCTCCACCATACCTAGGAGCAGTCATGTCCTAGGTATGTATGTATGTATGTATGTATGTATGTATGTATGTATGTATGTATCATTCAGAGCGTGAGTATCCCTTCCTACAGGAAAGCTGCAGTTTTGCAAGCCCAGAGAAAGG
Organism: Uromys caudimaculatus; assembly: GCA_028551405.1. Taxonomy (NCBI): domain Eukaryota; kingdom Metazoa; phylum Chordata; class Mammalia; order Rodentia; family Muridae; genus Uromys; species Uromys caudimaculatus. The sequence continues at coordinate 34,028,968 of CM052719.1, forward strand.
ACTGCTTGTGTCATAGCAGGAGAGAGTGGTCTACTTTTATACTAAGTAACAAGGTTAAAGGGTTGTGGGGTGCTGTCCATGAGGGGCATAACACAGCTGAGGAAGAAGCCACATCCTCCCACTGGGAAAAGAGAGTGTCACGTGTCAACCAGGAAGCCATTTGCTGGATGCTTTGCTGATAGTACCTCGGGCTATTCTGGCTATTCACATTCTTGGCTGAGCACACAGAGTTGTGTTGCATGTTTTAGTTGTTTGTTTATGTTTGAGACAATCTTACAGTGTACCTCTAGATGGCCAGGAACTCACTGTTAGAACAGGCTAGCCTGGAACTCACTGAGATCTGCCTCCGCCTTCCCAGTGTTGGCTTTACAGGTGAGCACCAGCAGGTCTGGCTGCAGAAAGAATTACTGAGGGAAATTGCCAGGTTCCATTTGATCAGAGCTAGCTTTGCAACTGTGCACAGTCTCAGGCTAATCAAAAGTCATGTCCCAATGAGGAAGGATGTTGAAAATGTTATTTAGTCCCCTACCAAGTTGGAGTGCTGGGGATTGAGCCAGCACAAGTGCTTTCTTGGGGAGCCACATCCCCCTGCCCAGAAGGTCCTGGCCCACTGTGGAGATCCCTCTCCTTTTCACCCTATTTTTCTTTGCTTTTCTCTCCTTATTTCCCAGGAAAGTCTTGTCTTTCCTTTCCCTTTCCCTCTCCTGTCTTTTGCCCTTGATTCTTTTATATCAGTTTGGATTATAATACAATAGTCTGAAACCGGAGAGTAGGCTATTCTGAGGCGTGAGAAACCCTGGATTTGGGTGGAGTTTCTCCCACCAGGGTTCCATCCGCAGTCCCTCCCAACCCTCCAGGGTGCTGGGAATGGAATCTGAGACACGTGAGATTGCTAAATGCTGGTCTGATTAATGTAGCCATGTGGGCTGGCCTGGTGCCAGTTAGGTCTGGAAAAAGTAGTCCGATGTTAGTTACACAGCAAGTAAGGTTAATGTTTTTTTTTTTTTCTGAGGGGGTAGGGGAACTATTGGTAAGCATGAAGGAGTTTGGGGTCCCGGCTGGCCGTTGGGTGTAATGGAAACGTCTTTCTGCCCTCTAATTTTAAGACACGGAATGTCACCTCTTCCTTGCCTCTTAAAGGGAACAAGCATGGGCGAGTGCCCCTCCCTCCCTGGCTCTCCCAGTGACTGCATATTGTTTTGCAGTGTCATAGCTACAGACCAGTGGTTGGTCTGTTTGAAACAGATAAAGACCTTTATTTGTGAGACTGGAAGTTTGGTGCCTACTCAATGTTGAGGAAGCACTGTAGGAAGGGAAATAACTGACCAGGGAATTGGGTGATCTTCTCTTCCTTTCCATGGTATAAAACCAGACTCTGCATCTTGGCATAGTAGAGGCCAGAGGCTCAGGACCTCAAAGTCATCTCCAGCTATGGCAGTGAGGTCAAGACTATAGTACACCCTATACATAAAGTATGTATGTATGTATGTATATATATATATATATATATATATATATGTGTGTGTGTGTGTGTGTGTGTGTGTGTGTGTGTGTCTGTGTGTGTGTCTGTGTGAAAGAGAGACAGAGTGACAGAGAGACAGAGAGATGAATGTGTGTGTGTGTGTGTGTGTGTGTATGTGTGTGTGTGTATAAAATGAAAGAAAGAAAGGAGATGAGATTTTTAAAGGGATAGTAACAGGAAGGCCTTTCCTAAGGTATGGAAGAATAGAATTCAAGTAAAAAGGAGAAAGAGTTAAGCCATGTCAGTCCTTAATCTTAACTTATATTTATGGTGGAAGCAGCTCAGGTCTCCTGTTACAGTTGGAAGTCTCCAGTTCCTTTCTTTTGCTGCCCCCTAGTGGACACTACTGAGCAGAAAATCCGACAACTGTTTTTCTGCCCTTCAGTGTCCCTGCGTTCTTATTGTCCTCCTAGTCCTAAAGGGGAAATAACCCCCCATTTAAACATCTGCTACAAATTCAGGATATGGACCAATGTATACATCAAACTCCTCTACAAGGAAGACGAGTTTTCATGGGGAAAACCCTCACCACCCCACTCAGTTTATCCCAAGGGGCTTTGTGGTATTTGTTGTTTCGCTTTTAATTGTTTTTAGGTCTTTGTTTCTTCCTTCCTTTCTTCTTATTGATACAATCTTAATATATGGCTCCTCTGGTGACCTGGAACTTACTATATAGATCAGGTTGGCCTTGTAATCAAAGAGATTCACCTGCCTCTGCCTCCTGAGTGCTGGGATTAGAGGTGTGTGCCACCTTGTCTGACTGGCTTTGTTTTGTGAGACACCCTTGCTGTGTAGCTCAGGCTGGCATAAGGTAGAGATTCTCCTATGTCAGTCTCTCAAGTGTTAGAATTAATAAGCACACACTAGGAGACTCCACTTATTTTCCTTGGTATTATAACAGCAATGGCCTTTTCTTTAATTTTCTAAACATGAATATATATGATCTAAACCTCCACAACCTGTCCTACAGTAACCTGTTCTCAGATGTCATTAAAGCCTGCTCCCATTGTTCCAGGTCACCCTGGACTGAGGCAGCACCACTGTCTCCACCTCTGGGTCTCTGCCCCCTTTCTACTCTTATTTTCCTCCCCCAGTGAACATGAACTTTCATTCATTACCCATGAGCCACTGTGCATCAAGACTGGTGAATTCAGCCAACGTTTACCAAAGGCAGACAGTGCCACAGCCCAACACAGCTGCCATATTGAACTAGAAAACACTGGCCATGGCCCCCCTACAATACAGACCGCCATTCCCTTTGTGGGGCGTTCTCGTGGTTGAATCCTTTCTCACAGTTGGACCCTCCTGGCTGTAGCTCCTCTTCCCCTCTCCTGACCCTTCTGCTCATCGGCCACCTTGTAGCACCCACATTTCTGCTAATGCCTTAGGACGAGTGAGCTCTTCCGTCCTCTTCCTACTCTAAGCTGGGCTGTACCCTGGATATCCCTCTTGGGAAGCTCAGGCAGGCCCTCTGGTTTCCATCATCAACCCAGGCAGCCAACAGAACTTTAAAATCATGTTTCCAGGTGAACTGCTATGCCTACTCTCCTATACAACCAGCTAGAGCAAACCAGGAGTCTGGGCTATACACCGGCCAGCTTTAACCATGCCAGAACCACCTAGACATCACCTCAGAGCGCCTGCCCTCTGTTCTCTGCTCCCTCAACCCAAGATTCAGTGCACTCTGTGAATGTTGAAGAAAATTTATCGTCACAGAGTGGAGCGAAGCTGAGGCCAGGTGTTCAAATACGCAGATGGGAATTTTAGTTTTCCTGGGACCAGCTTGAATTGTCTGTCTCAGAGCATTGATTTCCCCATTTCATCCTAGCACCCAGTTCCTGTGGGAACCTATGTGATTCCAGGAGGTTAAGGAATAGATTGTCTATCCCCAGCCACAAGAATTAGCTTTGAGAAACGTGATTGATAATGTTTACCTGTCTATGTGCCCATAAACACTGTTTGTTTATAACTATCATTTCAATTAGTACTCTGACTTGGCCTGGTGGTTCCAGCCTGTAATCCCAGCTAGTCAGGAGGCAGAGGCAGGAGGATCAGAAGTTCAAAGGCAGCCTGAGCAACTTAAGTGAGAATACATTTCGAATTAAAAAGAAAAAAAGGGGGGGCTGGAGAGATGGCTCAGTGGTTAAGAGCCCCGACTGCTCTTCTGAAGGTCGTGAGTTCAAATCCCAGCAACCACATGGTGGCTCACAACCATCCGTAATGAGATCTGATGCCCTCTTCTGGGGTGTCTGAAGACAGCTACAGTGTACTTACATATGATAAATAAATAAATCTTTAAAAAAAAATAAAAAATAAAAAATAAATAAAATAAAAAGAAAAAGAAAAAAAGGGGCCTGGGAGGTAACCCCACTGTAGAGTGCTTGCCTAGCACTCAGGCAGGGCCTATGAAAAGGCTTGAGCAACATAGACAGGCACATGCATGTCAGGCCTTTCCCTAAGGATTCTGGGCTTTCACACTGAATGAATGGATGGTGGAATTCAAACCCGAGACACAGCATAGCTGCTAGGTACAGACCTGATCCAGCCCCGTGGTTCAAGCAAAGGCATGCAGATCTGTTAGATCTTGATGGGGCTGTTCCTTAGTGTTGACAGATGGAAAATTGGGTTATGGTGCCCACCAGAGAGGGTTATTTAGAGCATTCAATGGGCTTAAACACTTAGAACAGTGCCTGGGTCAGAATAAATCCAGGTGGAGGTACTGGTGGTGGTAGAGGTTGTGGTGCTGGTGGTGATGGTGCTGCTGCTGCTGCTGCTGGTGGCGGTGATGGTGCTGGTGGCAGTATAGAATCCAGCTTGAGGTTAAGGTTGACGAGAAGTCATGAAAATGTTCTCAGAGCTCCAGTGATCTCTCAACCTTGGGATCAAACTGAGAAAGCAGTGTGACATGCATCCTATCCTTAGACTTCTCAGTGACACAAACTCAACTTTAATGATTTAAACCGATTTGGACGAGTTTTGCTTGTTTTCACTGAGGGAGGAATCCCTTCCTGCTTTAGAACCTGAGTGGTTTCTTCCTTCCCTAACTACAAAGCACAAAAGGTTCATCCACACCCTCCTTCCCAGAAAATGGAGTTACCTCTGCTCCCTAAAGTGTGCAGTTTTCTGGGCTTCTAGGAAGCCTGTTTCTACCCAGCCATGAACTTCCTTCAATATCCTCCAGGTGATTTACCCTTCAATGGCAGTCACCCAGATGAGTTCTGGGTAATTGTGGACACACATCTCACTGAAGCGGAAACAGGAATAACCTTGAGGGAGACACAAATCATAAACACAAGCATTTCATCTCAGTAGGTAGGGGATGTGAAACTCTTTCAAACTAAAAACAGTCTACAGCTCATGAAAGAAGGTACAAACACTGGCATCATGCAAAGTGACCATGTCTACGCCCGACACAGTGGTGTCTCTGCCGACTCTGTCCTTAGACACTCAGACACGGGCCCTGAAGATATGCACAAGTGCTGTTGGGGACAGTGAACGGAGATAACTGACCTCTCCATAGCACAGTGATATAAAAATGAGACAAATAGTTACTTAGTGATTTCCAAAGGCAACCTGGTGAATGAACTACAGCCGCATGCAGATGTGGACACTTTAAAATTATGGCTTTGGTTAGGGTACTTGCAGAAAACCTGTGGAACGTTATTTATAGAGCTAGAAATAGACCATGATTATACACAGGGGCATATCAAGGCTGAAAAGCATAAAAATGCCAAAAACAAATGAACATATAGTTCAGATTGGGAAAAGGATCACTCACGGGAGAGTCTAAGAACTGTAACCTTTTATGTCCTGATTCAGTAAGGTGTTTGTGTTGTATTTTTACAGTGCTAAATACCCTTTGTTCGAGACAGAGTTTCTCTGTGTAGCCCTGGCTGTCCTGGAACTCTCTCTGTAGGCCAGGCTGGCCTCTGCTGGGACTAAAGGCATGCACCACCACTGCCTAGCTTGTGTGCATACTTTTATTGTGATAAAATATGTAACATAAAATTGGACACTTCAGTTTCATTCTAATCATTTTTAAGTGTCTAAATACATCCACCTTTTTGCATAACCATCTCTCTCTCCCATAGCCCCCATCTCTAGCATTTCTCATCACCACTGTGCTTTAGGTTAATCAAGAAACCATTGTTGGGCTGGAGAGATGACTCAGCCATTTGGAGCCTCTTGCCAAAGATCCCAAATTCGATTCCTAGGCTCACAACCATCTATAACTCCAGTTTCAGGGTATCCGATGCCCTCTTCTGACCTCCACAGAGACCAGGCACACACGTGACGTACATACATATTTGCACATATATGCAAAAATTCATACACATAAATCTCAAAAAGGAATCATTGCCAAGTCTAACGTTTTGACTCAGTTTTCTTCTAAGTTTCGCCGTTTTACGTCTTACATCTTTGATCCTTTTAAATCAATTTTTCATTCTTTTGTACCACAAGAAAAATTGAAAAACAAAAGAATCATGAGTATGGATCCAGAAGGGACCTTCCCGCTTTACAAAGGACCTGGAAGGAAGGACAAATAACGTGTCGCGATCAACAGTTAGCTAAAACACGGAGCTAAAAGCAGCATCTGAATTTAGCAACGCGAAGGACTTGACAGTTGTCCATCAGCTAACAACCGGTCCGGAAGCCCAGGAGTTCGGATCCGGCGGCGGCTGGCTTGGGTACACCCACACCCACACCAGCTCCGGGTCATTTCCCCGCCCATGAGGTCGGGGAGTTCTAAATTTCCGGAACGGTATCGCGGGATTCGGACGGGAGGGACAGCCCAGAGCAGCTAAGCCGGTTGCTTCGGACTCCGCTCCGCTGCAGGGTGTTATCCAGGCCTAGATTTCATTGTGCTCTCGCCCAGGAGGCTCTCTGGGCCAGCCCCGGAAGGGGCGGAGCCTAGAGATGACTAGGCTCTGATTGGCTGTTCATAGCAAGGCAGGCTAGGCGCGAGTTTTGGTGTCCCTGGCTTTGGAAGCGGTAGGATGGCGGCACGGAGAAATTTGAGATACTCGGGGGACCCGGGGTAAGTGCTGCCGCCCCGAAATCCGCCCGGGATGGGCTCAACCTGTCCCAGAGACTCGCTGACCCGGCTTCTGTTCCCACTGCCCCGGGTCCTAGGGCCGTGGGGAGAAGAGTCAAGCTGTGTGGTAGAGGAACTCAGACACCAGCGTCGCTTTGTGTCACAAGCAAATATTTAATATTAATCATTTCTGGTCTGTCGTCATTGCTTTTTATTTCCAAGACCCAGCTGTTTTCGTAATAGAAAACACGGAAGCCAAACCAAATCTCTAGAGAAGGACCAAGCAGCCTCTTGTTTAGGGCTTGGGCTGGTCTTGCCTAAATGCCTAAAGGACATTCAGGGTGCGTCATGAATCTTTTTATTATAAAGAGATGTGCGTCTGAAAAGAGGTTACTAAGCGGCTCTGAAAGGTTTGTTCGACCAACTCCTGGCGAAAGGTATTCTGGGCGTGTCTGGCGCGCATCCGAAGCCTGGTAGAGATTTAGATAGAAAGGTCCCCTCTGCATAGGAAGTCTTCCGTGGGAAGATTACCTATGGTAGATGGTGCTTGTAGCTACCACAGGACACAGATGGTGGGAAAATCCACACTCAGAGAGCAGTGGGAGGAAGATTTAAAAAGGGCAAAGGAGCTTATCAGGGCATGCTGGTTTGTGCTTTTAACTTTTTTGGGTTTTCGAGACAGAATTTCTCTGTGTAACCCTAGTTGTCCTGGAACTCACTCTGTGCCAGGCTGGCCATAAACTCAGAGATCACCAGCCTCTGCCTCCCAAGTGCTGGGATTAAAGGTGTGAGCCACCACCATTGGACAAGGGAAAGGAGCTTAAAACTTGATCTGCTAAGCCAGTGGATTTTGTTGTGTCAACATCTCGAGGTTTGAAATTTATGAAATGTGTTCGTCATCACTCCTAAAACGTACGGATGCATACGGCAGGGATTACATAAATGGTTATTGTAGAGATTTCCTTTGTTTGGAAGCGCACACAAGAAACAGGTGGAAAGAATTCAGGCTAAGCAATTTATGCCTCCAGGTTTCCCCACCTACTTCTGTTTTGAGGGCCCATTTCGAAGTCACGCTTTCTGAACTCAGAATCACAGTCTGTAGTTATCACAAAGCAAACGCTGAGAATCAACTAAAGCCTGAGTTGGCTAGAAATGGAAAAATCACCCCCCTCCTCCCTCCAGAGATGCCGGGAGTGTGGGTGATGGTAAATCTTTTATGTTGTAACCCAATACACACAGCTGAAATGGTTTACGAAGTGATCGGTGTCCCCTCCCACCCCCTGTGGTTTATTGCCGGGGCTTCAGCTCTGCTGGGTGAGCATTAATGAGGATAATTGGAAAGGTGTGTCTGGGAAGGATCAGAGCCTACAGTGCTTTTCCGGTTGCTTAAAATGCTTCCCAATTTCCCTTTTACAATGTCATCTGTGTTTTAATAGTGCAAGATGGTCAAAGAACACTTTGGAAAACACGCACCCCAGGAAACAGGTAAGTAATTGTTGTTAATGCGATTGCTTTTCCTTAAGCCATCGAAAGCAAAGCTATCATTTTGTGGGAATCACATTTGTTAACATTTTAGAACCATCTTCTCTTCTGAGCCTACTTTGATGTTATTTTCACACGCCAGAAGAGGGCATCAGATCCCATTCCAGATGCTTGTGAGCCACCTTGTGGTTGCTGGGAATTGAACTCAGGACCTCTGGAAGAGCAGCCAGTGCTCTTAACCGCTGAGCCATCCCTCTAGCCCCACATAAAAGCTTTATAATGTTCTGAAATGTCATTTTTTCCACTTACAGCAATTTCTCCATGCTACAGTTCTTTAACAGCTGCATTCGGGTTAATGGTATTCCTCTTGGTTTTTAGATAGCCGTATTTTTCTTCAGGAAATGCCTATTAAAAGCAAGTGCGTTTGTGTAACACTCTTGATTGCTAATTTCAAAATATTATCCAATGCCATTTCAAGTTAGTGTGATGAGGGCGCTTGCTTTTCAGGTTCAGGGTTAGCTCTTCAGAGCGCTTTTGGCCTTCTTGTCTGTCCCTGGCTTTCTGTGTCTCAGGCAGGCTCCCTGCCCTGCTGAGCTGCCTCCAGCCTTTGATAATACTCCTGCAGTAAATCTCCTGGGATGCCCCCTGGGGATCTTGCTCCTTTCTCCTGCCCACCACTGCTCAGAGTGGCTTAACTGTGCCCTGGGGGCATTTCTCCTGCCCAGTCTGGAATGGTTACCCTTGGCATTCAGGTCCTCCCTCTGGGGAGGTAGCTGCCTCTCTTCTGATGGAGGCTTCTTTGGCTTGAAAGCAAACCTTCTGCTGTTTTTTGGCATCTCTCCATATAAGCACTCCGTGAATGAGGCTTTCCCTGAGGCTCGGGGTGTCTGCCAGACATATTTGCATATCCTTCCTATCTTCCAGACTTTTCTTATCTTTTAGTAATAATATCCTCTTGTAGTTTGTAAGCTACCATAGAAGACTTTCTCATTTTGGTCTTTCATCAGGATTTAGGGTTTAATCTGTATATTGAAGTAGATTGAACCCTGGTGTCTGTCCTGTAAGAAGGTTTCACCCTGGTGTGCATTCAAAACTGCTTATGAGCTTGGGGGCACATGGCCTTTTTCTGGGGAGGGGATGATAACTTCCCTTCTATGGAGGATTTAGGTAAATGATACCCTGTGACCAAATGTAGCTTGCCATTTGTCTTTGTACAGCCTTGAGAACTAAGAATGTTGTGGTTTTGTTTGTTCGGTTAGTTTGTGTTCTAAAATGATTTAAGTAAGGTAGACGTGATGGCTCTCGCCTATTTACAATCCTAGCACCTGGGCGGACTTTGGTGAGTTGAGTTCGAGGCTAGCCTGCATACACAGTGAAACCCTGTCTCAAAAAAAACAAAACAAAACAACAAAAGAACAAAAACAAAACAAAAAACTGCTGACTTAGAATGACCTATGAAAATGATAGAACACTCTCGGCCAGGCTCTGTGGAACAGTCATGCGTGTTCCTGTCTTGTCAATACCTGCCTCTGTATGTAATAGCACAGAAGTCTAGTGGCCCATAGAGCCTACATGTCTGCTCTGGTCTCCTTTGAGATGGTTTATCCAACCCTGCCCTGGAGCTTCAGAGTAGCAGTGGACTGTGGGCTAGCTGGGCGGCCCTTAGGAGGGGGTTTAAACTGTAACCTGTTGCTGTTTCCGTGACTGCTTTTATTCACTTTTAGAAAGCTGGTCAAAAGCCCAAGCCCAAGCCCAAGCCCAAGCCCAAGCCCAAGCCCAAGGATGTGTTTGACTTTCCTAATAATTCTGATGTCTCAAGCATACTGGGAGAACTCGGGGAAGAAGAGGAACCTTACGAAACCTTTGGTCAGTGTTCTAAGTCCCTATTCATGACTGGAAATAACAAGGCTTAGTTATGGAGAGTCGTGTGGCCATCTTCACTATCTAATTCCAGAACATTTTGTCCTAGAAGAAACCCCCTGACACCAGTCAGCCCCCTCTCCCTTGTTTTGATCCCTGAACATCATAAATTTACTTCCAGTTTGGCAATAAGGTTTTCTCTTACCGAGGTATAAGATAAAAAGTATTTGGAAGTAGCCTATGAAACTGACTTTGACTTTTTCAGCCATTTAAACAAAGATGGCCTTGTATCCCGCTGTCAGGGAATATAACCTAATGACCCAGACAGCAGTTTTAAATAGCTGTTTTTGTCTTTGCAGACCCCCCTCTGCACAGTACTGCTATCTACGCAGAAGACGAGCTGTCCAAACACTGTGGGTCCTCCACCTCCCCAGCCACCCACAGAGGAAAGGAGGGCACAAAGTATGGCTCCATCTCTAGCAGCTGGGGGTTCCATTTGTTTGTTTGTTTGAGAGGGGTATGTGTGGGTGTGTGCAAGAGAGCACAGGTGCCTGAGGAACCCAGGTTGGGGGGGGGATCCCCCAGAGCCGTAGTTACAAATGGTTCTAAGTCACCTGACATGAGAGCTTGGAACTGAACTCACGTCCTCAGGGAGAGCAAGTGCTTGTAACCAACCGCTGAGCTGTCTCCAGCCCTTATGCAGTTGTTTTTTATAGAAGCTAAGAAAACTAAAGTCACTTCAGGATCCTTTGAGCCAGATTGTTATGATTGTTCTCAAAAGATCTAACTGACACACAGCAATGTAATTTTCTGTAACTGTTGTTACTTATCATAATTATGATTGGCCCCTAGATATATTAGCGTGGGTTATAGTTTTTAACTGAATCTAGAGGGCTAGTGTCTGTGGTGATGAGCCGGTACCTTGTTCGTGGGTGCAAAGGTTCTATACCCTTTAGTGATGTCCTAAGTTAGTAAATTATTATTTAGATTTTAAATCTTTCTTGGGCTTATTCCAAGGTTATTTATCAATAATTTTGTTTGTTTGGTAATTGCTATAAACAAGGGCTTTCATTTTATCTGTTGCAGTTAATTATATATGTGAAAGTATGTTTCTTACATTAAGCTCTGTGTGTGTTGGGGGGTGGTGGTGGAAGCCAGAGGCTGACCCTGGGTGTCCTCTATCACTTCTACCTTATTTTTGTGAGACATAGTCTCTAATTAAACATAGGCCTCATGAATTCAGCCAAAATGGCTGACCAGGAGCCCCTGGGAGCCTCCTCTCTACACCCCAGTCAGCACTGGGATTATAGCCAGTTTTTTTACATGGGTAGAAGGGGCATTTGAGAGACCAGTGGCAACATGTTTTCAAGGTAGGGGTGGGGAGGGTGGGCAGTTATCTTAGGGACGAAGGGAAGTGAATGGATGACAGGCGTAGTCGAGACACATACCGGTAGGTCTGGGTGATGCCAGAGAAGAGCTACCATCCGGGCTGCTCTGGGATTGCTTCCTGGTCAGTGATTGGTGGGGCTAATGGTACTGCTAAGGCCTTAGCAAAGGAAGGCAGGGTTTGCCTATAAGGACGAGAAAGTCAGGGCTGGGGAGGCGTGGGGAGAGCTTAGCATGTCCCAGGGTCCCCAGAGGCCTCAGTGACAGTTGGCACCTTTGCCCCAGGGTGCTCAACTGTTTGTTCTTGCAACTCTGCCTCTTTGCTCTCCCTCTCTCTATCTCTCCCTCTTTCCCTTCCTTCCTCTGTCCCTCCCCAGCCTCCTGGTTAGCTGGTCTGTCATGGAGAGGCCCTGCATCTGAGGCCGTCTCTGCTAGATCCGAAGCATCTGGCTTGGTTGTTGCTCTTAAGTCTTCCACCCCCATCTGCCTGTGTCCACCTAGCCAAGGCTCTGCATTAGCCCAGGGTCGCCTGTGTTCTACTCGAAACAGGCATTGTCCCAGCCGTGGGCCCAGCAGTGCTTCACACACAGCATTGGGAGCGGGGACTTGGGTGAAGTGCAGTTCTTAGACTTGACCACTCTGGACCAAGATTACTCACTTGCCTAGGAAAAACTGATGTGAGCACGTGTGGGAAGTGGGCAGTCAATCAAAGGTGACAGACCTGCCCACGAGGTGGGGAGCTCAGTACCTTCAGCTTGTTTCATGCTGGAGCAGCGTGTAAAATGCAGCGTGGGTGAGATTCTGACGGCTTGTTGTTTGGCACAGCTCGACCCCTTCTGAAAATGAAGCAAGTGGAAATGCGTCTATAAAGCTCAGCGCAAAAAAGGTATGGGGAGTATTCCGTCTTCTGTCTTAGCTTGTAAGATACTGATGTGGATTTTACCGGGGTAGATGCAAACAGAGAAAAATGTCCTGTAGCAGGATCTTTTAATACAGAAATGCCTTAGAAACAAGGGAAGGTTAAAAAATAAGTTATATTCCCTTATTTTGTGTATGTATTGTACATGCGTACATAGGTGGGCACGTATATGGAACTGAGTGTGGCGGTCCGAGGACAGCCTTTGGGAGCCATCCTTCACTTCCAGGCCACAGGTCTTAGGACTGACTCAGACCATCAGTCTTGGTGGCAAGTGCCTTTCCCTGCTGCATCTCAGACCGGCCCAGGAAAAGTAGTTTTCTATCTGAAGTGTTAAGCAAGAATTCTCAGATCTCTCTTTACCCAGTCAGTTTCTGTAGTGTCTGATAATGTGTTCGGTTTGTAGTTCACAAAGGCAGAGAGAGTTAGGCAGCCCTAGTCACGCTGTCTTCTACATGTCATGTTCAGCAATGTTTACAAATGAGAAATGGGAACTGCTCAGTTTCCTGATGTGGGAAGAATCATAGGATTTGAGTTTTCTAAACTAGCATGCTGTTTCCTTCCTAGCCAAGGAGAAAGCTAGAGCCCATCAGTGGTGAGTCGGACAGCTCTGAAGAGGGTGTAAGGAGGAGCATGGTGTCTGCAGAAGGACGAAGGTCACGACAGCCCCAGGCTGCTCCTGCAGCATCGTCACCCCCTGAGAGGCCAGCCAAGCCAGGCTCTCCTAGGAGGACAAGACTCCACAGCGCGAAGCCCTCCCCTGAAGAAGAGACTCCAACACAAAGCCAACTGGTGAGCAGTGTTTGCATCTGCCCTTGGAGAGAGAAGAGTTCATAAAGAGTAAGGAGGAAATAAGGAGTTCTTATTTTAAAATGGGTTTAGAGCTTTTATCACAGAAAGCAATGTTTCCTTAGAAAAACCTGGAAGACCTAAAGGAAGATAAGTTTATCTACAGTCCCATAACCCAAAACAGCGTCTGTCCTGGAGTTCGCTCCACGGTTCTTCCCTGCGTTTTCCTCACTGTCCGCTTGTCACTGAGAACCCATGGCATCCTTTTCACTGACAAGTTTGCACACTGGCTGGTCATGGATGCCCGTTGTATCTATTGGTAAAAATTACAGTGTCGGTGCACTAATGAGGCTCTTTTTAAAATTATTCTTTTATTGTTGAGATTATAACGTAATCACACCATTTCCCCCTTTCCTCCCTCCAAGCCTTCCTATATACCCTGGTGCTCTTTTTCAAGTACTTGGCCTCTTTCTTCATTGGTTGTTAGGTTGTGTCTGTGTGTCTGTGTGTCTGTGTCTGTCTCTGTGTTCCTAAACCTGCTCAGTGATGCATTTCTCTGTAGCAAAATCTTTGTGTAGACCTCCATTCCTTTCCTTAGAAAAAAAATTCTATGGGTCATATTTGTTTTCAAGGTAATTGAAGGATAGTGTCTTGGTTCACGTTCTTCTGTGTTGTTTTGTTAATTTCCTTCCCAGCCACAGACAGAGGGAGGACTTTATGGATTGTTTCTTATCCAGTCTCCCAGGGTTCCTTCTGTATACACAGACGAAACAGTATTTTCTTTCTTTTATTAACTTTTGCTGCATGAGCAGAAATGTATTGTTAGGTTCTAGACAGACCCTCTATCTGTCTTCCTCTTTTTCCCAAGAACTCAGGCCATGCTTGCTTCCTGTGACAGCTCTAGCAGAGAGCACTCTGGGACAGTTGGTGAGAAAGCATGGCTGTGTCCCGTTCCTTTTGCTGCTGAGGTAAGTCTGGTCCTAGGGCCTCCTCCCTGTTCCTTGAACATAGGCCAGAACAGGTCATAAAATGAAGCCTGCTCATCCCCTGAAAACCTGTAAGGACCAGAGGCCCTTTTCTTTTCAGAACCTGAAGGGTCTGATGCTCCAAGCATCATGGCCCCTCTCCTCATGTTGCCCCATGCTGTGATCCTCAGTCCCCCTCAGACCGTGGCTGGCTGTGACTGAGGCCTGTTCTAAAAGCTGATTCTGAAGGGTAACTTCCTGTCAGCTCCTTCCTATAAACTTGCTGTTTCTCTTCTTACCACAGACTGTGTCTGTTATTCTCCCTCGGGGGTCTTTCCCAGCAAGTGCTCCCTGCGTGCTTGAGGCTGCCGTTGGCTGTAGTGTTCCTACTTGTTGAGGATGTGTGACTGACGGTCCAGTTCAGATGTCTTCCTACTGTGTTTTGCTGCTGTTCGGTGAAGGGGTGGTGGTCTATTTGACCTATCAGTTATGTAGAGGAAATGGTTGGCTTTTTTCTTTTTCTTTTTCTTTTCTTCAGCCATCACAATTTTACAGATTTTATTTAGTTCTTTGAATTTCTTTTTGTTCTGATTTGGTATTTTTGAGATCAGGTTTATTATGGTACTGGGGCTGCTCCTGAACTTGTGGCTCTAGTGACCTTGTGCTGCCTGGCCTCCTGAGTAGTCAGGACTGCAGGCTTGTGCTGCTCCACACTGCCTCCTTGAGGATGTAAGCTGTCTGCTTCCTAAAGACTTTTCTTTAATACAGTTACCATTTTAAATCAACAAAACATCATTGGGTGTCTCCGTGGGACACAATGGAGTGGTTTCTGTAGAATGATAACATCAAGCTAATATATTGGTTATTTGCGCTTCCCTTTTTTGGGGGGTGGTGGTTTGAATGCGGTGCCCACCACATTCTTTGGCATCTGTTCCTCCATTAGTAACACTGTTTGGATCTCAAAAACTTGTTCTTCCTAAATGAAACTTGGTGCCTTTAACATTAAACAACATCTTTGCTCTATCACCCAGGTCCCGCCCCATAGACACCATTTCCTTGTCCACTCTGACAGTCTTGGCCTCGTAACTGGATTCTTTGATTAAATTACTTTTTATATAAGTGTTGATATATGAGATGTAAGTCTACAGTCTTGCTATTTATTTTCCTCCCTCCCTTCTGGGTTTTGTTCTTGGGTTGTCTAATAGAGACATCAAAAGGTGCCTCTATTGTGTGTATACTTTTAAGCATGTTTAGGCTCGAGTAGACTCTCTTACCACCTGTGGAGAGAGGAGGGGATGTTTGTTCCTCTGTTGGTAATTCTAAAGCAACTGAATATTTTGGTATTCAGTTCTTTTTCTGTGACTTAGCGGTACTGCTGTTTAGTTTATGTGGTGGCCCTGGATTAAAATGTTACATCTTTAAATGAGCAAAGTCTGTTTAGACTTGTGTTAGGGACATGCATGTCTGTCTGTCTCTCTGTCTATGCCCTCCTACTTTCTAGCTGAAAGCTGCTTCTCCTCAGGGACATGTAACTAGCAGTGTTTAGCTCCCTTTCTCCATTCCCTGCCCTGTGACTTTGCCTCTGTTATTGGACCTGTACTACGACTCTGACCTTACTGGGCTGCCATTTTCCTTGAAACTGGAAAAAGGCCCAGTTGTGTTTTGTTTAACCATGTTTCCTTTCCTTCCCTTGCCCACTCCCTGCCTGATCCCTTCCTCTCCACCTACAGAGCACCTCACGTTCTCTGCTGCAGTCACTGGTGAGAGCCTCTCAGACTTTGCAGTCAGGTATCTAACTCACCTCTGCCTTCCAAGGATACTTGTGTAGGTACAGAATTCTGAGCTGACAAGCTCCCGGCTCTTGAAGGGTGTCACTGCAGCCTCCCCACCCCAGGCTTCCCTTGGTCCTGCTGAAGATCTGTCATTGCCCAGGTACCTCCAGTGCCCCTTGTCGCCGCCAGCATTGGGCTTTCCCTTCCTCTTAGCTTCACACGTGAGCTGTGTGTGACATTGCTTTGGTGTATCATGCTGGATTTAGCTTGAATACAGCCTGGTGAGCTTCTCATACCTCCACGTCATGAAAACTGTAGTCATTGTGCAAATACAAATTTTCTGTCCAGTTCTCACTCTTCTTTGTCAACTTTTTAATTTGTCTGGTTGTTTTGCCTACATGTGTGTCTATACACCACGTGCATGCCAGGTACCCCCAGAGGCCCCGAGAGGGTGTCAGATCCCCTGAGACTGTGGTTACAGACAGTTGTGAGCCACCATGCCAGTGCTGGGAATTAAGCCTGGGCCCTCTGGAAGATCAGCCAGTGCTCTTCATCACTGAGTTGTCTCTCCAGGCCTTCTTTTTTGAACTTTTATTATACATATTTTAGATCATAAAACACTGCACTTTGGATCCCGAAACTGATGTTGTCTAACACTTCCAATAGTTCTGACTTATGTACTATGATTTTATTGCTATTTTACAACTTACTGGGCATTTTTTTAATATGTTGTTTTGTTTGTGTTTTGAGGGCTGTGTGCTTATATTTGAAAATGGTCTCAGATAGCCCAGTGCAGCACTGAACTTTCTTTGTAGCCAAGGATTACCCTGAAGGGCTGATCTTTGTGTCTTCACTTCCTGAGTATGAGTGCTGGGATTACAGGCTTTTGCCATCCCAATAAGTGTGATGGGGAATGAGCCCAGGCTTTGTCCATGCTAGGCACATACTACCAACTAAGCTAGGACTGCAGCTTCTTTGTTTTGCTTTGTTTTTGAGACAGGGTCTCATGTAGAGATAACCTCAAACATAAGGTCTTCCTTCCTCCATCTCCTGAGTGCTGATATGGTGCTTTCTATGAGAATGGCCCCCATAGGCTCATATATTTGAATATTTGGTTCCCAGTTGGTGGAACTGTTTAGGAAGGGTTAGGAGGTGTGGCCTTGTTGGAGGAGGTGTGTCACTGGCTTATGCCAGACCCAGTCTTTCTCTGTCTTTCTGCCATGTACTTGTAAATCAAGTGTCAGTTCTCAGCTACTGCTCCAGCACTGCTTGTTTGCTGCCATGTGACATGACCATCTGGCAGGGCACATCACTGTGGTGTGTTTATGTGGCTCTGGGGGTGGAACTCAGAGCTTCACACTATACAAATTGAGCCACATTCCCAGCCTTCAACATTGGTTTGACATTTACAATCTAAATTTAAGCCTACGTGGAGTGTTTTATCTACATGCCAAAAATCTGTCCACATTCTGCTCATATGAGTAGCCTAAGATATACCCATATGTGAATTATATGGATAGCCACAAATGTCACCATAGGTATTCTTGTGTGTGTGTGTGTGTGTGAGAGAGAGAGAGAGAGAGAGAGAGAGAGAGAGAGAGAGAGAGAGAGATATTAGACACAGTGGGTGATGTGAGGATAGATAAAACAGCTATGACATTAGCCAGAGCACGACTTCACCCCAGACCTTGTTTCAGGAGGGCTATGCTGCCTGTATCTTTATTTCGTCACTTCCGTTCCACAGGGAGGGTCTCTATTAAGATTGTTCCTCCCCTCCCCTCCCCTTCTCTTCCCTTCCCTTCCCAGATATGATGGCAGCTGCTTCAGCCTTTGTTTGGATCCAGCCATTGTCTGGATCATCTTTGGGCTAATTTCTCTTTGGTCTGTTTTTGTCTTGACTCTGGGTCACATTTTCTTGGGGCCTACATTTTCTTATGCATCAGTTTTCATCTAGAACTTTAAACTGTAGTCCGTGGTGTTAGGAGATGTTGAGCTCTGTGTCCCATCCTTGTGGGCTAACATTAACTACTATCCCAGTAGACAGGCTGACTTTTGGCCAGGTATTTTGATATCACAGGCTTGCTTTTGTCTTTTGTTAGGGTGAGTATAGAAAGCCTAAGACATTTTCCTAGTATCTGACTTAGTGGGACTTTCTATCTGTTTATAATTGCTTTATGACTAGTTACCACAAAGTTAGGTACTTATACACACTTAGCATTTCACAGTTTCTGTAGGCCAAGAAAGAGTCAGCTTCAATTTAGCTGGCTTCTCTGCTCAGAGCTGAAATCAAGGGCTATCTAGGGCTATCTCACATGAGGCTTGGATTTATCCTTAAAGAGTTTTCAAGTTGTTGATAGAATTTAATTCCTTGAGGCTTTAAAACTAAGGTGCCTGTTTTCTCTCTTTTGGAGGTTGGGGTTGCTCTCGGTCCCTGCAGGTGCTGATCATGTGGCTTTTGAAGTATGGTGTCTGCAAAGCCAGCCAGATGCTCCAGGTTACAGAAGTGTTCTTACACATAAGAGCCCAGGGAGCAGACCTTGCCCTGTACACAGGCAGCACTTACCCAAGAGGGAGGGAATTCTGGCACCAGTCATCTTGGAATTTTTCTTAGCACAACCCCATGACCTCCTTGGTGGATCTTGTCAGGAGTTGGTTTTAGGCTTCATTAGGAGTTGGGTCTTGGGGCAGGCCCCCCGACAGCCAGGGAACGTTTCTCAGCTTGTTTGCATTGCTGCCCTCTCTTAGGCACTCCCATAGACACAGTTAAACTGTACCACGCCACTGTGCTGGGTGTTGTTGCTTCATGTACTGGGACCTGCTGCTTGGCCTGAGAGTGTTTATTAATTTTCTCTAAGTCCTAAGTAAGCACCACAGCTGAAATCAGCTGATGGTTTGATAATGTTGTCTTGTTGTCCTAATCCTTAAATTTCAAGGAAAGAATTTTTCCTAAATTAAAAAGCTTTATTGTTTGTTTTGTTTTTGGTAGAAAACCCGGAAGAAAGTGAGGCCGTCTCCTGGCAAGAAGAGACCAAGGCGCAGAGCCACAGATTCAGGTACAGAGAGCACTTTATGACTTGTTACGTGTACAAGACTTCTCAGGAAAAAGGCTATTTTTAAGTTGTCTTAGTTGTTGAAATAGCAAACAGGTTTTTTTGGAGGGGCAGGGGTGCGGGGGGCGTTGAGATAGGGACTCTCTCTGCATAGTTCTAGATGTCCCAGACCATCTGGCCTTGAACTCACAGAGATCCATCTGCCGCTACTTCCAGAGTGCTGGGACTAAAGGCATTCAACCGCCACTCTGGCTAAAAATGCCAGTTGATTAAGAAATTATGACTTTGGAATAACATGTTTTATCATTTTGTTGTGAAAATTTAAAAAATGAATATTTATAGATGCATACGATGTGCTTTAATAAAATCTAACCCCCATTCTTTCCCCTCTCCTCCTCACTTGTCCAAGTTCAGTTCCCAGAATCCACATCAGGCAGTTTATCACAATTTCAGGATCAGTGCCTCTCCTGGCCTCCGTGGGTGCCTGCAAACATTCACGTAGACTCATATACATCATAAAAGTGAAGATGAATCTTCTCTTAGCGAGGGGCTTCCATGCTGCAGTCTGTGCTCACTACACTCTCTGTGCTGTGGGGATTGGGCAGGATCGGGCTTTATAAATAAAGGCTGGATGACCCACCCCAGCCACCCCCTTTTGGTTCTCTTTTTCTTTCTTTCATTTTTCTATCCCGCAAAGTGCTGGGGACTGAGCTCCTGGCATCGTCCATCTTAGGACGGTGCATTGACCACGACTCCAGCCTCTTTATGAACTGCCCCCACCCCGTGAACATTTTTATGTACAATTTTATCAAGGTGTTTTTATTTTTCTTGGAGGAATAGAGTCAAGTTGTTGAGTCATAAAATACATACCTCCCAATTTCCCAAGTCATTGTAAACCCCTACTGTATGCTACCCAGTTTAAATGGTACTGAAACAGGGAGAGCAATGTCATGGGAACGAGTGTGATAAGGTTTAATATGGCTGTAGAGAGGCCCCACTGCAGCACATGACACGTGCACCCTGTCCCAGAAAGCAAGGGGGTGATGTAGGCAGGGCCGGCAGACTCTGCCCTGGGCAGGAAGAAATGACTGTGGCTCTAGCTGTGTAGGATTCAGGTAGGATTCTACTCAGGTAGGATTGCTTTTGTTCAGGGATTCAGAGCCTGGGCCTCAAGCCAGTTTACAGATAACTAGTATATAAACTGACATGTGCTTGATATTCTAGATGCTTCTGAAAGTATGCATATTTGGTGTCTGGAAGGAAAGAGACGAAGTGACATCATGGAGTTGGATGTTGTTTTGTCTGTATTTGAGAAAACTTTCCTGGAGTATAAGTAAGTCCTTTAGTGTTGGCATTGGTGGGTCTGGTCAGCTGTGCTTGGAGTGGCTGTGTCCATCCCAGTTCCCGGTGTTGTCACACTACAAATGATTTCACGTTTTCATTAGAGTCCCTTTGCATACATTTACTATGCTAGTTCAACTTGTTGGCTCATCTGTTCTCAGTGTTTCTCATAGACTTTGATCTGGGAGTGTGCTTCTCCAGTGCTGTTGGCTTTTCTCAGTCAGGTAGCATATGGCCCACTCCAGTCCCTGCCAGCTCCCGTGAGAGCAGCCGCCACGCCAGGGCTTCACTCTTGTGCTAGGCACACACACACCTTGAGTTGTCTGGTCCAGTCTCGGGTAGGAAAAGTTGAAGAGATAGCCCAATCAGTCAGGCTTCACCTGTCTTTCATCAGCACAAATCCGGCTTTGTTCTTTCCTGAAGAGAGTGATTCATGAAATGTAAGATATTAAGAATATGTTTAAAATGTAGCCTGGCAGAGTGGGTCTTAGAGATGTGGATTAGTCACACACAGCTGGGAGCACATCTGGCTTGCCTGAGAACAGGGTCCACTGAGATGACAGTCAGGGAGTCAGGGACCAGGAACCTCCATGGGGAAGTGGAGTCAGCAGACTGCGGGTGGAGCAGCTTAGGCAGAGGCATGGGACAGCACAAACATCCGATCTTCTCCAAGTCACTCTGCATCTGGACCAATGAATGATTCTCCTCAACTCTGCCCCAAGACCAAGTTAGTTCCTCCCATGCTGCTGGGGTATTTGCCCAGCACTTGAGAAAGGGCGCCATGAAACTTTCTAGGAAGGCACCTAACGTCCAATGCGAGAAGCCCCTTCCTGGCCATGACCTACAGTGTGGGGCCCCACTCCTGGCATCCAGGCCTTGGATTTAGCAGCTTATTAAGGGTTTTAAGGGAAGCTGTAAGGGATGGTTCCCTTCAGCTCTCGGGTAGAGTCAGTGGGAGAAATTCTCTCCAGTGCTTATGGAAGAATGTGGTGGATGCCAGAAGCATCTCTGCCTCACTGTCTGGTTTCCTTTCTGCTGCTGTGATAAAATATCCCGAGGAGCAACTCAGGAAAGGGGATTTATTTTAGGTCAGTTCCAGGTTGTGGTCCATCACTGAGAGAATCAAGGCTGCAGACACTTGAAGCACGTGGTCACGCAGACGGAGTGAATGTGGATGAACGTGCTAATTCTGCTGGGTTTCCACTCTGTCCAGTCCAGGACCCCACCTGGAGAACAGGGCTGCCTACATTCAGGGTGGGTCCTCCCACCACAGTTAACTACTATACATCCCTCACTGGTGTGCCCCCAGGACATCGTGATCGAGACTCCTGGGAGACTGTCTTCCTAGGAGATTTTAGATTGCATCTTGACAAAACCAAGCATCCCGTCCCGTCTGCTCACCTTCCCCGTCCCAGACTTTGTCTCTGCTACCCCTCATTCTCTGCTGCACCCGCTCTAAAGATTTCGGCCATGTGCTGTCTGTCCCCCCAGGGCCTGGCTTTCTGTGCAGACGAATGCTCAGTCCCCTGGAATAGTATTCTTTCAGCCATCCTGACAGTTGTGAGGTACACAGTAATTTTTTCTATTGTGAAAACACGTAACAGAATGTATCATGGGCCATTTTTAAACTGCAGAATGGCTGGCTATCTGCAGCAAACCTCTAGGACTTACTCATTTTGCAAAACTGAAAATCTGCAGCCATTAAAACAGTTGACTGCTTTCTCCTCTCTACATACAACCAGATACTTCTCTGATGTCTTTTGGTCTCCTCTCAGTTCTTCCTGTGGATATAGCCAGAAGTTGAATTGCTGGACCATATGACATTTGTTTTAGTTGTTTTTAAACCATCTCTAATGTTTTTCTGAGAACTTCACACGGTTTTATGGTTCTCCCCTCAGTACCCAGGAAAATGGCTCAGTGGTAAGAGGGTTTGCTGTGCAAGCATAGGGACCCACCCACGTGTGGATCTGAGTCCACACAAGAAGCTATGCAGGGACAGGAGAGCTGCGAGCTTTTGCCTCAGCCTAGAGCCTGGTTTCCCGGGAAACCCAGACTCAAAGGATTAAGGTGGAGCATGGTGGAGCACGAGGGAGCAGGACTCTGGTTGTCTCCCCTGGCCTCTGCAAAAGCACAGACATGTCTGCATACATTGTCCCCCCTACCACCACCACACTGCAGCCTCTCCACCTTGTGCATATTTAATGCACACGTATGTGAATGTAGATATAGGCTTGCTCTGTAGTTTTCATTTGTTTCCCTCATTAGTGTGGCTGAATATCTCTGTTTACATGCTAGTCATTTCTCTTGTCTTTTTTTTTAAAAAAAAAAAACCAAAACAATTTACAGGCAAAGAGTAGAATCTGAAAGTTGTAATCAAGCCGTCAACAAGTTTTATTTTAAAATTAAAGAAGAACTCATCAGAATGGTAAGTTTCTTGTTGATATTTATGTATGTGTGTTTATATATATGTGTGTGTGTGTGTGTGTGTGTGCGTGTATGTATGTGAGACAGGGTCTTTGTATGTAGCCCTGGCTGTCCTGGAATTTACTATTTAGACTAGGCTGGTCTCGAACTCACAGAGATCTGCCTGCCTCTGCTTCCCAAGTGCTGAAATTAAAGGCAAATACCAATACACCTGGCTACTCTAAAATCTTTCTGTTTGGACATTATCCTATGGTTATAGAAAAGCTTACATTTGCTGGCTCTGACAAGAAACACGTGAGAACTACTCTTCCTTCCTTTTGTGGATGTGTGGATGATGGATTATGTGTGTGCATGTATGTGGAAGCCAGAGGCCCATGCTGAGTAACTTCACCAGTCGCTCTGTAACTTACTGTTGCGACAAGGTCTCACTGAACTTGAAGATCATTGATTCTCCAGGTTGGCCAGCCAGTGAGCTGCAAGGACCTGCTCGTCTCCACCAGCCCCTTGTAAAAGCCCAGTGTACCAGTGCCAGAGATCTAAACTTGGCTCCTCTTGCTTTTGTGACAGGCAGTTTACCCACTGGTATCTTCCCCGGGCCTTCTCATGTGAAACTTTACAAAGTTAATTTTGGAAAATTAGATATACTTTATTTTGTTGTCGTTGTAGCTTAAAGAAGTCCAGATGTTAAAAGCCCTGAAAAGGAAAAATACCAAGGTAATCACTAAGTCTCTTAGTGAGTCATGGGTTATGAACCAGGGGAGTTAAGGAAACACTTGCTTTTAGTTCTGTGATCTGCAGTTTTTATAAGGGCTTTTGTGGGTTTGGTCAGGTTTTTAATCTGCTTTAGTAATGTTAATGGACACTGAGGAATGGGGATCTTTGTTAGCCTTTTGTTGTTCTAAGTTAGCCCCCCAGACAGCCTGTAGAGAGAAAAGGTTACCCCTGGGCTTGTAGTGAATGAAACTGCTAGTCAAACCAGGAGGCAAGAGGAGGCTTCATGGGCCCAAAGTCTTCAGAGAGGCCCCCTAAGCTTGCACTGCATCTGCCTGTTTCTCTGCTTTCAATGCCTAGTGCAGCGAACTGAAGTGCTGAAACTTCACCGGTGTTAACCTAAGTACGTTATTGTATTGCTCAGATAATTTCCGATGTGGAAAAGAAAAGGCAGCGTTTAATTGAAGTCCAGGATGAACTGATTCGGTAAGATAATACCCTGCTCCAGCTGAGAACTCACCTAAGGGGCAATCAAGTTTGTCACTTAGGGAAGTGCTGTAAGGACCATCAACGCCGATCTGACTCTCAGCATCTGGTCTAGCTTCAGGCAGCCTGATTACAGCTTTAGCAGTAGATTATAGGATTAGATTGCCTAGAACTTGAATCAGGCTCTACCATTGACTGCAAACTTGGATCAGTTACTGACTTTCCAGGCCTCAGCCCCCTCCTGTGTATATGGGCATAACTGTACCTGTTCCTTAGAGGGTGTTGTGTGAGTCGGTGAGCAAGCCTAGGCAGGGTTGTCTGCTTATCTCAGGCAGAGAGTTCTGTTTATGTTGCTTACTTGCTTATTTTACTTTTTGATAGTCTTGCTATGTAAGTCAATCTAGTCACTGGCTCTTCAGTGACACATCAGTCCATCTTCTGAGGTCTAGGGTTGGGAGCAGTCCCGATGCTCTAGGACTAGTGCACACAGTATGGCAGCCTGTCTACATTTTGGCCTTCTGAGGTATGGAGAGTGAGTAAGAGGCTTAAGTGTAGTAGAATTTGCCATGCTCTCTTCTCTGAAGATGCTTGGACAGGCTGCGGATTTGACTGGGTGGTAGAGCACCTGCCTGGCCTGAATGGCAGAGGGTTTAATTCCTAGGACTACATGGGTGTGGCAGCAGGAAGCTTGAGCAGGATGAAGATTTGTCAGTAAACACTTGAAATATTCTAATTAAGCACTAGGTTTTTGTTTTGTTTTGTTTTTTGAGAAAGGATTTCTCTGTATAGCTCTGGCTGATCTGGAGCTTAATTGGTAGACCAGGCTGGCCTCAAATTCTTGTAGATCCACTAGCCTCTGCTTCCAAGTCCTGGGACTAAAGGTGGGCACTACTTTGCCAGGCTAAGTACTAGGTTTTAAAGTGACTGCCACAGGATTTTGAGAGAGACAGATTATTTGTTTATTCCATTATTTACAAATTAGTCTGTGGGTCGACACTAGAAAATGTATTCATTGGCTCAGGCCAAAACAGGAAAATTGGGGTAATACAGTAATAACGACAGTTACACAGTTCATAGTTTCCTTTATGGGAGGACACTTTCCTAAATGCTTCATTCAATTGGCCTGTTCTTAGTCAATATGATTCCATCAGCTAGGTTACTGTATGGCTTTATATGAAAACTATGATATATAACTGTTAAGCTTGTCATCAATGTGAGACCATTGAGACATACTGAGACTGGTCTCCTGAGTTCCTTCTCTAGATGTAATTGTAGTCAGACAAACACATTTTGAAAAAGCATAGTAAGATAAAGGGTATTATGGTTTTAACTTTGCACACGAGACGCCTAAGGCACTGGGAGTCACTCAGCTACAGCTGGCCCCATCCCTAGGATAGACAGGGAATGCAGGCCTGGCCTGGCCATGGCCATCAGCTCAGTACGGTTTGCCAAGGAACGTCCAGTTGTTTGGTGTGAAGAGCTCTTTTTAAGAATTGAAAATAAAATGTTTTCATAGTTTATTCTGATCATGGTTTCCCCTCCCTTGTCTCCTCTCAGACCCTCCTCACTTCCCCACCTCTCCAACTCCATGCCTTCTTCTCTTTAGGAAAACAGACAAATAAAAACTAATCAACCAACCAGAATAAAACAAAGCAAACAGAGAGGGGAAAAAAATCATGAGAAGCACATACTATTCTTACATTCAAGCATACATACACACATACATACACACACATACACACACACATACATACACACACACATACATACACATATACACACACACATACATACACACACATACACACACACATACACATATACACACACACATACATACACACACACATACATACACACACACACACATACATACATACATACATACATGCCTGTTTGCAGCCTCACTTCCTCCCTTGCCATAAATCCCAAGTTCCCTTTTCTTTTATAGGTGAAGAAACTAAGACTCAGAGGCAGTTCACCTAGGGTCACATATCTTTCTCTCCAGGCCCTGGGACAGTTTTTCTGCTGATTTTATTTGGCCTCAGAAACTGGAGATTTTAAAAAGGGGAACTTCCTGCATGAGATCCTGCCTATGGCCAGAAAATGTTAGCCAAATTTACATGGACTCCAGTAGCTCCCAGGACTTGAATAACTTGGTGAATTTTGGCATCTGTGAGGCCTGTTCTCATTGCTAATTGTATATCATAGTTGAGGAACAGAAACCTAGAAACATTTACAGGTTGATAATTTGAGAGGCACGCCAGACCACCAAGCCCACTTGTTCTCTTCCCTCAGCCAGGCTGTTCGTGTTTGTACACTGTAGACTGCCAGACGACATTATATGTTGTTTATATGGGAGAAATGTTTTCAGTCCATGACAACATGTGTTTATTAATTTGTAGTTTGTACAATTTGTTTTTGAGATTAAAAATAAATTTTTGTTATCTAGATTAGAACCACAACTGAAACAACTACAAACAAAATATGATGACCTTAAGGAGAGAAAGTCCTCACTTAAGAATTCCAAGCATTTCTTATCTAATTTAAAACAGCTGTATCAAGATTATTCAAACATTCAAGAGAAAAGACCAAAGGAGGAGAAGGTGAGCTCTGTTCACTGTGCGTCAGAAGATACAGCGTTTGCTCTTAGAGTCCCAGCAGTTTGCGGAAAGGTAACAAACAGCAGCTACTTACTGAAGAGAAGACTCTGTTACTCCTAAGTCCCCCTAGGCTAGGCAATGTGGACTGTGGGCAGCTCTCACTGCACTCTGCTTCCATCAGTACTCAGCTCGCTCGGGCGTGTTGTAAAGACCGACCACCTCTGTCTAGCCCACGTTCATGCTTTAGGAGCTGCTTCCCTGAGATGGCAGGAGTGTCTTGAGAGGCTGAGAGACAGTAAGGCAGCCGGGAAAGTGTAGTTTACTTTTTAATACTTTGAAGTTGCCTCTGAGACTTTGCTGTTGCCATGACCCCAATCAGTAGAAATGTTAGCTAAAAAATTATAAATTTGTATATCTAATAGAAAAATACTGTTAGAATTGTATATAGACTTGTACTCATAGAATTGTGTGTAGAATGTAATATATAATTACACACCATGTCTTTGTGTATCTCATGATCAGGTTTGTCTACTTCATCTCTAAATTCAACTTTAAGATCTGGCATTGATCTAAGTTTTCCTGAACTGAAGATCTGTCCATATATTAGAGCTACTAAAATATAAATGTTTAAAATGTACCTCAAGTTTATTTTAGGGATTCGATTGTTTTTTTTTTTTTTTTTTTTCCGAGACAGGGTTTCTCTGTGTAGCCCTGGCTGTCCTGGAACTCACTCTGTAGACCAGGCTGGCCTCGAACTCAGAAATCCACCTGCCTCCGCCTCCCGAGTGCTGGGATTAAAGGCGTGCACCACCACCGCCCGGCGGGATTTGATTATTAAATCTGTAAAAGTTAACAGTAGCATCGATCTGGTCTGAACATAGTCCTTGGTTAAGCCAAGATCTTGTTCCTCCTCCTTGCACACGCTAGGCAAATGTGCTTCCTGATCTACCCCAGGCACGAAAACCAAGCTGTTGGAACTACCTTGGAATGCACTGCCCTCATAAACAAGGTTGTGTACCTCCAGTGCCTGTAGCGCTGCTACTGTTGTAGCACCTGCCCTGCTTCTCCTGTGGGTAGCGTTTGATATGTCACACCTCTTCCTAAACGAAACCTGCAGCTCCAAGTGAACTCTTCCCACTTCTTAGAGAGCAGGTGCTTGGGGTATCTTTCGGTAGGCTATGTCCTACAGGTTGGGTTGACTTCTCTAAAGCATGGGATTGTTTATAGCAACTGCTCTATCACTTGGTTTACCTAAGCCATATTTATTGAAAATTACCTTTGACATACTTTTGACATACAAATCCCACTGTCAGACAAGTTTTCTGCTCATTTCTCATCACTGAGGAAAATACCTTGGAAGCACATTTATCAGCAAGCTGTCAAAAGTGTGGTAAATTAGTTAAGAGGAATTTAATTTTCTTCAAATAGCTACAACAGGAAGTTTGGTTTTGTTAATTATTTCTAAGTCATGAGTTGGGTTCTGTGTTGTAATTTTATCCGTAGACATGTGGATCGGCAAGCTTTAAGGCATAACTGATCTAATAACTAACTCCCTAAATGGTACCTTTGAGATCTTTGAGATGATTTTGTTACAGACTGTAAGAGGCCAGTTGTTCTCATTCCATTAGTTCTTGAAGTAAGAGGAAACCTGCTTTAGAAATTTCTGTGTTAAAATAGATGAGATCGAGTTAGCACAGGATGCCACCAACACACTTGTCTAGTCCAAGTTTGAGGCGTGACTTGCTATTTTTAGTCATATAGATGCCACAGTTCTTTGAGGCAATTGGTCTTGCCTGGGGTACAGAGATTGGTGAGAGCTTTGTTAAGCAGTTCCTTATGATGCTGTATTAGCAATTATGTTCTGAGGAGATGAGATACCTGTTTCCTAATAATGACCCCAGTGAAACAGTGGAAAACTATCAAAATTGGCCTTGGTCAATAGGGTTAGGAACTAAAAAAAATATTAAAGCATCACCATTTGTGAGTCTAAATGGTTTTTCTTTTATCAACAGTATGATTCATCTAGCCTTCCAGCTCTATTATTTAAAGCAAGAAGCATTCTGGGAGCTGAAAAACACCTGAAAACCATCAATGATCAGCTGGGGAAGCTCCTTGTGCAGGACTGAGAAACTGAGTCTCCTGCTGCCATTTCTTCTGAACCCACGATCCTGACAGCCAAGCCTCTGTGCTGACAATAAGGCCTACTTAATCGGGTTGTACGACCATTTTGTCATTCAAACTAAATTACACCACTTCAGTTGTTTAATAGTTTAGAAGGCATAGCTATATTTCTAAGTATTGGGTTAATAAATTTCAATCTCTTGGCATGTTAGTCATCACCAGGCATAAGAGTTTTAACCTGCAATAAACTGTTTAATGATATCAATGCAGATGCAAGCATAGAATAATTTTGGTTAATTAGGAGTGTCTACTATAAAGTATGTCAAAGGCAATCTTCAATAAATATGGCTTAGGTAAACCAAGTGATAGAGCAGTTGCTATAAACAAGTATAAACTGTTTAAGAGTTAATATAATTTGATTTTTGTATGATGTAAAATGTAGGGGATTAAATGCAGGGCCGTGTACATCTTAGGTAAGTATTCTAATGTTAGGGCTATAGTCCCAGCACTAATTTAACATTTATATTATCAAATCTCAGACAAATTGTAGCTTCGTTATGTATGTTCTATACACAGTCAGCTATTCTGTAAAGCTTCTATAATTAGTTCATCAGGAATATCATCCGTTGAACCAAGAAGACTCTTATCTGCAGCATCAGCTAATTCAGCATCTTCTGTAGCTTCTAAGAAACAGGCATCATCTTCGTCATCCCAGTCGGTAGCAGAAAGCCCGCTTGCTGACAAGTTGCAGGATGGTGGGTTTTGAGAATCCTTGGTCAGTGAGTTGCTGGTTTCATCTGTTTCTCCAGAAGTGAAATCTTCTTTCTTTATTTTGGAGGAAAGAGGACAGAGGAATAAAGATTAGTCAGAATGTGACTTGACCACACTCCAAATATGTTAAGGTATAAAATAATAACCAGGTTTTTCAGCAGTCAAATGAGCATGCTAGCTGCCTGTTGTCAGGAATAGTCACCATAGGCAAGGGTAAGTTAGCTCAGAAGTGGTTGCTTTTAGAGTGCAGACATGCTTCTCTGAGGCTGAAATTGACTGCAGCTCATGGCAGACACATTTCGGTATCCTCAGAAGGGGAACAGCAAAGGAAGAGTAAGTTCCTAGTGGGAAGACAGGCAAGCTGGAGACAAGTGGAAAATACGTTTCTAAACTAACCTACGTTAGAAAGCCAGCGTGCGATCCCCATGCTAGGGAGGTAGAGACATGGACGCCTGGAGCTTGGTGGCCATCCAGCCAAGCCTCCCAAGTGAATACCAGCCCAGTGAGAAGCTGCATCTCAAGCAAAACAAAACAACCTCCTGAGGAACGACACCCAAAGTTGTCTCTCTGGCCTGCATGTGTGTGTATATGCACACACACTCAATGCATACATGAAAGGAAGATGAAGGAGAAATGGCAATGCCAGCAGTTTACTTGGAAGGTACTATTTCTATACTGTTATTTCTTAAAAAATAAAAGTTATGTTCAAATAATGGTAATATTGTATACCAAGAATATTTTCACTTGGCATTTTTGAGGTGTTATTAGAAAAGAAAAAATTTCTACCAAAGCCGTCACCAAAATAAATCAATGGCTGGGAATATATTTTGGGAGAGAGCCCTTGCCTCCCATGTATGAGGCCCTAGGTTCAATTCCTGGCACTGCAAAAAATTAAAACACTCAAAACCAAATAATGATACACTGCTCTTTTAAGAAAAATTTAGTATTTTTTCATCTGTTCCTAGTTACTACTTTTAAACCTAGTAGTCTACTTATCAGTTATTTTATATACCACTCCAACATACCAAGCATGGGATTTTCACTTTAAACTTGGATGTTGGGTCTGGAGAGACGGCTCAGTGGTTAGGAGCATTGCTGCTCTTCAGAGGACCCCTTCCAGAGCTTCAGTCCCCAGCAACCACATGCTGGCTCACAACCACCTATATCTACAGGTCCAGGGAACCAATGCTTCTGCCTCCTCGGTACCAAACACACATGTGCTGCACAGATATACATGCAATAAAATCACCCATACATGTAAAATAAACTTGAAAATAATATTTTCAGAGGAGATTTTAAATACAGATTTCACGCCTTTAATCCCAGCACTTGGGAGGCAGAGGCAGGTGGGTTTCTGAGTTCGAGACCAGCCTGGTCTACAGAGTGAGTTCTAGGACAGCCAGGGCTACACAGAGAAACCCTGTCTCGAAAAACAAACAAAAAAATACAGATTTCAAAGGTTGCCAGACAGTTTTCCAGAAAATAAATGTGAGCACTTGTTCAGCTTGTAGCAGGTCATGTATTCTATCTAGTCATGGCAATCTGAAACAATGTGCTAATATTTTTTAGGGTGAAAATAAAAATAAAAAATTTAAATAACACATGACAAAAAGTATTCAATTATCAGAAAAATGGATCCAGAAATTCATAAAATAACCTAAAAGAGCATAACTTTATTTAATTAACAACATTAATCAATATATTAAATAACATTATTTCATAAATGCAAATAGACAGTGGTTTGCCACTTGTCTACAGGCTGGCTGGCGCTGGTTAGAAGGTGGCTGTGGGCCTCGCTGGCAAACATAGTGGCAGGCGCTCTCATCAACACCTGTGCAATCTCAACTCCAGGGTTTCGTGGAACAGTTGGGTAAGAGTAAGGAAAATGTCTCTGCCCCTCCATGGGGAAGAGCTACTTCTGTGCATTATGACTTAGGAAACACAACGAGCACACTCAGGTGTAATAGTGGAAGGTTTATGCTAGAGCCTTTGCAGCAGTTTGCCCAAATTATGTGTGACTTTTTTACCTTTTTGCTTTTATTTTTTAAAAATATCTCTTGTATATGTGTGTGTACCACGTGCATGCAGGAGCTTGTGAAAGCCAGACCAAGGCGTTAGATCCCCTGGAAGTGGAGTGGGAGCCACCATGCAGGGGCTGGGGACTGGACTCGTTCTACAGGAGCACTAAGTGCCCCTAAGTTTCCATCCAGACAACCCACTTTTGCTTTTTATGTATTTTCTACTTTTGTCAAACACTAAATGTGAGCCATTTGGATTAAATATTGGTTTAGCAAGCTAGTGATATCCAAAACTAAAATTATGTATTCCCTTTGACACTGTTCTACAGATAGGAATCCAACCAACATCTACTGTTGGCCAAAGAAAAACAATGACAAGAACCTTGGTTTATTCTTTAAAGCAAATTGTAAGAAACGTCTTTATGCCTGGGACTAAACTGACTATGCCCTTTATTCCCAGTGGCTCATGTTATCGGAGACACTGAGGTGGGAAGATCACTAACATACTCCAAAGCGAACACGAGGGCCTCACATTGTGTTTAAAGGCTATCTGGACATAGGAGACTGGTGGCGGTATGTTTATGCTGTGTACCAAAACCCAAGGCCAAGAGCTATACTCACATCTTTCAGAAGAAACAGGAGACTTACTTCAGTGGGTAATGGGAAACCTGAATCAAAAAGATAAGTAAAAATAGTTTTAGGTGGATATCTAATTTTCACTTTGTGGTAAATATAAAAGTTAATAACTCACAAGTAGATTTGAAGTTTTGTGCTTTACATACAGGGTCATGGCATTTCTGATACCAAACTTCATTTTTCAAATCAACCAGAATCCTTAATGTATAAAGAAAAGAAAGCATTAATACTCATACTGGATGGAAAATAAAGTTTAAATATATGCCATTTGCCAGAGATGTGCCTAAGACTTAAAAGATGGAGGAAAATTCAGAAGCTAAAGGAAGAAAATAAATATGCATAGCCAAAAGAAAACTGGTTGCTAAACATAGCACTCATGGGGGCTGAAGAGAGGGCTCCATGGGAAAGCACTTGTGCGTGCAAAACCTCCAGTCCAACCCTCGGAGCCCTCATGGAAACAAACCTTGTGGAGACCAGGCAGCCAGCTCAGTGGGGAGAGTGCCTGTGGCCCAAGCATCAGGCCTGAGGTTCAGATCCCAAGAACCCACATAAACACTGGGCATGGCTGTAACCTCAGTGTGGGAAGGGAGACACAGGAGGCCTATAGAGGGAGACACTCAGTGTCAGTCTGATCTGCACATACATGCATGGATGAGGGCTCCTCCACACACAAACACACAGTAAATACAATACACAGGCACAGAGTTTTAGAAAGGCAACAAGGGGTGGCATACTATTATAATCCCAGCATTGGATGTATAGATAGGTAGACCTTTGGGACTCACTGACTAGCCAGCTCTCTCTAGTTTGGTGAGCTCTAGCCCTACAAAAGACTCTCTTAGAAATCCTTGTCCTCTGACCACACATGTGCACCTGCCTGCATGTGATACATCAATTCATACACTATACAGATGGACCTCTGAGCAGGAAAACAACAAGGCAGTGACACGTTTCCCTAGGAAGATCCAGAAGTAGAAAGTAAATATCCACCAAAATAATGTAGGTTCCAAGCATGTAAGCAAGATGTAGGCATGTAAGGATGATGGATCTACCCACAGAGATGGGTACAGAGGGTAAGTGGAGTGCTCAGCCACTACCAGGATGTCTGGATCTCATTTCCTACCCAAGGCTTGGGGACTGGTGTAGAAGGGGGTAGGGGAGGGTGGTAAGAGTCAGAGGTCAGGGAAGACTGCTCAAAGTACTGTCTTGTGAACATGAAGGGGCCATCAGACTCATGAACTTAGCAGTTGTGGTTGCTGGCACAAATTTGTACAAAACCAAGCTCATCAAATGTTCAGTGATGGAGTTCCCACTCCATGAAGAGGTGCAGGGGCCCCCATCCCTAGATGAGGGGTATGGACAGGCTATAGAGGAGCCAGCTGTCTTTAAGGGCATAGCTCTTGGTAGGTCAACTACAGTCCAGCAGATGACCCAAAACTCAGAAATATATGGGAAGGTGGGAAGGTGGAGGTTGACCTGGTAGGACTGGGGGAAGGGATTGGCATGGATATGATTGATGAAAATACATTGTATGAGGATTAATGCAGATATGAACTCACAAAGACAGGTAGCATCTGCAGGGCCTGCGCTAGATGCTGTCCTGGAGTTGAAAGGAGAAGTGGACACAGCCCCCATCCCTAATCCCAGAGTAGTCTCCAACTGACAGCCACTTGCTAATGAAAATTTAGTTTTCTCCAAGAGAGTCTCCCTGGGAAATAACACTCTTAAGGGTAGCTGTATGCCTAGTAGTAGATGGCCAAGAGAAAACCAACTCAAAGGCATCTGTGGAGGTTCCTTGTGCTCTGGCTTTTCCACTTTTTATTTCCTTTTTTGTTTCATTTATATTTCTCTCTTTTTACCCTATACATATATATTTCCATATACATATTATGGCTCCTGGTTTATTGTGGTTATGGGATTCCTGAGTGTGTGAACAAGTGGGTCTCTGCATCTCTGTCTTTGTTGTGCTCTCTCTTGGCTCCTTTCCTTCTGTTACTTTGGTCTGTCCTATTCCAATGTGTTAGTTCGGTTTCATCATTATATTAGTTATATTATAATCTCTTAGAAGCCTGTTTGTTTTCTTTCTTTCTGTTTCGTTTTTTTGAGGCAGGTTTCTCTGTGTAGCCCTGGCTGTCCTAGAACTCACTCTGTAGACCAGGCTGGCCCCAAACTCAGTGATCTGCCAGCCTCTGCCTCCCGAGTGCTGGGATTTAAGGCGTGTGCCTATTTGTTTTCTGAGAGACAGAAAGAGGTTAATCTGTAATGGAGGGGAGGTGGGAAAAATTGGGAGGAGTAGAGGGAGGGGAAATTTTGGGAGAAAAAAATAATAAAAGGGAAAAAAAGAAAAAACACATCTATAAAAAGAAAAACTACATATTGTACGAACTTCTTAAAGAATAAAAATTTTGTAAAGAAATTATTTTATAAGACTTTGATAAAACAATGTATTCTCTTAGTAATCTACAGATCATGCCAGGAGGTGGTAGTGATCAAGTAACCACCAAAAAAATCAGTAAAGATGCAGAAAATATGAATAAAACAGTATAGCTGCAGTTAGCAAACTTGACCTAATAGGCACATATGAGGCAGCTCTTGGTAATCATGTGCAAGTTGTTAATAAAGACCGACTCCATGCTAACTATACTCTGAGCATCGTCAAGTTTGTGGGCTGGAGAGATGACTTAGTATCAAAGGACTTACTGCCCCTGCAGAGGACCCAGTTCAGTTTGAATCACCCACATCAGTTGGCTCACAGTTGCCTCTGAGTCCAGTTCTAGGGGATCCTGTCTCTGAGGGCACTTGCATGCACATGAGGCACATAAACTCACACAGGTACAACACACATAAATAAAAATAAATCTTTAAAAAAAGTAAATGCATGAGTTTGGGCTGGAGAGATGGTTCAGCAGTTGAATGCTTGCAGCTCTTAGAAAAGACCCAAGTTTGTTGCCAACACCACATGACAGCTCACAACTGTCTGTAACTCCAGCTCCAGCATGTGGTACACATACACTTATGCAGGCAAACACTCATACACATAAAATAAAAATGAATAAATCTTAAAAGACTTAGTTTATGGAGAACACATTTCCTAACCATTAGGCAAATTTTATAAATAAAAAGGTAGCTAATAGAAACTCATAATTTAGAAATAAAAATATTTCTAAATAACCCACAGCTTAAGTAGATATGATGGAAATTTAAAATGTGTAGTCCTGAGTGCAACTGAAAATACTACATTATTGTGTGAAAAGCAGCAAAGGAGACCTTTACAGGGAAACTGAATAGTTTTTACAAAATAAGAATGGTTAATGACACCTTGGAAAATGAACAATAAGATACAAGATTCGTGAAAAAGTAAAACCTAAAAATAAAAAATTTGCAAGGCTGAAATTCAAAGATTAATTAAATTATTGCAAAATTGATAAAAAATGAAGCAGTTACAAATATTATTAGGCAGTAAATGAGACACATACTAAAACCAAGATTAAGAATGTTTGCTAGGAGCTTTGACAATTTTGGTAAAAGAGACAAAGCACTAAGTGAAATATGCCAAACTAAACAAAATTCCAAAACAGGAGGAAACCTCAATAGTCATAACTAGTAAAATTAAAACCTGAAATAGTTTTAAATACCACAGGGAACTGAGCCTTAACCACTGAAACATATGGTTTTAATTGCTTTGTAAACCAAATTAATCTAGTATATCAAGTGTAACCCAGAATCAGGGCCTCAACTTGTTTTTCAGCAAAGTCTTCATGATCCTACCCTCATGCCTAGCACATACAAATCACATAAGAACCCCAGCTTTGACACTAACTATAAAACACAGCAGAAACTCTCATGACTGACCACTTCATTTTATCCCTGTTCTAGAAAAATCCTCATATAATTGAAAATTCTATTTCTGGTTTTTCTTCATATTTTACTTCTCTCCTTGTCAGGGAAGATGGCTGACACAGAGCCAGCATTCAGGGAATCTGCGTTCCCCCAGTACCATGCTTTGTCTAGAACAAGGAAACATCGTCTTAACCCAGATTTCCTTAACACCAAGAAGTGTCCTTTCCAAATCTGCCGCATTTTACTTCTACCAGGAGTCAAGGACCAATGCAGAGAGGAACCGCCATCCTGTCTCCTGCCATGTTCTCTCCTGCCCTGTCCAATTCTACCATCTTTTTAAAGCTGATACTGTAAGGGTTATTATAAAACAAACAAACGGAAAGCTGGTATATGCTAGAAGTAATCTGATAACTAATAATTTAATATAAAACATCAACCAAATATAGGGTATAAGTTAATATATCATAAAAATGATACTGTCAACATTTTTAAAATTATAAATATTTTAAATATATCAGTTAAAGGCATACAAGTCATGAATAACCAATATTACTTACATGATATTATTACTCTTGTGGGCTCTTCCAATGTTTTCACACCAGCGATATTTACATATATCATAAACCAGTAATTCTTCTGGGAAAAAGTAGTTCCAACGCCGGATTCCTAAAATGCAAGGAAGCTGCTCAAGAGACCATTGCTGTCCAGGTAAGAGTTAATAAAGAGCACCCACAGCACAGCCGAGGACAGTCCAGGACAGCTGAGGACAGTCCAGGACAGCCGAGGACAGTCCAGGACAGCCGAGGACAGTCCAGGACAGCTGAGGCTACCCGAGAGACTGTCTCAGAAACCAAACAAAAAGCCAGGAGAAAGCCAAGCTCTACCTCCTTTAATGTCATGTCTATTCACCAAAGAAAGAACAAATCGGTCCACCTCAGGGTACGGTGAGCCCTGGAAGCCTTCAATGGGTTCTGCTGCAACAGAGAAGTATTTATAAATGAGAACAGTTAAATGTTGAAAAGTTAAATGTCAATCAAAATATTATTTTGTAAAATTGAAGATTCTTTGCCCTCTTTTGCATTCGCCTTACTGTTGCTTCTTGAGCTCTTGTGCTGCTCCAAGGAGGTAAAGATTCAGACTTCAATTAGGACAAGTGTTGGCTAGTTTTTATAAAGGGCCTGTTTTGCCTGTTTTCTTCACTCTAACAAGGAGAAAAGTAGACCCTCAGCTCAAGGGCTGTGCCGGGCTCCTGGCTAGGCCTGGGTGTTGCCTCGAGCTGGCCATTCCTGTTTCAGTTTTGATGTCTGCTATTAAACACAAGTGAGGCCACAGACTTCAGTAGGTAGATACTGAGGCCACTCTGTGGTCACAAGGATTCTAGACCAGACCTTTCTGTAGTCTTGTCTGAGCAAGGAGAAAATATAAACAACCAAACTACAGAAATGGTCAAAAATTTCCGGCTAACACAGCAACTGTTACTGCTTTACCAATTACAGCGTCAACCTCTGTCCAGATGTCTCCTCCTAGATAAGATTTAGTAAGATAAACAATGGAAATTATTCTCCCTCAAGTAAAAATGGACCCATGCTTCCTCGTAGACACTTTCAAGTTACACGAGTCAGCCCAAAGCCTTAAGTCCTTTCTAACATCTTCTTACTGAGGTACCCAAGGGCTCCAGCACCCAGGGAATCATAAACTCAATCTGTGTTTCCTAGAGTCTCTCACTGGAGGGCACTAAGACTTTTATTTTATATCTAAGAATCTACTGCCATAACTTAGAGTGACCAGTTCACAAACTCATTTAGTGTTAATGACAGGAAAATCTAGTTTTCTTAAAGTCAGTATTTCTCTTAAAATAGTTAAATATATAACTGGAGACATTTTGGAAATTATTTCAGTATTTCTATACTGAAACATTCCCAGACAATGTTTAGAACTGTATCTTAAACAATCAGAGGAAATAAACACAGGACAATATTGCCCACATTTTTAATGGGCTTGCAATCATGTAATTTGTGTGTCTGTGCCGTTGTTATAGCAGCAAGGGATTTACTAAGTCCAGGGCAAGTGCTCTCTCACTACACTGCACCCCAGCCCCTGCTGGGCTCTAGAATCTGCCTTTTCTCTTATCATCATCAACGGGTGTCTTCCACATTGTCTAGGCCTTACAGATCTAAACTTGTACTTTGGAGTATGTCATCTTGTTTATCTTGTATATTCAGAGTCTCTGGAGTTTTCACTAAGAGTGTGCACTATTATATTGATATACCAACATATGTGAATAAAAGTATTTATCAGAGAATTTATATAAGAAACTTTAGGGAAAAAACCCCCTATGTTCCTCAGTACAGGAATGGGCAACTTATGATAGAGACATATGTGAGACACTTCTGCAGTACACGGTTAAATGGGAATCTGCTGTAGCAGTTACCTGTAACTTTTAAAAATACATTGTGTGTGTGTGTGTGTGTGTGCTTGCGTGTGTGTTTGTATGCATGCCACAGACTGAGTGTGGAGATCAGAGTACACGTTGTGGGAGTTGCTCCTTGACTTTCATGTGGGCCCTGGGGACTGAGTTTGGGTTGTCAGGCTTTGTGGCAAATGCTTTTACCTGCTTAGTCATCTCATCAAGCTGCCTGTCTCTGATTATGAACAAAGGGTGAACCAGGGGCTGGAGAGAGAGTTTAGCGGCTACTTCTGCCCTCCATAGGCCTCAGACATGCACATAGTGCAGTCAAAACATCCATCACAAAAAATACTTTTTTAAAAAGTAGGGTGAAAGATTAGTCATATTTTGATGTGCTTGTTTTATATAAAATACATTATTTGTATATTCTTTAAGGAATATACAATATTTATATATTCCTTAAAGAATATATTCCTAGCACAGAATGAAAATCAGGTATTTTAACTAATAAGCACCTATAATTTTTTATAGTATTCCAACCTGGTTAGAAACCTGGAAGAATTAGTTTTTATATGACCAGCAGATATGGGTACTTGGGATTTAAGACTTTTAAGGCAAAGTAGATTTTAGACTCCTCAATTTTAATGTGAAATTGTTTAAAGTTACCTGAAGTGCCATTACTGTTAGAATACTCAGCCCGCTTTCTTTTAGTCTGAGATGGGTCACATGTGAGGATTTGCAAAGTGTCTGAGAATCTAAAGAAAGTATAAAGAAATGTTAGGGTTGAAGTAGCACGGCTAGAGAGAGGAGCCAGCTCCACGCCACTCCACTGTTACAGTCCGAGCGCCAGCCCTACCACATAACAGAATGATAAAATTATAACTTGCCAATTTAAAAAACAGTTTCCTTTAAACAGTCATTTGGAGATTGTTTAAGACACTTCACGGAGTAATCCAAGGACTCTAGGGGACCTGAAATGATTGAGTATAGTTCTACTTCCAAACACACAGACCTTAGGCCTTTCTGCTAGGATTTAAAACAATGACTAACAAAAGAGAAGAAGGAAAGATAATGGAAGCACAGGGACGTGTGACTGAAATTCACACTAATAACCAGGGAGAACAGGCCCTCTGCTCCAGAAGAGTAATGCCTGGCGTTGACAAGGTTATGCAAAGTGCAGGGGAGTGAGCCTTATTTAAGATGAGAACCACCCACTTCTGTGAGGCTGTACAGAAACTACACAGGACTCAAGTGGTTCTCACCCTGGGAGTCTTGACCCCGTTGGGAACATACGACCCTTTCATAGGAGTCACACATTAGATCTCCTGCATTCAGATACCTACATTATGATTCATGACAGTATCAAATTCTAGTTATGAAGCAGCAACAAAATACTTTGATGGTTGTGGTCACAACACAGGGAACCGTGTTAGAAGGTTGCTGCGGCCGGACGGTTGAGACCCTCTGAGCGCGACTACACTTCCACAGGTGCAGACCTGCACCTTCATGCATGCTGGCCACTGCTGCGGTGTGTTACGTGAATGTTCTCAACTTAATTCAGCAACCCTGGAAGGTCAGTATTTCCACTTTAAAAGTCTTTCATCTCACTTCTGAGGAAGAGAGATATATGGGGGTGGGGGGAGGCCCCTCTATCTTCCTACTATACACTGCTTTCCCTAGAGAAACATGCCCTAAACATGAATTAATTAATTAATCTCTGTTGAGCCTCGGTTTCTCTGATGGCCCTGGCTATTGTGGAATTCCCACTACATACGACCTTTCCTATAGAAACATACTTTTAACATTTAATAAGTTATGTTTTTTTGTTTTTTGTTGTTGTTGGTTTTTTGAGACAGGGTTTCTCTGTGTATAGCCCTGGCTGTCCTGGAACTCACTCTGTAGACCAGGCTGACCTCAAACTCAGAAATCCACCTGCCTCTGCCTCCCAAGTGCTGGGATTAAAGGCGTGCGCCACCACTGCCCGGCTAATTAGTTATGTTGAGCCAGGGTTTCTCTGATAGCCCTGGCTGTGATGGCCCCAAATTCAGAAATCTGCCTACCTCTGTCTCCAGTGTGCTGAGACTAAAGGCCTGAACCACCACACCCAGCTTAATAATTATTCTTAAAGTTAATTTCTATGGAAACTTCTTAAAAACTTCTGGGAAGATGCAGAGGCAGGTGGATTTCTGTAAATTTTAGGTCAGCTTGGTTTATATAGTGAATTCCAGGCCCCCAGGGGCTACACAGTGAGTCTCTGTCAAAAACAAACAAACCCCAAAAACAAAACAAACAAACAAAAAAATCCCAAACCAAACCAAAACCCCAAAACCAAAACTTTTGAGGGAGGTAAACAGAAAAAAACAACATAGCAGGTTAATGCGGTTTAGTTCAGTTTGGACTACTTCTGTTTGTTTCAAGGTTTTGCTTGTTTGTCGGTTTTGGGGGACAGGGTGATGAAGGCTTACCACATGGTCTTATGGAGCCATGCTGGCCTTGAACTTATGTAGTGAATGATGATCTTGAACTCCTTGTCTTTGCATGTCCACCTTTCAAGTGCTAGACTTACAGGTAGAGATGGGCCTACTAACCACATTCTGATGTAACTGCCAGTCTGGTAGAAGTGGGATTAGTTACCAAAACATAGAGAGCTAACCTGTGACAACAGACCTGATAATAAAGTATGCCATCACAGTACAAAGCTTATAGCACTAAATGTTTTATTTATAACTGCTGACAAACTATTAGCTTAGCAAATATTTGTGATATGATATTGAACAGAACAAGTCAGGTGACAAAGCCATCTGAGTAATGATCCTAATTCAAACTTATTTTCTGGGGCTTGTGCAGAGGATCAAATACAGGGCAAGAGCTCTATTGCTGAGCTATATTCACGGCAGGAAATAGTTACCAGCACAGTGAGCTGCGAACGGTCTAAATGTATACATGTATATGTGGAAAGAAAATGAGATGGTAGTAATTATACTTTTAAATATAGCATTTTAAAAATAGCATTCTTCTTTATAAAGTTGTGATTTTAGAGTAGCTGGAAAATGCATTACACATAATCATAAAAAGATATAAGGAAGAAACTAAATGGTTAGAAACATGTCTTACTATTATTTTTCAGATATAGAGAAAAGAGGCTCTTAAAAACAAACTTTCTTTTTCTTAAGGTAGAGTCAATGTATACATTCCCATTTAGCAATGTCCAATGCTAGCTACATTATGTATGATGGGTTGGTTCCGGTTCTACAAACCTGACGTTGCTCACGAGGGAAGATAGGAAATACTGCTTTTCCTCAGAAATATCTTTTGACTGTTTTGGAATAAATCTGTTATCTTCGGCAACCTCCAAAGACACATACTTTCCTATTTTTGATGACTGATATAGTCGAAAGTTTCTGTTTTTTGTATACACACCTACAACAAAAAATAATTTTAAAAATGAATGCATGTTTCCATGATTTGTTTTATAGTCAGAAGATATTATTTTTCTGAAAAATGCTAGAAAAGATGATTATTTCCCATATCCAAAATTAAAGCAATGTATAAATTAAGATAATCTGATACTAGGATGAGAGAAGGTCACACACAGATAGCTGACAATGACTCTGGAGCAGCTATGCAAAGGAAAGCAGACAGAAGAGAGGGACAAAACGCCAGAAATAGAGCTGCCACGGAACTGTGACGCAAGACCCCAGAGAGGGGAGGCACCAAGGGAACAGAGTCCGTAACAAGTGTAATGAAAGATTTGTAAGACTTCTATCCAGAAAAGTGTAAACATGACAAGAAATGAGAGGGCACAAAATAAATGGGGAAACCTATCGTGCCCCAGGGCCAGCCCAGGAAATGATAGCCAGAGTGAATAACCAAATAGACTAGAGTCTAAATATGCACAGAGTCTGGAGATGGCGAAATGTGCTGCTGAGCAGTGGGGAAGAGTCATTGCCAACAAACGTGCTGGGGTGACTGGATAGTCAAGGTAGAAGATGAATCTTGACGTTGTCACTCAGCAAGCAACAATCCGCTCCAAGCAGACTTGCCTTTCACAAAGGACGCAGGGCAGTCGACAGTGCCAATGTCACTTACCTAGATCCACAGGGCAGTCGACAGTGCCAATGCTACTTACCTAGATCCACAAAAAGACATTTTTCTCCCATGTGATTTTTCACAACTAAAAATGAAAGATCAGGGTCAAACGGCTTAGGCAGCCCCAGCTTCTCCCAAGCCTCTGAAATCTCTCGTTTTAATGGTGTAACAGAAAAACAGGAGGCTTCATGGCCCACTGCCTCTGGGGTCTTATCTTCATCACCCTTGGCAATCAAGTGAAGAGCAGGTTGCAAAATTTTTCTCACAAAATTACCTAAGGAGAAAAGGTATTAAGATTACAGTCTAACCCCTATTTTCTGTAGACCGTAACTTAGTTGTCCAGTTATGAAATTAAAGCCTTTCCTCAGCTATTGCTACAAACGGCAGTGTGGCTCTTCTACCACACCCTTTCATGTGCATAATCTTTTATTTTCTCAGCTCCTACTGGCATGAGAGG
This sequence comes from Uromys caudimaculatus, assembly GCA_028551405.1. NCBI lineage: Eukaryota > Metazoa > Chordata > Mammalia > Rodentia > Muridae > Uromys > Uromys caudimaculatus. The sequence goes on from CM052719.1 coordinate 34,071,649, forward strand.
GCGTCAGTTGTAAACACACCATGTTGCTAGTATGGACTCGAGCCTAACATGCTGCCAGCAGAAATGTCCACTTTCACTACTATAAATGGAGCAGTGACTGAAGGATGAGGTCACCAAATACAGAGAGGGAAGCACACCAAGCGTCTGCCACCTTTCCCCCAAAGAGTCAGCAGGTTGGCAGAGTCTGATGGGCTTATTCTCTCTCCTTCAGCAGCCACAGCATGCCCCCAAGAACCCTCATTTTAGTAGTCTCAAGGCTGTTGCCAACCATCTATCACCCTCAAAGGGTTACAAGAAGAACTATGGCTTTAGAGCTAATATCTGGAATTAAAGCAGTTCATATATTTTGTACTTCAACATCTGCCCTGAGACTCTGCTCTACATGCACTGTGAAAAACTGGTGAGATAACTGGACTTCTTCATATTCACATGTGCTATTTCTATCACGCAGACAGGCATAATTCAGCTATTAAGTTGTTTTATATATAATATAGCCTACACAAAACAATGTAAGTAAAACTTCTCTATAATTGTAAATTTGGGCTTATTTATCACTTTAATGTACCAGAAAGGCTTTACATATGTATATCCAATGGATATATAGATTTTATATATACTTAAGTCGTAATATACACATGCTTTATAATCAAAATCTTCTTTTCTGAATAAGCTTTCTCTATGCAAAGAAACAAATACAATTTCATTTTACTTTTTTGCGGCAGGGCTGTGCTATACAGCCCAGGATGCTCACGAACTTGTGATCACCCTGCGTAAGCCTCCCTAATTCCAGGACCACAGGCCTGCACCACCATGATGACACATGTTTAGCAACTTTAAAAGAAATTGGAATGGAATGTGGCAGCACATGCATGTTATCCCATCTCAGGAAACAGAATCAGGAGACAGCTTCAGGTTAGCTCAGCTACATACCAAGACTGTCTCAAAACACATAAAATACAGGCTGGAGAGATGGCTCAGCAGTTGAGAGTGCTTCCTGATCTTCCAGAGGACCAGAATTCAGTTCTCAATACCCATGTTAGGCAGCTCACAACTGCTGTAACTCCAGCTTCTAGAGACTTGACACTTTCTCATGGTCTCAAGGGCACCTGCCTTCATGTGGCATAGATTCACACGCGCACACACACACACACACACACACACACATACACACACACACACACATACAAATAAGTATATAAATAAACATTAGAACATTAAACTGAAAGCAAAAGCATTTGATCCTTGTAGAAACTTTTAAATTTGATTATTTCTGGAATGGAGACCAAGTAACACTGGTTAACAAGATATGGCATATCAAAGACTATGAAACAATATAAATATAAATCGATAAAGCTGACTTTTCTGGAAATGCCCAATTCCATCTACCTGGCCCAAATAACAGGAAGAGTGAGAACTGGACTGCAGAAATGGTTGGGTGGGCAGGACTAGGGTGTCCAGGACTTTGACCCTTGGCTGGGAGCTAACATGGCAGCATGATGGCACTTGTCCAGACTGTGTCCTTTTCTTCTCTGATCTGTGGCAGGAGGGTGCAGTACAGAGAATGTTCTCTAATCTCTTCCATCTGACTCAGTTCCTCTTTCTGCAAGGCTAGTAACAGGAACTTGAAGTGTTATCAGGAGGTACACACACACAAAGGAGAAATGAGGTGGAGATGTGGACTAGTTTGTATGCCCTGAATCTGCATTCTGACTGTAGACAGTCTTGGATGATAGCCCATTTGTCCAGTATGACTGAGTTCTTACTGTGGCTATGCTTGTGACAGTAAATGCTTTCTCAGACCAAATGTGACCGGCTTTCTGAAGATATTTGTAGCCAAGACTGCTAGTTACTAGCAACTATCTATTCTCCTCCTCTAGCTAGACTCTCAACATTCTGCCTCACAGTGAGCAACGAGAGAGCAGGTTGTGAGGAGTAAACAGGAATCACAGAAAGGCCTTCCTCAGGACTCTGTTTTCATACTCGGCTTGTCACTGGTGCATTCATTCAGCAGGTAGTTATTAAATGCCCACTTCTGTTTACTACTGTTAATAGTCTTAAGATTATTAATAACAGTATTAATATACACTAAACCCTGAAAACAGGTAATAAACAACAGTCCCTGTAATTAAACATTAAGTAGCCAGGTGGTGGTGACATACTCCTTTAACCCAGCACTCAGGAGACAGAAACAGGCATATCTCTGAGTTTGAGGCCAGTCTGGTCTTCAGAGTGAGTTCCAGGACAAGGCTACACAGAGAAAAAACAAAAACAAAAGAAAGCAAGAAAAGCAGGCAGGCAGGCAGGAAAGCTTAAGTAGAACTGGGCAGATGTCCCCATGTGTAAAGAAATTACCTGCATCATCAGTCTGGGCCATGAGTTCAGATTCCAAGAAACCATACTAAAAAGGCCAAGCATGTTTGGCAGATTAGAAAATTGAACATAGTACTACCTGAGGACCCAGCTATACCACTCCTAGGCATATACCCAGAAGATGCTCCAACATGTAATAAAGACACATGCTCCACTATGTTCATAGCAGCCATACTTATAATAGCCAGACGCTGGAAACAACCCAGATGTCCCTCATCAGAGGAATGGATACAGAAAATGTGGTACATTTACACAATGGAATACTTCTCAGCTATTAAAAACAATGACTTCATGAAATTCGCAGACAAATGGATGGAACTTGAAAATATCATACTGAGTGAGGTAACTCAGTCACAAAAGAACAAGCACCATATGTACTCACTGATAAGTGGGTATTAGCCCAAAAGTTCGGAATAACCAAGATTCAATTCACAGACCATATGAAGCCTAAGAAGGAAGACCAAAATGTGGATGCTTCAGTGTTTCTTAGAAGGGTGAACAAAATACTCACAGGAGGAAATATGGAGACAAAGTGTGGAGCAGAGACTCAAGGAAAGGCCATCCAGAGACTGCCTCACCTGGGGATCCATCCCATACACAGGACAAGAAACCAGGAACAATCCTCAGGTATAGAAATTGAATAGAATATGGAAACAAGAGGAAATGCTTTCAGTTTATCTGAACTTCAGTCATGTGAAGTGATTGGTGTTAACTGTGAAACTAATGTGTGATTAGATCAAGGAGACACATGAGACTGGATTTTATGTTGTTAAAAATAAGTCAAATAAAAAAACAATGATGGTATGACAGTGGTCAAGGTTGTTTAAAGACAAAAACCCACTTGGTGCTAGCTTCAAGGGTGCAGTATTCTACTTTTGAACAAGAGCAATGCAGTGGGGATGCTTCGGGGAAATTAAGGCCTTCAGTATCTGTAATGATTCATTCAGCTCATGTTTATTGACTATGTGCTCCAGCCCAGTAATTTTCTAGAAAATGCATATAGCAGTAAACAACATAGATAACAACATTGACAAAAGGCCAAGCATGGGTATGCCAACTGGAGAGAAGAGTCAGGCTGCTGAGTCACAGCATGACACAGTTGCTACCCCTAGAACAGAGCTAGTGAGGTGTGGGCCTCGCTAGTGTTAACGGTTGCTAGGTGTGAGGCTTATTTGTATAATAATGTACATAATTTACTTTATGTTCTGTCTTCAGGAGATGCTCTCCCTGTCAAGGTTAATGATGCCATGGTAATTAGAAGCAGCATCAGCCAGGAGGTGAGGATGTATCTAATATCCTCAGCAAAATGGTAAAGGCTGTGACCTTCAGGGGGAAAAGAACTCTGAAAACAAACATGAGTTCAAGAATGTATGATTTCAGCCGGGCAGTGGTGGCGCACGCCTTTAATCCCAGCACTTGGGAGGCAGAGGCAGGCGGATTTCTGAGTTCGAGGCCAGCCTGGTCTACAGAGTGAGTTCCAGGACAGCCAGGGCTACATAGAGAAACCCTGTCTTGAAAAAAAAGAAAAGAAAAAAGAATGTATGATTTCTCAACTATGTAAAATATAAGGATGCAATATGAATTATATGAGGGGCTTCATGGCCCTAAAAGAACAGAGGCAGATGCACTATGAGCTTGTCAGAAAGATATTAAGGAGATAAAGAGATTTGGAGAGTGGTGATCACAGGGGAAGATCCCACAGAGCTAAGTTTACAGTTTATGCTTACAAAGGCAGACTGATTTCTGAATTCAAGGTCAGCCTGGGACAGAGCTAGTTTAAGCCCAGGCTTGGTAAGAATGGTGATCTCAGAGCGAGATCTCACCCAGCTAGCTTATTGTCTGTGCTTACAAAGGCAGGCAGATCTCTGAGTTCATTTGCTATGTTAAAAAAAATGTACTTGCTGTCTTTTCTAAGAATCAAGAGGTGAAGGTCATAAGATGCCTACCATGGGATAATCAAAAGGGAACCTGAGGTGGATGATTGAACTGATAAGTAAATAAAAGACTGGGCTTCTGGTCTGCAAGAGCTGAGCTATCTATGCAGCTGTCTGGAGAGCCAGATGGAGCAGAGCACAGAGCTGTCAGTTTGTACCCAAGATTGACTTCAAGTCATTTCTTTCTCCACTCCCAAACACCCCTTCCTTGGGACCCCAACCAAAGAAGGCTGGTGCTTGGCATCAGGTAGATACCAGGCTCTTGCTAGCCAGCCAGCCTAGCTGAAATGGCAGTGTTCAGATTAATAGAGATTCTGCCTTAAAAAACAATAAGGTGGGGAAGGAACTGAGGAAGACGTCCTCATGCCACCTCTGGCTTGTGCATTCATGTGGACATATGTTTACATCCCCCCCCACAGATGCATACACACATGCGCAAATGCATGCATGCATGCACAAGCACACTATGTAGGATAGCAATAAAAACCAGGAAAGCACCCGAGGAAGTGGTAAGTGCTTTCACATAAGAACACCGACACTGCAACCCAGAGGAATAGCAGCCGTTTAAACCTCAGGGTTAGAGCGACAGAACAGCTGGAGGTCAGCTTCCACAGACCATCTGAACTGGAGCTCAGATAGCAGCAACAACAAGTAAAAAGGCTCGGGCATTAGAGAAAGATGCAGCAGTGGGAACTAAGTTAAGGATGGAGTGGAGGCACAAGGTTAGAACCCAGTGAGCCTCACTGTGCAAGTTAAGTGGGTGCACTTGTCCTTGAAGACAAAGAATGACCCCTGAAGTTTGAGGCACAGTGTTATAATCACATTGCTCTTGCTAGCTGACTAAATAAGCAGGTGGAGAGATCTACAGGGGTTGAAGATCACAGCAACATGTAAACTGGACGGCGATGACTGATACCACACACATGCATACACATTACACATGCACACACCAGAAAGTTTTGGCTGTCTCATATACTTGTGCCTATCGTGGACACATCCACCCTCCTGACCTTTTTTTGTGCCGGGGACTGACACTCACTAACAGACAGGAGAAGGAACAAGTTCTCAGGGAAAGATGAGGAGCTTGGGAAAGACATGTCGAGTTTGAAATGTCTGAGTGGACATATTGGTGGGAAGTTGCAGGAATCTGGTGTCTGGAACAATCTAGGCTAAATATAAATAACATCAATAGTGATGATGATCGAAGCCATGAGAGTGGATGACCACAAAAGTTGACTATGGCAGAGTGAATACAGGCTCAAGCATCGAGCCTGCAGTTAGAAACATCTAAAGGATGAGAGGAAGAGACAGAGGCTAAGACAACTAACAGCAGGGAGATAAGAACAGCACTTCCTACTCCAGCACTTGGCTTCAGAGCTCTAGGCCAGTCCCTCGAAGACTATGTTCACACCTTTATTCTAGGTGGCAGTGAAGTTACCAGACACTTGAAGATCTGAAATAGATCGCCTGTTACAAGAATGTGAGCCAACACTCCTTAAGCCTAAGGCTCTGATGAACACTTGGGACTCTAGCCTTTCTTTAGACCTCAGATGTAAGTGTTCCCAGCTGGCCTATTTTCATCTTCTCTGGACTGACTGCCTTTTATACCCAGGCCTTCATTTGTCTACGGCAATTACTCTGCTTATGTTTTCAGGTTTATGCATCCAGATGTCACTGCAGTTCTAAAGTTCTTCCTGGGATAAAAGCCCTTCATGATATGACCTAGGGCCCAAGCTCACAAACTAAGGCTTATTATTTAAGGCTGAAGCAAAGGTTAGAAGTATAGATATCAGGCATCACAGATAAGGCCTCTTATGACTTCTCCAGAAAACTGAAATGAATCCTGTCGGAACAAAAACCACTATCAGGACATTCAATGTCATCCCAATGCATACATAAGAGCCACTAATACCACAGTATCCTGAGTAGGTGAGACTACCTGAGATAGACAGGACAAGAGCTCAGGGCACTCATGAAAACTCACTTTATCTTTTTAAAGTAGGCAAGCAACCATAAAGGCTAGGAAATACCTAGAAAATTTCAAGAGAAGCAGGAAAATACAAGGTTTTAATATAACTGGGATCTTTTAAAGATACTCACCAACATGACTGTTATCTTTAAATGCTACATCATGGAGCTGAAATATTAGGTGTCGGCTAAATTTTTCTTCAGTGCTGGAATCCAGGTTGAAAACATCTTCAGCTGAGCAGTGAACATTGTAAATCTCCTCAAGGGCTTTACAAACATGCTAAAAACAAGCAAAATAATATGTGGTTTAGATTTTAGATTTCTCCATCACCAGTACAAATATACAAATACCTCATTACAAAATAGATGAGTCATCACCAGAACATTTACAATATAGTAGCATTGCCAATTTACTCATAAATTTAAACAGATCACTTAAAATTATTATATAACTTTACATAAAATAATTTGTCAGTAGGGCTGGAAAGATGGCTCAGGGGTTAAGAGCAGTGCCTGCTCTCCCAGAAGTCCTGGTTTGAATTCAAGCACCCACATGGCAGCTCACAACAATGTGTAACTCCATTCTAAGGCACTCCAACAGCCTCTTCTGTCTTCTGGGCACCAGACATGTTTTTGATATACACACATGTGTGCAGGCAAAACATCCATACATATAAAATTCTGAAAATAATAATTAAGCATTTCTCTTAGGTCTGGAAAGATAGCTCAGTAGTTAAAAGCACCTGCTACTCTTTCAGAGAACCCAGGTTTGATTCTCAGCACCTACATGGTAGCTCACCAACCATCTGTAACCCCAGTTCTAGGGTATCCAATCCTGTCTTCTGGCCTTTGTAGGCACCAGGCTAACATATGGTGCACAGACATACATGTAGGCAAATTACCCAAACTGAAGAGGACTCCTAAAAGTCAAAAGTCAAGCACTTTATATACTAACTTTCTCTAAAACCATAATAAAAAACAGCTTTTTAATAAGTTCCTCCTAAAACACTAGCTTGTCTTATTTAGGGTTTCTATTGTGGTAAAACATCATGACCAAAAAACAACTCAGGGAAGAAAGGGTTTATTTAGCTATGGCTTGTAGTACATCGTGCAAGGAAGTCAGGGCAAGAACTCAAAGTAGGAATCTGGAGGCAGGAATTGATACAGAGGCAAAATAGAAATGCTGCTATTGGCTTATCCCATGGCTTGCTCAGCCTGCTTTCTTATACCATCCAGGACCACCTGCACACAGGTGGCATGACCCTACAGTGAGCTGGGCCCATCCACATCAATCATTAAAGCAAGAAAATGGCCCACAGGTCAATGGGGAAAGGGAGTCTTCTCAAATTAAATTCTTTCCCCAAATGACTCTGGCATGTGTCCAGTTGAGAAAACACTAGTGAGCATAGTAGCTAAAGTTACAATTTCTAGTTCTAGTTCTTTTATAACTTCCATTCTTAGAGAATCTCTCATTCCTTTTGAATTTAAATCTGTCTAAGAATACAGCCTGATAGCACATGGCTCAGGAGTCCAAGGTTTGGGTTGACAGAACACTAAGTTTGAGTTTTGGCTCTGCCACTTTCTGGCCCTGTGGCTCTGCTCAGATCTAGTCCTGACATTCCTCAGCTGTGAGGTAGGAATAGGAAGTATTACCCAACTTTTAATGAGAAAATAAGATTAAGGAGCTAGCACAGTGCTTCACATGGGTAACCGCTTAAAGTATTTCCTATGGAGCATCAAGATCAATTGCTTCTCCCTGTTGTCAGTCTTCTCATCTGCAAAATGAAGTACTAGCTAGCATGTGAGGACACATGGAATAAGCAGAAATGTTTCTAAAGGCCTGCCAATCACTTAAATATCTAATAGTTATGCAATACATTCTACCTGCTACTTGTTTTCATATTACTCACTTTCCACCGTCTGACCTTACTTCTCTTTAGGAAATTCTCACTTTCTTAGCAGCCTCCCTCGATGTCAACTTACTCCTAGATAGCTCTTTAAAGTACTTACACAGCTGCAGTTTAACACTGACTTATATCCTCATTTGATATCCTTTGTATTACAGACAGGGAGCATGTCCTGACCCACCCCATTTTCTACTAATGTAGACAAAGCAGCACAAGTAAACTTGGGCAATGCAAATAAGATAGTGATTTGGGAAAAATAAAGCTAAGCTTTTTAATACAATAGAATCACACTGAAGCCGTGCAGTGGTGGTGCACATCTTTAATCCCAGCACTTGGGAGGCAGAGGCAGGTGGATTTCTGAGTTCGAGGCCAGCTTGGTCTACAGAGTGAGTTCCAGGACAGCCAGGGCTACACAGAGAAACCCTGTCTCGAAAAACCAAAAAAAAAAAAAAAAAAAAAAAAGAACCACACTGAATATTATATGAGCAATAGATAAGTTTCCATCTTGTTTAAGATGGTTTCTGTTTATTTTTATGCTCTTGTTTTGTTTTTGTTTTTTAAGACAGGGTCTCTCTGTGTAGCCATGGCTGTCCTAGGACTTGCTCTGTAGAGTAGGCTAACTTTGAACTCAGAGATCCACCTGCCTCTGCCTCCCAAGTTGGGATTAAAGTCATGCCATGGCCCGGCCTTATTTAAGTTACTTAAATGTTGGATTTTTTTTTTCCCTATGGCAGCTAACTCAATCCTAATTTATTATTCTTTGTTAGATTAAGAACTCTATGAAGTCAGAATGGCTCACCATTTCATTCCTATAGTCCATGTAAACAGTCTGACACTCACTAGATGCTGAAGAGCTTTTGGTATTTGAATAGAATTCTGTGCTTTGAAGTTACAGAAAATACATTTAGTGGTTCTTCAGTTTTAGTAACCAGACATTCCTAAACTATATTTCCCAAGTAAAACTGTAAACAGAATTATAGTTATTTATGCAACTACACTATAAAATTTGGAGATTAAAAACACATGATTACTTAAGCAATCTGCATTAATGACACAATACAGTAGCACCAGAATTCATCCTAATTGGTAGGAGTGGCTTTACTGAAATGTATCTGTTAAGACATTGAACCCAAGGTATCAACAGTATAGCCAGTTGTTATTAAGCAGTTATTTATTAACTGTCTGTTAATTTAAAGATAAGAAATAATCGAATTTGTTGGGTGTGGTGGTGTACACCTGTAATCTAAGCACTTAATTGGGAGAGAGAGGCAGGAGGATCAGAAGTCCGGGGTTTTTCACAGCTACATAGTGAGTTGGAAGCCCTCTGGGACTACATGTAACCTTACTGTGGCCAGCAAAATGGCTCAGTGAATAAAGGCACCCGGTGGCACGTGTTTGATACCCCAGACCTACATGGTAGAAGGAAAGAATGAAGTCCACCAAGTTCTCCTCTCACACCCACATGTGAACTGTGACACATGCATGCCAGACCCCAAAAATCAACACTAAAATGTAAAAAGAAAACAAATTAACTAACCTAAGTAAAGCTTTATCAGACTCAAAGCATATTTACTAGATTATAACATGGTCACATGCAAAGAAACTAAGATTTCAATATAATTATGAAGTTATATTAAAATAATACTAATATGAACTACACTATTAAATGGTAAACATGTGGGCTGGAGAGATGGCTCAGCGCTTAAGAGCACTGGCTGCTTGCTCTTCCAGAGGCCCTGAGTTCAATTCCCAGCAACCACATGGTGGCTCACAACCATCTGTAATGGGATCTGATGCCCTCTTTTGGTGTGTCTGAAGACAGTGACAGTGTGCTCATATAAATAAAAAATAAATCTTTTTTAAAAAAATAGTAAGCATGTTAAATAAAATTGTTACACAATTTGGAAGTTAGATTTATACAATGTTCTCCACATTTTCCTGATATAAATTAGTTCTTCAGTGTTTATATAGATAAGATATAATGAATTAAGAAGGAAAATTTAAACACTTGGACGACCTTTTCACGTGTTTATTAAATCGTTACAGAGGAGTTGTATCCTCGTGTTTGTTACATCAGGGATATTTCAAAGCTGTGATACATTGTAGCATTTAACAGTAACAATATGTTCAAGCAGCAATGGAAAAACCTCTAAATCTTAGTTCTTTGTAATCCATCGGTGTAAGAAATCCTATCTTAGACTATTGAACTACATCACATACCAGAAAAAGTCAATACTGATGAGTTATGACAAACATAAAGTCAAAAACTAAGTCAGTGGCTTATGCCTGTAATTACATCACCGCAGAGTCTAAGTCTGGAGGACAGCCTCACCTGTCAGGGCAGCAGATGCACACAAAAGCCCACAGCCAGCTAACAAACGGTCAGCTAACAAGGAAACCCACACAATTACCAACTGCAGTGAAACAAGGCACAGCCTCACCTGTCAGGACAGCAGATGCACACAGCCAGCACTAACAAGGATACGCACACAATTACCAACTACAGTGAAACAAGGCACTAGGCTTACTTTTGATTGTTCAGTAGCATTCTAAGAATAGTACAACTTTTTTAGTTTGGAGAATTAAGGAGGATTTCACATATATTTATTTTGCTTCAAAGCCAGGAGAAAGTATTACAAATATTTTTCAATTAAACTTAAAGTCAAATATGCAAAGATCTAACAAAATTAGCAGACCTCCTTTGCAAGGACATTGGAATTTACATATATTTTCAAGTTAAACAATTACTTTTTATAACATTTTCATATGGTTAACATTCAAACGAAAAAATGTTAAATCCTACTCTTAGGCCAAATGTTCACTACAAATTTCATACAACTCATGCAAAACAATCTGAAGGGTTTTTTTGTTTGTTTGTTTTTTTAAAAAAACACAGATGTTAATGTATAAGTCCATATAATTTTTTTATTAACACAGCTAAATAAAAAAGTAAGTATTAGCATTATACCCTTTTCTCTTAGATGAAAACAGATGTAACCATTTTATTCTAGGTTTGGTCAGTTCTATCTTAAAATCCAGGTAGGTATTGATTGGTTTCTTCTAGACTTAACTTTTTCATCCATGAAAACACAGATACGATTTCCAAAGTTCACACCAGTTCAAACATTATGATACTTCTTTTTGTCAAAATTTCCCTGAATTTCATCTTATTGTCCACTTTTTTTTTTTTTTTTTTTTTTTTTGGTTTTTCGAGACAGGGTTTCTCTGTGTAGCTCTGGCTGTCCTGGAACTCACTCTGTAAACCAGGCTGGCCTCGAACTCAGAAATCCGCCTGTCTCTGCCTCCCGAGTGCTGGGATTAAAGGCGTGCGCCACCACTGCCTGGCTTATTGTCCACTTTTAAGAGTGAAATTTGCTTTACCTCACTTTTGCCACAGGTAAATATTTATACTAGAAGTCAGAAAATTAAAACACAGTTCAAAAACAGAAAACTCTCACTCATCTAGTTTAAACTGGACATAGTAATTTTAATTGAACTGAATTTTCACTTGGTTTCATTATTTACTCACAGAAACAATGTTGTCGAAAAAGAAGATAGCAAGAAAAAGGAGAAGTCTGGAGGCTGTGTGACCCGTGAGTGATTAATGAAAGATGAGGAGAAGAACTTACCTGTATGAGCAATGCAACCATCTTCTTCCCATCGGCTCCTGGGTTGGCCAATTTGTTAAACTCCAAATCAAAATAAAGCTTGCACACAGTGTTCTCAGGAATAACTTCATAGCAGTGTAAGAGGGTTTTCCTAAATTGAAATAATCCAAGTGTTAGATCTGTACCTTATACTGCACATTGTTTTTAACTTATTATTAGGGAGGTGGAGAGGGGAGGGGACACTGGGGTGTGATAGTCAGAGGACAGCTTGCAGGAGCTCTTCCTCCACCAAGGGTTCCAGGCATTGAACCTAGACTGTCAGACTGGCACAGCAAATCCTCTACTAACTGAGCCACTTCACTAGATCATATATCTTAAACCTTTAAAAACATGGGTTAGTCCTATACTCAAGCACAGTGACCCCTGTGCTTTATCTACGCATAGCTATGAATCAATAAACTGATAAAGACAATATGCTATCAGTAAGTCTGTGGCTCATAGTATTAGAGAGTTTCTGACAAAATGATGTTAACATTCAGAAAATTGCATTCAGAAAATTACTTAACTGGAAAATAAGGTCAATGTTACAGTGCTATTTAGTCACAAATATCTTGATATTCTATAACATCTCCATTTTTGTTTTTGCTGTCACTGCAGAACAAATATTTAAGAAAAGAATGTTCTTTCTCAAACTGTTGTCCTAGGATCATACACACACCTACACACTTAGGAGTCCATGAACCTTTTGTGGGAATTTTTAAATTCTGTATTTTCACTATGAAGAGACACTTAAATGTTTTAAAACAGAAGTTCCCTCTGAGAAACCTCCACTCCCCTCTTTTAGATGTGTAAATTGTCCTTTTCCTAACTTAAGTCTCTCTGATAATTGTTCAACTTATAGAGGCATAAGAGAAATGACTTTGACACAGGTAAATAAGACCAGGAGCTGATTCAAAATGCAAATACACAAAGCTCAGGTGACATTCTATATAAATAAAAGGTCTGTAATGAGTTTAAACAGGAAAAGTGGGGGTTGGAAAGATGGTTCGCTGATTAAAAGTGTGCACGGCTTTTCTAGAAGACCCGAGTTCAGTTCTCAGCACCTGTGTCAGGTGCCTGTAACTCAGCTCCAGGAGCTCTGACATCCTCGTCTGGCCTCCTCAACACCTGCATGCATGCACACATGGGGCACTCACAAATACACATAAATGAAAATAAAATAAAACAAATCAGGTGTGTTAAGAAAGACAAGTGATAGAGTGCATCCTCTTGTGGCAGGCAGTACCTGTAGGTATCGCCATGTGCATTCCGACAGGGCTACATTTACAGTTCAAGATGAGATTCAGTCTCAGTAAAACACCACCTGTCACGTTATATTAAGAACCTTCGTGGGCCAGATGTGGTGGTGCACACCTTTAATTCCAGCACTCAGAGGCAGAGGCAGGTGGATATCTGATTTCAAGGCCAGCCTGGTCTACAGAAGGAATCCCAGGATAGCCAGGACTACAGAGAGAAACTATGTCTCAGGGGGAAAAAAAGAACCCCTCTGACTGGTGTCCATATATAGTGGCATGACTAAATCTAGTTTTGTAACTGAAGCTACTTAAACAACATTATAATGAAAGTAGTTTAGGAAATATTGATTTACTCCCCTTTCTATGGATAACTCAAGTCTTAGAAATAGGTAAATATAAGTTATATTAAATATATATATTACCTTGAAACATATATCTTCTTTCTAATGTCACTATTTTAGACCTGAAGAAGATATAGCCCAATTGAGAAAATATGGCACTTCAATCTTTGGTTACAGTTTTAAAGTTCTTGAGTTTTGTCCCACACGCCCTCCTTGTACTGACTTAAAAGGAGGCATTCCTTTATTATATAATTAATAAGGTAAGTGTTCATTAATAATTAAGAGTAAAGTTTAATATTTTCTTGCAAGACACAAAATTCACAAAATGTTCTATAATACACAAATATGTGTGTGATTCCTGCCCCCACCATAACATATGAGGGTTGCAGGTGGCAAGATAGCTCAATGGGTGACGGCTTGCCATCAGCCCTGATCACCTGAGTTTGATCCCTAGGACCCATATGGTGGAAGATGAGAAATCAGCTCCCCAAGGCAGTCTTCTAACCTCCACTTGTATGCTAATGGTACATGTGTGTCCACATGCACACATGCACATGCATATACACAAGCAAAATAAATAAATAACTGCAAAAAAAAAAACCAACCTTTAAAAGAGTGAGTATGTGTGCAGGGCGCGGTGTTGTACACCTTTACTCTCAGCACTCAGAAGAGGGAAGCAGGCTTCCCTCTGTGAGTTCAAACCTGGTCAACACAGTGAGTCCCAGGCCAGTCAGAGCTACCTAGTGAGAGCTTATAAAAATGTCAAATATGGAACCTCTGTCAATGATTACCAGAAAGGTAAAGGTGTCCATCATTAGCTTCTGTGACTACTGCAACCATCTTTTTCACAAAGGAACTTTAGAATTCAATTCTAATAGTGAAGGAGTAATGTGCTGGCTAGCTTTATGTCAAGATGATACAGCTATAGTCATCTGAAAGAGGGAACCTCAATTGGGAAAATGCCTCCATAAGATTGGGATGTAAGGAGACAGGCCTGTCGGGCATTTTCTTAATTAGTGATCAATGGGGGAGCGCCACCCCTGGGATGGTGGTCCTGAGTTCTATAAGAAAGCAGGCTGAACAAGCTATAGGGACTAAGCCAGTAAGCAGCACCCTCCATGGCCTCTGCATCAGCTCCTGCCTCCAGGCTCCTGCCCTGTGTGAGTTCCTGTCCTGACTTCCTCCAGGGATGAACAGCGATGTGGAAGTGTAAGCTGAATAAACCCTTTCCTCCCCAGCTTGCTTTTGGTCGTGCTGTTTTATTGCAATAGTAACCCTAAGGCAAGTAACCAATCACGTGGCCACAAACTGTGGATATTAGTTCAGCATGAATTAATTTCAATTAAAATTAATTTCAACAAAAATTTAATTTAATGAGTTACTCTGTTACTTACCGGGTCTTATAGTAAAACCAAAGTTGAGCATATGATGTTACAAGGTAAATACGTTGTCCATTTCCCATTTTGCACTCCAAAGCGAATACGTGAACATTCTATATAAAATTTAAAATAGTTTTTGAAAAATGTACAACATGAAAATCTGTAACTAAAAAAAATATTCATGAAGAACTTTGTCATTCAAGATAGCAAAATTTGGAATATGAACAATTATATTATTAAAAACACGACAGTCACCAGACCCAAGCCATCTCAAATCTCTCTATATTAAATTTTTTCTTTTAGATTTATTCCTTTTATTTCATGAATATAAATATTTTGTCTGTCTGTCTGTATGTATGTATGTATGCATACCACATGTGTGCCTGGCATCCAGAGAGGTCAGAAGAGGGCACTGGATTCCCTGGACCTGTAGTTACGTCCTGAGCCATCATTTGGGAATCAAACTTAGGTCCTCTGCAAGAGAAACAAGGGCTACTTATTAACCCTGAGCCATCTCTCCAGCCCCTAAAATCTATATTTTTAAAATAATTATTTATTTTTTGGCTGGAGATATGGCTCAATGACTAAGAGCACTGGCTGCTCTTTCCAGAGGATTCAGGTTCAGTTCCTGGCACCCACAAGCAGCTCACAAATGTCTGTCCCTCCAGTCTCAGGAGGTCCAACAGTCCCTCTGTCCTCCTCTGCACCCACAGGCAGCTCACAACTGTCTGTAAGGCTAACAGTCCCTCTGTCCTCCTCTGCACCCACAGGCAGCTCACAACTGTCTGTAGGGCTAACAGTCCCTCTGTCCTCCTCCGGCACTGCACGCGTGTGGGACACAGGCACATTGTTATGCAAATACCCATACAATAAAAAGTTTTAATTATTTATTTTTATTTTATGTGTCTGTGTGAGTGCCTGCATGTATGTCTATGTTCTGCACACTGCATACATGCAAAAAGTCCTTGGGGTCCAAAGAGGGCACTGGATCTCATGAAACTGCAGTTGCAGATGGCTGAGTTGCCCACATGGGTGCCAGGAACTGACCCTGAACCCTCTGTAAGAGCAGCCAGTGCTCTTAACCACTGAGCCATCCCTCCCATGTGAAACCAGCGACATAACATATATGTAAGACAGAAACTTTCCAGGTTAAAAATAACATTAAAAGAGAAAGCCCATTCCACTACTCTCATTTAACCTAAGACAGTTCTTATTTTATAAAATTAGACTATTTTATAAAATTACCTCCATATTACTATTAACTATTTGAACTAAAATATATTAATAAGCTCTCTTTTCCTATAAAAATGTACACAGGAATAAAACGTTTAAAAGAAGGTACCATAGTCCTGAATGAAGCCGGGCTATTCATGGCTGCTGTTTAAGGAGCTTTTGCTAACACAAGCATGGACACACACAGTTTTCTGTCCATCTAGCTAGAAGTAGCTGGTGAGCCATTTCCATTTTCATAAATGAGAAATCATACAAAGGCGCTTGCTCGACTCTATGAAAGTTCTTTTGGGGGCTGAAGATGTAGCTTAATGGTGGAACATTTGCCTAGCATATGGCAGGACCTGGGTTCAAGTCCCAGAACAGAAAGAAAAAACCTTTCTGAAATAAACTTTACACTAGTGGTTGGTTTTGAAAAGACCAAGTTCAAATGACCCTTATCAGTATTTTAATATTTGATTCCTGAATTAGCTTTACACAAAATGAGTAAGAAGGTTTTTCTAGTGTTTCCTCTTTTGTTGAAATCTGAATAAGCATCTTTTTACTAGGAAAACAAGTTCTTACTCTCCAATATGAAATATTTTGTACTTTTATATAGACTCAATGACCAGAATCACAATATATATTTAAATGATTTAAATATTTTTTATTACATTGTTTATTTATGTACGGGTGCATGGGGTGCGGAGACGCACTTGCCAGGGCATGCACGTGGGGCAGAGGACGACTTTAGGAGCCAGTTCTCTCCTTCTACCAACGGGTCTCAGGGTTAAACTCAGGTCATCAGGCTTAGCAGCAAGCAACTCTGATCCAAGTTACATTTTACATATGCATCTGACCTTTTATTTGTCTTTATATTCCATAAGATCCCAACAAGCAAACAATAGGCAATATATTATCTATTGCCTGATTTACTTTAATTTTGTGTTTGAGCTCCATGTTCTTGGTAAGGCTGAGGCACATTAAGTACTTCCTCTCATTTGCTTAGGTATGTGCTCATCCTACCCCCCAGCAGATTTCACTCCAGTGCTGTTATACATCCCACATTTTTAAAAGTAAGTGGGAGCAGAAATGTCATTCTTTGGCTGGAGAGATGGCTTTGTGGTTAAGAGCACTTGCTGCTTTTGCAGAGGCCCCAGGTTCAGTCCCTGGCACCCACATGGTACCTCACAACCATGTCACTCCAGTTCCAGGGGGTCTGACACCCTCTTCTAAACTGCACGAGCACTCCACACACATGCACATACATACATGTAGATAAGACACTTGTACACATAAGATAAAATAAAACTAAAAAAGAAATGCCATTATTTTTCACTACTAAAATAAATGTAGTGGTTAATGAATTCAAAGGGATATTTTTCTATGTCCTATGCTATCAAGATTACTACTGCGTTTTCTTTGTCAAGTATCTCATCTGAAATGAGAACAAAGGCATTTTTTTAAAACCTCGAGTGTTACTTAAAATTAAAAAATAAAGACAAAGCAATTACCTCTTTACAGCTTTTAACAAAATTAAAAGCTTGATTCTGGCGATGAAATAGCTTCCAAATGGAGGGTGGTTCTTCTGGTTTGGCCAGTCTTGGTCTGTACACAGAGGACAGTGGATTTCTCTTATAGTGAGATGACCGCCCTTCAATCTCCTTCAGCATTGATTCCCATTTTGTCATCACTGCTTCAGAAGTATGGAGAGAATAAATGTAACCTCAGAAATCTTTCTATCAATCACTGCTAAAGAAACGAAAATGTTAATTTACCTGTTCAGAATACATTCTACATGGTATAATTTCTTTCTTTCTTTTTTTTTTTTTTTTTTTTGGTTTTTCGAGACAGGGTTTCTCTGTGTAGCCCTGGCTGTCCTGGAACTCACTCTGTAGACCAGGCTGGCCTCGAACTCGGAAATCCACCTGCTTCTGCCTCCCAAGTGCTGGGATTAAAGGCGTGCGCCACCACTGCCCGGCTTGGTATAATTTCAAAATGCCTGGTTTCCCTGACATTTTTTTTTTGCCTTACAATTTCTTTATACAAAGTTTCACCATAGAATAGCAGTACGGCTGGTCATCAGAAATCCTCAGATCCTAGCTCTTCCCTCTAATAGTCTAATGACCACAGAGAGATTAATGAAACTCTGTGAAATCTTGGTTTAATCAACTTCAAAATGGGAATCAATAATCTCCAATGTTCTATGTAGAGAGCAAAAAGGCTTTGTGCACACAGGAGAATCCAGGAGAGTTAAACACACAGCCTACCTCTTCAGTGGAATGAGGTGTGTAGCTGCTCTTCCTGACATGCCAGAAATGCTGTTGTTTTACAGCCTGATGATCCTTTGCTGTCTGAAGAGACGGGCTCTTTCCATGTCTTCCAGACCTTTTGTATTTATGTATCCCAGACCCTTTCCCCCTTAAACCTTTGAGTATTGATTTTCGGCCATAAGACCCATTCTTATAAGTGATGTCACTTGTGCTTTACAACAGCCCAAGAGACTTCGATGTAAAGGCTAGGACAATCCTGACACCCACAGGCATTATGCTTACCTCAGTCAAGCTCACTAAACCCTAAATCTTTGGCACTAGCTCTTAGTCAACAGTGCCCCTTTTGTGAAAGAAGTCAGACGTTTTGCAAAGAATCTCAATGTAAACCTGTCTTCAATTGTTGTGTACTTGGGACTGAGTTAATTCTTATCTACTTTTTCCAAAATTGTACTGTGCTTAAATATGGCCGAAGAAAAATGATCTTGGCCAGACTCTAGAAGCACTGCTCCCTGACTGGTTTTTCCCTGCTAGGTGTAAAGCTTGCAGGGGATTCACCACAGTTTGGGCAGGGCCTAACTGTGATCAGACATATGGGTTGTAAATCATGAATTATAAAGCCCCATGTAGATGCTTTCAGTATCACTATGACTTTCAACAGCCAGCCTGTCGCTCAGCTGATGCTTACTATCTTGGACTCTGCTCCTGTGTTTTCACTTCTTAGTGTACACTTCAGGCCTAGGCTTCATGGAAACTTGGCTCCCTTTTTGTCTCTGTTCTCCTGCTGTAAGCATAGCTTCATTTATAGGTCATTATGAACTTTATATTTTGCTCCCTTTTCCAGCAGGAGATGCCATTTAAGCTCAACTACACACTGATTCTGGGCTTGACCATCAGACTTGCTTGGGCCAAGGTCACACCGACACACATAAGATCAGGTGCTTCTGCATCAGACTTAGTTATGTTGGAGTCCTGTCTAGAGACTGCTGTGCCATAAATCTAGGAAGGGGAAAGAGGACCATCATACTTAGCTATCTGAGGCTGAAAGGCCACATGAAAAAGGCATACCAGCCAAAGCCAGTTGGATACATGACTTAGGACACTTCAGATCACACATCATTAAAACAGAATGAATTCAGGACAGACTACAGAACTGCCTTGCTTAACTAAAGAACCACTTAAAAATAATTTTTTCAAATTAGTAATTTTTTGTACTTGTTTGTACACCAAATTGGGTCAATTGTGGTTCATGTCAATATCATCTATGCTATAATCTACCCATTCAGAAAACAGTTACATTAGTTTTTAAGTGAAATAACAAAGAATACTAAAGCATTTAGGAGCAAATTATTATTTACCTATATTAATGCCTTTGTCTTCCATTTTAGCAGAAATCTTTGAACCAACACAAGCTCATTAGTAAATAACATATTCCCTGAAAAGGAAAACAAAATTGCCTAAAAAATTGAGATAGAGCCCTCAATAATAGGTTTAATTTGATTCACATGAAGATAAAATTCTGCTATATTTCAAGAAAACTGATTGATTTTATTCTATGCAATTTACTATGTCATCCTAAAACAACAAACAGAATGCAAGTATATCTGAATCATAGATTCAAAACAATAACTAGGAATGGTGTGTACATGTTCACATTTAGTGAAACTAAAATCTCTCCCTCTCTGTCTCTCTGTCTCTGTCTCTCTCTGTCTCTGTCTCTCTCTCTCTTTCTCTCTCTCTCTCTCTCTCTCTCTCACACACACACACACACACACGTTATAAAACAACCTGGTACGACTGAAAGCCTTGGCGCCACGCAAAGCTGGTTGAGGCTGCACTGCTGAGGAAACCAGAGGGGAAGGCAATGTTTAGCATCCTGACTTATTTTCAGTTAGAAGTGGGTGACAGCTGGAGGGCAGACAACAACTGGGGCTTGGACTATGTGAGCAGGAGAAGAAAGCATCTGGCCTTCTGGTTTGGGACTATCATATTCCCTATCCCGAGTCTCTGGGAGAATGTGACACCATATTAGAAATACTTTTAATTCCTGGTGCGGAAAGAGTCCTGTTGTTCTTTTAAATAATTTTATGCCAAAGCTGCCTTTCTACTTGGTCTATTTTTGGTAGTGATTTACAAGTTCCAAAGGAAAACACTCGCACTAGTTTAAAGCAAAGGTTTAAGGAACTCCACCGCCCATTTCTGTACCCAAACAGTATTTAACCATGTTTGTGACAATCCTACAGTTAGAAGTGCTGGAGTTACAAAAGAGGATTAGTCATCTTAGGGTAATTAGTGGGAGAAGGGAAATCAGGATGGAGGTGGAAAGCTGACCAAATTCCCTGAGCTTACGTCTAGACTTGTCTATTAAGGGCTGTGAATGGCCTGCTTCCAAGAGCAACTTGACTGGGGAGGGGGTGGGAGGAGCATGACATTACACAGGTGCTCTGTAGTCACCATTCACTCGCACTGTAATAGTTACTACTGTCAACTTGACTGCAGGTCAATATGCCCACACTTGTAAAGCACATCTTTGGGGGGAGGGGGTGTTTATCAGCTGTAATGTTACCTTCAAAGGCAATTAGATCATGTGGACTCTGAACTCCTATTCATGAATCCCTTGATGAATTCATCTTATGCTGGTATTATTGAAAGATGGTGAAAGGTAAGGTAGTGGACCCTAGTTTGAGGAAGTACTGTTTTCTGGAAGTAAAATTTACATGCCATGATATAAATTGCTGTTCCATCCTGCCCTCCCAGGCAAACTGGACTGACAACTTTAAAGTCCAATAAATACTTCATTCATTAAGTTATTCTGCCAGGCACTCACTCTGTCACAATGAGAAATCCGACTAATACTAATCCTGAAGCTTCCTTTAGTCGGGTTCTTGGTTTCTTTCTTCTTCTTCTTCTCCTCCTCCTCCTCCTCCTCCTCTTCCTTCCTCTTCCTTCCTCCTCCTCCCTCCTCCTTCCTTCTTCTTCTTCATCTTCTTTTTTTTTTTTTTGAGATAAGATGTTTCTATGGTTGCCCAGGCTGGCCTCAAACTGAAGATCCTCCTGCTTCAGCCTCTCAAGTGCTGGTACTATAGGCATGAGTCTATATATACACTCTATACATATACTATAGTACATATACTATATATACCCTAGTTTCTTGTCTAATTTAGCAATTAACCCCTACTCCAGCTTCTCCCTCTACCCTGAGATTAAATTCATCAGTATTGGGGCTGGAGAGATGGTTCAGTGGTTAAAAGCACTGACTGCTCTTCTAGAGGTCCTGAGTTCAATTCCCAGCAACCACATGGTGGCTCACAACCATCTGTAATGGGATGCGACACCCTCTTCTGGTGTGTCTGAAGACAGCGACAGTGTACTCACATATATAAAAATAAATAAATACGGCCTCAGTCTCAGAAATGACTAGGGTCATGCCACAATGTTGAAAAAAAAATCATCAGTATTGTGTTTGCTGGAGATATTCTAGTCCTACTGTTTATGATGTTCTTTTATTTTAAGACACTTAACAATATTTTGTGTGTATACACACGTTTATGTATATGTGTGCACATGTGCATGCTATATGTGCACTTTTGTGCATGGCATGAGTGTGCCTACAGGCCAAAAAAAATGGTGGCTATCTTTCTCAATCACTCTCTGCCTTTGTATGTTGTCATTGTTTATTTGTTTGAGACAGGGTTTCTCTGTCTGTGTAGTCCTGGAAATCCTGAATCACTCTGTAGACCAGGCTGGCCTCAAACTCACAGAGATCTGCCTGCCTCTGCCTCTGAGTACTGGGATTAAAGGCCTGTGTCACCATACCCCAACTTCCACCTTCTTTCTTTCTTTCTTTTTTTTTTTTTTTTTTTTTTGGTTTTTTGAGACAGGGTTTCTCTGTGTAGCCCTGGCTGTCCTGGAACTCACTCTGTAGACCAGGCTAGCCTCGAACTCAGAAATCCACCTGCCTCTGCCTCCCAAGTGCTGGGATTAAAGACGTGCGCCACCACTGCCTGGCTCCACCTTATTTCTTAACACAGGATCTTATACAAACCCTGGAGCTCATCAATTGGGCTAGGCTAGCTGGCCAGCAAGCTCCGGGGATCCCACTATCTCGACCTTCCCATAACACCTGGTGTTTCACATGGTGCTGGGGATGTGAGCTCAGGTTTCCATGTTTAGTCAGCCATCTCCCAAGCTCTTCAACATTCTCTTAATATTATATCATTCATAAACTCTTGTGACATTTATTTACCTGTGTGTATTTGTATGAATGTGGGGATGTGTTCTTGGATCCTCTGGAGCTAGAGCTACAAATGGCTTCAGCCACCTGAGTTGGATGAGCAAGAGCTCTTAACCACCCAACCATTTCTTCATCACCTTTTAAATGTACTTTATAATCCCTCTATACAATATCTATGACTTAAGTATTCATCTGTAAATAGTCATCTTAGAGTATGCTATTAAAGTTCACTTATAAACATAACTCTATATAAGTTTACTTTCTAGAACGTGTAGCAACTTAAATTAAATATAAAAGGCTGAATTTCATCTGTCCCCACTTAAGTTACTGCTTATGATCAGATGTTGTATTTTAAATGTCCCTAAAACCTACTAGAAGGGATAAGAAAGCCGATAATGATATACTGTTCCAGTTATTGGTTCTTTTCCTCTTCCCTAATCTCCCACCCAAACCAGCACAATTCTACCAAACAAATGACCCTCACACCATTTTTACTTGCAAGAATACCCGTTAATGATTTAGTTATCATTTAATTGCTATGTAGTTTATCTTATGAAGGCTAAATCTTCCGCAGATGTAGGCCCTAAAACGTTTACCTATTATACTTCTAGTTCCGTTTTCTCACCAAATGTTAGACAATAACCACTCTAGCTCCTAAATTACTTCAGAAGCCTTCTTACTCCAGTTGCCCCAACCTGGAAAGCATCACGTTGCTTTTCCTGAATTCATTCTCTCTTGAGGCCCAGAACACCTTCGGCTCCCTCTGGGTCCGGGCTGTGAAAAGAAATTACAGGGCTCAGATGAAACACATCACCTCCAGCTGTTTTGAGCAACAAATGAAGTCAACATAACCTGCAGAAAACTGCTGAGCATACTCTTATCTAAGGTATCATTTTGTTAAGAACATTTAGCACAGGCAGGAGTCAGGGCACACCAAGGAGATCCGGGATTTGTCAATTAGATCCTTCTACTTGTGTGAACTACAGCTTCCACACAGCGTCACTAGTGTTGAATGCGTCCTACTGCTAAGGTTTATCCCAATAGAAAATGGCTGATCCTCACTTACTTTGGGAGGAATGATAGATCAATTTGTTTCTGGAATCTGCATTTAACCACTATGGCTTTTCACAAGAGCGAACCACTTATCCTTTTAAAGCCTCTGCTGGAACTGGAAAAAATAAGAAATATAATATGGAAATGTAAGAGTTCGGATTCCCCACGCAACGAATGGAAGACATTTGTGTAGCTACTTATACTACAGTCCCTTACATCCAACCAAGCAAAGGCGTTGGAGGCAAGCCGTTGCTCTATGGAGTAAATTTGTCCTCAGAGTATCCTGGGCCCCTGAAATTTGATGCTGAGTGCTGTGCTCATGTTTTCACATATTAGGCAAAAAACACTTCCCTGAGTCAGAGTCTGAAACAGGACCTAAAACAGTCGGAGATTTCAGTAGGGTAGTCAGGACTTCTGACTGAGGGAGCAAGAGTTGGACGGAAGTGAAAAAAGGCCTCGGTTCATTTGAGAGGAAGTAGAGATACCTAGCGCGGGGTTCAGCTCTATTTCTCCTGTCAGAGCTCTCACTGGCAGAGGCGTCTCCCTGAATGCCCATCTTTGCGACCCCGGAATCAGGCGTGGCCTAAAGACCTCTCTAAATTTACCTCAAGTGGCGCAAGGCGGCCGGAGGCTGCAGCTGGTGGAACCAGAAAAGGCGGGAACCAGAACTTGAAAGCCCCGCAAAGGGGCGGAGCCGGAGGGGGCAGGGCTCTAGGGTGGGCCCTAAGTGGGTGGGGCCTGCGCTGCGGCGGCGGGGCTCCAGCCGGGGCTGAGATGACCAATCGCGACGGGCGTGCGCGAGGTGAGGGGTTGGGGGAGGGGGGAGGAGGAGGGGAGGCCGAGAGAGGGCGGGGCGTGGGCGGGGCCGGCGGTAAGCTGCTGTTGCAGTGTTGGTGCTGGTGGGATCAAAGCAGAGTGTCCTGCGGCGCAGAGCTTGGAACGGTACGGTGAGTGTCTGCTGCTCTCGCGCCTTCAAGGGCCTGTGTTGCCACCCGGGGCCAGCGCTCTCTTGCCGGATCTGCAGCTCCTTGGAGGAGGAGGGGGAAACGGGCGATCTGGGCGGAGGATCCTTTGTGTTGCCTCCAGGCTTGCTCAGGCAAGCACAGAAGGCAGAGAAGCTGGAAACAGCCCCGGGAGCGCGATCCCGAGCTGGGAACCCAGACCCGGGAGGCCAAACCGGTGTCCCTAAACCTGGGTGAACCGGGGCGGGACTCAGACCCTCGAGCTTGGCGCACCGGCCGCGGCCAGGCGCTAAAGGCGAGGCG
The DNA here is from genome assembly GCA_028551405.1 of Uromys caudimaculatus. Taxonomy (NCBI): domain Eukaryota; kingdom Metazoa; phylum Chordata; class Mammalia; order Rodentia; family Muridae; genus Uromys; species Uromys caudimaculatus. Next base: position 34,096,482 of record CM052719.1, read on the forward strand.
CAAAAGGCAGAGTCCGGGATTGGGAGATCGCCCCGGGCACAGAGCTTCAGGGGCTGGAGGGGGTGAGTCCATAGTGGGGGTGAGCCTGGAAGCTGAGTGGCAGGAGGTGGCGGAATTCTGGGGCTGCAGGCCGAGGTGTGGACCCGGGAGCAGAGGATGGGTAAGGGAAGTTCTTTCCTGGGGCCTGGAGGCTAGGCTGATGCTGACCTTGAGGCGGCTCTAAGGGACCCAGCCTCCCAGTGTTACAAGTGTATTTGGTCTCTACCCTTGGTTTTCTCCAGTGCTCTGTGATTTTTGGTTCTTGCGGAGAGACGATTTTAAGCATTACTCCTCTAACTCTCTTTCTTACCCTGAAGCCTTTCGTTGAATACTCCAGCTCATTCCTTTGTTGGCCCAAGTCACTGTAAGAGCTTGCATTGACATCTCTCGGACCATGCTCAGTTACTCTGTTCTTCACACTTATTAATTAGTTGGTCTCCTCTCAAGCCCGACTTGAGCAGCAGGGTCCTTACCTCATTCTCAGTTGAGTCACCCAGGAAACGTCTTCTCAGGCACCTCTCGGGGACTCAATTTTTTCCGCCGTTAGTCACCGAGCCTTGTAGACCTACGAGTCTGACAGATTTGTACCTGGCCCTTCTGAGTCTTATGAACTTTCTAGCTGTCTGCCAGATTTGTGCCCACCTCAGGGAACTGAAGCGGCCTCCTTGCGGGTCTCTGCTCTCCGCCCGTGGCCCCTCTCCAGTACGCTGAACAGGAACAAAAAACAGTTTTCTACATGTTCATGTGACCCTTAAGTCCTAAGGGCAAAACCCTACCCTCAAACCGGGTTAGCAAAGTCAAACCCTGGGTCTTGGTTGTCCTCCGGCTTTATCTTTGATCCATGTGCCCTTTTTGGGTTTTCTTTGCAGCCCTCAGTCAACCTTCTCACCTTTTCTCGCCCAGATACATTTGCTTCTGAATAGGAGCTGCTACCGAGGTTTCACTTCTTAGTTAACAATTCAAGGTTGAATCTTCCCATTCCTTCCTTTGGGGCAGGCATTTCCTGAAAGCAGCTGTGTCACGTCCTCTATTTTTGCTTGTTTATTGTTTGCCTAGAGAACTGTGAGCAAACACCACTTAGGCTCTAACTTTAGGGTGGCACCTTTCCTTACTGGATTTTTTTTGCGCAAGTGCCTGCTCAATCCATTTGTTTTATTACAGCAAAATGGTTGATTAAGACGTGGATTAGGAGATATTGGTGGGTGGGAGGAAATGTGGGGCCATTGTTACAGTATGAGTATACAAAATAGCAGAGGAGATGCTAAGCTGGGTTGGCCAGCCATTGGGAAGCCACTTTGGACGTGTTAATGGTGGCCATGGCAGGAGCCCTAAGTATGGAATGTAGAACCCTGTCACAAACCAGTTTAAAAGCTTTGATTTGCCTGCTGTGCAGCAGAATAAGGCTTTTGGAAAGTGAGAACGTGTTTTAATGAATGGAAGTTTATCGAAATGTAGCAATCGAACTGGTACAAAGTAACAGGTGGAATTCTGCATCTAATTAAATCAGATTGCTTTTGTAGTCCCGCAGAAAGGTTCTGCCTCCTGCCGTTTTAAGTCGGAAACCTGAATCTTTAACTGATCTAAGCGGTTCCAGGGCTACTCTACGGTTTCAAACCTAGCAACACATTCAAGTTATCTGCTTTCTAAAGTTACAACACAGTCTTTCCTTCAAACACATTGCATTAGTTCTGGTCTTCGAGTTAGATAGTACCCCAGCGATAGAGGTAGAAAATGATGTGGAGATTCTTACATCCTTAAGTGCTGTTTAATATAGTCATTTAGCAGATTAAAAATATTTTTTTTGGAGAGGAAAGGGTACTCTGTCATCTGACTGTCTGAGGTCAGGACCACAGTGCTTACCAGTCCCTTCATATACAAGACATAGTCTATATAGCTCACAGGGGTTTGTAAAGATCACATGTGAAATAGTATGTGTGATGATGTTTTGTTAAGGGTGACATTCTACATAATAGTTCTTGTTTTGGCCTCTTTGTTCTGGCCTTCAATATTGCCTGGAGAGCTTCTTCATTCTGCTAAAGTACAATGAAATTATCTAATAAGGACTGAGCATGGGCTAGTTAACACCTACCTTGCTGCTCTGCCTCCCTGGTTGTGTGGCCCATTCCAGACACAAGAAACCAAGATGATTTATTTGTCCCTATGATACAATATGTTCTCCATATTTTCTTTTCCTTTCCAGCTTTCTTTTCACTTGCATTATATTTTAAACATTAGAAGGTTGGCTTTGTCAGGCTCAGTGACAACAGCCCCTTCAATAATCCCCAAAGGAACCGAGACCAGATGGGACAGATTTGAGAACAAACAAAACCAACCACTGGTTACATACACTAAGAAATCGTTCCTTAACCATATGATTGGGAAACGGGTTCTCTTTCTGTTTCACTTACTGAATATGAAATTGCTTGTGGGTCTTTGTCCTCGCTGATAGGTAGTAAATAGAATCCCAGTGTTTCTCAAATCATTCTGCATAGATGGAGGTAGGCTTTCCAGAAGCCGTTCTACAGTGGCTTCATGTCCCTATCAATAGGAAGGTGGGTAGACATGTAGGAAATATTTTAACAAATGCCTAACCAGATATTATACATTTATAAGTAAATTACCTGGTGGGACGAGAAACATCATAATCATTATTACTATTTTCTTCACTGCAATAAATGTAGTAAGTGTTGACCTGTATTTGTGGGTTTTACCAACTGTAGGTAGAATCATGAGAGAATAGAAATGGAATCTGGGGCTGGAGAGATGGCTCAGTGGTTAAGAGCACTGACTGCTCTTCCAGAGGTCCTGAGTTCAATTCCCAGCAACCACATGGTGGCTCACAACCATCTGTAATGGGATCCGATGCCCTCTTCTGGTGTGTCTGAAGGCAGGGTACAGTGTACTCACGTACATACAAGAAAGAAAGGAAGGAAGGAAGAAAGAAAGAAAGCAAAAGCAAAAGAAATTGAATCTGTAATGAAATGTGCAGACTTCATCATCTCCTGAACACACCATATAAAAAGTTAGATTGTACTAAGTATCATTAGTAATAAGTAGTAGGGACGCTTAGCTTATATGTAAATTCTGCACCATCTTATACAAAGGATTTGAACTTGAATTTGCTCTCTGAGGCAGGTTCTGGAGGCAGTCATCCATGAATACGGAGGAACAACTGTATATTTGATTTCAGGTTTGAATAATCAGTTTCTGCCATGCCATATGTGTTTTTAAATCTCATCTTAACTAGAGAACCTGAGCTTATAGGTTTTTGTTCTGTTGAAATTAACTGTAGTGTTTTCATACCTATATGATGCTGAACAGTCTACAGACTATAGAATGGAGCTTGCTACATGGAACGGGAGTCATGGCTCTGTTACTTAAAAAGTGATGAACTCTCTGAGCTCCGTTTAACTAAGATCTAAAGTGGAACCATTATACCCTGGTGTTATTGCAAAGCCCAACTGAAAAACCTGTGTGCTCCTCAGTTTAGCACATGTAAGCTGAGAAGTAAGAGAAATGGTTACTTTGGCTACTACTTTGTTAAGTCTTTACTCCTAATTTTTTTTTTTTTTAAGATTTCTTTATTTATTATAGGTAAGTACACTGTAACTGTCTTCAGACACTCCAGAAGAGGGCATCAGATCTCATTACGGATGGTTGTGAGCCATCATGTGGTTGCTGGGATTTGAACTCATGACCTTTGGAAGAACAGTTAGTGCTCTTGACCGCTGAGCCATTTCTCCAGCCCTACTCCTAATTTTTGAATATTTATGTCTGGGGAGATGATTTAGAAATGAAGAATGTTGAGTCTTATGTGTCACGAGATTTAGAAAACTCAGACCAGGCCGATGCGTGGCCTCATGAGGTCTCTGTAGGTCAGCCACCAGGTCAGCCTGATGATAGGGAACAAATTCTCCAATTAAGAATCTCCAAAACTTAGTCTGGGGAGATGGCTCAGAAGGTAAAAAGTGCTTGCTGTGCAAGCATGGGTACCCAAGTTCAAATCCTTAGCACCTACATAAAAACCGGATGTGAATTGTGGCCGTAATCCACCAGAGATAGGAAGATCCCAAGATTCACTGCCTTAGTGTAGCCAAAAGAGAGAGGTAGGTTCAGTGAGAGACTTTTGTCTCAAAAAATAAGGTAGTAGGCACCAGAGGAAGATTCCAGAAGGCTACCTCTGGTCTCTCCATGCACAGGCATGGGCAAGCTCACACACCTCTAAAACTGGTTCGTACCAATGTAACATCTCATTTCCATCCCTATGACAGGCAAGTTTTCATCTATTTTATAATGGGCATTTGTCTCGTTTCAAGCTATTATTGATGCATTATACCCACTGTCTAATTTTGTATGTTAGAAATACATTCCCTGTTCCTCTGCTTTTATTTTGAAGATTACTCGTTCTGTCTTACTCCACAGTCTCCAGGAAAAACTGGCAAACAACTGTGTAAATAGAGACCAAGTTCCATCGTCTTACTTCTTTAAGGAAAACACAGCTTGGAGCATTTAAATCTCTACTTCAGAATGACAGTAAATTTATGCCGACAGCATTTCTAAACTTCTGAACATCTGATTGCTGTTGCTCCAGCACAATGATCAGGGAACTAGAGAAGTGAAGCAAAAGCCTAAATTCTGAATTGTCATAGAAGATGACATGCATTACCTACAGCTTCCTGGTGACCATGAAATGTATTTCATAATATTCCGCTCATCTGAATCCCAGACTGATGCAGGGATGTTTGAAACAATTAGTGTTGAATTCGGTTGCTGAGTCAGATGCTGAGTCCCAATGCATTGTTGTAAAATCCTCTTGTTTATTTTCTCTACTTTAATACCCTCAGCTCCTGCTGTCATCTGGGATGGTCTATATATCCCTGAAGAGATGAGTTTTGTTTTTTTTTTTTAATCTTTCAAAGATGAGATCACCATCCCTAGAATAATTTGTACCCAGCTGGGTATTAGCTAATGGGGATGAGATAATGCTAAGAGTCTTTCCCAAGAGTATGGACTTGGTACCTCGTGTGGAGAAAGCAGATGATGACAAATAGAGTCAGTGTGCATATGTCTCATGCTAGAAAGATTTTGATTTAGTATAAAAACTTAGTAATATATTAAAATGAGCCGATGTTTAAGTACTAAGAATGAAAAATGTTATATAATGTGGTATTTGTTCCTGAGACATCCTTATTAAACAGGGAAATAACACCTAATATTTAGTTAAAAAGCTATCATTGGTGGGGGCCAGCAAGATGGCTTATCCAGTAACGGTGCTTTCTACCAAGACTAACAACCTGAGTTTGTCCCCCAGGATCCACATGGTGGACAGAGAGAACCAGAAAGAGCTCCCAAGGTTTGTTCCCTGACCTCCATATCCGCATGCCTGCATACGTACACTAAATTAGTTTCGAAATGCAGTTTTGGTCTTCCATTGGTCTGAGCCAGGAGGCAAATGTTGTAAAGTTCTGAAAATTGGTTGCTATGAAGTTTGTATCTGGGTGTGCCAGTCAGAAGGAGGGAATAGTTTTATCCTATAGCTTTATTGCTGGTATGACACAAAAGAGCCAGGCATGGTGGCATAGACCTTTAACCCCAGCACTCAGGAGGCAGAGGCAAGAGGATCTTTGTGAGTTTGAGGCTATCCTGGTCTACAAAGTGAGTTCTAGGACAGCCAGGGCTGTTACACGAGAAACCATGTCCCAAAAGACTAAAACAAAAAAGTTCATTTTCCAGTCTGAGTGGCTATACTATTTGTAGTTTTTAGAAAGAGACCTTGATAGCTGATGAGAACCAGTGAATACTTAGGGTTCTGAAGAATATACTATGAATTCTGGATGGAATAAACTAATAGAGAGAGGGACAATTTGAGGCAGAACATTGGGAAATTGACAGAAACTCTAGATTCAAATTAAGAAGCTATCTAATCTTGGTTTTTAATAAGAACAAAAAGGCATTAATTTTTAGAGCAATTTAGAGGTACCCTATATCTGTCTCATCCCACACAGACTCCCTCATTACTAACATTCCCTCACCAGAGTGGTATATTGATTAGAACTAATGAGCCTATGTTGACATCATTATCACTGTGATGGCTATTCTCTGTTGTTCACTTGACTATATCTAGAATGAACTACAATCCAGAAACCCAGACACACACATCTTCCCTTTGCTCTGGATCTTGCGGTGGGGTGACATGTCCTTTTGATCTGGATCAACAGGAGCCTTTAATCCAGTACTTGAGGCATAGTGGCCATGCTTATAAAGATCTGTAATGAAAAGGAATTAAAGTAAACCTTAGGTCCAGGTGTGCTGCCTTCTGATTAAGATGTAGAACTCTCAGCTCCGTCTCTGTCTCCAGCACCATGTCTGCCTGCACGCTGCCAGGCTTCTCACCATGATGATAATGAACTGAACCTCTGAAACTGTAAGCCAGCCCCAATTACATGTTTTCTTTTATAAGAGTTGCCTTGGTCATGGTGTTTCTTTACCCAAAGTCTTTTTTGGTTGGTGGGTTGTTTTGTTTTGTTTTGTTTTTCCAAGACAGGGTTTCCTGTGTAGCTCTGGCTGTGGAGAGCTGGAACTCAGTCTATAAACCAAGCTGGCCCCAAATTCAGAGTGCTGGGATTAAAGACCTGCACACCACTGCCCAGCCATCCAAAGTCTTACAGTTGACAGTCAAGACGTTTGGTCCTGTCTGTTTTAAATTGGAGCAAACGTATGATGACTCTTATCCACTCCCGTAGCAACACAGGAAGTGGTCTCACTGTTTCCATGCTCGCCCATCCCCCCAACCCTTGGCAGCCACCGATGTGCTTAGGCTGCTGTGTTTTCATCCTTCCTGGAATGCTATAGAATAAGAACAGCCCTGTTAGCCCTTTCAAAGCGGCTTCTTTTTGACTTACTGAGAATGTGTTACATCTGTCTTGACTTCGTGATAGATGACGTGAGCATCTTTTTCTCATGCTTCTTTGATATCTCTATTGATGCCCACTGTGTTTGTTTGTTTCGTTCTTTTTCTTTCTTCTTTTTAAGTACACATTTGACCAATGGAAAGATTCTATTTTCACAGACCTGAATGTTTACTAAGCCCTTTGTGTTATATCTACCTTTCGTCTGGACTTCTCGGGGATGCTGCACTATTCTCCAGTGACTCCAAATAACTACACCTTGTTCCTCAACCACAGACTGCTAAGTATTTTAGCTTATGGTCTGGACACTTGGAAGAGGCACAGCTAGAGACAAGCTGATCTTTCTTTGTGATATTTCTAGTTCATAGACATTTGAGATTTCTTAGTACCTAACACTTATCATCCATAAGAAGAAAAAGGCAGAGAAACCCAAACCTGGTTAAGGCAAAAAGGAGGGTCTGCTTTCTCATAGAAGAAAGAGTTCCCCTTATTTTTTCACTCTTTGGTTTTATGAGATTGTGGAGCCCAGCTTGGAACCAGCTAGGTAAATCTGACTAACCTCAAACTGACAGCAGTCCTCCAGCCTTGTCCCCAGAGTACCTCATGCCTGGCCCTTCCCCTCCCCCCACCTCAATAGGTCTGGGGATTTGTCTAGCATAGTTCTGGTGGCATGGCCTACCATGGCTGACAGTATTTTATAAAATGATATTTGATACTATTTTCTAACATTGAAACAATATTTTCTAGACTCTATAGAAGAATGTTACAAAGTAAATAACTTTGTTACAAAGTAAATAACTTCTCAGCAATCCTAGGCTCAGACAGCCACTGCTAATAAATATAGTAATATGTAAAAAGAGAGCATGCTAGATTTCTAGAATCTATTTTCACTTAACCTTGTATTAGCATTTATGTCACTGATAAGGGATTCAAAAAGACCTCAAAAGGAACTAGCTGCAATAACTTGTATGGATTTACTAAAATAGTAATTTCTCTGTACTCACACTCAGTTTTTATGAATAATGCATATTCTTCAATTTCCTTACTTCCTCCATCCCTCAAGGTGTTTGTAGGCACTCTGACTAGTCAGTTTACCACATCAAACTTCACGGTTTTTATGAGCGGATGAGGGGATCCTCCCAAAATATTCTCAGGTCTTATCAGTTTATGTCTATCCTAGTAGTATGAAACTGCCTCTCACGTAGGCTTGCCAGCTCTGTATCTGATTCTGTTTTGGTATTACTTGGTAGAATTTAGAGGTTTGTCCACAGGAAGCTAAAGGTGACATTTCGAGTTTCTTCTTTTTTTTCTAAAGTTTTTTAAATTAATCATTTACATTTCAAATGATATCTCTCTTCCCAGTTACCCCTCCTCCAACAGCCCCCCTTCCCCCCACCATCCCATTCCCCCTCATCCTTCTCCCCTTTGCCTCTATGAGGGTGCTCCTCCACCCATTCACCCACTCCTGCTTCACGCCTCTAGCATCTCCCTACACTGAGGCCTCGAACCTCCCTCCCCTCCCATTGATGTCAGATATGGCCGTCCTCTGCTACCTATGTGGCTGGAGCCATGGGTCCCTCCATGTGTACTCTTTGTTTGGAGGTTTAGTCCCTGGGAGCTCTGGGTGGTCCAGCTAGTTGATAGTGTTCTTCTTATAGGGTTGCAAGCTCCTTCAGCTCCTTCAGTCCTTCCCCTGGCTCTTCCATTAGGTTCCCTGGAGTCAGTCCGATGGTTGGCTGTGAGTTTCTGCATCTGAATTGGTCAGGTGCTGGTAGAACCTCTCAGGGAACAGCCATATCAGGCTCTTGTCAGCAAATACTTCTTGGCATCAGCAATAGTGTAGGGGTTTTGTGTCTGCAGATGGGATGGATCCCTAGGCGGGGCAGTCTCTGGATGGCCTTTCCTTCAGTTTCTGTTCCATTTATTGTCCCTGTCTTTCCTTTGGACAGGAACATTTCTGGGTTTAAAATTTTAAGCTGCATGGGTGGCTCCATCCCTCAGCTGGGGGCCGTGCCTATTCACTGGAGGTGGTTTCTACAGGTTGTATCTCCCCTTTCGCTAAAGGAACCGTTTAGAGTTTCTTGTCTCACAGTTTAGCTTTTCAATATAAAGGAAATGGGTGTCATCCTGTGAGAAGCACCAAGTCCTCCGCATATCGCCTTCCCCAGCCTCTCTGCTACCTCCGCATACTTTATACTGGAGCTGTGACTCAGTGGTAGGGCACTTATGCCTGAGTCCCTGGATTAAATCCTCAGGACTGCCTAACAAATCCATTAAATATTTTGCTTTTATTCCCTTTACTGTGGATGTTGGCCCTCTTCTTACCTGAGGTAAATGCCATATGTGTGCTGGACATCTCTTTTCATCGCTTTAGAAACCCCGGTCTTCTTCTGCTCCTGATTGTTAATTTCCCATTCCCCCTGTGCCTTTCTCACTGACCTAAGTAACGTGGCTTAACAAGGAGGACCCAGAGGCATCCTCTGCCCCTCACTCCCAACCAACTACTGTCCCATCTCTCTCCTTCCAGTCATGGCCAGGCAGGAAGGAGAGTTTCCCTACAGATGGGAAGAGTTGTTGATATTGGGATTTTCTTAGCCTAGGAGAACCATTGGTTCCTTTAAAGTACAATTTTCAAAAACAATTAAAAACGACTACTTGAATAGAAAATAAAGCCTTGTCAAGACTTACTCAGCTGCTAGTTGATTAATGGCACCGTAAGCTCTTGCGTCCAGTTCAGAGGAGAGCTGGAAGACCAAGCAGATGTAGAGGGCTGAGTGTGCAGAGCAGTTCAGTGGTAGTTATGAGATACCAGTGAACTTTGCTTCCAGTCTTCTGCTGGCTTCACTTCCTCAAATCGACGTGTAAACAGCAGGATGCCCAGACTATCAACTGTTCAGTTACAGTTCAGGCTTCCGTCATCTCCCTGGAAGGCAATCACTGTAATACAGAAGGATCCATCTTTCTATCAAGTGAAAACCAATTGTATCGTAAGATATCTACTTTGGGCTATAGACAAGAATCGCTTAAGTAGCTACTTGTTACGGCTTGACTTCCTACAAAGCTGTAAACTAGCCTAGCCAGTGGTGAGTTATGCAAAAGGATATGCCCTGGAGAACCCAATAATCCTTGAGAGTCCTGGGTAATACCCAACAAGCCACTAAAATAATATCTAGTCATTTGGGCCTGGATAGTTTTTCCTAATGGTCCTCACTGTAGCTGTGACATTTTTTATATAGCCAGTAGCCTTCCACCCTCATTTAAATTGACCTCCTGACAAGGTTTGGTGAAGGTAAGCGTTCCCGAAAGGCTCCCGCGAGTCTTGGCTCACCACATCCACCCAGTCCGCTTTGCTGTCCAGTCTTCTGCTGGCTTCCCTTCCTCTAATCAACATGTAAACAGCAGGATGCCCAGACCGTCAACTGTTCAGCCACAGTTCAGGCCTCCGTCATCTCCCTGGACTATTCCAGAAGGCTTCTCACTGGCCCAATGATCTTACCTTTCCTGAGTATCTCCCTGGCCCAGCACTAGCCAAACTGGTCTTTCTGTACGTTTGAGTAGAACAAATTGTTTCCAGGCCTTTGATCTAGCTGATACCACCACCACCTGTGGGAGCGTGAGGCTGGGGGTGGGGGGGGTGGGTTCTAAGTCATTCAGTTCTCTATAAATGTCACCTCAGAGATGACTCCCTGACCATCTAGCTAAAGTAGCCCATGCCAGTTCCTTTCCCCTTTTTTGTCTTGCGCATGGCTCCAACAGTGTCTGAATCCCTGTTTTTCCTAACAGTCCCCACTGTAGCTGTGACACTTTTTATAAAACCAGTGGCCTTCCTCCCTCGTTTAAACTGGCCTTCTGACAAGGTTGGGAAATGTAGTGTTCCTTCAGGCTCCTTCGAGTCTTGGCTCATCACATCTACCTAAGGTAGGAATTGGGAGTGAAGTCTGTGCTCTCTAAATATCTGCTTGCTGACTTAAAAACATGGGGCATCCCAGTAGTACCCACATCCTGTGGTTTTCTAGAAAGTGAGGAGCCTTCACAGGAATGCAAACCACTGATTGGCTCTTGAAGGCCTATGAAGCCACTGTCCTCTTCTGTGGTCAGGCTGTAGTGCCATCACTTCCTCTTCCCTGGATTCTCTCTGTTTCCAGCAGCACACCAAATGAGTCGGAACTTAGCTTTGGAGCCTCAGTTAGCCGGACTGTAGTATTTCTGACCTCAGCATCGGGCTAAGATTAAAAGCTGTATTTTGATCGAAATATTTGACATAGCCAGGGATTCTAGAGTCTGGAGATTCATTTGAGATTTTTAGTCTTGTTTTATGTCTTATTTCTGTTTGTCTGTCTTCTTTATTTGGGGACATATACCACAACACCCAAGTGTCTTTCCTTTTAGAGAACTTAAAAAGACAAGGAGCTGGCTTCCTTAGCAGAGCAGATGAGGGGAGGTCCCCGTGTCCTGTATTTAGGACAGAGTCACTTAGTATCAGAAGTCAAGTTTCCGAGTGGGAGAATCTGGAGATCTGGAAGTCCTTGGGGCTCTCACCATTGTGGTATAGTGTTCTCTGAACTTGACTGCTGAGGTTAGTTTGTTGACTGTTTTGTTTTAGTTGTCTTGAGCTGGGAGCCAAGTTCCAGTACAAAACTTGAGTTTTGGGTGACCAGGGAAAGAAGGTATTATCCGTTTTGATTGCCAGGGACTCACAAATGGAAAAAATAAACAAACAAAAAAACTAATTGAGCTGCACACTCTGTTTTCTTGGTGTAATTCATAAGAAAGAACAAGAAAGGGGTAGGGTGGTGCCATTGGAAAGGGTCATTTTCTACACATCTGACTCAGGGGGCCGATAGCGTTCGGTATAAAACAAGAACTTCGGGAGAAATCAGTGTGGCATTGCTGATACACAGGGTGTCTCTATAAAGATTTGTTAGGAGTAACTTCTCTTTTCCCCTCTATTCTAGTTAAGAAAAGTGACCATGGAGAACAACAAAACCTCAGTGGATTCAAAATCCTTTAATAATTTTGAAGTGTGAGTATTTGTTTATTTTTATTTGTTGTTGTTTAAGGCAGGTTCTCCACCTACCCCAGCCTAACCCAGAGCTTTATAGTCCAGTCTGGCTTCAAACTTGTGATGGTTCTCTGATTTCTGTTTTCTAACTGCTAGAAAAATAGGCAAGAGTTCCTGTGTCTGGTGAAATCCATATAAATATAATGCTGTATAGTCAAAGAAAATGGGTCTGTGCCGTACTTTGAGGAATAGGGAAGCAGAGGGAATTGGGGCTTTCAAACCAGAGACCAGGCTACCTCTTGCCCCCACAGCTGTGCAGCTTTATGTAAACTCACATCTCTGATTCTCATCTTGAGGGCAAGGAGGTTGGTTGGTTAGGTCCTACGTTAAGTGCTCTTATATTCCTGGCTTGGGATTCTCTGTTCGTTAATAAATATCCCGTCTTAGTCTGGTGCTGGCTCGTAAAGGAGACAGCAGAAGATGGTGAAGAATCGGCTTTAGGCAATGGGAATTGCAGGTCAATTACAAGTTTTTAATCCCTTTTCCAAAATGACTAGAACCTAGGATAGTTTAGACTTTGGACTCTCAGATTGGAACATATTCACATATATACAACAAAATGCCTTAGAGCTGGGCCCTAGCGGCGCTCGCGCGCATGTGTGCGTGTGCGTGTGCGTGTGTGCGCGTGTGCGTGTGTGTGCAGGTGTGTATGTATTGCAGTGCGCTGTGGAGGTTGGAGGCCAACTTTTCCTTGTTTCTGCTGCAGAGTACCCTAGGCTCTTAGTCAAGCTCTGGCCTATTCTTTTGTCTCCCCCTCCCATATTGTGAATACAGATGTTTGTCACCACTTAGAGCAGTGGCTCTCAACCTCCCTAGTGCTGCAACCCTTCTTCAGGTGTGGTGAGCCCCACCTCCAACCATAAAATTATCTTTGTTGCTGCTACATAACTGAAATTTTGCCCGTTTTGAATTGTAATGTAAATATCTGATGTACAGGATATCTGCTGGTCTGTGACCCTTATGAAGGGGTCATTTGACTCCCAATGGGATCACAACCTACAGGGTCAGAACCTCTCTGCCTTAGAGCTTTTTGTATAGCTTCCCAGGGCTGCTAGGACTGCTTAGAAAGCACCATTACCTTCTGAGTTGTCTCCGTGGCTTGTAAATTCCAAATACTATGAATTCGTTGCTGTTTCATATAAATTTTATACATGTACGCCAAAGCTCATTTTATATAATATTTTTAGTGTGCCTGCGTTTTGAAAGTGACCCATTATGTGGGGCTTGGTGTGGAATTTTCCGCTTGTGGCATTACGTTGACTTTCAAAAACTTGCCAATTTTGGAGCATTTCCAATTGCAGATTTCTGGAATAGGAATGTACAGCCCATGTGACCTAATTTTCTCTGTCAAATGTGGGGCCTTTACCTCCAACTAAATAGAATGGTTCTCTTCTGTCTACCTTTGAGCCCTTCATTTACGGCTTGCACTTTCTCAATTAGTTGTAGAATTGTGTAAAATGTAAGCTAGTCTTACAGCTGAGTATGTGTCCTTCACAGTGTTGATGTTTGGCTGTTCTTACAGTCCTCCTATATCATGGGTCAGACTTGTGCTCAGTTGGTCACATTTGTTGGAATGAAGCCACACCTTTATAAGCATATTGCCCTGGGCTAGTTTCACCCAGCCAAGTTGTGGCTGTACTAGAGGATAACCTATGAGCCAGCCTATCTAGACTTTTAAGAAAATAATAACTCACCTCTGATCTACCTAGCTAACATTTTTATATAAGTGACTTTTACCCAAGTATTTTTAAGGATATATGATGGTTCAGCTGTGTATTAATGAGTTATTCAGTGGTTCAGCTCATAAAGTTTAAGGACTGATTTAGTCTTAGATAAGCAGACTGCCCAGGACCAGCCTAGGCAAAACTTTGCCTCAAAAAACAAAATCTTAAAATAAAAAAAAAAAAATTGTACTTTTATCATGAAGGAGAGATTATTTCACACAATGTTGATTTTTTTTTTTTTTTTTTAAAGATGTAGTTGGTAAAATTTTATTGGACTTTACAGAAAACCCTTCCACCTTGACTCCATCCTAAGATCTGAACACCCTTCAGCACTTTTCTTAGCCTTGGTCATCTCCTCATCAGTTAAATGGGTTGTCGCGTATTTATGATTTTTTTCTTCCTTGGTGATTGGGATCAAACCCACATGCTGTGAAATTTGAGTGAAGGAAGGATGGAACATGAAGCCGATACACTGATAACCCTATTAAACAAATGTTACCTGTTCTGGTGAGTCATAGAAGTCGTATTAACAGAAACCCTCATTTCTACCTTTGTAACCGTCATTCGATTTCCATGCAGAAAGGCCATACATGGGAGCAGGTCGATGGACTCTGGAATCTATCTGGACAGTAGCTACAAAATGGATTATCCTGAAATGGGCTTATGCATAATAATTAATAATAAGAACTTCCATAAAAGCACTGGTATGTATCTAACAATGTTTTAAACATTCCAAATATTGATTCCACTTACATTGGGATATAATATGAAAAGCAATATCCGTGGTGAGTAATTTTGAGTCAGTAAACAGATACAGAAAAACAGCCAAGTAGAGATGCCTGGACCCTTACAGGTCCCAAATTCAGTAGGAACGCTTCTTCCATGTTGGACATCTCTGCCTCTCCTGTGACTGCGGAAGCTTGGATTCTACTGCTGCCCAACAGAGCCAGTGCCTTGACGGTTGGAAAGACTGACTATTACCCACACGGCAGAATACCTGAGAAACAACACTAATCTGATAATAGCTGTGGATTGTTTTCCTTGTACAATGTACAAGCAATACTTTGTCTTACAACTGATTCAACATTGAACAAGTAGAGTGTCTCTGAGCAAGCTACATAAACCAAACTTAGATCACATACTTTTTTCTGTCTTCTACAATTATTTAGTAGGTATTATCATGTTACGTGAAATAAATTAGCAAGGTTTTAAAAAACAGTGACCATTTCCCCAACATGAACTGGGCATGGTGGCTGTGCCTGTAATCCCAGCACTTGGGAGGATTACTGTGAGTTCAAGACCAGGTTGAGCTACAGTGTGAGACTTTGCCTATGAGTGTGTAAATGAATGAATGAATGAATGAATGAGAAGGCAACAGAGTGCTCCATCATATAAATGAATCACAGTTTATCAAACAAACCTCTATTGCCAGGCATCTGAAGTCCCCTCTTATTTTCAATGTTCAAGCTACTGTGGAGGATATCCCTGTCATGACAGCTTTCAGCAGCTAATACAATGAAGTGTCTTGTGTGCAAACAGAGTATAGACTATCACCATGATCAAAATAAGAAGGTCAACATTTAATAGGAAGAGTTGGTTGTATGAATGGCTGCATAGTTCATTTATTCTCAAAGCAGTTACTCTTGTAAAATGCAATTAAGAGCTCTTTCTGTCCCAAGGAATGACATCTCGCACTGGTACCGATGTCGATGCAGCCAACCTCAGAGAGACATTCATGGGCCTGAAATATGAAGTCAGGAATAAAAATGATCTTACACGTGAAGAAATTATAGAATTGATGGATAATGGTAAGACATAACCAATTCAAAGCATGTCCTTCGAAAGCTTCTGTGGGCAGTGGACAGCAACTCACAGCTGGTCAAAGAAGAGAGATTAAGTGTCTGTGGAGCTAGGTCCGAATGGACACCTAGACCCCAACCCACACACAAGCCCAAGGCTCAGGCACCATTGCAGAAGACAGGCAGAGAGGGTATAAGAGAAGACAGCATCGCTGCTAGCAGGGACTCTCAGCAGTCCAAGTTCTTACACGGAAGGGAGCCCGGGGAGCTAGTGACAGTTGGTGGCTACTGAAGGAGGGAGAGTCCACTTTATTTAAGGGTGTGGTCCCTGATTGGTTGACTGTGCTCCAGTGGATGGGCCGACTCCTGTCTATATATATAGCCAGTACAAACTGGACCCTGTGTTAATTTTTATTTAAAAGGGGGGGGCATAAAGTTAGGAGGAGTTGGGGAGATGTATGTGTGGATATGATCAAAATTGCATATATGGAGCTCTCTAAGATTGACCTTCATTGGGTAATTTTACTTTATGGTCTAGCTATAATTATAGAGAGTGACGTATGAAAATTATAGAACTGTACTGTGCATCATGCTGATTGGGTTTTTTGTTTGCTTGGTTTTTTTGTTGTTTTGTTTTTGAGATATGGTCTCACTGTTTAGACAGGATAGCCTCCAGCTTATAAAGATCCACCTGCCTCTGCTCCCTAAGTGGTGGGACTAAAGACATGTAGTACCACACCTAGCTGCTTATATGTTTTAGGGGAAAAAAAAAAAACAGGAAAAGTTAATCATGCCATTCCCTAAAAATGGTTCCAAGTGTGCTCTGCCTGTGTTAGACTTGGGTGCTCTTGAAATTCTGTCCTCAGCTTCTTCATCTTGTGGTCATGGTGTAACAGTAACCCCAGAACTCAGAAAGCTAAGACCATGATGTCAAAGCCATCTTAGTCCAGTGAGAAAGCTAGCTACAAATCAGACAACCACGGTATTCTCGTCCAGTGCAAAGCTGCCAAGTGCCTTCCTGTTTCTGGTTTGTTTTTGTTTTTGTTTTTTCTGTTTTTTCTCAAGACAGGGTTTCTCTGTGTAGCCCTGGCTGTTCTGGAACTCTGTAGACCAGGCTGGCCTCGAACTCAGAAATCCACCTGCCTTTGCCTCCCAAGTGCTGGGATTAAAGGCGTGCGCCACCACTGCCTGGCGCCTTCCTGCCTCTGTTCTGTTTTATATTATTTCCGAATGTCTTTCCAGTTTCTAAGGAAGATCATAGCAAAAGAAGCAGTTTTGTTTGTGTGATTCTAAGCCATGGTGACGAAGGAGTAATTTTTGGAACTAATGGGCCTGTGGACCTGAAAAAATTGACTAGTTTCTTCAGAGGCGACTACTGCCGGAGTCTGACTGGAAAGCCGAAAGTCTTTATCATTCAGGTAGCGCTTGCTGGGCAGCTTGGTGCTCAGTTAAAGAGAGTATTAACTTATTTAAAGATCAGTATTTATTGTTGGTTCTGGGGCTACAGAACTGTTATCTTTTTATTTATTTAAATGGCCATTTAGGGAATCTGGAGTACATCTCAGTGTTGCTCTCATATCAGAAAAACTCCCTAGTTCTCAGACTGCTCTTACAGTTTTTAGGTATAAATTATGCATGTCTGCATATATGTTTTATAAGAAGTGTATGTCTTCCGACACCCAGGCCTGCCGGGGTACGGAGCTGGACTGCGGCATTGAGACAGACAGTGGAACTGATGAGGATATGACGTGCCAGAAGATACCAGTGGAGGCTGACTTCTTGTATGCTTACTCTACAGCACCCGGTGAGAAAATGTCCAAGGGATGTTTTGGGTGGATTTTAGATGAATTATATTGTGACACATTATAAAGCTGAGCAGTGAAGACTGTTCTAAAGGCTAGTAAGGTGTTTATATACCCTTCACAAGGTACCTTACATCCCTAAAATAACTAACCTGCCGTCTTACTTTTCTATTGCCCTGACAGATCACCATGACCAAGGCAACTTACAAAAGAAAATGTTTAATTTGGAGCCCACGATTGCAGAGGGTTAGAGTCTATGGACCATTGTGGCAGGAAGTGGGGGTGGGGGTGGGCATGGCAGTAGACAGGTAGGCTTATATCTCCATCTACAAGCACAGCACAAAGTAGAGAGAACTAACTGGGAACCATGTTGGCTTTTGAGTCCTCAGAGTCCACCTGACACACCACTTTGATCAAGGCCATACTTCCTAATCCTTCTCAAATAGTTCTACCAACTCTTGACCAAGTATTCCAACATATGAGCCTATGAGGGCCATTGTCATACAAACGACCACACACACAAACACACACACACACACACACACACACACACACACACACACACGCACGCACGCACGCACGCGCGCGCGCAAAAGGCGTGTGGACCTGTATGTGGATATGTGCATACCATAGTCAGAGAAAATCTGACTCTCACCAGTTGTCTTTTGGGTTCCATGTGTACTGTTGCACATGCACAGCTACACACACACAATAAATACATAGATAGATGATAGATGGATAGATAGATTGATAGATCGATAGATAGATAGCTCTACTAAACATAAATAAAATATACGCATCTTGTTTATTTCATCCACTAGGTATCTTTCCAAACGGTGTACTTCTAAGCTAAACACAATGAATCCAATAGTTTATCTGAAAATAAATACAAAAACACTATTTTTTTTCTTTTTGGACTTTTTGAATACTATTTATTATATTTATCCAGATGCCCCATAAGTAAACTAATGTCATTTTTTAAAGTGTACATAGGGGCTGAGTAGACAGCTTAGTAGTTAAGGGGACTTGTTACTCATGCAGAGGACCTGACTTCGGCTGCTCACATCGCATGGTAGTTCAGAACCACCTGTAACTCTGGCTCCAGGGGTTCTGACTCCCTCTTCTGATCTGTGTGGGCATAGGACACTTATGTGCTACACTTACATACATGCAGGCAACGAAATCAGACACATAAAATGAATAAATAAAGGAATTTGGGGGGGGGGGGTCGAGACAGGGTTTCTCTGTGTAGCCCTGGCTGTCCTGGAACTCACTCTGTAGACCAGGCTGGCCTCGAACTCAGAAATCCACCTGCCTCTGCCTCCCAAGTGCTGGGATTAAAGGCGTGCGCCACCACTGCCCGGCAGGAATATTTTTAAAGTGTGTGTATGTAAGCAGTTTATTTCCTGCCTGAGCCAAATGAGTTCTGATTGAAACACCATGTTACCTACACGGTCTCATTTGAATAGCTTTGCTTTTGTATCAATGTATCTTCCTCTTCCTCACCCTGACCTGTTCCATCCTATGGGAAAGAGACCAGAAAGTAGAACTCAGGAAATTAACGGCAGTCCGTCCTGGACTGGCTTTTCTTTTCCAGCTGAGAGCAGTGAGATCTGGAGACCAAAGGTGTGAATTCTTTTTCCTTTGTATGGCTTATAAGACTGAGGAAGCTTATGTTTATCTTAATCATTATGGTTCTATAAAAATGCGTCTCCAAAGCGACGCTATGATGTAATAGCAGATATGGTCCTTCGTATTTTGCCTCGTAGGTTACTATTCCTGGAGAAATTCAAAGGATGGGTCGTGGTTCATCCAGTCACTTTGCGCCATGCTGAAACTGTACGCCCACAAGCTTGAATTTATACACATTCTCACTCGTGTTAACCGGAAGGTGGCAACGGAATTTGAGTCCTTCTCCCTGGACTCTACATTTCATGCAAAGAAACAGATCCCGTGTATTGTGTCTATGCTCACAAAAGAACTGTACTTTTATCACTAAAGAAATGATTGGGGGTGGGTGGGGGCACGTTTCTGTTTTGTTTTTTGTTATTGTTTTGAATGCCAAATGAGAAAACTGTCAGGGAGACTTCATTTCCCTCTCATTTAAATCAAATCGGATGTTGCAGGTGGTCTTTGAACGATACCACTGCCAGCAATGCAGCCACAATGCAGCTACCTCAACTTCGACATCAGGTAGTTGAAATGAAACTTAATTAGGAACAAATAAATGTCGATAATGGTACTATCATCATAGATGAAGTTACAATGTTACCCTTTTATAATTAGCAAGATTTGGCGATACTGTGAATTTTGAGGTCATTGTGATGCAGTAAAGCTTTGCAGTGATGATTTTCTACTCCCTACTCATGTTAAGAAGGTCGTTCTAGTTTTCGTTAAACGTAGAAACGATGATGTCAAATGATATGTCTTAGAACTTGAATCCATGAGCAGAGTCAAAGGCTGGAACCCTTATTTTGGACCTGATTTATGGAAATGAAGAGGTGGACAACCATAGCATACATTATAGCTACTGCTTTTCTGACAGTTGTCCAGGGCACGTTATTTGTTATTTAAAAAAAAAAAAAAAATCGTGTTTTATTATTGGAGCAAAAAATAATTTGAGTATTTATGTGAGAGAAAAACCATGTGCCAACTTGGTTGACTCGTTCAAAGCTACCATCCATCAGTAGCGGACATGATGGTAAGGTGCTAAGATCCACCAGCATTTCTTACTTACTCTTATACAAATCAGCTTAGTTTTACAGACCAGCAAAATATCTAAAGAGCAATCATGTAACATCCTCAAATTGTTGATTATTAGAATGAAATAAAGGAATTCTACAGGAACATACTATAATACCAGTTGTCAAACAGCGTAAGGAAAGGAGAGATGAAATCTACTGTAATTGGAGAAAAGATGGTTTGAGTCAGAGCAGAGACTTGGCAGAGCCATGGGCACAACTCAGAAAAAGCCTGCCAGCTGGACCCACCTTGTAAGTGAGTACTGGTTTGTGTGGATGATGTCCCCAAAGTCCAAGTAACCACATGAGAAAGTGAACCAGATCAAAAACTTCTGCAAAAAGGCTTTCCCAGAGTGCTGAGAGTCTCAAGAAAGTTCACTGACCTCCATGTACAGAGTCTGTAGCATGCTGACTTTTCTGTTGAAGTTTACAATAAACGGTGATATTTGTATTAGAAATGAAAGGGCCGTGGTACACGGGACTCGGAAAGCATCCAGCGATAAACCCGGAAAGCATCCAGCGATAGACCCCGCAGCCCAAGCAGAGACCCTGCAGCCCACGCTGAGAAGCTGGAAGCTGCAGCCCACGCGGAGAAGCTGCAGCCCATGCGGAGAAGCTGTCCGGGAGTCTGCTCTTGGCTTCCTTATCTTGGAGGTGCTGAGTCATTGCTGGCTCTCCTGATGTGCCCAGCATTTCACACGAGCTTCCTTTTTGCACAAAGAAAGGAAGGAACTCCCATTATAACTGATAGATTCTTGTTTAGACTGGATTTATTGTTAACTCTTTCTAAGTAAATACAGCATGTGTGTGCCCATGTAACAATTTTATAAGTTTGTTATCTTGCATTTTTATTTCAAAACATAAATTCAGATTTAAAATTATCAGTGCATTTGAGGGTTGTTTTTTGTCGATACTTTTGATGTTGTAATAACTAATTGAAAGTTAAAATAATTTTAACCCAGAGTTTAATTTGGGAGAGTCAAAGAGGATGCAGCAGGGCCTTAATCTAGTATTTTAAGGTGTTGGCAAGTAGAAAACCTCTGAGGAGACGGATATGATTTAAACCCAGAAGATATAAGGAGTGAGGACACTCATCTCTTCCAGTGTTTACATAACAACATAGCTTCTATAAACTCAAGGTCAAAAGTGGATCAAGGAACTCTCATAGCCAAGGAGGAGAATGGTATGAATGTTTTTGTCCAGCCTTTTTTCAACCTGGGGGGAGGGGTGGTGGAAAGATGGCTCAGTGGTTAAGAGCATTGGCTGTTCTAGAAGACCTGGATTTGAATCCAAGCACCCACATGGCAGCTCACAATTTTCTGTAACTAGCTCCAGGGAATCCAACTGCCTCTTTTTGCTTCCTTGAGTATTCTATGCACATGGTGCAGAGGCATACACACAGGCTAAATACCCAAACACATGAAATGAAACCTTTAAAAACTGTAGGCTCTATGTTCGGAGAAAAGGCTTAGCCCATTTTAATTTCCATACTGTCTATATAAAGAGGTCTGAGATATTACAAAGAAAACGATTGGAGCTATGGGACTGGGAGTAGCTAGCTGGCTAAAGTAATTTCCTTGCAAGCACAAGAACCTGAACTTGATCTCCAGAATCCATGTTTAAAAAAAAAAAAAAAACAACCCAAGTGTGATGCTCGATTGTAATTCCAACCGCAGTGGAGATAAGGGAGCAAACAGCCTAGCCTCCATGGTAAGCGCCTGGCCAGTGTGCACAGCTGTTGAGGAATGACACCCAAGGCTATCCCCTGGCCTACACATACAGTAGATACAAACCATCAACCCAGTAGAAAAATGGACCATGTATATTAATAGAGCAAGTAAAAACAAAGAAAGCGCATGTCCCTTAGGTTCAGATAACACGATTTCTTCCATCATAATAAGAGTAATATAAAATGATATCGCCTACCACACCAGCCAGAACCACCCAAGTGCTGGAGCTACAGGCATGCATCACTGTGCCAGCCTTGTGTTGCGGCCTTTTAAGACATGTTGCATGAATATTCATGAGATGGGTGGCATATTTCATAGGGGTAAGGTGACCATTTTCCCCCTTCTAAACCATGGTGAACCAGATCTCTTCACTTGGCTAATTCTTACCAGGATCTTTAAAAAGAGGAGCAAACTCACCAAGAAAATGATATAAGAAAATTAAGGCCGGGCAGTGGTGGCGCATGCCTTTAATCCCAGCACTTGGGAGGCAGAGGCAGGTGGATTTCTGAGTTCGAGGCCAGCCTGGTCTACAGAGTGAGTTCCAGGACAGCCAGAGCTACACAGAGAAACCCTGTCTCGAAAAACAAAACAAAAACCAAAGAAAGAAAGAAAGAAAGAAAAACCAAAAGAAAAAAGAAAAAAGAAAATTGAGATGTCCTGAGGTTGTCGGCCCTTTGTCATAATAGATGTACGTGGCAATTTGCTTAGGTTTCCTGGTACTTAGTTTCTGCTTTGTGAGGAAGAACCCAAATGCAACTTAAAAGATGGAGTAAACCACTAAGGATCATTTCTAACACCAGGAACTCAGCTACCAAGAAGCAGGTGTTGTGTTCAGTGGTTGTGTCATGTCTACCTCCTCACCCTCTGATCCTCGGTGGGAGTTGTGGAACATGAAGACCCAACTGTAAGAGTCTGTGGTCAGAAATGGCTTGTCTGAGTCAGAGATAAAGCAGGCTTTGCAGTGAAGAGGCGCATAACGAAGAGGTAGATAGATAGGGTATTTTCTTTCCACTCAATTTGTGATACCCACGTCCTTCCCAGCGTCAGTGATCTGTTAGACTAGTGTGACTGAAGAATGAAACACAGAGCAAGGTGGGGGGGGGCACAGATTCTCCTTGTTTTCTTGGAGTGCCCCATCCCCTGATCTGTTCAAGCCCTTGGAAACTGAATCCCATCAGGACTTCTAGAACTCAGACCCCAGCAACTGTCCTTCCTCGTGAGTAGGAGCTAGGGTGGACCAGTCCAAGCAGCCTGCACCAAGATTATCCATGGTTTTGCCTACCTGTTAGCATAAACTTAGGTGTTGGCTAAAGGGGCTTGCTATTAATATCAAAAGTCACTCCTCTCTCTCTGGAGATTCTAAGCAGTTTAAGACTTCTATATGCAGGAAGTAGGGGGGAAGATCATGTTTCTCCTACTGGACTTGAGGGAACTTTGATTACAGATTGACTTGGGAAGAAGAGTGGAAAATGGTACGTGGCGTGTCTCAGGACACACAGGCTGCCTGCTGACAGGAAAGAGCAGGTGTTTCATTGAGTTCTTGGTGGGCTCTAGAGTATTAATCATGAGGATGGTATTTTCCTCTTCTGGCTTAAGGGAATTTTCCCATTTAAGATAATAGAGCAATGACCAGTTTGTCCCTGGAGACCTTTTAGCATTACCTTGTAACTGATGAGTCCTGTGATAAGATAGAGGGAGACCAGGACAGGCCATACATTGTATAAATAGGTCCCACACATTGTATAGACAGGTCCCATACATTGTGTAGATAGGTCCCATACATTGTATAGACAGGTCCCACACATTGTATAGACAGGTCCCACACACTGTATAGACAGGTCCCATTCATTATGTAGACAGGTCCCACACACTGTATAGACAGGTCCCATTCATTATGTAGACAGGTCCCACACACTGTATAGACAGGTCCCATTCATTATGTAGACAGGTCCCACACATTGTATAGACAGGTCCCATACATTGTATAGACAGGTCCCACACATTGTATAGACAGGTCCCACACATTGTGTAGATAGGTCCCACACATTGTATAGACAGGTCCCATACATTGTGTAGATAGGTCCCACACATTGTATAGACAGGTCCCATACATTGTGTAGATAGGTCCCACACATTGTATAGACAGGTCCCATACATTGTGTAGATAGGCTCCATGCATTGTATA
This sequence comes from Uromys caudimaculatus, assembly GCA_028551405.1. Classification (NCBI taxonomy): domain Eukaryota; kingdom Metazoa; phylum Chordata; class Mammalia; order Rodentia; family Muridae; genus Uromys; species Uromys caudimaculatus. The sequence continues at coordinate 34,120,472 of CM052719.1, forward strand.
GATAGGTTTCATCCATTGTATTTCCATACATTGTGTAGATAGGTCCCATACATTGCATTAAAGGAGTGAAGCTGGGTGACAACCTACAGATCAAGAATGTGAAAGCCCATGCCTGCTGTCCCCAGGAGTTAAATATACCGGACATATGTATCAAGTCTTATGACTAAGACTTAGGCTGTGTAGATGGTGCTTATTTTTGTAGGTGAAACCCAGCAAGAGCAGAAACACCTCAGCAGAGGTGGAAGGTAGAGGAGGGGGAAGCCATGTAAGAGGCAGGGAGAGGAATAGAGATTTGGAAATCTGAACGATGTTGGCAAGGGTGACAAGAAGCCGATAAGACCTAATGTTCTAGAAAGTACCGGCGGTCTCCTCCGTGAGCTCACTCCATCCATCTCCTACTGCAGTTGTGGCATTTAGTTTCTTGACCATCCCAGTCGCCAAGACATTTGCACAAGGGACTTTGAAAGTGATAGATTCAACTCAAAATATAAATTATGTTTTTGTTTCTACACTTTTATCAAAACATCATATAGCCAGTGACTCTCAGTCTATGGCTCATGACCCCTTTGGAGTCAAACAATTCGTTTACAGAGGTCACCTAAGACCATCTGCATATCAAATATTTACATTGCAATTCATAACAGTAGCAAAATTATAGTTAGGAAGTAGCAACAAAAATAGTTTTTTCATTGGGGTCACTACAGCATGAGGAACTATATTAAGGGTGCACAGCATTAGGAAGGTTGAGAGCCACTGATCCAGCCTAAAGCACCATGTAGAGATAGCCCCTCGCTCATGACCAAGGCTGCTGTTTCGTTACCCTGAACATTGTTAATTAATGTGTTTGTTATCTTTGCCATTGCTGTGACAAAATGCCCAGCGACTTGAGGAAAGAGTGATTTATTTTGACTTATGATATGAGACAATACAACCCATCACGTGGGGAGGGCATGGTGGGGCGCATGGCCGCTTAATATGTGTCTAGGACTCCTCATACCAGCAGGCCAGAACACACAGAAGGGATGGCCAATGCTTATGTGGCTGTCCTCCCCCCCCTTTATTCAATCTGGGCCCCCGGATTATGGGATGATGCCACTCATGTTGAAAGTGGGTCTCTCCTCACTCAGTCTTTTCTGGAAGTGCCTCCAACATACAAAGGTATTTCTCCTAGGTGATTCTAGATTCAGCAAGTTGACAATGAAGATTAACCATGCCCTGTTGCAAATCCAAAGGACAGGACCGAGGACAGGATTGGCAGAGCGGGTTGTGTTTAGGGTTTATCATCTGTGAGGATGAGTTGCCTGGGTACTGGTGTCACGCTGAACACAGTGTGTACGCTAGAATGGTGCTGTACTTCTGCACCATCTTGTCTTGCCTTCTTCACCTCTTATTTTCCTCTCATGTCCATGGCTCTCATCTCTTGCCATAAGCTTAAGACCATGGGATGGCAAATTACTCAAAATTTCCTGATGTGTGCATATCACAGTGATCCAACCCAGTCTACTTAAAAAATGAAATGATTTAAATATTTAAGTCTTTTTGTATACAGGATTATTCCATTTTCCAAGGTTATTTTCTGCCATTTTATCAAAATTAATCCACTTCTGTATATATCTGAAAAATGTTTTCTAATATTGTTTCTTTATACACAAGACATTTAATATGAAGCTAGGGCTAACGAGGCACGACTTGCGAGGCCAAAGTCATCTCGGGCTACATAGACCTTTAAAAGACAAACAGAAGAAAGAAGAGAGGAGACAAGGAAATAATTTAATATGAACTTCCAGGGACCATTTCTGATGTTCACTCCATTCAAATAGCCTTGCATCTCATTTGAAATGTCCAGTACTATGCAAAATTGTAACCTGGTTTATCCATGTCCTCGTCCTATCCCAGCTGGTCCCTTCTTACATCATCAAACACAGACACGCACACACACACGCACACACACACACACACACACACACACACACACACACACACCCGGGGGGACGGGGGAGGGAGATGGACTAACGCTGTTACCATGCCCAGGTCCACCCACCCACCTCTAAAATCCCAATACTTGGGAGATGAGAGTCGGTGGGAAGGAATCAGTTTTCTTCAAGGGCCAGGACCCTGGAAGACAGGACAGACTATTGACCCCAGAGCTCTGTCTTGAGAAATGTGAGGGTACCAAAGCCTTTGCAGTTACAGTAAGGAGCAGAGAGCATGTGTGAGAAGGTAAGTGCTGAGTTTTGTATATCCACTTTTTTCCTCTCCGTCTAGAACACAACAGTGAACCTCAGCCTGCTGGGATGAATTCCCGTGCTTTGTGTTCCTCGGTGTACAGAAACAGACACTGAGAAAGACATTTGCATTTCCTGATGGTATCCGAAGGTCAACAGACTCTGGGCTCTGGAAAGCGAAGGAAAGAATATTTAGAATTGCATCTTACCACCTTACTCATTTAGACATGGGCTTTCTTTTGAATTTAGAATTCTGGGCAAAAGGGAGAGACATAACTTTGCAAAAGATAGCTTTCAAAGGGGGTGGCCACTGTTACAAACTCGGGGCCATGTGAATACGTTCATATCCTTAAATTTAGCCTACCAAAATGTAAAGATTACTCATTATGGGTTCTTTTCGTAACCTTCTAAAAACTCAACAAGGCACTGGTAAAGGGTTATTGTTAACATTTATTAAAGGGCCATCAGCCCCTCTCTCCTTTATGCTTGAGCCAGGGTATAAATCTCTGTTCAAGTCACCTAATTCAGATCTACCATGAAGCTTCCTTGGGGAGACGCATTACTTGCAGTAAGTAAATTCTAAGAAATTTCATGATGCTATCTATGTATGTATCTATGTATGTGTGTATGTATGTATGTATGTATGTATGTATCTATCTATCTATCTATCTATCTATTTTCATCATATATCTATCTATCTTCATCATATATCTATCTTCATCATCTATCTATCTATCTATCTATCTATCTATCTATCTATTTATCTACCTACCTACCTATCTATCTTAGTGTTTTTAATCACTATGATAAAACTACTCTGAAAAGAAGCCATGTAAGGGTAAGGTGAGGTTTATCTCAGCTCACAGTTGAAGGTTACACTCAATCATGGCAGGGAAGTCACAGTGACAGGAACAGGAGGTAGCTGGTCACACTTTGTCTACAGTCAGAAACAGAGAACCATGAATGTATACTCCCTGTCTCCTTTTCATTCATCCCAGGACCCAGCTCATGAAGCAGTGCTACTCACGTTTAGGTTAGGTCTTCCCTCCTTAACAATTCCAATCAAGAAAATCTTCCATAGTCCTACCCACATGCCAGACCAATCCAGACATTGAGACTTCCCAGGTAATTCCAGATCTTGCCAAGTTGATGATTGCAACTAACCATCACATTGTCTGTCTATCCATCCAATCACGCATCCCTGCCCCATCCTCCCATCCATCCATCCATTCATCTACCCATTCATCCATCAATCCATCCATCTACCCACCCACCCACCCATTCATCCACCCATCCATCCATTCATCTACCCATTCATCCATCTACCCACCTACCCACCCGCCCATTCATCCACCTATACATCCATCCACCCATCCACCCATCCATCCATCCATTCATCTTTCCATTCATCCATCTACCTATCCATCTACCCACCCACCCACCCACCCATTCATCCATCTACCCATCCATCTACCCACCCACCCACCCATTCATCCACCTACCCATCCATCCACCCATCCATCTATCCATCCATGTATCTTCTCAGTCTCTATTGTTTGTCAGGCAAGATATTTTCAGCATGTGAAACTAACAGAAAAACCATTACTAAGAACCCCCCACTTTTTACAAAACATAGTTCATTTTGACTCACAAACGAAATGTCTTCAGCTCTCCTCCCCTTTCCCTGCATTTCATGTGGTTTGGGTAATACCAGGTCTGGAATCCCCCACCCAGCCACCACTTCTCTGACCTGAACCCTGGTTTCTATGTCTGAAATAGGGCCAAATGATATTGTCTGAAGACAAAATTTGATTTAGAGAAAGTCTAAAGATCAATGTTGATGGGCGATCTATGAATTGTGAAGTGTTTCATCTGTGATTGTCACCCTGGGAGGGTTGTCTATATGGAAGGTTGGCTTTAAAAGCAGAAAAGGACTAATGAAAACAGAAATAGAGACTAAAGTGGGAAACTGATGATTTCAAACTTATCTCTCCCTCTGGTTGTCACCGAGGGTCATTCTTTATCATGTTGACTCAGGTAAGCCTGATCTCTTATGGTGGGCTGCTCTGACATTCGTACTGTTTTGAAAACTGGTCAAGTTCAAAGTTCAATTTGATGATGTGGCACTTAGCTCGAGGGACTCCATTCTGATTTGTTTTTTTTCTGTTGTTCCTAAGGCATGACCTCTGTTCAAAACAATAGCCTCCCATAAATTTAATGAAGTGATATATTTCTCAAGTATTAGAGAGATGAACTTTTAAAAACAGAATAATGGAAAAATAGCCTGAAAAAGTATTATATAACCACCATAAGTTATTCTAAACATACACTGTAATTTGCCACCACTGACAATGTTAGGACTAAGGGAAACTCATATCAACATATATTTTGCTCTCAATTATGTGCCAACTTCTTTGGTAAGGGATTTCAAATAATGTAACTCTTTTATCAATCCTAAGAGACAGTGCCAGTTTACAGAAGGGGGACTAAAGTAATCTACTAACATAGGCACAATGCAATATTAAATGGTCTGGCCAGTGTATGCGCTACCTGTCTTCTTGTGACTCAGTACTTTACAGTAAACAAGACAAGGGAAGAAAGGTTTATTTTAGCTCACAGTTCAGAGAAAAGAAGTTCATCTTGGAGAGCATAGGACCAGAGCATCTTGATCCCGGGTACCAACTAAGAAGCAGAGAGAGGAAAATGCCAATGCTCAGCTCACATTCTCCCCCTTCCCCTTCCCCTTCCCCAAGGCATGGTAGTCATGAAAGCAGGTTCAGCACAAACCGTGCTCATGATCTCTGAGGTATTTAAGTTTTCCATCCTACATTTATTGAAGCCTTGTAATCTTCCTTTTTGCCTATACCCCTTGTTAAAACCCCAAAGCCAAGACTTAGTTTTAGTTCCTAAAAAAACCAAAAAAAAAAAAAAAACCCCAAAAAAAAAACCAAAAAAAAAAAAAAAAGCCAGTGTGTCATCTTCATATTGTGTTTTTAGAAGATTCAGGACCTCACCCGACTGAAATAAAGGTAGTAGCTGGGCTATGTTCTTATTTGGGGTTTTAAAGAAGGAAGAAACGGTTTCTAAGGTCCCAGAGTTTATTGGTAGGACTCATTTCTTTGCAGTTGTAGTATGACCAAACACAGTCTCATGATGACTGCAAAGCCAATACAAGAATGAACAAAAATAAACCACTAAGGAAAGATTTGTTATCTGTAGCAGGAAAAGATAACACCAGCAGGATTTCCAAAGTAATGCCTTCCTTGAACAAAGGAATCATGGGAATTTTATTCTCAGAGCCTATAAATGTGCCGGTAGAAACCCATTTTAGGTTCAGTCATGTTTCTGAACACAGTCGGTTTAAGGCCTTCGTTAAAGATCCAACCCAGTTTTGACATGCTTAGCTCAAGGAGCACATAAGATTAAAATGGTAGACAGGAACACTGAAGGGAACACTCAGCCTGAGTGACACAAGACACAAATGCTTTGCATTGTAAAAGCTTCGAGGCTTTCCTCACAAGATGGCATCTTATACAAGGGAAAGGACTAGGACTCGGGAGATGGCGCAGTGGTTTAAGAGGACTTGCCATTCATGCAAAGGACCTGGGTTCAGATCCAAGCATCCACACAGCATCCTACAAATACCTGTAACTTCGGTTCCCAGGAATCTGGTGCCCTTTACTGGCTTCCAAAGACCCCTTCCTGTGTGTGGTGCACACAGACTCATGCAGGTGTGCACACATACACGTAAGAATAATAATTAGCAAATACTTTTTAAAGGAAAGGACACCTTCAGGTTATTACTATAGATATTAGCTTCTACCTGCGGCTAAGCAGCTGTCCACTTAGCGGTAGGACTGACACTCAGCAACTTTGGCCACTTTCACCCTTGCCTTGAGTCCTGCTCTGCAGCTACTCATAACATGGCTATCTGCTTCTGGAAGGCCAGCACGAGGGCTCACACTCCAAATATCTCTTCCTCTGAGCGATCTCCTGGATTCCTAGAGAGATTACCTGACCTGCTGGTGTTCACTTAGAGTGCTTTCCTCTCTGATCAATTCAATGGGAGCCCTTAGTTGCATCGGTAAAATCACTTCACTGTTGCCACGGTGAGGCTACACAAAAATCACAGGCATGAGATGTCATCGCAGGCATGTGCTCAGATAGGAGCAATCATAGATCTATCATAGATCACATGTGTACAGGGAGCAGCTTAAAAGCAGTTCTTTTTTTCTTGGTATTTTATACCAAGCTCCAAAGGATGCTGAGGACTGGGTCTGAGCAAGCAATGAGTAACAAGTGACTCAGCTCTTGACCTGCTTAGAACATTGGCCAGGTGAACTGGGGCCATTGCACACTTACGTATTCTACAGCATTTCGGCAAAGATCCTAGTGCCTGGGAGGACTCTTCTTTTGTCATTGCAGGCTCCTTTCAGGCTTTTTAGAAACTGTGCATTTTTGCTTGCATGTCTGTGTGTAGATCACATGCATACCTAGTGCATGTAAGGACCGGAAGAGGGTATTGGATCCCCTGGAACTACACTGAGAGATGGTTGTGAGTTTCCACGAGAGCAGTAATCACTCTCAACCGCTTACACAACATCTCTCCAGGCCCCTCTTTCAGTTCAAGCTTTTTTTTTCAATGCATCATAGTGTAGTTATGGGAACATACGTCAAGGGGCCTGAGGTCCAAGATTGTAAACATCAGGAAATGGAAGCTCAGACAGGCGCCAAACCCCATCCATGCTACTGTTCTAGGCTTCCTGTTGGGCTGTCTTGACAGATTTCCAAGGGGTTGGGCCTAGCTGTCGAATGAGAGACTTATCAACTGATCAGAATTTTTAGTAAGCAGGCTAATGTAGGAGCAACAGGTCGAAAATGGAAAAATACTAGCCAGTGTGATTGGGTTGGACCATTTTCCATGTAAGGTTTTGAACTCCTGAGTAAATATCACTGTATACAGACCAATTGGGTTTTTAGTTTATTGAGGTTGAACTGATTAACTGAGTCAAGGAGTAACTGTTAAATATGAAACATCTTTTTTTCTTTTTCTCATTTGTAATAAGAAAACCAAACAAAACCACAAAGCTTCTTTATCCTGTCTTCATAGTCTGCACTCTTGAAAGTCAGTAGCTGACAGTCTCTCAAGTCTGTTAGGTTAAAATAACTACATGTCATCTTGGCTGTTTTCCTTTCCCCTAGGCTGCTGACACCTGGCTGTTCCACTGGTCCCCATGTTCCTAGTGACCTCATCTCTTTCAGGTTGAGTTTCCTAAGAACACCTGGCAACTGCAGCTATAGAGTTGGCCCATTCATTTAAAGGCACATTGTGCTTGCGGAAGACCTCAGGTCAGTGCCCAGCACTCAGCCTTCAGTGGTTTCTCAACTCCTGTAACTCCAGCTCCAAGAGACCCAACGCCATCTGCTGGCTTCTCTGGGTACTGTTCTCACAGGCACATACCTACACACAGACCCACACCCACACACATAAAGAATGTTTTAAAAGTTTTTTAATAGATTTACTTATTTTATTATTTTATGTGTATATGTGTTTTGTCTGCATGGGAGTATCTGTACCATGCACATGCCTGGTGCCTGTGGATGTCAGAAGAGGTGTCAGAACCCTGATAGGACTGGAGTTACAGACTGTTGTGAGTTGCTACGTGGGTGCTGGGGAGTTGAACTTAGCTCCTACGCAAGAGCAGCAGTGCTCATAACTGCTGAGACATTTTTTTCATTTCCCAATCACAGCCCTCTTCTGCCTCTCCTCCCACCCCCACCCTCCCCTCCATTTCCCCATTCCCCTCCCCCCCTTCTTCCTTAGAGCCCTGCTACCAACACCCCCTGGCACATCAAGTCTCATCAGGACTAAGAGCATCCTCTCCCACTGAGGCAGACAAGGCAGCCCCGCTAGAGGAAAGGGATCCAATGGCAGGGAACAGAGTCTGAGTCAGACAAGCCCCCACTCCAATTGTTAGGGGACCCACAACGAAGACCAAGCGGCACATCTGCTACAGATGTGTGGGGGGCCTAGGTCCAGCCCATGCATGCTCTTTGGTTGGTGATTCCGTCTCTGTGAGCCTCCATGGGCCCAGGCTAGTTGGCTCTGTAGGTCTTCTTGTGGTGTCCTTGACCCCTTCAGTTCCCTCAGTCCTTCCCCAGGTTCTTCTACAAGACTTCCCAAGCTCCACCTGATGTTCATCTGTGGGTCTCTGAATCTGTCTCTATCAGCTGCTGGATGAAGCCTCTCGGGTGACAGTTGTGCTAGGCTCCTGTCTGGATCTTCCTGGGGGTTGGCAGGCCTCTTCAGGAGGGAAGGTCACGCTGCTGGGGTAACAAAGTAGAGCTCACCACTGTTAGCTGTGCCCCAGATGAACCCAGCAGGCAGGGGATAGGCAGGCTGCGGTCTAACCTGGGTATTATTGGGGCCCCGCATGCCTGGGTGTTCCGGGGGTGTTGGCAATGGAGGAAGGAAGGCAGTGGAGTTGGTGGGGGTGTGGGGGGACAGCATGCAGCTTATCTCTCTTAAAAGAATTTTTTAAAAGAACACTGGGTATTGCTAGCTCTCCCTTAAGGAAGGACCTCTCTCTGTGACAAAATGGGAGGCTAACCTCCCCCTGAGGAATACTGCCCATGGTACTCGAAGGTACTATGCAAGATACCAAAGGAAAAAGCAATTAAAACGATCCAGCTATAAAGCATATGGACCATAACTTGGACCATAACAATGACCAGAAGGGCAACATATCCCAAAGGGTGCAATGGTGGCACTTACATCTTGGAAGGAACTAACAGAATATGAGGGAATCCATGCCTGGTTCTGAAAAACCTAGCCAACTACCCATGGCTGGTGAGGTCATGGAGCCTAGAGGAGAACCTACTACTGCTACTTTCCTACATCTGTATAATCTGTAGCTGTTCTAAATATGTATCCATACAGAAACTGCAGTTCTCACCCCTCACCAACAAAGCTTCTTTTTGTAGCAGGGAGAGACTTTTACAGAAATCCACAAATGGTCCAAATACAAAGAACAACTGACCCTGGGGTACCCAACCCTGATGGATTTTATATTTATGTTTATTTTTTATTTATTTTTATTTTATTTTATTTATTTTATTTTATTTTATTTATTTTTTATTTTATTTTATTTTATTTTATTTAATTTATTTTATTTTATTTTATTTTTTTAATTTTATTCTATTTTATTTTATTTTATTTTATTCTATTCTATTCTATTCTATTTTATTTTATTTTATTTTATTTTATTTTATTTTATTTTATTTTATTTTATTTTATTTTATTTTATTTTAGACAGGGTTTCTCTGTGTAGCTCTGGCTGCCCTGGAACTCACTCTGTAGACTTTTACAGAAATCCACAAATGGTCCAAATACAAAGAACAACTGACCCTGGAGTACCCAACCCTGATGGATTTTATATTTATGTTTATATTTATTTTATTTTATTTGAGACAGGGTTTCTCTGTGTAGCCCAGGCTGTCCTGGAACTCACTCTGTAGACCAGGCTGACCTCGAACTTTCAGAGACCCACCTGCCTCTAACTTCTGAGTGCTGGGATTAAAGGCACACACCACCACCACCACCACCACCCAGCTCCAATAGATATATTTTTATCACAACTCTTACATCTAAGACTCAGAGAACATCATGGAGGGGATGGTGCAGAAAGATTGTAAGAGCCAGAAGATCAGAATGTTTGCTATGTCTCCTCTGTATGACAAGGAGCTGCATTCATGAAATCACAACAGTATGGCTGTCTAAACAAGACCTATACAATGGTACCACTAGTTGATATCCTGATGTGGGCAAAGGAAATCTCACAAGGGCCCACCCCTGGATGATAAGCTACAGTAATTGACAGCTGTTAATAGCAGAAGTAATCTCTAGGATCAAGTCTCCTGATAGGTTCTTCAGTCCCACATGGTAGTCCCTAAATATAAATACATAGGAGCAGCATTAAATGGACTCAGCTGGTTGTATTTACATATACACACACACAGATATATGTAACAGTAATTAAAGAAGAATAGGTCATTAATTTCAAAGGGAGTCTGGGAGACACAAGAGGACTTGCAGGGATGAGAAGAAGGTGAATGTGACATACCTACAGTATGCACACATGAAATTCTCAAAAAATACATTAAAAAATAAATAAAAGGTGATTTATAAACACAAAAAGGCAAGGCTAAGCTTAAGAGATATGTGCAGGATTTGAACTCCAGAATTTCAGAGTCAGATGGTGTCTGTCCCGACCTGGCCTTCCAATGCCAGGTTTGAAGAGCTGAAAGGCTGTGAGCATTGGACTGGTTATAAAAGCCTCTGTGGAACCTGATACTGGCTCAGAGGGAGCAGCCCCCAGCGCTGGGATCAGAACTGTACGCCACAGAAGGTGGTCATCCGAATTACCATGTGTCCTTCCTTTAAAAATGCAAAATTTGGTAGCCTCTTGGGGAGTTGTCTATGTAGTAGGCTTTTTCACTGCTGTGACAAAATACCTGAGGAAGCGACTTAAGGAAAGAAAGGTTTATTCAGCTCGTGGCTCAGTAGGTACAGGCTGTCACGGTGCGGGAAGCAGAGGACCCGAAGTAGTTTGTTACATTGGAGCAGCCTAGGAAGCAGAAGGACCTGGAGCTGTAACCAGAAGCAGGTACTGCCTTCACAACTCACCCCCAAGTGACTCACATCCTTCAGTTTCGCCCTACTTCCCGAAGGTTCCACGCCAAGTAAACAGCTGCGCCAGCTCTCTAGGTCACGTGTTTGAGAGTTGGTGGGAGACACTTCTCATTCAAAACAGGCGAGCAGACTGTGTCTATCAAATTAAATATGTGCTTGCCATTCAAATTAGACCTTTTACTTCTGATGTTTAGTCAAGAAAATTGAAAGTCATTATTAAAATAATTCTTATGGTTTTCGTGGTGAGCCTAGCCTTTAATGGCTAAGCCATTTCTCCAGCCCTAAAGTAATTCTAAGTATGCCGAGGAAGACCAACCTTATAGGGCACAAGCCGCGCAGGAAATGAGCTGGCAATGGATCTCCTGGCTTTTCTTTCTTTCCCTTCCTCCTACTTTTCTCCTCTCCCTTCCTTCCTTCCTTTCTTCCTTCCTTATTTTGTGTGCATGCGTGTGTGTATGTGTGTGCCCACGCGCACACCCACACATATATTCTTACGGAGATCTGAGGACAACCTTGACTGTTGTTTCTAACCTTGTTTTTGAGACAGGGTCTCTCTCACTTGCCTGGGGCTCACTTACTTACTTAGGCTTTGTGGGAGTGAGTCCCAGGAATCTGCCTATCTTAGATCTGGGATTATAAACTCTGGCCGCCATGCCTGGCTTCTCCGTGAATTCTAAGGATTGAACTCGGGTCCTTATGCCTGCAAGACCAGCACATTACTAACTGAGCTATTGTCTCACTGCCCCTAACCCCAGCCCTAGTTTTCTTTTTGCATCCCATGTTGGACTGAATGTTGGGGAAGCCAACAACCTATGTCAATGGACAAAGACTACAGTGTGTCTTTGCTGACCCTCCATGGAAAGCCTGTGTCTAGTCAAGGACCCAGAAGGGGACAGTCTAGCAAGACAGGACTTATAGACACTAGTTACCCGGGCAAACAGCATCAGGCAGCTACCGCACCCTGCTGTGTCAGCAAAGGCGTTCCCTGGCTTATCTTCAACTGGACATTGTTTCTTCAAAACAAATAGGAAAACCGATATGTGTTCAGGAACGCAGTTCTCCTTTGGGACAATTGATGACTAATGACAATTACAAAGTATTAAGAGTGGTTCTTCCTAGAAGAGATGACATATCAAAATAGTCTGTCTTCTGCAACTATGATAGTCTTGGCTCTGTAATGCTAGACTTTGCTCATCCCCATTCTTTGACTACAGCCTTGATTTTAATCTTAATTTAATATTTATTCTTTGTTTGTTTGCTTGTGTGTTGTTTTTGTTGTTGTTGTTGTTGTTTTTTGACACAGGGTTTCTCTGTGTAGCTTTGGCGATCCTGGAGCTTGCTCTGTAGACCAGGCTGGCTTTGAACTCTTCACCTGCCTCTGCCTCCAAATGCTAGGATCAAAGGGGTGTGCCACGACTGCGTGACTTACTTTTATTTTTGAGAAAGGGTCTCATTTAGTCCAGGCTGCCTTCAAACTCCTTCCCTATGTAGCTGAGGATGGCCTTGAACTTCTGACCCTCCTTCCTTTACCCCTTTAGTGCCGGGATTGCAGACATACGCTACTGTATCTAGTTTACAGCATCTAGTTACTGAGCATCTGACCCAGGCTTCGGCCCGGCTGGATTAGCAGTCTCGCAACTGAGTTTCTTCACCAGCCCTAGACTCTTGTTTTGAAAATGCAAAAGCAATCTTTTCTGACAGAACCAAATTTGGTAGGGAAAATACTTAGCAAAATATCAGAAGCACTTGCAGCCAGTTTATCTTCGGCACTGCTTAGATGGTCCCTCGGCTTTGCCAATGATTTGTTTCTATTTCCAATCATTTGACTTATGCCCTGTCACAGAGGATCACAGATGCATTCCAGAACAACAGGGTGTGAGTCACATGCCCCAGTGTCTGCAGGGGGTACACCAGTGCCTCAAGGACTGCCCTGTTTTTCCAGCTTAAGGCGAGAAAGAAAATCAGAAGACCAAGACAGTTCGTTCCTCCTGGAAGGTCTTTATAGCTATTCGGACTTGATTTGTCTTAGTGATGCTGCCATGGATAGAAACTTATGCCGTAGTAGTTGTATCTTTTCATGTCAGAGAGAAGCAACTCATATACTAATACTTGCCAGCAGATGTTGGAAAAGACTTCGTTTAAGCCGCGTCTGAAAGGCCTTGTCCAATACGTATGAATGGGCTTTTCAGGACAGTGTGGACAGGTCTGGCAGAGCCTCTCATATCAACAATGCTTCTGCTCCCCACATTTTCAAACTTAACAGGAATGATAAAATACAAACACGTTGTTCAGAAAAAGAAACTTGCAGTGTCATTAAAAGCCAGCAAGGTTGGCCATGGTAGTACACCTTCCGGCTTCAGGAGGAAGTGGGAAGAGAGGAAGTTCTAGGCCAGCTTGGGATGCCATAGCAAGACTCTGTCTCAGTGAAACCCAGTAAACCAAAATGAAAGCAAACCAGCCAACTGATCAAACAAAACAGCAGCCCTGCTTATGGGACTAAATCTACATAGCTTGTAAAATTGGCAATCTCTCCATATGGATTATCAATCTGTAGAATTTTCAGACTTCTGGGTAATTTTGGAAGAACGTGTATGAGCTAAGGGATATCAGATTGGGTTGTGATGCAGAATGCGATGTTTTTATTTACAAGTATGTTAGGTTCTTCTAGATGCTGTGTCTAATCCTAAATAAGGTGGTTGAACATCAGAGTCTATTCTTTGAAAGTTCTGCTTAATTCACTGTAGAGGGAATTTGTTCAAGGCCCGCTAACTGCTAAGATAGCTATCAAGTACTAAGGTACTAGACTCTTGTCTTCCCAAACCAGGATGTCAGCCCTCTTCATATTATTCCTTTTTGCGATTGTCTCTTTTAGTCCTAGACCAGGAATTAGCAACTGACTCTCCACCACATTCTAAAACAGTGATGACTTACAACTTAGTGGCTATTTCTATTGCTGTGTTAAAAACATAAGACAAAATGTAGCTTGGGGAGGAAAGGGTTTGTTTCACCCTATAACTTATAAGTCTGAGGCCAGGACAGGAATCTGGAAGCAGGAACCAGAGCAGAGTTCATGGAAGATTGCTGCTTACTATCTTGCTCTCTCCTTACTTGCTCCCCTGGTTTCTAATAGTATAAAATATCACCAAAGGATGGCACTATCCACACTGGGATATCAACCTCCAAGGAAGAAAATGCACCACAGCCTTCCCCTCAGATCAATTCTATGGAGGCATTTTTCTCAATTGACTTACCAAATGACTCCCGCTTGTATCAAGTTGATGCAAAAGTGGCCACCACAACCCATCAATGTGTCCCAAGAGGGACTACAAGGCTGGAGATATAACTCAATGGCAGAGTGCTCACCTAGCATGGACAAGATCTGAGACCCAATCCCTACTACCACAAGGCAACTACCAGGTTCTCAGCCTCTCAAGTATGAGACAGTTATTGTTGTTATTTCAAACTTATTGTTCAGGCTGATCTAACACACACACGCGCGCACACACACACACACACACACACACACACACACACACACACATGCACACGCGCACATGCACACATGCACGCATCATTACTAAGTCAAGGGTCATAACAGATATGCTTCCTCACTGAGATCTATTCCTACTCCTGTCCTCCTCAATCATCTTCCTCAGTGCCCCAAGCAAGTTTATCCTATTATAACAGGAAAGTACCAGAAAATCTCCCAGGAGGCACTTGCCTACCCACCTGTTCTGATCCAGAAGACAGATGCATAAACCATCACAGCTGCCAACATCTCAGCAGCATCAAGATGTGGGCTCTCAGGTTTAGTCAGTGAGTCACAGCACTGCGAGGAAGGGGCTCTCCTCTCCAGATCCAAACTAGACTTTTCTGTACTTATCTCTGGCCCTAAGAACCATCCCTGAGACTTCTCTGCAGAAAGGACACCTCATTGGTCCCTTTAATTGTCATGTTGATTCACAAAGTACTTAAGGGCTTCTGAGTGGGACCCTGCACTAAGTGTGACAGTCCCCAGGGGAAACCCTCCCTCACACATCTGCCTTTCCCCTGTGGTGGTATGTGTGACAGTTAAACAGTCCAAAATTAAAAACAAAACAAAACAAACCCGAACTTCCCCAAGTATTAAGGGTATAACAACCCAACCCTAAAAGGTTATACTTTCTCTTTCTAACTCAGTGGGAAAAGCAGAAATAAACATTAATGCACATCTTAGTGCGCTAATGGACCGACACTTCTGTGTGGCTGTAAAGTGACACAGCCTTATGCTAGGCTATGTGAGAGATGTGACCAAGGGTTGTCAGAGTGTAAACGACACATTGGTTCTAGACGACAACTGCAATGGTACTAATTTTACATTAATTTTGATCTAACTTCTATGACATTTCAACCTAACTTCTATGACATTTCAACACAGATATATTTATTATTATTGCTACGAAACATTAGTTTATAAAATGCACCAGAATCCTACAATACTGCCATTCGACTTGGTTCTCTTACTCAGGAATTGTTTGACTGTTTTATAATATTGAAATTGACACCTCTAGTTCCCAGAAGGAGTATTTCTGAGGACTTTAAGAACATGACTTCTGCATAGACATAGGAACCCTGCCCCAATTCCCAGCCCCTTTCATTCAAAGTATAGTGTGCACAGGAAACAGTTTCTATAGCTCGTGGGAAGAAACAATGATGCTTGTAGCTAGAAGTGAATAACCAGGGCTTCCCATGATCCCTGATCCTCCAAGGAGCTCCTTGGAGGACTTGGGGGCTTGTCTTCGTCACAGTTTCTATTGCTGCAACAAAACACCATGACCAAAAGGAGGTTGAGGACAAAAGGGTTTATTCAGCTTATGATTCCACATCACAGTTTCTTTTAGTTATTTTTAGTTAGGGTTTCCAATGTTGTGAAGACACACCATGACTAAAGCAACTCTTAAAAGGACAACATTTAATTGGGGCTGGCTTACAGGTTCAGAGGTTCAGTCCATTATCACCCAGGCAGAAAGCATGGCAGCATCTAGGCCGGCATGGTGCTGGAGAAGTTCTGCATCTTGTTTGATCTGACTGAAGCTAGGAGAAAATGACTCTTACTCCCTAGGAGGAGCTGCAGAGCCCACCCCCACGGTGATGCAATTCTTCCAACAAGGCCACACCTAATAGTACCACTTCCCATGGGCCAAGCATATTCAGACCACAACACAGTTCATCGTCAAAGGAAGTCAGGACAGGAACTCAAACATGGAAGGAACCTGGAGATAGATTCAGCTCCTCATTTGAACAAAGGACAATGCCAGTTTCATTTTCTGGGGCCCCATAATTGGCTGGTGTGTGGCAGTGCTGCAGCCCTGGGTTGGCTAATTTTATGTCAACTTGACACAAGTTAAAGTCATCTGACAGGAGGAAATCTCAATAAAGAAAATGCCTCCATAATATCCAGCTGTAGGGAATTTTCTTAATTAGTCATTGTTGTGGGCAGGTCCAGCCCATTGTGGGTGGTGCTATTCCTGGGCTGATGGTCCTGGATTGTATAAGAAAGCAGGCCGCGTAAACCGGTAATGCAGCCAACCATCACTTCTGCCTACAGGTTCTTTGCCCTATGAGAGTTCCTGCCCTCACTGCTTTTGAAGATGAATACTTGTATGGAACTGCGAGTGAAATAAACCCTTTCCTCCCCAGGTTTCTTTTGGGCATGGTATTTCATCACAGCAATAGTAACACTAACTAAGACAGTGGGTGACAGGATTCCGTAGATTGGAGTCTTGAATTGAGAACACGGACATGCTTGTCTTGATTTGAATACTATACAATGTATTCACGTGTCAAAGTATCTCTAGCTAGAACGTCAAGTACTATATTGCAAAGGTAGGGAGAGAGTGGGTAGCCTTGTCTGTCCCTGATTTTAGTGAAATTGTTTTCAGTTTGTCTCCATTTAATTTGATATTGGCTATTAGATTGCTGTATTTGCTTTCTTTATGTTTAGGTATGTATCTTGTATCCCTAATCTCTCCAAGACTTTTAACATGAAGCGGTATTGGATTTTGTCAAGTGCTTTTTCAATATCCAATGAGATTTCGTGTGATTTTTTTTCTTTCAGTTTTACATGGTGGATTACGTTGATGGATTTCCGGGTATTGAACCATCCCTGCATCCCTGGAATGAAGCCTACTTGATCATGGTGAATAATGTTTTGATGTGTTCTTGGATTCGGTTTGTGAGTATTTTACTACATATTTTGCATCAATGTTCATAAGAGAAAACGGTTTGAAGTTCTCTTTCTTTGTTAAGTCTTTGCGTGGTTTAGGTATCAGGGTGACTGTGGCATCATAGAATGAGTTTGGCAGTGTTCCTATTGTTTTTATTTTGTGAAATAGTTTGAGGAGTATTGATATTAGCTCTTCTTTGGAGGCCTGGTAGAACCACCTGGCCTTGGGCTTTTTTTTTTGGGAGGGGGGGTTGGGACACTTTTAGTGACTGTTATTATTTCCTTAGGGGTTATAGGACTGTTTAGACAGTTTCTCTGATCTTGCTTTAACTTTGGTAAGTGGTATCTGACTAGACAATCATCCATTTCATTTGGATCCTCCAGTTTCGTGGAGTACAGGCTTTTGAAGTAAGACCTAAAGGTTTTTTAATATTTCTTCAGGTTCTATTGTTATGTCTCCCTTCTCATTCCTTATTTTGTTAATTTGGATACTGTCTCTGTGCCTTTTAGTCAGTTTGGCTAAGGGTTTGTCTATCTTGTTGATTTTCTCAAAGAATCAGCCCTTGGTTTTGTTGATTTTTAAGTATTGTTTTATTTGTTTTTAATTGATTGATTTCATCCATAAATTTGATTGTTTCCTGCTGTCTACTCCTGTTGGGTGTGTTTGCTTCATTTTGTTCTAGAGCTTTCAGGTGTTGTGTTAAGTTGCTAGTGTAAGATCTCTCCAATTTCTTTATGAAGGCACTTAGCGCTATGAACTTCCCTCTTAGCATTGCTTGCATTGCATCCCATAAGTTGGGTGTGTTGTGCTTTCATATTCATTGAACTCTACAGTCTTTGATTTGTTTCTTTATTTCTTCCCTGACCAAGTGATCACTGAGTAGAGTTGTTCAGTTTCCATGAGTATGTGGGATTTCTGTTATTTCTGTTGTTGCTGAAATCCAGCATTAACCCACTGTGATCCGATAAGATGCGAGGGGTTATTTCAATCTTCTTGTATCTGTTGAGGCTTTCTTTGTGAGCAAGTATATGGTTGATTTTGGAGAAGGTTCCATAAGGTGCTGAGAAGAAGGTGTATTCTTTTGTGTTTGGGTGAAAGGTTCTATAGATATGTTAGGTCTATTTGGTTCATTACATCTGTAAGCTTCATTATTTCTTTGTTTAATTTCTGTTTTGATGACCTGTCCATTGGTGAGAGTGCAGTGTTGAAGCTCCCCACTATTATTGTGTGAGGTTTTATGTGTGATGTAATAATTTTTCTTTTACAAATGTGGGTGCCCTTGCATTTGGGGCATAGATGTTCAGAACTGAGATGTCATCTTGGTGGATTTTTCTTTTGATGAGTATGAAGTGTTCTACCCCACCTTTTGATTACATATGATTGAAAGTCTATTTTATGACATATTAGAATGGCTACTCCAGCTTGCTTCTTTAGTCCATTTGCTTGAAAAATCTCTTTTTCCAGTCCTTTATTCTTAGGTAATATCTATATTGTCATGGCGGAGAGTGGCATGAGTGAATTTGTACCCCCACAACCTCAGGGAGGGGTGAGGTTGAAATAGTGGCTGGGAAGGGGAGTGGCAGCACCCATATTTCTGTTCTGTCTTTCTAGCCAAAGCAGCGGTAGCCTGCTAGCCAGTGAGAGGGCGAATCTAGCCCCTTGGCCTGCAGAGACCTCAGGAAACCTCAGGTTAGGCTGCAGATGGAGGAAGCAAGGAGCTCAGGGCCTATGCTGCTGTCTGAAAAGCACCTCTATTAGCTATGCAGGAGCCCTTGCTGTGGGGCTGGGGGAAGAAGCTGGTCAGGAACTGAAAAGAGAGAGAGAGAGAGAGAGATCTGAGGAAGGTCTTTGAACTAGGTTGAGTTTTACTCACAGTCCTTGAGCCATCTGGAGTTCCGATGTGGGTCTTATGGGTGGATCACACTGGGGGTACACTTTAGCTGGGTTTGTCCCACATTGGTAGCACCAGTTGTTGGATTAACTGGTGGTGTGTGGTGAAGTCCCGAGCATCCTCCCCCGGTTCGGGGTCCCTCAGACAGGTGGATGCAGGCAGTTTGACCTTGCTCACTCCAAGGCACCGCTGGGCAGGTGTCAGGTTGTGAGAAGTCACCGTGGAACACTGCCTGGGGGTGGGGTAGTGCGACCTGGGGTCCTGAGGATTGCAGGGAGCAGGCTTCGTCAGGTTCCCATGCTCTTGGACATCCCAGATGCCGCTGGATGTCACAGAAGAGCTGAGAACGAAATGGGGGCACGCAGACTGGAGGTGGCCTGGGTAGAGAGGGGAAAAGCAGGGAGGAGACCGGCTGGATCCTGCTGGGGATCAGGTCCTGTGACTTGGTGCCCGCTAGCTGGTTTGGCTTGATTTGGTGGCAGCAGTGGCTGGGAGCGCTGGGAGGCCTTCTGCAGGAGACTAGAAGCGGCTCTTAGACAAAGGCCTGTTCCATTGTTCCCCACTGGCAGATCCGATGAAGACAGACAGTCCAGGGTTTCAGGGAGTCAACTCACCTGGATCCTTGGGGCTCTCAGAGACTGAACCACCAACCAAAGAACATACATGGGCTGGACCTAGACCTCCAGGTACATATATAGCAGATGTGCAGCTTAGTCTTCATGTGGGTCCCAAACAACTGGGGGAGGGGGCTGTCTAAAAGCTGTTGCCTGTATGTGGGATATGTTCTATCTGGGCTGCCTTGTCTGCCCTCAGTGGGAGAGGAAGCACCTAGCCTTACAGAGACTTGAAGTGCCAGTGTAGAGGAGATATCCTGGGGGGATCTTCTCTGAGCACCCGCTCAGAGAAGAAGGGGATGGGGGTAAAGATTGTGAGAGGGAGTGACCCAGGAGGGGGGCAGTGAGCGGGATGTAAAGTGAGCAAGTAAAATAAATAAATAATGTTTACAAAAGTTAAAGCCCAATGTGGTGGCTCACACCCTTAGTCCCAGCACAGGTGAGAAAGAACAGATGAGTTCAAAGTCAAGCCAGCCTACATGATGACTTCCAGGCAGACCAAGATAGGCAGTGAGTGCCCAGGGATGACACCACCCATACTGGTCTGGACCCTCCCACATCAATAACTAGTTAAGCTGATACTATGGAGGCGTTTTCTTAATTGAGATTCCCTCCTCGCAGATGACTTTAGATTGTGTCAAGTTGACATAAAACTAGCCAGCACAGGGCTGCAGTACTTCTACACACCAGTCAATTATGGGGCCTCTGAAAATGGATAGGACAATCTCCATAAATATATATATAAATATATATATATATAAATATATTTATATATATTTGAGATCTGGTTGGATTTGTGTCCCTTCATAAAGCAAATTGCCTAAACCACTGGGACCTATATAGTTAGCATAATTAAGGACATCTGTTTCTGTGAGAGGTTCAACTCAACAACAATAACAACAAAAAGCCAGAAAGAACTAAAGTGAAAATGAAATAAATGCTAACATTTCAAGGATTTTTATCTTTTTACTTTGTGAAGGATGAATCTTCCCAGCATTCCTTTTCAATAATTCCCAGTACAGGAATTAATGAAATTATTTGTGTTATTTAATGGTAGGCCCTATGCACTTACAGGTATTTGTTTTAGAGGCCCTCTCATGCTTCTTATATATCAAATTCATGAAAGTGATGAAACATTCCACATTGAGTAAAATTTCCCTAGATAATTGTGTGTGCGTGTGTGTGCGCGCGTGTGTGTGCGCGCGTGTGTGTGTGCATGTGTGTGTGCGCGCGCGTGTGTGTGTGTGTGTGTGTGTGTGTGCACATGCATGCACTAGATGTATTTGTTAGTGAGGATGTGTACTCATGTTCATTTGGCTGTACATATATGTAGAGGTTGATGATCAAGACAGGAATTCCTTAAATTGTTCTCCACCTTTATTTTATTTCTATCTTTTTTATTCTTCAGTCAGCTATACTAAAAAAAAATCTTACATTAAAAACACTGTAGCCTTATCATTTTGCCACTTTCTGGCTCCTCAGCGATGCCTGTTTAAACCAAGGCGTATTTACTTTGTAGTTCTGGGAAACGTCTATTGTTTTCCTTCTTTGGTGACCTTCCTGTTTCCCCTTGCTCTACCACAAGATAAACCTATCCTGAGCTACAGTTATCTAACACAGTGATCATTTAAAAGACTGTTTAAAGTATTTAATGGTGTGCCAAGAATGCTCATATTTCTGGAGACCCGCCCTCTACTCCTTAACACATTAAATATAAGTTATTAAACACAACACATTAAATACAATTTCCCTACATGTTTGTTTGGGTTTTTTTTGAGTCAAGGAGGCCTTGTGTATGCGCCAGGCAAGGGCTTTCCCATGGAGGGCCATCCCCATGCCTTGACTGTCACTTTCTAAAGGATTCCAAATTAAATATAATCGTGAGTTTTGTCTTCTTTTGTTTCAGTTAGTTTCTTCCAAATTATTTCCATACTCCTAACCAGAGCTGCTGGTACCAAAACATTCTTCCTTTTCAGTATGCCCAAGAGATGGAAGTGCTTTGGTTAACTTATTAGAGTCTGTGGTTATGCCATACTGAACATGGCCAGTCTTACCTGATCTCAGCTGTCCTTGTAAACTTTAACTGTCAGCTTGATGCAGCCTGGAGTCACCTGAGAAAGGAGTTTCCATTGAGGTCACTCAGGTCAGATTGCCCTAAGAGCATGTCTGTGGGGGATTAGCTTGATTGTTATTTAAGGCAGGAGAGCTCAGTCCACTGTGGGCAGCATCAATCCCTGGGCAGGTGGTCCTGGGCTTTGTAAGGAAGCCCTTACTAACTAAGCCCTTATCTAACTACAGGTGAGCCTGTAAGCCAGGAAGCAGTCATCTGTTGTGGTTTCTGTTGCACTGCCTTCACTGTGAGTGGGTTCCCTGACCTGAGGTAATGCTGTGTAAAATAACAAGCAATCCTGGCTTCAGGTTCACAGGAAAACTAAAACACTTTTCCCCTAAGTGGCTTTTGGTTATGGCCATTTGCCATAGCAACAGAATTAAAATAGAGTAGAAGTTAAGAACGTCTGAGTCTGGTGGTACTCGGGTGGGAGACTTATTGTTAATACTGCGTTGACAGGTTCAGCTTAGCCCACAGCCTCTTTGTTTTCTTGTGTCGTGTGGGACTTGCAAAGCTCACCCACCCCACCCATTTTCTCCTCACAACACGGTCTCCTAGATAGTCCTGTAATTCTTCCCTCCTTATCGTACTTCCAAGCAGTTTCTCTGGCTTGGGGCATTGTAAATATTTGCTCTCCCCTCCCCCGCCTCCACCACTCTTTTAAGATTTATTTATGTGAATGACTGCTGCATGCGTCTATGAAAGCTACAAGAATTCCTGGTGCTCATAGAAGCTAGAAGAGGGAGTCCAGTCCCCTGGATCTGGAGTTACGCGTGGTCATGAGCAACAAGTATTCCAGCCCCTGAAAGTTCACGCCTTTCGCTGTTCTTATGCGACCAATTCCAGCTTCCCTGGGTTAGCAATTTCTTCCTAATATCTCCTGGGTTTGATGATATCGATGATATTATTGTTACTACCCTGATATCAGAAAATGGATAACGTGAGTGTATTACAGGATCTTAGGAATACACGAATAATAAGATGAAGTTGTTTGCCTCAGTTATGTTGTTGTGCATTTAAAGTTCTTCCTAGAGTAAATTTAACAACTTTTGGGGGTGAAATTATGGGGCCTCCATTTTCAGAGGCCCCATAATTGACTGGTGTGTAGAAGTACTGCAGCCCTGTGCTGGCTAGTTTTATGTCAACTTGACACAATCTAAAGTCATCTTGTCACCTCAGACTGACCTCAGGCAAGAGAGGGTATGTTTGATAAAGACACTGTTCTTAGGGTACAGGGGGCCGTCTGTATTTTCACATTCTGATCCCAAGATTCAGTCTGTATCCTAGTCAACGTATTTGAAAGTAGAAGCAGCAGCTGTACTGAACATGCTCAGGCAGTTAAAACAACTGGCACCGTCTCTAAGCACACGGCCATGAGTTACACTGCACTGACTCGGTATTAGGTATAAGTAATGCATAAGTAATGGAGAGATGATTTGAAGTATCTGGAGGCTATCTCAGGGTCCTGTGCAATGCTATGCCATTTTATGTAAGGAACTAAGCCAGCCCAAGATTTGGTACACTGGAGGAGGAGGCCCTGGAGTCACTCCCCACAAACTGAGAGAGAACAGCCTTTGCCTCCAAAAGGAGGAGGGTGGGGAAGGAACTGTGACAGACATGGTATTGGTTCAGCCGTTATAAGACAGAATGGAGTGTCCTGAACCCACTTGCTTCTTTCTTTAAAATAAAATAAAAGGCTTTGAGATAGTGTACTGGCTGGTTTTGTGTCAACTTGACACAAGCTGGAGTTATCACAAAGAAAGGAGTTTCAGGTGAGGAAATGCCTCCATGAGATCCAGCGGTAAGGCATTTTCTCAATTAGTGACCAAGGGGGGAGGGCCCCTTGTAGGTGGTACCATCTGTGGGCTGGTAGTCTTGGGCTCTATAAGAAAGCAGGCTGAGCAAGCCAGGAGAGGCATGCAAGCCAGTAAGTTACATCCCTCCATGGCCTCTGCATCAGCTCCTGCTTCCTGACCTGCTTGAGTTCCAGTCCTGAATTACTCTGGTGATGAACAGCAATGCAGAAATGTAAGCTGAATAAACCCTTTCCTCCCCAACTTGCTTCTTGGTCATGATGTTTGTGCAGGAATAGAAATTCTGACTAAGACAGATAGTATCTAATTGTGTAGCCCAAGCTGTCTTGAAAACTTCCTATGAAGTCCAGGTTAGCCTTGAACTCTAAACCCACCTGCCCTTGCCTCTTAGGTTTCGGGCAGGAGTCACTGCTCTCTGTCTGAACTTTCGAAACTTCGTCATGTGGGGTGGAGGGGTAGAAAAGAGCAGACATGAAAATGCTACAACATACTTCATATCATATATCAATCTATATCTATCTCTACATATCTATCTATGTCTATATCTATATCTAATCTATATCTATTATCTATAATCTATATCTACTGCATGATTTGTTGGGTCATTCTTGGGCAAGAATGTGACTGTCTTCCACCAAAGTCCCTGCCTTGCTGATCTCTGCATGACCTGTCATGCCCACCTGGCTGTACATCTTCTCTCTACCACTAGGGGGAGCCATAGATAATAAAATCAACTTTATAAGCTTCATGTCCATAACAAAAAATAGCCCCTTGTTTTACATTAAACACTAAAGGTACTATTAAATGACAAATAATTATGATATATCTGGACTATTTAGCATTCGACTTCCCATATTTATTATTCTATAGATTACCTTAGTCTATAACTATGGCAGGGCCTGATTGATAGGTTGGTCTGAGATTCCTCCCAGCACTGAGACTCATGTTTTCTCCCTGGTTGAGCCACTTTCTGACACCATCCTGTCTTGAGTTTTTACAATGTGGAAGTAAATATTAAATGACCAGATTCATCTCTGGGTTAGAAGTGATGGATGTGATACCTTCACACAGAACCAGAGTCTGGGTAGAGCCCTCAGGACAAATCCTGCCTCCCATTTCATGGGGACTGTATTTTATGAAGTGTAAATGTTGACAAAGGTCTGACTAATAATAATATGCGCACAAATATCAGGTCAAAAATTTGAAAGATGGACTGTCTAGAGAAATCTGCTGTGGGTCTGAGGGTGTTAGAGGCCCCAGTAAAGGGAAATGTCAAGGTGGGAATAAGGGAGTGGGTGGGTGGGTGGGTGGGAGGTGGAACACCCTCATAGAGGTGGGGGAAGGGGGAGGGGATAGGTGGTTTCCAAAGAGGAAACCTAGAAAGGGGGAAACATTGGAAATGTAAATAAAGTATTGAAAAAAAAAAAAAAAAGAAATCTGCTGTACGTGTCATCAGATCAGGTCAAGAGTAACAAGGGCCTAGATGTACCTTTATTAGAATTTCTGATGTTAAAATTGGTAACAGCTTCTCTCTTCACCCAGATCCTGTTCCATGTATGTATTTCATGAGCGGACAGGCAATGGTCATTCAGGAATTTTTTTTTTTTTTCGTTTTTTTTCGAGACAGGGTTTCTGTGTAGCCCTGGCTGTCCTGGAACTCACTCTGTAGACCAGGCTGGCCTCGAACTCAGAAATCCGCCTGCCTCTGCCTCCCAAGTGCTGGGATTAAAAGCGTGCACTACCACTACCCGGCCATTCAGGAAATTTTAACCATGAAAGTGAGGATCTATAAAAAAAAAAATTAGATCAAATATAGGGGAAATAACAAAAGGCCTCGTGTTAGTCACTGTTCTATTGCTGTTAGGAGACACCATGCCTGTGGCAACTGTCATGAAGGATAGCATTTAATTTGGTGCAAGAGAAGTACTGGAGCTGAGGGGAGCAGGAAGAGAGAGACACTGGGGATGGCTTGGGCTTTTGAAACCACAAAGCCCACCCCAAGTGACACACTTCCTCTAATAAGGCTATATCTCCAAATCCTTTCAAAGAGTGCCACTCCCTGATGACCAAGTATTCAAGTTGACCAGCCTGTGTGGGCCAACGCTTCCCTTTTATTCTTAGGGCTTCTAAACCAGAGCTTGAAGAAAGCACTTGGAAGTGGTTGTTTGTTGGGGAATTAACATCAGGTGGGAGAAAGCAGGAAGTGTGACACAACCAAGAAGGAGAAGTATCCGTGATCCTTTGCTATCCCACGCAGGTAGATTTCTTCTGAC
This sequence comes from Uromys caudimaculatus, assembly GCA_028551405.1. Taxonomy (NCBI): domain Eukaryota; kingdom Metazoa; phylum Chordata; class Mammalia; order Rodentia; family Muridae; genus Uromys; species Uromys caudimaculatus. The sequence continues at coordinate 34,146,297 of CM052719.1, forward strand.
ATTCTAACTTCCACATATTTCTGGGCTGTTATTGAGAGCAGGCATAATCCTGCAACGTTGGGTTCAGCTCCTAGGCAGAAAACTTGGCTTGAGTTGGGATGTTGATAGCCCAGGAGTCTGAGCTTCAAGGAAACTGTCCACTATGGTTGAGATTAAAGCTGAGTCAAAACCACATGCTGTGGTGCTAGAGGCTCAGGGTAGGGGAACTCTATTCTGTATCCCCTGCTTTTAAAAAGTGCATGTCTGGTCCTCAAGTCTGCATGCTTCTTCCCTCTGTGGTATACAGTCTCTTCTGACCCATGCTCCAGGCATTGAGTACTCTATCTAACTAGCCTGGGCTACTGGGTTCTTCTTCACAGGGCACACTGTAATTGTCCAAAATGTGCCAGGGTGCTGATATCTAAAGGGTATCAGGGTGTGTGGGTAGAGCTTGGGCGGGACCTAGGGCGTCTCCATGGAGTTATCATGGCATGAATGACAGCGAGGGGCAGAAGAAACAGGGGTGGGAGCTGGTTTTCTGCCTGTCACCATGGTCTAGAGCAGCTGGCAAGGAGGTTAAGAACTCCAAGTTCAATTTCAGCCATATAGGTGGTGACTGGGGCATACTTGTTAAAGTAGACGGATAGAGCACATTATATGGAACTTTTTATTGGTGTGATTTCTAACTCATTATTTAGATAATATGAATGTTGGCAAAAGGTTAAGTTCTGTCATATGTTCTGATGTGTTCAAAGTCAACTCAGCCTATATGCTGAGTTCTAGGCAGGTCAGGGTACATAATGAAACCATGTCTCAAAAAACAAAACAAAGCAAAACAGCAAACAAACAGACAAGAAACAAAACAAAATTCAAATTAATTAGAACCTCATAAAAATAGTGAATTCTATTTTGTGAGTAAAGCTAACATTAATTCTCGTTCAATCTCTACATCCACGGGCCATGGGCTGTTCTGACCCTCTCTCTGTTGAGCACACTTATGTATGGCCTTTTGGCTACGTCAGAGAAATGGGCGTGGCTGAGCATCATTTCTTCTGTCTTCCACCAGGGACAGTCTGTACTCTGCAGAGGACACAGGGTCCATTTCACCATCTGCTGCTCCCTCTGCCCATATCCATCCAGTAGCTGTTTCTATACATCACTCTATATGCAGAGTGGCATCTTGGCATCATTAAACATTAACACATAAGAGACACTGGGACACGGCTGTTTCTCTCTGCAGATGACCTTGGAGTAGAGTCTTTGGATAGATCGCTCATGTCCATCCACCCACACGAGCACTGTAGCAAATGTTTTGTGGCCCAGGACCTTAATGAAGAGGAGTTTCACCGATTTATCTATTGAATCAGCTTCACAACAGCTTGAGGAGTGTTTGCAATTGCTTGGCTTTAAAGTGCTGACAATACAAGACATTTAATGAGAAATCTTCATGGAACTTGGACTGCCTCCAACAGCCTAGCAATGGGAGACGGCTTTTATACCATGGCGACTCTAAAAAAAAAAAAAAAAACCAAATGAACAAAAAACCAACTACTGAAGTTAGAGCTGCCTGTTACCCTTCCAGTTCCTGCTTCACCTTTATCCCAGCTGAGATGATGCTCGTCGAAACACAGTTACAGGCTCCTTCCAGTAGGGTCAGACAACTGTGAGATGCTTCCTGGTGATAAATTTATTTCCTATCTTTGGGTGGACACCTCTGTAAAGTGAGTGTCGATACGTTGTACTGTTACACTGTGGCTGCCCTATGTATGCTAAGGTTTCACATCTGAGATTCAACCAAATCTTGGATAGAAATTATCTGGGGGGAAATTTCACCCATGCTAAACACATATGGATTTTTTTTCTTACCATTATTCCTTAAACAGCTCACTGGGGCAATTGCTTATATACTATTTCTTTTGTATTAACTATTACTTATAGATAATATAGAGATTATATATATATTCATTCACATATATAGATTCTCATGATACACATCTATATATGTGCATTGATATATAGATGAGTCTATATAGATGGTCTTTATATGCTGTGGTCCAACTTGTCTACCAATGGCTGTCTACCAATGGCTGTCTACCAATGGCTGTCTACCAATGGCTGTCTACCAATGGCTGTCTACCAATGGCTGTTTGTCTACCAATGGCTGTTTGTCTACCAATGGCTGTTTGTCTACCAATGGCTGACTACCAATGGCTGTCTACCAATGGCTGTCTACCAATGGCTGACTACTAGTGGAAGGTCAAAGGATCCCATAGTTGTCCAGTTCACAAGGCTGGATGTCTGATGTCTTCCCTGCTTGCTGCAATCTGAAAGAAGCAGGCTCCAATGTCAGTGAAGGAATGGATTTGCCAATGAGAGCAAGTAGGCAGAGAAAGCAGGCGTTTTCCTTCCATGTCCTTCATAGAGGCTGCCAGCAGAAGGCGAGGCCCAGATTAAGGGTAGATCTTCTCACCTCAAAAGATCTGGGTAAAAAGTAGGTCTTCCCACTTCAAATGATTTAATTAAGAAAAAAAAAAAAAATCCCTCACAGGTGTCCCGAGTGGCTTGGGTTTTAGTTAATCCCAGATGTAATCAAGGTGACAACCGCACATAGTCATCACAACATGTCTGCATTTATCCACACATATATTAGTTAGAGCTATGATTTTTTGGGGTAGTGTCTCAGTTAGGGTTTTACTGCTGGGACCAGACACCATGACCAAGGCAACTCTTATAAGGACAACATTTAATTGGAGCTGGCTTACAGGTTCAGTCCATTATCATCAAGGTGGGAACAGGGCAGCATCCAGGCAGCCATGGTGCAGGAGGAGCTGAGAGTTCTACATCTTTGTCTGAAGGCTGCTAGCAGAAGACTGGCTTCCACACAGCTAGGAGGAGGGTCTTAAAGCCCACACCCACAGTGACACACCTACTCCAACAGGGCCACACCTCCTAAGAGTGACATTCCCTAGAGCAAGTATACTCAAGCTATCACAGGTGGATTCTATCAGAACTTATCCTTTGTTCTATTATGATGACAAACTCCATTCTCAGAAATACTTTCAGCATTTCAGATTATTAACAGAAATATTCATGTTTTAAAAACAGTATTAGAAGCCGGGCAGTGGTGGTGCACGCCTTTAATCCCAGCACTTGGGAGGCAGAGGCAGGTGGATTTCTGAGTTTGAGGCCAGCCTGATCTACAGAGTGAGTTCCAGGACAGCCAGGGCTACACAGAGAAACCCTGTCTTGGAAAAAAAACAAACAAAAACAAAACCAAAATAAAACAAAAAAACCCAACCAAACAAAAACAGTATTAGACCCTACAAAGAGGAGAGAGCCTGTAGAGACCATATCCAGAGGTTACACATGGCCCTGGTTGAGGGATGGGGCTGCCCACCCACCTCAAAAATAATTAACCCAGAATTGCTCCTGTCTAAAGGAAATACAGGGACAAAGAGTGGAGCAGAGACTGAAAGAAAGGCCATCCAGACACTGCCCCACCTGGGGATCCATCCCATATGCAGACATCAAACCCAGACACTATTGCTGATGCCAAGAAGTGCTTGCTGACAGGAGCCTGATATAGCTGTCTCCTGAGAGGCTCTGTCAGAGCCTGACCAATACAGATACAGATGCTTGCAGCGAACCATTGGACTGAACATGGGGTCCCCAATGGAGGAGTTAGAGAAAGGACTGAAGGAGCTGAAGAGGTTTGAAACCCCATAGGAAGAACAACAATATCAACCAACCAGTCCTCCAGAGCTTCCAAAAATTAAACCACCAACCAAAGAGTACACATGAAGGGACCCATGGCTCCAGTTGCATATGAAACAGAGAATGGCCTTATCTGGTATCAATGAGAGGAGAGGCCCTTGGTCCTGTGAAGGCTTGATGCCCCAGTGTAGGAGAATGCCAGAGCAGGGAGGTGGGAGTGGGTGGGTGGGTGGGGGAGCACCCTCATAGAAGCAGGAGGAGGGGGATGGGTCAGGGAGTTTGTGGAGGGGAAACTTGGAAGGCGGATAACATTTGAAATGTAAGTAAAGAAAATAACCATTAACAAAACAGTATTAGCATATATGGTCATCAAAACCATTATAACTTTTTGTCTTTAAAAACTCACATAAAGAAGTTTGATATACAAATCTTTCTTCTTCCTTTTTCTATGAGTGTAGGGGGCAGTTTCTTTAATTATGTCTGTGATTCTAGAATAGTGGGCCCTACTATCCCGGGTAGCACAACCAAGTTACAGAAGCACTGTGGGTTATTTTATTTTAAAGTTTGAGAGAGACGAGCCTTCACTGGATACTAAGGGTCAGGAAAATGTGGGAATCTCTGGATTAGAAAGATTAGTTGGCCCAAGATCTAAATGCTTAAAATTCCTTACTTAATGTCACAGATAGGAAAGCTGAGATCCAGCAAGGTTAAACATCTTAACAATAGCTCCACTGCTGGATTGTGGGTATAAAAGTCAGATACACTTGACATTCTGTCCAGGTTTGCAACTGTAGTTTGCTTTCTCTTGGCTTTGCAGTGAATAGAATCCTCAGCTTGCCCACAACTCTTAGAAGAGCTGAAGCCAAAGGACTCACTCTCTATGAGCCTCAGCTTCCTCATTAACAAAGGATGACAACAATACGATTAAAGTATGTGGTAGGTAAAGACAGCTGGTTCATGAATCAGTAGAAACAATGTTAGAAAATGCCCCCAGAAACTTCCAAGTGCTTTATTCAATCACCGGTTTGGTTAACTAATATTTATATGTTTTTCTATGTACATACACTGGGGAGATAAAAAGAAAATCAACCAAACAAAATCACTTTCCCACTTAAGAACCTTACAGGTGAGAAATATAATACTTGCTATTGATAATTATTTTCATAGAAATAACGTACAGAAAGTCTGTTGAGGTTGTGAAATCCTTACAGAAAAGGCTGACATGCTGTAGGGGAAGAGGAGTGATGGACAAATGAGTGTATCTGCATGATTGGGCTCTGAGAACATTCTAGAAAACAAACAGCTTGCCTCAAGATAAGAGTGGAAGAAGGGCAGAGTGCCTCCAAGAAACAGAGCATTGTTCTGGACAGATGGAGAGAGGGTAGTTACAGGTGGTGATGAAGATACAGGTGGGGTAGCAGATGTACAGGTGATGATGAGGGTACAGGTGGGGTAGCAGATGTACAGGTGGTGATGAGGGTACAGGTGGGGTAGCAGATGTACAGGTGGTGATGAGGGTACAGGTGGGGTAGCAGATGTACAGGTGGGGTAGCAGATGTCGTCTGGACTCTGGTTGTAAGGAATCTGGTGTTCTTTCCGAAAGAATACACTTTGTCCTGGAAAACTAGTGAATGATTCGAAGCAAACAAGGGTATGACCAGGTGAATAAATTTGAAAAGTACTCTAACCGTTACTGTCCAGGAAACTTTGGTGCTTCAAGCATCACAGAGCTCTTCCTGTATGGTCTTTTGTTTGGTAATTTAATATGATGAAAAATAGTCCTAAGAAAAGATTTTGACAACAGTATATATAGCAAAATACAAAAAGGGATCATCTAAGAGTCTGGAGGGAAGACAAGCTCAGCACTATCGCTTGCATTAGTCATTGTCTTGCTAATTATTTATCTTTTTATGGAGAATTTCAAAGGGCTGTGTCTTTGAAATTAGGAAAATTGAAAGGGTGTGGTTTTGTGTTACTTACTCTCAATAACAACTGGTGTTATCTGGTTCTTACCTTTGAAACTGCCAAAAGGTCTTCTCAGCCATTCTCTGGAATCAGGAAAGAAAAAGTCCCATAGTGGATTTCCTGGTAATCAGATAAGATAGACTACTTACTTCCCACGTAATCAGATGGCCAGTACCTGCTGCAAACAACCACACCCAGGGACTCTTAAGGACGGCACTTGCCTTGAGGTAGGCAAAACCTGGTTCCCAGAACTTTCCAGATTGTTTGTCTCATCTGTCATACATTTCCTTCCTCTCTATACTCCATGTTTGCTTTGGTTGAGCAAGAATAAACCACAGGCCAGTTCAGCTTCAGGTCCAAATTCCTTGGAAAGAAACAGATCTCAAAGCAGGAAGGTAGTGATTCCTTAGTTCAATTTGCCACACAACAGAGACCTGGGATGCAGAACACCTCACTCAACCTTTATCTGCAGTCAGATATAATGAACAGGCTTCTTCAACTATACTGTGTACACCAGGGGACTATATGGAATTGTTTGGGAAGGATTAGGAGGTGTGGTCTTGTTGGAATGGGTGTGGCCTTGCTGGAGGAGGCATGTCATTGGACATGGTCTTGGAAGTTTCAGAAGCCCACATCATTCTCAATGTGCTCCCTCTGCATTGTGCTGTGCTTTGTAGATGGAGATGCAAATTCTCAATTACTGCTCCAGCACCATGCCTGCTTGCCTGTCTGCTGCCATGCTCCCCACCATGATGGTCCTGTACTCACCCTCTAAAACTGTAAACAATAAACTCTTCTGTAAGTTGCCTTGGTTACAGCGTCTTAGCACAGCAATGGAGAAAGAACAAGACACTTACCTTACTTGAGAGTGATCTCATTTTAATGAATTGTATCTCCAATGACAAGTAAGACTACATTTTGAGACACAGGGCTTTAATATATCGTCTGTTCTCGTGTTTGTGTTTAATATGCTCATGTGTGTGTGAAGGCATGAATTTCCTCATAATAAAAAATTTAAAATATGTTTGTATTTGGGGACATTTGATGGTCTTGGCCATTTGTATTTATATTTTTGTGCTTAACTAGTCTGAGCGCTTTGCCTTTTCTTGTGTTTTTCAATTTATATTCTAGGATATATGAGTGATACATAAGAACATTCCTCATTATAAAAAGGGAAACTATAAGAAGAAGCCATTTTGATAAGTGTACCAATGCCAGGCCTCTCTCTGGAGGTAGACAGCTTGTCAATGAATTTTCACGTATCAATATTCACACAAGCAATACATTTTATCACTATAATAAATTTTTCAGACAACTCATTCATAAAGAGAAAATATTTATATTGATTCATCATTTTGTAAGTTCCAGTCTATCTATGACTAGTTGATCTCTCTCCCCCCTCCTCTCTCTCATGATTTTTTTATGTCACAACATATTCCAATGGAACATGTGGTTGAAGAAAACCAAACAAGAGGTGATCAGGGTAAGGAGGAAGTTCCGATCTCCTTCAAGGCCACGCCATCTAAAGACCTCCCACTAGCATCTTTCTGGGGACCAAGGCTTTCTCCCACATGGACATTTAGAGCAGGGATTTGACATCTGAACTATCTTAACATTGTACTATGCATTTTATACCAGGGTACTCTCTCCCCTGCCCATTAACCTGCTTTCTTCTGTGGTATGTCTAAGTCATCTGTGTTAATAGTGACATCACATTCCATTCCGTTGATGCATTGTGGCATGTCAGTGTGCTCCTGTGGCAGCCTTTCTGATTTTACCATGACACGTGGAAGTCCTTATTTATGCCTCAGTCCACAATAGGAAATGGTTTCTGAGTTGGAGAACATCAATGACTTTAATATCCTGCAGATTTCCTTGAGAGCAGAGGCAGTAGGCAGAGGCAGTGACCCTCTGGCCCTAACTAGCGATCAGTCTTGTTGAATCTCTGAGCCCACATTTTGAGTTGTCTAATTTAACTGCATCTTTTAGCCAGTTCCCCACCCCCCATTAATTCCAATTGTTCATTACGGAAGCACTGAGAGTATCTGATTTCACTTTTGTTGTGTTGTTTGATACAGAACTTCATGTATCCATGTGTTAGCGATAAGCACACATGGTGGCGGTGAATTTGAGGAAAACAGCGGTGGCCTTTGGAAAAATAACACCTTGACCACAGAAGAGAAAGGGTGTTGATATATTGGAGAAAAACCTGCACAGGCTAATGGCTCCAGTTAAGTTTTCTTGAGATTGCAGTTAGTATAGATCAGTTTGGAGGGTTGGCTAAGTGGGGTCCCTAAAGCACAGTATATTTTGTTTTACACAAAAATAAGGTTCCCAGCATAAAATTAGTTTTGGAACAAACAGAGAAAAGAACTAAATTGTAACTAGTTTTTTAAGTGCTTGATATATATATATATACACATATATATTATTTTATTTATTTACATTTCAAATGTTATTCCCCTTCTCAGTTTCCCCTCCACAAACTCCCTATCCCATCCCCAGAAGTTGATTTCTTAAAATATTTTTTCAATAGTCATGTAAAGAGGGTAATTCCCATCTTCTAAATATCTAAGGGCCGAGAAAATTTATGCATGCACCATGAGGGGTTGGGGGTCCTATGTAGCTTACTTTCTATTGAGTGATGAAACTGTGCAAAATCAACGTGTGGAGGAAAGGTTTATTTAGCTTACATGTACTGGTCACAGTGCACCATCATTCAGGGAAGTCAGAGCAGGAACTCAGGCAGGAGCATGGAGCCCAGAACCATGGAGAAATGCTGCTTATTGGCTTACTTTCCATGGTTTGCTCAGCAGGATTTTCCTATTGTATTAGTTACTGTTCTAGTGCTGCAATGAAATGCCATGACCAAGGCAACTTATAAAAGAAAGCATTTGCATTTAACTGGGCTTATGATTTCAGAGGGTTAGAGTCTGTGAAGACACGGTGGCAGGAAGAGCTGTGAACTCCCATCTCAAAATTGCAAGTAGGAGACAGAGAGGACACAGGGAAACCTCAGCTTGCCTCCAGTGACACACCCTCTTCAACAAGGCCACACCTCCTAATCCTTCCCAAACAGTTCCACTAACTGGGGACCAAATATTCAGACATATGTGCCTATGGGGGGCACTGTCATTTAAATTATAACATAGAATCTAGGATGACTTGCTCAAACATGGTACTTCCCATAGTGGGCTGGGCCCTCACACATCAACATTAATCAATAACACGATCCACAGACATGCCCACAGGCCAATCTGTGGGAGGCAGATTCTCCTGCCAGGTGACTCCAGTTTGTGTCAAGTTGACAGAAACTAATCTGCACACATGTCGTCTCCTGGATGTGATATGCACTGGTTGGCAGCCACATTCCCTTAGCATTCATAGAACATAGTACATATTCCATATCTGTGGGGTTGAGAAAAGCAGAGGACATCATGACAAAATTTCTATGTTAGATCACAATTTGGCTACAGTTTTTGAAACAAAGAAAAGTGGTTCTTTTTATTTAAAAATTTCTTTTTTATTAGGTAATTTATTTGTAATTTCAACTGTTCTCTCCAGTGTAGATTGTTTGGTTGACATCTGGGCCATTGCCACTAGAAGTGTGGTAACAGCTTCTGCCTAACTGGAGGGATTAATAATTCTTGGAATCAAAATACTGTATTCAGAAGCTTGGGGAAAGGTTGAAGATGTTCACACTATCTGCTGTCCTCTGCAGGGTAGATCTTAGAGGTCTCCCTGTTGCTAAGAGCTGGGATTAATAATTCTAAATGATTTGAGCCCAACCTTTTATACTGAGCATTAACTGCTTCTATTTTTTTAATACTTTTAAATTCTTTATAAGATGCTACTATTTACTTAATGATATAGTAATTCTAATAAAGCCAAATCATTAACATAAAATTAATATCAATAATATTAATATTCAAATTTTATGTGCTTGTACTTTTTAGGTAGTGCTGGGTCTCTCTCTCTTTTAAAATTCAGAGCTTAATAAGTGTTAAACTTTACTACTGAGTTATCAATCCAGCCTTTAATAGTGAAATTTTTAAATAAGCAAAGACATAAAAGTCTCAAAACAAATACTTTATATCATGTGTTTTCTTGTTTTTTTTTTTTTTTTTTTTTGAGACAGGATCTTTCAGTGTAACCAGCCAACACTGACTGCCATGGACTGTGTAGACTAAACTGACCTTGAACCTACAGGGATCTACCTACTTCTTTCTCCTAAGTGTTCCTCATGTGTTTACCTGCTTATGCTTAGTTTTTCCTTCTTTGAATTTCATTTTAGTGTGTGTGTGTGTGTGTGTGTGTGTGTGTGTGTATGTGTGTGTGTATGCGTGTGTGTGTGTGTGTATACGTGTGTGTATGCGTGTGTGTATGTGTGAGTGCGCGTGCACACGCGCATGCATGCTCTCACACAGCGTATCTTGTATACCAGGGTGTAGGGCTGACAGTCAATAGTGGGAGTGTCTTTCCTGATTGCTCTCCACCTTATTTTTTGAGACAGGGTCTCTCTCACTGAACTTGGGAGTCCATTTGTTTGGCTAGGTTTGCTAGCCAATGAGCTCCAGAGGTTTATTTGTCTCTGTGCCCCAATCCTGGGGTTTCGGGCACACTGTGCCATCCTCCCTGGTTTTATGAGGTTGCTGATAATCCAAACTCAAGTTCTTGTGCTCACATGGCAGAATGTTACCTACCGAGCCATCTTCTAAGCCCTAACTTTCTAGGATTTATCTAAATTCTCTAATAACCTTATCCTTGGGCTTCAACTTTTATTTCTTGACTGTAGATTCAAATTCCCAAGGGTTACCTTGCTAGAATCCATGCTTCTCTGATCTTGGCAGAGACCAATTAATTACTTAAAAGCATAGGCACAAAAAAATATAATTTAGCTCTATTTTATTTTACTAGTACATTTTCTGTCTTGTAAGAACCTTCTACCCAATATAAGGAAACCCAGGTCTTTTATCAAAAGTTATTAAGACATTTATATGAGAAATTTTTCATTTTAAGTTTTAAAACCCCAGTCATAATGTCAAGCATCCTTTTAAATTAAAATTTCAGCCACCAGAGTTTGAGCATTGACTGGAACATTAGGCTCCTGCAGATTAACAATGATAAGACACACAATGAAAATTTAAATTAAATACAATTTGACAGAGATATAGATGAGGAAACGCTAGTCTGTTAGGAATTCTGGGGGATTATCAATCTACCTGTGGCAAGGTGCATTGCGAGGCAGGAATTCAGGACAGAGTACGTAGTACACCAGACATGAAATCATTAAATGATTTGGAGAAATATAATTTCTCCAAAGAAGTGCGGGTACTTTAGTGCACCTGGGACTCAGGACATGAGGTACTGAAGAAGAGCAGAGGTAGTTGGAGAGTCAGGGAGGTTAGGCTTGGGCCCTGGCTGGAATGATGCTGAGAACTGGCAGAAGTCTAAAGCAGGAAGTCAGTAAACGGGATGAAGCGGTAGCATGAGCAAGGTTCTGAGCTAAGGCAACGATGAGAGGAAACCGAGATCATTTAAGAATCAGAGTTCTTCTGGCAGAAAGCATGTGAATTTCCTGGACTTACGGCTCAGACAACTGGGTTTTATGAGTGCTGTCAATCACAGAAAGGGCAAAAGGGTGCCGGTAGCAAAACTGGCTTAATGTCAGATAAGTTGGGAAAACCTGTTGCAATATGAGACAGTTTTCAGCGCTGACATCAGGTGGATATCCAGGCAAGGAACACAGGATTGAATGGAGCTACTGAGTGAGTTTTTATCAAAAGCCAAGAGAGGGGCTGAGATTGTCTGGGGGCGGGGAGAACCCATACAGTAAGAGAAGAAAACCAACGGAGAAGCAACAGGAAGTTTTACAAGACAGGAAGGAAAACAAATGCTCTGGCTTCTGGCTGAAGATGCTCTCTCAGTCAAATCCCAAGGTCCTACAATAATACTAATGAAAATTCACAAGAAGATGAAAGGTCATTGCAACTTTAGAAACAAAACATAAAACCACCACTTTGAGGAATTTTCCACTCAATACAGAGCATGTGGAAGTAATTCACATGAAATTCGGCCATCTCCGTATGTATTAATCTCCATTGCAAAACTTAAAGAGCTGGTTGAAACTTAAGAAGAATGTAAGTGAGTTGGAAAACAAGAACATCAACAAAGTTTTAAGTTGCATGTCATGCATGCTGTAACTCAGCAATTTCATTATTGAAGCTGAGAGGAGAGGGATGGTGCTTATATCTATTAAGAACAGGCAAATGTCATAGTTTTAAGACAAATCAGAATGCAAAATAAAAAACAACTCAAATGTCCATCGGGAATAAACTGGGGTGGGGGGAGGTCTTATATCGAGCCAACAGAATGCTTCCTAGCCATGAAAACTAATGAAATACGAGAAAGGCATGTGCAAATGTCATGTCCAGAAGCAATCCCTTAAAAAGTACAAGCTGTTGAATTCCATGAAGGTCAAGGACAAGCGATGCTCATCTGACGGGGTGGAGCTCAGCAGAGCGTTACATTGAAGATACTGATTAGGGAGCTTTGAGGGAGGCTTTGGAGTGCTGAAATCGTTCCTGTCAGGCCTGTGCCTGGGTGGTGATGGGCAAAGTGTTTGGTACACAAACCGGAGGACTGCATTTGAACTCCAGGAATCAGGTAAAGGCAGAAAGAGAGAATCGACTCTACGAAGTTCATCTCTGGTCTCTGTTGTCACAGCACATGTGCATGTACTTTCACATACACACACTTACACACACGTGCACACGCAGACACACTGGCACACACACTGGCACACACTTGCAACACACGCTTGCACACATAACTGCACACACTTGCACACGCATGTATGCACATACCTGCACACACTTGCACACACGCTTGCACGTGCACACACCCCAAACATATAAGATGATATGTAATATGTAAGATATGATATATAATTACATACATAATGGTTAAATTGTAAGGATGAAAAAATATCCTGAAAACACTGAATTAGAAGGATTTTTTTCCACAAAGGAATAAAAGTCAGGCAGTTCTGAAATGATGAAGTAACTTTGTCCTCAGATAAGAGAGAATGAAAAGAATATGCAAATATGTTCCTTTAAATCTATGATTTCATATGACTTATGAAATCTATGATTTCATAAATAATCTTTTAAACACTTGAGGATTTAATCCAACAATGTGAGTGGTAACTTGACAAAAGAGGTAGTATATTAATTAGGATTAACTAAACATCTATATGGCAAATAATTTAAAAAATGTGTAATGGTTCAAAGAAAGACATTTATGAATCAAGTGAAATACTTCCAATAACTCATTAGTCAAATAAGTTATAAGGTATACTAGGAAGTAATTTACCCAAATGAGTATGAAAGCAAACTGTGTCAAAGTTCAGGGGATGCTCCGAGCAAACGTTAAAATGAGGCTTACACTTTGTATTAAATGATTACACTGGAAAAGAAGAAAGGTCTTCAATTAACAACCCATGCTTCCACTTAAACTAGGAAAATTAAACCGGACCAAGTAGGAGGGAAATGAGACCAGAAGTTCAGAGAATAGTAGTAGAAAGAAAATGAGAATATCAATTCAATGACAACTGGCTAACTGAAGAATTGATATACATTATAAGATTTTACTTTGACTGGCTGGGTGGGGTGGAGAAAAGAGAGGAGAGAATATCAGGAGTGAGAGGTGGGGCATATCACTAGAGAACCTAAAGACATTAGCAGCATGAGAAGGGAAGACATAACACTTCATACCCATACATCCGATAAGACGGATAAATGGACAGAACGGACGCTTTGACTTTTAAAGTATTTGTGTATGATTTATTTTGTTCCTGTGTATGTGTGTGCACACACGTGAATGCGCATGCTGTGCTTTGCATACTGCACTCAGAGGACAACGTGGAAGAGCGAGTTCTTTCCCTCCACCACATAGACTTCTGGGATTGAACTCATGCCACCATGTTTGGTGATGAGTGCCTTTCCTGACCAAGTCATCTCGTTGGCACCTGGACAAATTTCCTTCTTTCCTTCTTTCCTTCTTTCCTTCTTTCCTTCTTTCCTTTCCTTCTTTCCTTCTTTCTTTCTTTCTTTCTTTCTTTCTTTCTTTCTTTCTTTCTTTCTTTCTTTCTTTCTTTCTTTCTTTCTTTCTTTAAGACTTATTTATTTTATGCATATGAGTACACCATAGCTGTCTTCAGACACACCAGAAGAGGGCATCAGATTCCATTACAGATGGCTGTGAGCCACCATGTGGTTGCTGGGAATTGAACTCAGGACCTCTGGAAGAACAGTCAGTGCTCTTAGCTGCTGAGCCTGAGCCATCTCTCCATCTCCCTGGAAAAATTTCTTTAAAAAACTTTTTTTTTGAAGGAGAGTCTCCTGCAGCCCAAGGTGGCGTTGCACTTGTAAGGAAGCTAAGGATGACATTGAACGTCCAATCCCCACTTCCCAAATGCTGGGATTACATATGTGTCCCACCATACCCGACTCTAGAAACCATTAAGGCTGGCTTAAGAACAAATGATATTGTTACTCCTGTAAATACTAAAGAAACTGACTTGCATATGTGCTAATTAGGTTTCTCTTTATGTGATGAAGCACTGACTGTGGGGTTCTGGGAATTGCTGCACAAACCACTCAGACACCAATCTCAGTAACTAGTGATGGTTTATCGACTGATTGATCAGGGACATGACTCAGACTCGGGAGCTGAACTGTGACCCTGAGTTAAGGTCTTACAGGACTTTATAAGCCTGAGATTTACAAATATCTGTGCCAAGTTATTTCACCAATCAGGACTTAGGGATTTCCTTAGGAACATGCCTTTGTTGTTCATTTATCCTGATCCCATTGGCTGGAGTATCCAACTACGGCAGGAGACTTGCCTTGTCTAATATTGGTGTCTTAACTTGTCTATCAGAATGGGACTTGTCTAACATTCACATCTTAATTTGCCAACTGGATGTCAGTTATCCACATACATGTCTCTTTCTGCCACGTAGGATATCAGTTCCTAGAGACACCTTGAGAACTTAAACTTTACTCAACCACTACTCAAAATGGAAGATTTATTTCAAATAGTTTTTTTTTTTTTAAATTTCAAATAGTTTTTTTTTTTAATTTCAAATGGTTTTTCTTATATTGGTGCAGATGTCTCTCTTATGCTGGGATCCATCCCAGGGGCAGCTTATAAAGGCAAATATCATAAAAGCTTATATACAGGTGCAGGAAGTGCTGTTGGGCGGTTGGTTTGGGCCCAAACTTATTGTGGGTAATTATACAAAACTTCTATCTAATAACTTCTATCATGATTGGTTTCCAAGGGCACAGAACATAACAGAATATCTAATCAACTTGGCATTAGAAAGTTTCCTAGTAACAGCAGAAACATATGAGAAACTGTCCTTATAATGGCAGGCTAGCCAAGCCAGGTAACAGTTATCTAGACCTTAACATTCTACCTAGGCTTTAGCATTTCATCTAGCCCTTAATAATTTACCTAGGCCTTAACACTGATGAAAACCAACTTAGGCACAAAAGGATTTGTTTAACATCGAGGGACCCATGGCTCGGACCACATATGTGGCAGAGGAGGGCCTTTTTGGTCATCGGGGGGAGGAGAGGCCCTTGGGCCTGAGGGTGTTAGAAGTCCCAGTAAAGGGGAATGTCAAGATGGGAATATGGGAGTAGGTGGGTGGGTGGGTGGGAGGAGGAATTCCCTCATGGGGGGGGGGATAAGGGGTCTCCAAAGATGAGACCTGGAAAGGGGGAAACATAGGAGATGTAAATAAAGTATCAAAAAAATAAATAATTTAATAAAAAAAATCGGGAAAAAAACATTACTATATCTAATGTCACTCAAAAATCTGAATTAAAGCCTACTACATATAAATTCCAATTAAATTCTTTTAGGTTTGTAATATTAAACATTAAAGTACTTTTTCTCTTAAAAAAAAAAAAGAGGAATTGTTTAGCTTCTAGGTCTCAGTGAATCATGGAGGGAAGTCAGGGCAGAACCACGGAGGAGTGCTGCTAACTGGCCTGCTCTTCAGGGCTTGCTCAGCTTGGCCAGGACCACACAGTGGGCTACCTCCCCATAGCAGTCATTCATCAAGACAATGCCTCTCAGCCTTGCCTACAGGGCAGTCTGATAGGGGCATCTTCTCAGTTGAGGTTCCTTATCTCCAGATTGACTCTGGCTTGTGTTGAACAAAGAAACAAACCAAAACAAACAAACAAAACCCACAAACCAAAACAAATAAACAGCCAAAAACCAACTAAATAAACAAAAACCTGACCACATAAGTAGATGAAAATCTTCCATATTACAAGCTTCAAACTTTAGGCCAGGCCATGGTGACACATGTCTTTAATCCCAGCACTCAGGATACAGAGGCATGTATATCTTTGCGAACTTGAGGACAGACTGATCTACTTAGTGATTTCCAGATCACCTAGAACTAAATTATGAGACCCTGTCTCAAAAAAATAATCCCCAAGCTTAGGTAACATATTAGACTTCTGCAGAGATTCAAAAAATGAAACAAAACAAAATAACCCTTTATAGAAACATTTTTAACATTTGACAAAATAAAAGAAAGGATTCAAGAAATAAAGCAAAACAACCCTTCATAGAAACATTCATAACATTTGACCAAATGTATGGGTCCTGTGGCCTAGCCAAACTGACACATGAAAGTAGCCAAGGCACCAACAGGAGAAAGAATAATACAAATTCTACATGAACTACTAAGGAAAGAGAAGAGGAGGGAGTATCTTCTAATTCATTTTATGAGAAGAACATTACCCTGTGTTCGACCTAGGAATGAAAGACCCATTTGAACTCTGAAAAACCAAGCAGTATAACTAAGTGTGTCAATCAACATCAACACTACCAATGACAAAAACACCCCACAAAGCACACCACCATTTCAAGTGAAAGAAAAATATAAAGAATCTGACAAAGCTTAGCCTTTATACATGGTAATGTTCAGAAACCTAAAAATAGAGTGAAAAATCCTAGGATATCTGTAAAAGAAAACAAATACACAGAGAAACAAATAACAACAAAGCCATAGTTAACGCCATGTCTGGTGAAAGGTTGAACGGCTTCTCCTTGTATCAGAGGAGGAGCCCAGCAGTGGCTACTCTCATTTCTGTTCCATACGATGCGAGTTGTCCTAACTATTACAATAACACAATGAAGTATAGAAAACACACACGATGGAAAAATAAAAAATAAGACTATATTTGAAGATGACATTGTTGTCCATGTTTTAAAAAATCCTAAGGGATCTACAAAAAAAAAAAAAAAATCTACTAGAATAACGAACAAGTTAAGCAAACTCATAGAGTACAAGCATAGTATTAACAAATCTTTAATAGTTCAAGTGTTATCAACAAACAATTAGAATTCACATTTTAAAGATTTTTTTCTGTGTTGTTCCTTTTGAATAAAAGGGAGGGAGGGAAGAAGAGAAAAAAGAGAGAGAGAGAGACAGAGAGACAGAGAGAGACAGAGAGGGGGGTCTAAATTATGTTCAAATAATGTGGTAGAAAATATCCACTGTATAAAATATATATTCTACATGTTTTGCTTTACATTTGAAATAGTCTACCAAAAAGGGATTCTTTATCCTTCCAAATAATAAAATGCATGAAACATAGAAATGTAATCTCTTGATCCAAAACTTAATCTTAACATTCTGCTGTATAAGCTTCCAGATGGCACCTTATTTACTAGTCTACATATCGTATGTGTAATGAGAGATGGTGGCTTTTTAATCTTGATCCCCCCCCCCCCCCATTTTCAATAGCGGCCTTATATTTCAAGGAGAGTGGGACTGATGTGTGTTCTTTCTCTCTCTGGATTTAACCTGTTTGTAGATAGCACAGATAATGGTTTCTTCTCACTCTCCACTTGGGGGCTATCTCAATCTATTTTAGATTCACTAGATAGGGACTGACTTCCCAAACCGATTCTTCCTGTCCAGCAGGAACCCATAGATTGTCTCTGTGTTGTGAAACGAGGCCGCTGGGCCCCACTATCTTTCGGACACCTTTTAACGTACATCATTAATGAAAAACCATAATCGCACAGGGTTGTGTTCGCCTACCTTACATTACCACTGCGGCTGTGCGCCAAACCTGTGGACTACATCTCCCAGGATGCACTGTGTCGCCGCCCGCGCAGCCCTACTTCCTACGAAGGGCTTCCGGAGCGTTAGTAACCCTGCTGACTACTGGATTTCTGTGCTTTTTGGGAAGTCACTGGGACTAACCTGTATTTTTCTGGGCGGAGAGGGGGACGGCAAGCCATAATAGGGTGATATCTGTCTCGTTTTCTGCTGTACACAGACCTTGCTCTCTGGGAGAGGCGCTGGTACCGCCTTCAGGCAGGCCTCTCACAGGTGGTTGGCTATTGATCTTGTCATTCAGTCATGTCCTTTGACTTGACAGAGCTCATCAGTGAGACTGGCCTGCAATCTTGAGTTATAGTGGCTTAGTGACCATTTCTTTTCTGTTCTCTCCCCCTCCTCCCTTTAAACCACGGATATTTGAATTAAAAATAAGAATACTAGCCGGGCAGTGGTGGCTCACGCCTTTAATCCTAGTACTTGGGAGGCAGAGGCAGGTGGATTTCTGAGTTCGAGGCCAGCCTGGTCTACAGAGTGAGTTCCAGGACAGCCAGGGCTACACAGAGAAACCCTGTCTCGGAAAACCAAAAAAAAAAAAAAAAAAAAAAAAAAAAAAAAAAAAAAAAAAAAAAAGAATACTATAAATAAGTTGTCAGATAATGTATTCTGCAAACGTATGCATGCTTTCTTTAACAGGCGTTTCTAAGGACTTAGTTCTTTGTTAGTTTTAGCCTGGAATTCTTATTTTTCTAACCTTTAAAAACCTATTACTGCTAATGTGTCTTGAAGATACTACTTACTTAGGGAAAACTGAAAGTGTGTGTGTGTGTGTGTGTGTGTGTGTGTGTGTGTGTGTGTGTGTGTGTAATTCCTAGGGAACTACAATTCCCATCCAATTCAGATAGAAATGGGCTAAAAGGTGAATGTGGTGGGCTCAGTAGTAGAGTACTTGCCTAGCATACTTTAAAAAGTTCCAAAAAGGTGACTCAAAGTGGGCATGCGTTTCTTTATGAAAAGACACTGTGGAAGAAATAGATGGGTTGGGGGCTTAAGATGCATGTCCTCATTTGTTGATTCTGGAGTCTCTTGCAGGTTAGTCACCTCCCGTGAGTCCCTGTTACTTCCTCTGTGAAAAAGGGTATTATTATTCTTCATACTTGATAGTTTTGTGAAAGCTACTCAAAAGAATACATGTAGACAAGCTCCATGAACACCGTAAAATTGAGATGGTAATAATAATGATAGTAGTGATGATGATGATGGTGGTGGTGGTGGTGATGTTGATGATGATGATAATAAAACTAATGTGGACAGTGTAATAAGAGGCCAGGGTAACTAGAAATGCTAGTTAAGATATAAAGGCTGGAGAGATGACTCAGTGGTCAAGAGCACTTGTTCCTCTTGTAGAGGACTCTGATTCAGGTCCAACTTGTGGCTCCAGCTTCACGGGTTCTTCATCCTCTTCAGGTCTCTGTGACCACTGTACTCATTGGCAGAAACCCACACACGATAAAAACATAGGAAAGAAAAGTTGAAATATTGATGAACGGGGGGTGGTTGCTGGGCCTGCCTTTAATCCCAGCAGAGGCAGAGCCAGGCAGATCTCCATGAATTTAAGGCTAGCCTGGGCTATAGGGTGAGTTCCAGGACAGTCAGGGCTACCCAGAGAAACCCTGTCACAAAACAAAGCAAAACATATTGATCGTGAGTTGAGGGCGAAGCAAGAGAATCTAGGAAAGGCCTGAAGATCTCACAGAAGACAAGTCAGTTATCAGTACCTCTGCTTGGTCTGTGAGCTCCAGGCTTGTAGGAGTCGCTGATCCGGTCATAGCTGTCTGTCGGCTTCTTAACATCTAATACATTGTGATTTTGCTTTTATGTCCCTTGCACTAAGTAATTGTTCCATGCATCAGTGAGAGTTCCCCACCGAAACAAAACCAGTAAGAAATATGTATGTATTCACGCATATCAATATATATATGCATATATGTATGTATACGTACATATATGCATGCCTATGCATGTTTAGTGTATGGCATGCACGTATAGTTGCATATAATAGATATGCATACATATAGTAACCATACATGCACATGTATGATAATATACATATATAATTGAAAAATACTAGACAATTTGTTTTAAGGAGTGTCGTATACAATCGTTGGGGCTGGAGACTCTGAAATCTGTAGAGCAGGCACATAAGCTAGAAACTCTAAGTCAGTGGTTTTAAATGTTCCTAATGCTGTGACCCCTTAATTACAGTTCCTCGTGTTATGGTGACCCCCAAACGTAAAGTTATTTTCATTGTTACTTTATAACTGAAATTTTGCTATTGTTATGAATCAAAATGGAAATATCTGATATTCAGGATGTTTGCTAGGCGACCCTGTGAAAGGGTTGTTGGACTCTCACAGGGTTTGTGACACACAGGTTGAGAACTCCTGCTCTAAGGTAAGAGCTGATGTTGGACTCTTGAGGCAGAATTTCTTCTTCCTCAGGGAAACCCTGGTTTTGATTCTGTTGTTAACTGATTTCTTGAGCCTACTCACATGGTTGAGAATTATCGCTACTTAGAGTCAAGATATACAGATATATTTCTTAATCCCCACAATCACGTTAATTACATCTCCCAAATACCTTCAAAGAAACACCTGCCTTAGTGTTTGATTAACAAATGGCGCACTGTAACCTAGTCGAGACACATAAAACTGCTCCCTCTCAAAGTCTTTGCTCTAATGGTGTGCTTTCATAACCGTTAAAATTGTGGTTTTGTATAGCTTTACATTTGCTGTCTTTCCCCCTCCCCCGTCTTCCTCATCACTTACCTTTGTATTGTTGCCATATTTCTTGTTTCTTCTGTTTATCGGCTTTCTGCCTTCTCTAGAATTTTACCTCCATAGGGTGGGCAGGAGTTTTGTCTATGTTGTTCGTTAATGGATTCTTAGCACATAGGATGTAGAAGAGTCAGAGGGTTGAAGGAAGTGTTAAGGTGAGAGCTCAGTATATATTTGATGGATGGATGAAGAGTCAGAGTTCATCATATGGAACTCCCGCTTAGCCTAGGAGGACAGAGATAGAGGAATAGATGGATCGCAGATTGGGGCTCAGAGTTTGCTATTGAAGAGCTTAAAGGAGCATAAATTCATTGGGGAATGACCTTGCTTCATTATCTTACTTAGCTATGTGACTTTGACAGGCTCCCCGACCTCCTTGAGCTTCAGTTTCTTTATCTGTAGAGTGGAAACAATACCGCTTAGCACACTAGCTTGTCCCAGTTGTGAAGTGCAGCAGGACTTGGGCTCGTTGTGAGCATCTGTTCAAAGGGGACTGTTACCATTACAATTATTGTGCAGCATCCAAGTGGGATATTTATAAGAATCACTGGAGTGAAATTATTGAATTTCAAAGTCAGGTCTGCGAGGAGCTTGGCATGTTGAAACTTTGCTCTGTACAGTGTCTGAGAACACCCATTTTAATTCAGGGCCCTATTGTTTCAAACAGAATGGACACCTTTCTGTGTATACAATCCATAAAAATGATGAATTGACTGAACCTTTCAGGCTGCCCTGGGCTTCCACTTTAAGTGTAGAGTTAGTTGGTTCCAGGTCAGAGCCTCTATTCATGTGCTTCCTATGGACCCATGAGAGTAAAAGTGCACGCTCTGCGGCAGATGTTCTGCCCCGTAGGATTCTTTTATTCTTCTGAGTCTGTTGCTTTGGCCAATAAGAGAGTTGGTATCCTGACCCAGCATCATAATTATGACCATGAACAGCTAAATGGCTTTTTAAAAAGATCTAAAGGACTGTACACTCCCAGTGAACTCCGATTATTACTGCTTGTTGCTCACATGTCAGTATAATTTCTAGGCTTCAAACTCTTCAGTATTGATTGCCTCTTTTAATAATACACGTCTCCTGATCTGTGGGCTGGGTGTTTGCCAGAAAAATATTCATTCTGAAAAATGCCTTTTAAAAACTTGGTCAGCTTCTGATATCATGCCTGATCTCATGAGGAACGGGGAACGGTAATCAGCAAGAGAGGTAGATTGCAGGTTGAGGCTTTTCTCTTTCCGGATCTGTCTGACTAAAGCGCGTTACAGTGTTTCATGTTTATTTAAGGTGTGGGCAGCTTGTGAAAATGTAGACGGTTGGCCAAGGCTTTGTGAGCTGTGTTTGCTGCTTCTTTAGTTTGCTTTGCTCTGTTAGAAGTGGAAGGGAAAGCTATGGTCTAAGAACAACAGACTCCCCCATTCCCAGCTGTTCTTTTATTAACTCAAGGCTACCTCTATCCCTAGGAAGGACCATGGAATTGAGAGCAGCATTCTTTTGAATGGGACAGGTTTAAGATAGCTGGACTTAAGGATGGGACCACGGGCACACCCTGTCTTTCATTATGACACCATTCCTTGCCCAAAAGTTAGGAATGGCATCGTGAAACTCTCATGGCTTGGAGCTGTTTGTTTCCCAAGTGGAAAACAAAGGATTATTCTTTGCTGTCCTGTGTGTTTAGTTTTCAACAGGTTCATAATAGAACAGTGATTGCCGGTGTGTGTGTGTGTGCGTGTGTGTAATTTTTGAATGTAGAAAGTACTTGACGCCCTGCCTAAGGCACTGAAAGATCTTGATATATCCTAGCAAATACTTTTGACTAGAACCCTTCGCTCCATTATTGTGTTTTGCTTTAAATGTAGACTGTCTGAACCGGTGTCCTTGCTAATAAGTCTCACTTCACAGGACAGTTGGAACCCTCACTTTGTTATTAACACTGTTCCATAGCCTTAGGTCACCACACACCCTCACGGGGTGCCGCCCACATGAACTTGGGGTGTTTGTAGACGGAGGAGTGTTGTGGTTATTCCCAGTAGTTTGTGCGTGGGGTCACATGAGTGTTCATGTGTGCAGATATGTATGAGGGCCAGAGGTCAGTGGTTCTTCAGGAGCTGTCCCCTCTGTGTTTTGACAGGGTCTCCCACTGGAATCTGGGGCTCACCAACTGTGCTAGGCTGGCTGGCAAGTGAGCCTCAGGGATCTGTTTGTCTCCACTTCTCCAACACTGGGAATATACACGCAGATTACCAGGACAGGTGTTTTCTGTGTTGCTGGGAGTGGAATTCAGGTCCTCAGGGTTGAGCCTCTAGCACCTAATTAATTGAACCATTACCCTTGCCTGACTATCAGTTTCTTAATATGGCGGTGGGGGAAGAAAGACTTCAGGCTCTATCTAAACGCTGCCCTTTTCATTCCTGAGCTGTGTCAGCTGAGGTCACTATTTGGGTAAATTTCCAAGATTCCTGCCTCTTCCCAGCTCTGGGTTCTTGTTCCCACCTAACCCATGATCTCAGTTTCTGGAAGGATTTTTTAAAAACTATTTTTCTGCATTCTTACCAGACACATTTTTCATAAGCCAGCATCTTGTATGGTTTTTTTGTTTGTTTTTTTGAGTTTGTGTGTGTGTGTGTGTGTGTGTGTGTGTGTGTATGTGTGTGTTCATACACACTCATTTTTTTGATTCCTTAGGCTCTTTTTCTTTCAGACTTTCAAGATAGTTAAAATTTTATCCTTCCCCATATAAGAACATTTTACTTCAGACCCCGACTCAGGTGGATGCTCAGAGTCTTACTATTGCATCCTGCTGCAGGAGGCCCTGCATCACCCAATGTTCACACAGGTTCCGACACCTTACTTCTCCCCCTCTGGGAACCTTTTAAGGTAGGCATAGTGTGTTCTAACTAATATAAATTACAGCATGTTTTTTAAACATTTATTTTGTATTGACAAGTATTTTCACCCAACAAGTAAGTACTGCACGCGTGTCACTTCTCGTGGATGAACACAGGAGGACACAGCAGGACAAAAGACACGAGGGAAGCCCCAACCCTCACAGAGTCTATGTCCCAGTGAGACACAGAAAGGGGCCACAGGAATAAATCATATGGAGGCAGGAGCTAGGAAGCAAAATAATGCAGGGTCAGGGACAAGAGAAGATGGCGTTGTCATCCCAGACTGTCGAAAGAGTCCAGGATAAAGTAAGGATGTCAGGCAGGCAGTGCTTGTGGGGAAGGAAATCCCAGAGAAAGGCAGAGGGACTGTGACTGAGCAGAGGCAGGCCTGGGAAACGGAGGGCTGAGTGGCTGGGGAGCAGAGAGATGGGAGGGGTGGGAAGACAGACCAGAGGGAGCCAAGAGCCAGAGATGAGAGTCTCACCAGTCTGAAGGGTTGTATGTTAATGCGGTGGAGGGTCACTGGAGGTCTTGTGCATTGGCTTGCGCTTTGTTTTTGAAATGAAATATGTTGTATACACTGTAAGATTTACCCTTACAAAATACACAGCCCAGTGGTTTTCATATACACAAGGATTTTGCAACCTTCAACAGTATAACTTCAGAGCATTAACCACCCACAAAATAACTCCCTTAGCAGATGCTATCTGTAGTCTCTCCCAGTTCTCTTCTAGGCCCTAGAGATCACTAATCCACTTTCTATCTCTATGGATTTACCCAATTCTGAATATTTCATACAAATAGGATCATAAAAATATGTGCACTTGTGTGTTTGGTTTCTTCCATGTGACAGTGTTTTCAAAGAGCATCCATTTATTGGCATTTAGTGACTTTCATTTCTGGATAATATATTTTGGCATTTCTTTGTCTGGGTATGCCACATTTTCTTTGCCAGTTGATCCATTGGTGGGTATTAGGGTCATTTCCACTTTGGGGTGTCATGGATAATACTGCCATGAGTGCTTGTGTACAGTTATGTTTTAGTATGAGAATATGTTTTTATTTCTCTTGAGCTACATATAGGGTTGATAAATCATATAGTAACTCAGTGCTTAAGCTTTGATTTGTATCAGCAATATGTAAATGTTCTGATTTTTCTACATCGTCAGTAAGATTTCTTTATTTATAAACTATAACCACTGAGCATGTGTGAAGTGCCATCCCGTTATTATTTTGATTTCGGTTTCCCTAATAGCTCATGAAATCGAATGTCTTTTCATGTGCTTCTTGATTATCTGTATATAGAAAATGTCTATTCAAAGCTACAGCAATTGAATATTACCTCCCAGAGCTTGTTATCAGAAACTTGCTCCCTGGTGTGGCTGTGTTGGGACGTGGGACCTTTAAGAGGGGTTGGCACTCATGAATGGATTATTGTTACTGGGGGACTGAGTTCTATGAAAGGAGACGTTCAATGCTGCTCATCTTACCCTCTTTTTGCTCCATCACTATGGGAGGAAATGACAAGAAAGTCCTTGCCAGATGCCGGCCCAGTAGTCTTGGAGCCCTAGCTTCTAGAGCTGTGAATGTATGAATCTCTCTTTATTATAAACTGCTATATCTTTTATGGCAGTACACACAAACTAAATTTAAAAATCCTTTGCATATTTTAGTTGGGTCATGCAGCTTTTAAGGATTTATTTACTTAATTTATGTATGTGCCGTGTGAGTGTGTGTGGATCACATGCTTCAGGTGACCATGGAGGCCAGAGGAGATCAACAGGTCCCCCAGCACTGTAGTTACAGGTGGTTGTGAGCTGCCTTACGGGCATGGGTGCTGGGACTGAGCCTGGGCTATAAGTACTCTTAACTCCTGAGCTGCGCTCCAGGCCCCGGATTCTAGATTTTAACTGCACAGTGTCATCGGAGTTGCTTTTCTGTTCTTGATACTTGACATTTGTCACGTCTGTGATTTGCTACTGTATATTTTTTCCAATTTTAACAGTTGTCTTTTCACCTCTCTGTTCATGCCCATCAAAAGATTTCCATTCATTAAATTTTTTTTGAGACGGTCTCATTCTGTAGTCCAGGCTGACCTTGAGAATTGGTGGCAATACTCTTACCTCAGCCTCCTGAGTGCTGGAGTTACAGGCCTATGCAACCATGCTTGACTTAAACTTAAAAAAAAAAAAAAAAAAAAAAAAGTTTTTTTTTTCATCTGTTGTTTGATGCCTTAGCCACTGTTCTATTGTTATGAAGAGACACCATGACCACAGCAACTCTTATTAAAGAAAGCATTTAATTGGGCGTCTGCTCACAGTTTCAGAGGCTTCGTCCATTATCATCATGGCAGGGACGGTGTTGGAGAAGTATCCAAGAGCTACATCCTCATCTGATGGCTGAAAGGCTAAAAGCCTACCTCAAGTGACACAATTCCTCCAACAAAGCCACACCTCCTAAACCTTTCAATCCTTTCAAACAGCGCCACTCCCTGTGACTAAGCGTTCAAATCCATATGCCAAGGAGGCCATTCTTATCCAAACCTCCCCTAGGTTATTTTTCTTTGATGTTTTAGGTGTAAGACAAGGCCAGAAAGTTTCTATCTAAGAGTTTCTTTCTAAGAGTTTTATTATTTAATGCTCCTGAAAATTCTAATATGATAGGTGCTGTGTCTCCAGGCCTGACAATCCAGGGCTCAATGCCCAATCCACGTGGTAGGAGAGAGAAGACTCTGCAAGTTGTCCTCTGGCCTCCATATACACATCCACCCACTACACACAAAATAAATAAAATGTAATAAAGTTTAAAAAAAAAAGAAAAATCTTAAGACACACAAAGAAAAGCATATGATAATTTTAAAAAGAGTAGTGTACCACTAACACATGGAGCAGTGTCAAGCTGCCCAATATACACACCACATAAACAGAGGGCTGGATTAATAATTAAACAAAGGAACAATATTAACCAGAAGATGGCCAATGTACTGGCTAGTTTTGTGTGTCAACTTGACACAAGCTGGAGTTATCAAAGAGAAAGGAGCTTCAGTTGAGAAAGTGCCTCTATGAGATCCAGGTGTAAAGCATTTTCTCAATTAGTGATCAAGGGCAGAGGGCCCCTTGTGGGTGGTACCATCTGTGGGCTGGTAGTCTTGGGTTCTATAAGAAAGCAGGCTGAACAAGCCAGGAGAAGCAAGCAAGCCAGTAAGCAGCATCCCTCCATGGCCTCTGCATCAGCTCCTGCTTCCTGACCTGCTTGAGTTCCAGTCCTGACTTCCTTTCATAATGAACAGCAGCATGGAAGTGTAAGCTCAATAAACCCTTTCCTCCCCAACTTGCATCTTGGTCATGATGTTTGTGCAGGAATAGAACCCCTGACTAGGACAGCCAAACTAACTGAAAATTATGAATTAATATCTTCAACAAACTCAACAACCTCACGCACAAAAACATGTTGTGAACCTTGTATCAAAATAATCCGAAATGAACAGGAACCTCAAAGCCAGTGGTAAAGTGATCAAGAAGAAAAATCTTAAAACACATCAAAAAGAGGAAAGATGACTCAGCAACAGATTCTTTACTAGAAACAACACAAGCAAAAAACAGTGGAATAAAGTGTAGATCCTGACAGAAAGCTGACTGCCTAGTGTTATATTCCCGAAACACAAACATGTGATGCTGTGATGTGTTTGTCAGACACTGAAATGCCAAAGAGACTCAGCAGACTCATGTTACAAGAAGTAGCAATGAAAATGCTAATAGTTAAAGGTAAATTTACATATATATGTGTGTGTATGTATATTTGTATGTGTATGTGCATATGTATATATTTGTCTTAGTTAAGGTTTTACTGCTGTGAAGAGACACCATGACCAAGGCAACTCTTATGAAAGACAACATTTAATTGGGGCTGGCTTACAGTTCAGAGGTTTACTCCATTATCATCAAGGTAGAACATGGCAGTGTCCAGGCAGGCATGGTGCAGGAGGAGCTGAGAGTTCTACATCTCCATCTGAAGGCTGCTAGCAGAGTACTGGCTTCCAGTCAGCTAGGATGAGGGTCTTATTGCTCACACCCACAGTGACACACCTACTCTAACAGGGCCACATCTGCTCAAACAGGGCAATACCTCTAATAGTGCCACTCCCTGGGTTGAGCATATACAAACCATCACATTCCACTCTCTGGCCCCATAAGCTTGTTCAAACATATGAGTCTATGGGAGCCATACCTAAACATAGCATAATAAAAAATACATTTAGTCCAACTTCAAAAGTCCCCATAGTCTATAGCAGTCTCAACAATGTTAAAAATCCAGAATCCAAAGTCTCTTCTGAGATTCATCCAATCAGTTAACTGTAATTCCCAAAGCAAGTTAGTAAGCAGGACCCTCCATGGCCTCTGCCTCAGCTTCTGCCTCCAAGTTCCTGTCCTGTGTGAGTTCCAGTCCTGATTTCCTTTGGTGATGAACAGCAGTGTGGAAGTATAAGCTGAATAAACCCTTTCCTCCCCAACTTACTTCTTGGTCATGATGTTTTGTGCAGGAATACAAACCCTAAGACAATATTAAAAGACAAATAAGACAGATAATTGCATGGATAGAAATATAAGATCAGAAAAATTATTTAAATATCTCCAGGAGAGTATTGACTATTTGTTCTTGGTGTTTTAAGACAAGGTGTTACTATTTGTCCAGGAGCATATACTTCTTCTGCCTCAGTCTTCTCCTTGCTGGAATTTCAGGTGTAAGCCACCACACGATGTTATTGACTTAAGCAGTCTCATTGGCTACTTAAACAAAATAATAACTAAGTCATATAAAATTCACTATGTATGTAAAATCAAACTATGATAATAGCAAAAACATTAGGTGTGAGAGTAAAAGTAAGCTGCCTTTTGGTTTTTTTTGTTTTTTTAATTTTTTTTTATAATAATTTTTTGTTGTTGTTGTTTTTGTTTTTTGAGACAGGGTTTCTCTGTGTAGCCCTGGCTGTCCTGGAACTCACTCTGTAGACCAGGCTGGCCTCGAACTCAGAAATCCGCCTGCCTCTGCCTCCCGAGTGCTGGGATTAAAGGTGTGCGCCACCACTGCCCGGCTTATAATAAAATTTAATTGTTAGAGAATTTTAGAGAAATGTTCCATATAACAGTACAAATCAATACAGTACTTCTAATGAGCAGTTTACCAACAAGTACCAAAGTATAAATTGTGCATAAAATTTATCTAGTAAACTTATTTTCAGGAATTTATGTTGACAAAAATATGTGTGTACTGTGGGATATCTATCCCAGTATTATATACAATGGTGAATTATGAGAAACATGTCAAAATTAAATACAGAATTGATAAATTATGAAATTACTTGTAGACATTTCTATAATAATTAAAATGCTAATTTTTTGGCTAAAACTTTAGAAGCCAATATTATCATCATCTTATATTTCACATTATAAATATGATTAAAATAATTAAATCACTTTGTAAAAACAATATGCAATTGGAAATTATTTCTAACAGATCAACTCTTACAGTTTTACAGGCCATTCTTTTTTTTCTCCTTTGAAATAACAAAGGAAAGTTGACTTCAGTCAAAATAGCACACAACCTAAACCCATAAATCATACGTCTAATGTTACGTGTTTTCAGTAGGTTTTGAAAACCTTACTACTGTCACATTCAACTAGAAATAAATTGACAATTCCTGACTAAATTCAGAGAAAATAAATACCAGTTTTCTAAAATATCAGGACTCACCTCCCTAATGTGAACATAAAGTTCAAATACCTCCGATGTTCTCCCTTGAAGATATGTTAGCTTCACTCTGAGCAAAGAGCAACATTCCTTTGTGTTTCCCAAGGCCATTACATTGAGATTCATCAGATACCTATAACACTTGCTGAAGTTATCCCTTACATATTTCTATTTGACCAGTATGCAGTGTCCGTCCTTATCTTATTGATTAACTTTTGGTTGAAAGTTGATTTTATTCGATATTAGAATGGCTACTTCAGCTTATTTCTTGGGACCATTTGCTTGGAAAATTGTTTTTCAACCTTTTACTCTAAGGTAGTGGCTGTCTTTGTCACTGAGGTGCATTCCCAGTATGCAGCAAAATGCTGGGTCCTGTTTACAAATCCAGTCTGTTAGTCTATGTCTTTTTATTGGGGAATTGAGTCCATTGATGTTAAGAGATATTAAGGAAAGTGATTATTACTTCCTATTATTTTAGTTGTTAGAGGTGGTATTATGTTTGTGTGACCATCTTTTTTTGGGTTTGTTGAAACATTACTTTCTTGCTTTTTCTAGGGTGCAGTTTTCCTCCTTGTGTTGGTGTTTTCCATCTATTATCCTTTGTAGGGCTGGATTTGTGGCAAAATATTGTGTAAATTTGGTTTTGTCATGGAATATCTTGTTTTCTCCGTCTATGGTAATTGAGAGTTTTGCTGGGTATAGTAGCCTGGGCTGGCAGTTGTGTTCTCTTAGGGTCTGTATGACATCTGCCCAGGATCTTCTAGTTTTCATAGTCTCTGGTGAGAAGTCTGGTGTAACTCTGATAGGTCTGCCTTTATATGTTACTTGACCTTTTTCCCTTACTGATTTTAGTATTCTTTCTTTGTTTAGTGCATTTGGTGTTTTGATTATTATGTGACGGGAGGAATTTCTTTTCTAGTCCAGTCTATTTGGAGTTCTGTAGGCTTCTTGTACGTTCATGGGCTTTCTTTAGGTTAGGGAAGTTTTCTTCTATAATTTTGTTGAAGATATTTACTGGCCCTTTAAGTTGGGAATCTTCACTCTCTTCTATACTTATTATCTTTAGGTTTCATCTTTTCATTGTGTCCTGGATTTCCTGGATGTTTTGAGTTAGGAGCTTTTTGCCTGGGAGTGGAGCTTCCTCTGGGTGTTGTGGGATTGCCTGAAGAGTTCGTACCCAAGGTCTGCTCAGGGCAATGGCCCAGATCAGAAGGTTTCCTTTCATTTTTAATCTCTACATTGAGTAACATGACAGCAGTTGAAGACAGACAGCGGTAAATTGACTCCATATTAAATTATGTATACTATACACCCTAATCACTAAAACAATGAATTAGAGTAAATGTACAAAAGTAATGAAAACATTAAAATATTCAGTAAGGCAAAAGAGACAGAAAAAGAGAAACGACAATGGAATGGAATGAAAACGGAGAGAAAATGGCAAGAACAAAATAGCCATACCTGTTTCCATTACATGTAAATGGCCTAAATTTAATGGCAGAGATTTTAGATGGGAAAAAGTAGAATTTGCTTCTGAGCACGCTAAGTTTGATTCAACTCTATGCTATCTAGTCACAATTCACATATAAACAGTAAAATAACAAAAATTTTACCATGTTACTACTGGTAATCACATAATCAAGTAACTATCTGACAGTATATTTCAAAGCAATAGGTGTGACCATGGATGGACAGGACCCTTCCATTAAGGTAAATATACAACTTAGTATAAAGAGATTCAAGACAGAAAATTAATAAGGACATAATTGAGCTAAACACTAACATCTAAAGTCATAGAATATTTAGGTGAAAATGCTATATTATACCTTTGTATTGGCTAGTTTTGTGTGTCAACTTGACACAAGCTGGAGTTATCACAGAGAAAGGAGTTTCAGTTGAGAAAATACCTCCATGAGATCCAGAGGTAAGGCATTTTCTCAATTAGTGATCAAGGGGGGAGGGCCCCTTGTGAGTGGTACCATCTGTGGGCTGGTAGTCTTGGGTTTTATAAGAAAGCAGGCTGAACAAGCCAGAAGAGGAAGCAAGCCAGTAAGAAACATCCCTCCATGGCCTCTGCATCAGTTCCTGCTCCTTGACCTGCTTGAGTTCCAGTCCTGACTTCCTTTTGTGATGAACAGCAGCATGGAAGTGTAAGCTCAATTAAACCCTTTCCTCCACAACTTGCATCTTGGTCATGATGTTTGTGCAGGAATAGAAACCCTGACTAAGACAAATTGGTACCAGCGTAGTGGGAGTATTCCTGTGACAACCTGACCAT
>CM052719.1:34178362-34236305 GCA_028551405.1 Uromys caudimaculatus
GCCGTGTGTGCTACAAAGGGCAGAGCTGGAGAAGTGACTCGAGCCCTTGGAGGAATCCATAAGATCATGAGTAGATCCCAGACATTGGACGGTTGGAATTTGATTTCGCTTTTGATTGTGATTTTGCCCTGATATATATTCCCTCCTGAAGAAAGAAGGTATTTTAGTGGAGCCCACAGTTAAGAGACTTTGAATTTTTAAAGACTTTGAATTTTAAGAGATTGGATGTTTAAAAGGGACTGAAATGTTAATATGTAAGAATTTGTAAAGACTGTGTGACTTGTAAAGTTATTTAGATCCTGGGGATGAATAAGGAAGTAAGGGTCGAGGCTTATTGGTGATGAGTTTGTGTGTCAAGTTGACAAGGGGTCAATTGTACTGGCTAGTTTTGTGTGTCAACTTGACACAAGCTGAAGTTATCACAGAGAAAGGAATTTCAGTTGAAAAAATGCCTCCATGAGATCCAGCGGTAAGGCATTTTCTCAATTAGTGATCAAGGGGGGAGAGCCCCTTGTGAGTGGTACCATCTGTGGGCTGGTAGTCTTGGGTTTTATAAGAAAGCAGGCTGAGCAAGCCAGGAGAGGAAGCAAGCCAGTAAGTGACATCCGTCCATGGCCTCTGCATCAGCTCCTGCTCCTTGACCTGTTTGAATTCCATTCCTGACTTCCTTTCATGATGAACAGCAGCATGGAAGTATAAGCTCAATAAACCCTTTCCTCCCCAACTTGCATCTTGGTCATGATGTTTGTGCAGGAATAGAAACCTGACTAAGACAATCTTCTTCTCATGTCTACATAAAATGTACCAAAAATGGTTTTATTTATTTATTAAATATTTAAAATTATTTAAAGCTATTATATGGAATACTTTGTTAGGCAATTAACTATCTCATATAATAAATTTAAATACTTTTTTTTTCATCCTGAAGTTGAGCTCAGGGCTTTGTGCATACTAAACAAGTACTCTACCATTGAGCTACATCCTGAGCTCTGGAAGTTTTGGTTGCTGGCTGTTTATTTATAGATAATATGCCTACCTGTAGGTCTCTATTGAGCCCACTGAACTTGGCCATAGTAACAAAAAAAAAAAAATATATGTGCAACCAAACATGGCACAGCTGTGTTCAAGTAGACTTTACTTAAAAGACAGGAATCAGACCACATTTGTTCCACAGTTTGCACTGTTTTATATAGAAAAACAAAAAAACATTAAATATAGCTTACTTTTTAAAACACTACAAAAACAAAACCCAACCTATCTAGTGTATTTAGAAAGATTGCAGGGTGCAATGTCAGTATAAAAAAAACAGTTTTGTTTATGCATGATAATAATAAATAATAAGATATCAAAATGAAAAATAATCCTATTCATAGACTTAGAATTTTAAAAACCTACTTTTAATAAGGGTTCTCAAATGCTTTGACTCCCCTTTTAGCCCACCGTCCAAAGGTAGGGGAGAAAAGATGGTGAATAGGGGAAGGGGATGCGGACCTGCTTAGAAGTTCTCTGAGAGGATTCGAACCACCGTTTGTCAGAATACCAGCAGTCCAGTTCAGCAGTGTCAGGGTACCAAAGTCTAATCAGCAGTGGTGGCATGCTCTAACAAAAACTTCCAGGCCTCTGCCAAATAGACTCAAGCCAGCAGGAGTGACAGGACCAGCCAGGACGCAAGAGACGTTCTCTGCCATGCCTCTCTCAGCAAAGTGAAGATCAGCGAAGACAAAGACGTGAGACCAATGAAGCATTGCAAAGCCAGCTTGGCAAGCACACCGTCACTGTCCATTTAGTCCTGTTTATACTCTCTCCAAATATCACCTGTCCTCCCGTGGGTCTCGCCTCAGCAAAACACCATGTGAGTCTGCATCACATGACATATCCAGAAACCTCTACTTCACTTATTTACAACAGTTTTAAAGATATGATATACTTTAGGGGTACAGCTGATAAAGATATATAACTTTGATATTGAAATATCAATTAAATCCACTACTCTATATTTCTGCATAATACCAATTATGATTCTAGCAAGTTAAAAAAAATACATGTATGTATTAGGGTTCTCTAGAGTCACAGAACTTATGGAATGTCTCTCTATATTAAGGGGATTGATTGGAATGACTTACAGTCTGTAGTCCAACCCCCCCAACAATAGGCATCTTTGAATGGGAAGTTCAAGAATCTAGCAGTTGCTCAGTCCCACGAGGCTAGTTGCTTCCGCTGGTCTTCTGTATAAGCTGGAATCCTGAAGAAGTAGGTTCCAACAGATGTGCTAGCAAGTAAGTGCAAGCGGGCAAGAAGAGAGAGCCTTCCTTCTTCCATTATCATAATGTAGAAGATATATCCGGCAGAAGGTATCGCCCAGATTAAATGTATGTACCACTACTCCTGGATTTGGAGCTTGCTTTGTCCCAGGCTTGCCTTGAACTCAGAGATTTGCTTGTCCCAGCCTCCTGGGATTAAAGGAGTGTATTACCTTGCCTGGGACTAAACATTTTATGGCCACTATGCCTCAAGATCAAGATCAAAAGAGTGTGTCATCCCAAGTCAAGATCTGGGTCAGAAGCCTGTGTCTTCCAGCCTCAAGATCTGGATCACAGGTGTGCCCTCCATTTCTGGATTGTAGTTCAGTCCAGATGTAGTCAAGTTGACAACCAGGAAGAGGATCACAGTGTATAAATTGAGGTCTGGTAGAGTGCTTGCCTAGCATGGATTTGATCCCTAGCCCAGCAAAATTAATAAATAGAAAAATGTCCAGGCATTGTAGCAGTCCTGCAGTTCCCAGTTACCCACGAAGCTGAGGCAGAAGGATGGTTTGAAGCCAGGAGTTTGAACACAGCCTGAGCAACAGCAAGGAACCCCCTCCCCCATCTCTAAATAAGTAAATAAAATATAATAGCTGATTCTAAAAATCACATGGATATAATCATAAAAGGGCATAGAAAAATAAAAGTAATTTGAAAATGGAAGGTTAGAGGGATAACTCTACCCAAATTCAAAGCTCGTTCTAGTGACATACTATAACTAAGACTGGGGGGCAGTGCCTAGAGACCAGAGGTATCTACAGACACAAATGGACAGTTGGTTTCTGACAAAGATGCAAAGAGAATTCTGTGGTGAAAGAACAGTTGCTTTGTTCAATGATACGAGGGCAACGGCATAGATATGCTGAAAAATTATTATTTTTTGTTTATTTTTGAGGTTATATTTTAATTACACTTTCTCTTCCCTTTCCTGCCTCCAAACCCTTCCATCCCTCTCTCTCAACACTCCTGAATAATTTTAATCTATACTTTATACAATATATATAACAATTAATTTAAAGAGATGACAGATTTCTATGTAAAGCCTGTCTCTGTAAAACTTATGGAAGAGCCAGCCAGATGCTCAGCCAGATGTGTAAAACTTCTTGCTGCCGCAGTCCCTAGGACTCCCATAGTGGAAGGAAACAACAGAGCTCTGTAAGTTGTCCTCAGACCACCATACACACAGTGGCATGCTCCCCAAAGCAAGCAAGCAAGCAAGCAAGCAAACAAACAAATGTCAAACTACAGAAAAAAACATTTATGATATCAATAAATATCACAAGCAGTATGCATAAAATTGATAACTGGACTTACCAAATTGAACCAGGATTTAAAATGTGTTGTTAAGAAAATAAAGCAACTTAGCAAAGGTATTTGAAAACTGTATATCCCATAAAGGAATTACGTTCATAATTCTTTTTAAAAACTCTCACAATTCATCAGCAGGAAAAATGACTCAGTTTTTTTTTAATCTGCAAAAGATCTGAAGAGATTCATCATCAAAGAAAGTTTGTGAATGGCAAGAAGGCATGTTAAAAACTGCTCAACTTCATTAGTCGGTGAGGAAATGCAAATTAAAAAAAAAGAAAGAAAGAAACCACACCGGGAAACCACGCTCACAGGCATGGTAGAAATAAGAGCTTGACCATATGCCAAGCATTGATTAGGGTGTGGGGATCTGGAACTCATACACAGCTGGTGGGAACATAGAGTCACACAAGTACCCTGGAATGCAGCTTTTCTGTTTTCCCAAAATTTAAATGTACACCTGCAGAATAATCTATTCATCCCATTTGAGGAGGTCCCCTGGAAAAATGAAAGCATATGTCTATAGGGAGATGTGGGCATGGTGCTCATAACAGCTTTATTTGTAACAGCCTCAAGTTGGCAATAACCCAAGTGCTCATCAACACGTGACTGGATAAACAAACTTTAGTACAAGTAAGATTGCGCCATAAAGAAGAATGGGCTGCTTGTGCTGCTACCACACGGGTGAGCCTCAAATCTCAGAATTACTACGTTGTGAAAGAAGACAGATGAAAAAAAAAAAAAGAGTGCACACTGAAGAACTTAACTTTATGAAGTATTTTAGAAAAGGAGTCAGAATACAGTGGCGTTCCGAATCCCACAGCTGCAGCTATGCAGGAAGCTAAGGCAAGACTCGCTTTGAACCTACAAACTTGAGGCCAACTTAGGCAACATAATTAGACCCTGTCTTATACAAGCAAGCCAATATACATGTGTGTATAGTTTTTAAAACCCTAGGATGAGTAGAAGAGGAGAAAAGAATTTCAAAGGGAGACCGGCAGCTTTCAAGCGTATATAGAGTTCTTACTTAGATTATTGATGATGGTTTCATAGGTTTACTGAACATGGCAGTACTTAGGAGACTGTGCACATGAGATACATAGTTTATTGAATGGCAATTAGACCTTAATCGCCTTTTCCAATATTAAAAATATACCAATAATAATATGCAATAGTCCCATCATCTAGCTTCATTACATTTCAGTACTCTGCTATTCTAAAAGAGGAGCAGGGAAAGTGGGCTTTATTTAGAAAGAGGGGCGAGAGTGGGGATGTTTACTAAGATGGTACATGCTATCGTATATCCGTAAGCTGTTGAAAGGAGAGGACTGCGGACGCTGGTGTAAAGGGACAGACCGAGACATCTTGAAAGATGGAAGTCTGGGCTGGTGGCCTGTGTGCCAAGGAGGGGCAGGTCTCCTTGGAGGAGACTACAGCTCCTCCTTAAAACTAGGGGAGATGAAGGGGACAGCAGGATTCCTCATTACAGGTACTCTTTGTTCCCAATGCTGACAGCATCAAGAATTGCACAAGGAGAATGGTTAATAGGCCTTTGTGTTCATTCATAAAATGAGTCATGCAGACCCAGCAGGGCTTGGGGCTGTTGGGTGAGGTTTTCAACACGGCCACCAATGACTGAGCATGCTATAGGCACAGAAAAGATCCTGCCCCCAACTACAACAGTCCTCTCGAGGGATGTTCAATCGGCCTTCCTCTATTAGAGGGACCAATCAATAGAGGTGATAGAAAGTCCCCTACCTGTGCGTTCGGTGTAAAATTAGGCTTCCGTTCACATTTTCAGTGCTACAGGTATTCTCGTAACTGTCAGCTTTTCTCCTCTGGTCCCTATCCGCTTGTCAGCAGCACCATTGCTGCTCTCGGCACCATTACCCACACCAAAAATAACAGCAGCTGCCCTCCATTAACTGTTGCTAGGCGCCTCGATCTCCAGCGCTACCACGGTCCTGTGAGGTAGGTCGGATGATTAGGCTCTGTGATAGGCTGTGGAAAGTTTGGTTTATGGAGTCAGGCTGATGCCCAGTGTCACATCTCAGAATTATCAGAGTTATAACGAGAGTCCGAGAGTCCACAGGACTCCAAAGTCTTAACAAGAGTTAAGAGCACTGTGTGTTTCACCACTGCCTGTCAGGAGGTTTACTGGCAAGAGTCCATCTAGGCATACTTCCTTCCCATTCTACTTCATTGTAAAAAACACACTCTGACAATAATAAAAGAACCCAGAAGAATGAAAATAATTCGCGGCTCCAACATCCTGTTGTAACAACTGTTTCCATTTTTCTCTATTTCCTTTCAATCGCCCATATGTACATATTTTACATATTGTAGATGTGATTTTATATTCTGATTTTCTGCTTAACATTAGACCATCTTCCTTGTTGCTCTTTAGTCTCCAGAGGATGCATAATATTGCCTTTCGTGGTGTGGCGTGATTTAGTCAGCCAATTACCCACAACGAACAAAACTTGTTTCCAGTGATTTTGGTTTTATGAACCACACTATAGCAAATTATTTGATTTTCCCACCATCTTTGATTATTATTATTTTGAAGTTTAAATCCTTAGGAGCTATATTGCCAAGCAAGAATTGGGCTCTGCTTATGTATTTGATACTTTGAGGGAGAGAAGAATTAGGAACTCTTTGTCTCTGTGATGGATAGCAGTCATACCTGTCAAGAACAGACTAAGCTCACGGATCATTGTCGAGGAAAACCAACATCGAAGCCAAATGAGACAATGACTTCTAACTGGTACAAGTTGCTCTTGGGTGTGTTGAGATAGCCCGGAATTCTGCAACAGTGAGGATTTCACAATCTTGCAAATGTGCTAAGAACAGTGACGTGTGTGTAATACATTGAAAAAAAAAAAAGGATTATAGGGTATGTGCATTACAGCTCAACAAAGCTATCATAAAAAATTGAAGAAAAATTTCAGCTATTCCTCAGCATACTTGTTTTAACCATTGCTACGGGAAAGTTCTAGACTGGTTTTTGTAGTTGGAAAGAACATATTGCAGTACTTAACAACAGCAGACTAATCTGCTGCCTGCATGGCTGTTGGCAACAGCTACAGGCTGGGTCCTCCAGAAGCTGTCCTGAGACAGCTTGGGATACAGGGTGCTTA
Source organism: Uromys caudimaculatus (assembly GCA_028551405.1). Taxonomy (NCBI): domain Eukaryota; kingdom Metazoa; phylum Chordata; class Mammalia; order Rodentia; family Muridae; genus Uromys; species Uromys caudimaculatus. Next base: position 34,185,114 of record CM052719.1, read on the forward strand.
TCAAAGATTAGCAGTGGGGGTGGGGGTGGGGGTGGGGTTACAGAAGCAGGATAGGGCAGAGGAAAGGGGTAAAGTCAGATGTGGGTCCAGTTGGGTTTGAACTCTCAGAGCTCCATACTGAACTGAAATGGCTACCTCTCCATAACCTGGACTCGTGAATGTCTTCCACCTATTCATGTGTTTGACTGCTTGCTCTCCAGCTGGTGGAGCTGCTAGGGGGATGGCGTTGTAGAAGCTTTAGGAGGTGCACCCTCACTGAAGAAAATGTGTCACTAGAGAGCAGACCATACGGTGATGGCTTGGCCCAGCTTCTGTTTGTGGTGTCTGCCTCCACTCTTATATCATGCGGGGACCTGCTCCTGCTGCCACGCCTCCCACTGGGATGGATTGTGTTTCCTGAAACCGTGAGCAAAAATAAATGCTTCCTCTCTTTATTTATAGAGTACACTGTAGCTGTCTTCAGACACACCAGAAGAGGGCATCGGATCCCATTACAGATGGTTGTGAGCCACCAAGTCATTGCTGAATTGAACTCAGGACCTCTGGAAGAACAGCCAGTGCTCTTAACTATTGATCCACCTCTCCAGCCCAATGCTTCCTCTCTTAAATTGCTTCTGCCAGCTTTGTTATTATGAAAAACATAACTGATATACTGGCTTTAATCTCACTCAGAAATTCCATATGGGACCTGGGAAGCATTCTTGCGTGTGCTTTTTGTTTGCTTTGCTTTTAAGATGGGATCTAGCCTGGAACTCACTATGCAGACCAGTCTAGCCTCCAACTCCCAGAGATCTTTCTTGCCTCTGCCTCCCAAATGTTAGTATTAAAGAACTGTGCTACCATCCCCTGGCCTAAGCATGGGGCTCTTTGCATGTGAGACTGTATGTACCTGGGGAGGGCCTGCCTTTGCCAGAGGTGTGGGTTGTATAACTCTCTCTAGCACAGCAAGTTGTTTTGACCCAACAATAGTATTTACCTCTTATGGTTGAGAATTAAATGTGACTGAAATGCGGACGATACTCGGAATAACGCTGGCCCTATGAGGAGAAACATCCAAACAATGTTCTTGTTATTTTATTGCTATTCGGTTAAGCTACATAGTCAGCTTTGCCAAGACTATGCCAAAAATTAAAATACAGTATATACATTGAGAAGGTTTTTTGTTTGTTTGTAGAATTTTTAGATCCACAGCACAATGAGCCACAAACAGGGCATGTTCCATATTTTCTATAGCTGCTTACATATGTAGCTTTCTCCACTATTCTGAAGACATTTCAGCCCAGGGATGACATTTCTCAGAGGTGACAAATGGGAAGAACCCACAAGGAATGGAGTGACTGGCAAGCTTCCCTGCCTCCAGTCTCGTGGAACCAAGACTTCTAATCTTTCAGTCATGGTCAGCCGTTAACACGCCATGTAGTGAATGCAAGCTTATTGGGTCGTTCCTGCTATGACAGCTAACGGAAAGCAGTCTCATGTTAAGAAAATGAGATTTGGGTTAGATTTGAGCACTCTTCCAGTGGACTTGGGTTCAATTCCCGGCACCTCCAGGACAATTCACATCTATCTATAACCCCCAGTTCTAGGGAATGTGACACCTTCACACAGACATGCATACAGGCAAAACAGCAATGCAGATAACATTATAAAAAGAAGAAGGAGAAAGTGAGTTTTGATAACTAGATTAGGGAAAAATGTTATAATGGGAGAGGTTCCCAAATGTCGGGATTCGTAGGATGGCGTCCTGCGTGCTGCTGGCAGTGGAGCATGCGCACTTGCAGTGAGGGTAGCCTGAGCCGCTTACAGAACTGTGTAGAAGGCTCCAGGGAGGCTAGCAAATGGTTCAAAATAAAAGGCCACGAGGAGCCGTTGCCTGCTTCAGCTTTGCCCAGGGATAACTCCGAATATAACCCCAACGACAGAACGACAGCCTAGCAGCTAGGCCCTAATTGCTCTACTTTATACTTTTGGGGTCAATTTCATGTCTATTCACATTATATAGGATGAAAAGGTTAAATTTTGAAATAGCTGTGTGGGCTTTTTTCCAATTACCAAACGGCGAAACGAACTGGGAAGGCTATGCATTTCATGAACATGCATATGTTCGTGTAATCACAGCCACAACCAGACAGGATACCGCCCCCCCCCAAACTCCTGCCTTCACCTCACCCCCTTTCACACAAAATCCCTTCTCTATCTGACTACTTTCTGTGACTCTGTCATCAGAGGCCGAGGCAGGTCTGTTAATAACCTCCAGGGAGCTTGCAAAGACATAATTCCCCCTCCATCACTGTGTATGGGATTTAGAGAGATTAACTAAATGTAGCCAGGAAAGAAAAGGTAACAAATTCACAGGGGCGCCTGTCCCTGGAGGAGAAATCTGTCTCCTTCGCCTTGGCTACTGGGACTTTCTCAACAGATCATAATAAAATTAAGTAGGGGTACAGACCTGTGTGATTTACAGTGGAAAGGACAGAAATTGCTTGGGGTAAGAAAATAATGAGTTTGACAGGTGACGCGAGAGAGGTAAAAAAAAAAAAAAAAAAAAAAAAAGCTATCATAGGCTTAGTAACTTGGCTCGGGTCATACAGGTATTAGGTGGCAGAGCCAAGATTCTGAGCCAGATAGGTGCTTACTCCGGGACTCGTGTGTTTTACTGTTGTTATGCAGCAGGACTGGAATACTCAGAAACGAGCCCATATTGTTTTATACTTTACGCTGCACACAACCGTTCTGACGCCTCACCTCCTTCACAAGAATAGACAATTGAAACATTTAAAAATGTGTTAATATAATAGCTTGGCTTCTTTCTCATTATAAAATGCCCTCTCTGAGATTTAGGGAAAGGAGCTCCCAAGGCCACACCTTGGGCAGAGAAGTTAGTCACAGTGAGGTTGCTGAGGGAGGGAGATTCACTGTCTGGTGATACAGTTATCGGCAGGCATCCAAGCCTCAGTGGATGGCCCCACAGTCACATGGACATGGGCAGCAGCACTAAGTCGATGCAGGGGTTACCAGTCACAGCAACAATGACAGGAACAAAAGGAGAGGTTCTGACGTTGGGATGGAGACCGGTGTGCGTGAAGGGGGCGGGAGAAAGCCAGGGAGAGCTGGGGGAAGATGTTGATGAATGGATATAGTCCAAATGCATTGTATAAATCTATGACATTTTCAAAGATGAAATGCAAATATTATTAAAATTAAAATGTAGGGGTTAGCCGGGCAGTGGTGGCGCACGCCTTTAATCCCAGCACTTGGGAGGCAGAGGCAGGTGGGTTTCTGAGTTCAAGGCCAGCCTGGTCTACAGCGTGAGTTCCAGGACAGCCAGGGCTACACAGAGAAACCCTGTCTCGAAAAACCAAAAAAAAAAAAAAAAAAAAAGAAAAAAGAAAAAAGGTAGGGGTTACATTCCCTTCTATTCTCCTCATCCCAGACACTTGTTTGCTCAGTTAGGCCAACAACAGAACTTCTAAGAGATGCCAAATAGGGCACTTGTCTATTTTTATAAGGAAACGCAGAACACTGTGGAAAAGTCATTTTGTTAGTCTCTATGACTTTTGCAATCATAGTGCTCTTCACTTCTAGAATGTTTTTCTCACCTTTACTCCATTTTATTTTAGAATCGGCATTCCAAAACCAAAGTTTTTAAAACAAGAGACACTCAGAGACATCAAGTCTCCAGTACCCCCTCTGATCTGATCCTTTTCAGTCCTTCCCATTGGCAATTCGAATTTTTTTGTGGGCTAAGAGATGGCTTAGTGGTTAAAAGCATTGGCTGCTTTTCCAGAAGTCCTCAGTTCAATTCCCAGTAGCTACATGGCTCATAACCATCTACAATGGAATCTGAGTCCTTCTGATGCGCGTGAAAACAGAGCACTCATATACATAAAATAAATAAACAAATGTTAAAAAGAAACTCCCTGATCTCTCTGGCTTTCATAGTCTTTCTGTCTCCTCTTCCAAAATGTCCACTGAGCCTTAGGTAGGGGAGTTATTTAAAAAAAAAAAAAAATGTGTTTTGGGCTGGAGAGATGGCTCAGCAGTTAAAAGCACTTGCTGCTCTTCCGGAGGATTCGGGTTTCATTCCCAGTGCTCATATCAGGTGGCTCACAGTGACCTAAAAGTCTCGCTCTAAGGGATCCAGTGCTCTCTTCTGGCTTCCACAGGCATGAACACATATGACATTCACTCACACAGTCACACACATACACATAACTACAAACAAAATCTTTAATAGGAAGATCTCTGTCTTAGGATTTACTTTATTTCATATGTATGAATGTTTTTGTCTCATGTCTATGTATGTGCACTGTGTGCTTGTCTGATGTCCTCAGAGGTCAGAAGAGGGTGTCAGACACTCTGAAACTGAAGTAACAGGCAGATGTGAGCCCCAGTGTGGGTGCTGGGAACTGATCCTGCATCCTCTGCAAGGTCAGTACCACATGTTCTTAATCACTGAGACATCGTCTGTCCAAGCCCCTTTGTGTTTTTTTCCTTTTATTTAAAGACAGTATAGGAGTTGTATTTCACATTACTTAATTCATACTGTTTCCTGGAGATCACTCTGCAGCAAGTCGTGGAGCTAGTCATCAGTGAGAACATGATTTAGAGAAGAAAAGGATGATGTTCAGAAACTCATGTAAAACAAGTCTTCTGGCCATATGAAATCAAACTAGCAATCAATAACAACCTGTATCTGGGAAGAAGGAAGAAGATAAAAAGCCCGAAAGCATAATTCAACATATTAGAAAACGTGAACAAGAGAGAGAAAAATAAGACAGAAACCTGGGTCTTCAAAAAGATGGATACAGGAACTCTAGTCAGGGATGCAATCTATCGCTTGTGGTACCAATAAAAAAAGACCAATGAAACTGGCCTCTATCCAGACCAGGGAAGGACATCAAAGACAGACATGACCCTCATTAGGAATGAAAGAGAAACCTCTACAGTCCTACAGCATCATAGACTACTGAGGTCAGTTTTATGTCAGCAAGCTTGATAACTTAAATGAATTAAATATGTTTTTTTTTTTTTGTCCACTTCAAACATGCTTCAGCTTATTGTAATCTCAAGCCTTGCTTTTGGGTGTAAAGAAAATTAAGTAAGCATGTTTGCTTAAATTCAAACCATAACAATCTATACTTCTCTTAATTACAATAACCTAAATATTCCTTTTATCTTTTTGCAATAGCCGCAAAAGCCCAGGGAAGAACTATTGCTTGCAGTTGGCTTCTTTCAAAGTGACTCCTCAGGACTCTCCCCATTTGGTGACCCCCCCCTACTTCTTGTGTGTTTGGATCTAAGAATAGGAATGAGGAAGTCATGGGATGATCCTCCCATGATTAAACAGCAAGCAATGGAGACTTTTGCCCTCATTTTCTTTGGGGTTCTTTTTTAAAAAATATGATTTTGTTAAGACCCACCCCCACCATCCCCCCCTCACCTTCTCCTTCCCACTCCTCTTGCGATCTTTCTCCTCACCACATCCCTTTGCTACTGTCAAGATTTTATAAATCCGAAAATGGTTAACTAAAAAAATCTATTTTGTGTGTATGTGCGTTTTGCCTGTGTGTATGTCTGTGCTCCACATGCATGCCTGGTCCCTCAAAGGCTGGAAGAGGGTGTTGGGTCTCCTGAAGCTAGAGTTAGGCTTGGTTGTGGGCTGGGACTCAGGTCCTCTGGAAGATCTCTCAGTGCTCATAGTCACTCAGCCATCTCTCTAGCCCCTAAGTTAAAAAGAAAAGGAGTAATTACTTTTTAAATGTATTCATGTGAATGCATGTGTGGCTATGTGTGAGTTTACATGCAGGTGCTTATAGAAGAAGAAGGTATCGTATGCCCTGGACTTGGAGTTACAGTCAGCTGGGAATGCTAGAAGAGAACTCAGATTCTTTGCAAGAACAGTAAGCATCCTTAACCACCCAGTCATCTTTCTGGCCCAAACTAAAAAATAAAATGTATATAACTCATTGAATTTAATTAGGATTACTTGCATGTGCACCCCCTAGGGTTATTTACTGGCTAATGAGCAATTTACCTGTAGCTAAAGCCATGAAGAAAATGGCTCCCTTTCCCAAGCAGCCATTAGCTAAGGATTGGTCCTCATGTGTCCCTCCTCCAGCCATGCCGGGATGTTCCTGGGCTCTCTCTTGTGCAGGTAAACACAGCTGTTCTGAATGCAACAGCCACTTAGAGACAGATACCCCACTTAGAACTAAGGACTCCATAGTCACTCATTCTGAGCATTAGCTGCAGCAACCTTACCTGGCCAAGGCTCAGAGCAGCGCCAATCTTCTGGGTATTCACATAAATATTTAGAAGACAGTTTGACAACTTGGTGTTCATTTTACAAAGTAATGGTAGTATGCCTTCCACTCTAGGGTTTATGACAGCCTGAGCCATGGGTTTTTAACCAGGTTATGGTGCCAAGCATGGATTCCCTCCTGTGGATGAGGCCTCCAATCTAATCAGAAAGTGGTTGGTTACTTCCAAAACCTTCATGCCACTTTGTCCCAGTGGGTGTGTCTTGCCTGGGAGGTTAATATTGTAACATGTGATGTCCACATGCTAGTAAGGCCATTGATGAATTTTCTCTGACGGTGCCCTGAATAACACTTTTGGGCGCTATAAAAGAAGGAAAGACATTTATTTCCTGGTGAATTCCAGCTTTATTTCTCTATGTCCTGCAACCAAAATGGTGTCTTCTGTAATTAGGTCTTAATCTATAGTTCTGGTAGCTAATAAAGAGCACTTGCAATAGCTTGTATTGTTTGGGGAGGGGGCTTTTGGGGTCTTCCTGACTAACAACACACAGAGAGCTTTCCTACACCTGACATTGAGATTTTGATTTGATAACACACAGAGAGATTTGATAACACAGGAGAACAGTAACATCCATCCATGCAGTGTATTTCTGTTCAAATCATCTTTAAATCTTTAAAAAAATTAGTCTGGAGGGCTGGAGGGCTGGCTAAACAGTGAAGAGCAGTTGCTGTTCTTCAGAAGACACGGGTTCAATTCCCAGCATCCACATGGCAGCTTGCGACCCTTCTGAAGATACCAAGCATGCGCACGGTGCACCGATATACAAGAAGGGACGCTATCCTTATACATAAAAATATAATTAAAACTTCTTTTAAAGAAAAAAAATAGTTTACAAAGTAGAGGGTTTCCATAAAGCATCTCCCACATCTGGGTTAGCTTCCCCCACCCACTTCTTTCCCCACCACAAGCTCCACCTCTGCCTAAACTTCCCCCTCTACTTTCACAACACATGTAAACGTATTTCTTGAAAGACAAAAGCTACTTAAGCTCATTCAAGAGGAAACTCGCAGCTTGAGCAGCCTTCAATTAAACAAATCGAATGGAAGAAATCGGGTTTGTAGTTAAAACCTTTTCCATAAAGAAACTTCACATCTACACGAATTTGATGCCCATCTGACCAAGCGTTAAGTGGTATGAATTGCTTCGAAACTCTTCTCAAGAATGGGCCAACCATCTGATAGTAAAACAAGACAAAGGCATTATGGGGGGAAAACTTTACAAATCTCACGAGGACAGATCTTGCTAATATGAGAAAATACAATCCAACAACATGTCAAAGGAAAAGTGTGCAATGAGTGTGTGTTTATCTGAGGAAAAGAAGATGCTACGGTCTGCAATGATCCTTAGACCACACCAATAGATGATGAAAACAACACCATGATTGTCTTGATAGAAGCAGAAAAGATATTTGACAAAATTTCTCATCATTTTGTAATTTAAATGAGGGATAGACAATAATGTCCATAAGGTTATTTTTAAAAATCTATAAACAACCTTCAGGTAACTACACACGTAATTATGAAAGATTCAGTGTGACATTTCTCTCTCTCTCTCTCTCTCTCCCTCTCTCTCACTGTCTCTCTCTCTTGCTGTGTCTCTCTGTCTGTCTCTGTCTCTCTTTGTGTGCACACACAGATGCACATGTCAATATGTGTGCATACGTATAGGGTCAGAAGACAACATCATGTGCCTGTCAGTCTTCAAGAGCTGTCCACGTGATTTAGAGATATGGTCTCTCACAGGCTAATTGTCAGTAAGCTTCAGCAATCTTTCCGTCTCCAGGGCAAGGAATACAAGCATGAGCCACTGCACCTGAGTGTTTTACATGTGCGCTCAGGTCTTCATGCTGCCCCAGCTGACCTACCTGCCAGCCATCAGTTCCTTCTCTTATCAGGATGGTGGCAGGGTGAGAATGTCAGTTCTCATTATTCCTATTTAATATTACCTTCAAATTCCCGTCCAGTGTACTTTAGCATGAAAATTGTATAAAACACACATAGACCTAAAAGAAATAATACTGCCTTTATACATAGGTTGCAGGATCATTTACATAAAAATTCTCAAATAATCTTCAAATAAAACTACTTGGAGTAGTAAAATGGAGTTAAGTTCAAGGCTCATATAGGTGACTGGATGTAGAAATTAAATCACTTGGCAATATCACGAGTGAAATATTGGGGCTGGAGAGATGGCTCAATATCAAAAGCAGGTGTGGCTCTCAAGGAGGATCTAATTTCCACCCTCAGAACTGAACCCTATTGGGTACTGCACAGCTGCCTGTCACTCCAGCTACAGGAGACTCTGACTGCCCTGGACTCCACAGACACCTGCATCCACACGTATGGTCCCTCACAACACACACACGGAAACACACATAAGTTTAAAAGATATGTGGAGTATTTAGGGATAAATTTAATGTAAAGGACAAGATTTGCACTTAGAAAACTGCCAGCCATAACTGAGTTTATGCTGAGTGTATTGTCCTCCTTAGGTAAGTGAGTTCAAATCTTGGACTCATTTTTAAGCAGGAAGTTTGTTTTCCATTTCTCGAGTTTGGGAAAACTTGAATAGTGTTCATGGAACGTAAAATTAAATATTGTAAGATGTCCTTCCAAACTGGTCATTATAGTTAACATATCCCAGTTATGATCCCAGAAAGCTTTTTTTTTGGGGGGGGGGGGTGTTTAAAATCAGCAAGTTAACCTTACCATGTATATCAAATGCAATATAAATAATATCAAAAGTAATATAGCCAAAATATTTTTGGATAGGAAGAGTGAGAACAGACAACTTGTAAAATCTGGGTCAAAACACTTTACATCTATAGGACTTAAGTCAGAATCTTGCTGGATAAAGATAAACAGACCAACAGCAGAACAGAGACCTTAAATACCCCATGCACTTCCCACCTGACTTCGGAACACCTAATGACATAGTTCTATAAGGAAAGGATGGCTTTTGTAGTAAACAGTGCTGAAGCAACTGGACACTGAAGGGCTCTAACAGACCCAAGCATGGTAAATATGGCGTCAACAGGCTTTGCCTTTTACCCCTTTCCCTCTGCTTTGATTTAAAAAAAAAAAAAAAAAAAAAAAAAAGCCCAAAACCATTAGATTATATCTTTAAAGCTAGGCCCCAAGGTCCATTCCCTTATTTGGCCATTGACTCACTCCCAAGACAAAACACCAAGGTCCAACAATCAAAACTCATTGTTTGGCTAGCAGGTCCAATCAGGGCTTACCAACTGACCCAAGGGCAGACTCCCCCTTTTCCGTCTTAAAAACCCCACTCCTGCAGAAACCACTTGCTTGCTGCTTACTGCTTGATGCTGCTTGCTCTCTGCCTTTGTATTCTCCCCCTACCGCCTCCAACCTGCTTGCCCCTCTGAGGTAATAAACCTCCTCGGTGCTGATTTTGGCTGGGTATGTCCTATACCAACTCTGAGGGGGAGACTCCCCTTACAGACACCCCTAAGCCAACCTCAGCCTTTACTTTGAACCATATTCAAGTTAACACAAAACAGAACATAGGTCTTAAAAAATGACAGGCAAAACTGCAAAAGGATTCGGGGGGAACATATGAAATGAAGGTTCTGTGGCCTTAGCTTAGGCAAAGGAGTCTTAGCTAAAACCGAAAAATCGGGGTGCACAAAAGAAATCGACAGCTGCGGTGATCCTAACATAAAACCACTCCTAAATATGCTGCTAAGGAAATGAAGAGCCAAGCAGTGGGTTTGGAGGAGCCATTTGCCGAGTATATTTGATAAAGGAACTGTGTGCAGATTCCTAGATCAGGACACAGAAAATAAACTGCTCACTTGGAAAGGAGCCCGAGACACTCATCTAAGGAAGACAAGTAGCAATGAGCGCATGAGCTAGATGAGCAACGGCCTTAGTCATCAGTCGAAACTGGAACGAGGTAACACTCCACGTGTCTCGGCACAGCTAAACTTAGAGTACCAATACCAATACCAACGGTCTGTGCAGAGCACCTGGGACTCCTCCACTGCTGGCTTGTATGCAAAAGCATAGAGCCACTTGGAAAATGGTTTGACAGATTGGTTTTATTTTCATCTTTTAAAACATGCAGTGTGTGTATGTGTGTGTGTGTGTGTGTGTGTGTGTGTGTGTGTGTGTGCGTGTGTGTACACTATTTATACATTGCAGAGGCCAAATATCAACATTGGGTGTCTTTCTCAGTCACTCTTCACTGTATTATTTTGAGACAGAGTCTCTCACTGGACCTGGCAGGATAATTAGCTCCAGAGATTGATCCACTGGTCTCTGTCTCTCTCCCCCCTCAGCACTGGCGTTATAGACATGTTTTACACACATGTAGTGTTATAGACATGCATTATACACATGCACCATTATAGACATGCATTATACACATGCAGCTTTCATATGGGTGCTAGGACCAAACTCGTGTCCTCATGATTGCATAGCAAGCACTTAACCAACTGAACCCATCTCCCAGCCCCCAGCTTGACAGATTGCTGCAAAATCAAGCGTATATATTTTTCTTTATGACTTATATGCCGTTCTTGCATAGTTACCCAAGAGAAAGAACATGCATCCACACAACGCCTGTGCATGAACCTTTCCAGAGGTTTCATTCATAGCAGCTCCAAACTGGAAGTCAATCTAATGTCTACCAACTAAAGCACCTGCATAGAGTGGCATATCTGTGCAAAGGTGTACACATGATTCAGGGACAGATGGGACTGAACTATTGATACTCAGAACAACCTGGGTGAAATAAAAAGCCTATGCTGAGTTAAAGCAGGCAGAAGCCAAGGATTATACAGTTTGATTCCTTCTATGTCATGTCCTTTGCGTTTTGTTTTTCAAGATTTATTTTATTTTGGGCAAGGATCAGTGGCAAATACCTTCAATCGTAGCACTTGGGAAGTAGAGGTAGTTGGATCTTTGTAAGGGGGAGGCCAGCCTGATGAACAAAGCACAGGCTACCCGGGGCTACATGGTAAGACCCTGAATTAAAGGAAGGAAGGAAGGAAGGAAGGAAGGAAGGAAGGAAGGAAGGAAGGAAGGAAGGAAGGAAGGAAGGAAGGGGAAAGAAGAGAAAAATCTTTATGAGTACAACTGGTTTTCTTGCACATATGTAAGTACACCACATGTGTGCCTGGTGACCTCATAGGACAGAGGAGGGCACTGGATTCTTTGGAACAGGGGTTGCAGACATTCATGAGCCATCATAAGAGTGTGGGAACCCAACCACATTCTCTGCAAGAGCAGTAAGTGGTCTTCTTAATTACTGAGCCATCTCCTCCTGCCCAACATTCTTCAAGTTTAAAAGAAGAATCTGTGGGAAGAGAAAGCTGACTTGTCATGGCTGAGGTCAGGAGCCAGGGAGAGGACTGATCTTAAATGGCCAGCAAGAACTCTTTGGGGTAACAGAAATATCCTGTATATGCTGTTACCTAACCATATCCATTTGTCAAGACTTAGCAAATGGTGCTTGTGTATTGCCTTTATAAATTTGACTTTAGAGCTATAATACAGATCATTTTAAAAGCAAGAGTAGAGAGAGAGCAACAAGGCTAAGGTTCAGATTAGGGCAAGAGTCACCGAATCAGAGGCACAGGATTTGAGAATCTGAGTTCAAACTTGGGATTGACTTTTGCTTTGTTGTGTTATCTTAGGGGGCAATATTCCCTTCGCAGCTCAGTCTTTTTCATCTTTAGAGCAAGCACGGTGATGGCACTGGCCATCTCTCCTGTGCCTTGTGCAATGTCAGCAGAGGAGGTAACGAATTACCACATTGTTTGAGTGGTATTAGGAAGCAGAAATGAGAAATTGTCATGTTTGTGGGCTGCTGGAAATAAAAGAGTAGAAGGAGGCAGAGCTGATTCACAGGTCCTGAGGATGGAGAACCACCAGGGGACATGCGGAACAGAGGGGACGGCCTTGAGTTCAGGTCCGAACATGCACTGCTTTGAGTAGCATGTTGGTGAACCTTTTAAAGAGAGTTGCATATAGGCATCAAGAACTACTCTAAGCAAAAAGCTATGGCTCAGACTGATCTACATTTTAAAGCAAAGGAATTAAAAAATAAATAAAATAAAATCTATAGCTTGGAAAGTAAATTGTGTTTTTAATTGGGGCTCATGTTAAACATGTGCTTCTGAGTTTCCACCAAGATTCTAACGATTAGCTTTATTAGCCAAATAGCTAGTCAGCCCTTCATATCCACTGGCCCCACATCTGCAAACCTTAGTATCTGGGAGTTGAAAAATGTAAAGAGAGAGATGCTCCGTTGTTATGTTATGTATTATGCAGTTAGGCCTGTGGTGACTGTGTCTCGTCTGAGCATGTCATTATTCTTATATAACACAGTCTCACGACTATTTCAAGTGTTCTACCACTGAGCTCCATCCCCAGCCTGATTTATAGTTTGCATGGAAAGTAATCAAGGCATGATTAAAGTGTAGGGAAGTGTGTGTATGTGTGTGTGTGTGTGTGTGTGTGTGTGTGTGTGTGTGTGTGTGTGTTATATGCAAACAATATAGCATTACTATAAATGGCTTGAGCATCCTTGGACTTGGGGATCTGGAACCAACTCCTTAAGAATGGGTAGCCAGGCAGTGATGGCACACGCCTTTAATCCCAGTACTTGGGAGGCAGAGACAGGCGGATTTCTGAGTTTGAGGCCAGCCTGGTCTACAGAGTGAGTTCCAGGACAGCCAGGGCTACACAGAGAAACCCTGTCTCGAAAAACCAAAAAAAAAAAAAAAAAAAGAATGGGTAGGGGTAATTCGATCTTACAATGCTCCATGTTTTAGTGCCTGAAAAGTGGTAGGCACTCAACAAATAACGTTGACCACGAGTTGAGGAAGTGTTGCACACACAAAAAGACCTGAGGTCAGATCTCTGGTACCCACATAAAAAAGACGGGCATGGCTGCGCACACCTGTAACCCCAGTGTTGTCTCAAAAGAAAAGCCAGTGAGTGACTGAGGAGGATACTTCAACTCCTCTGAGTTCCACACACGTGTTCACGGGAATAGCCACCTGCACATCCTTAGGTACGCGCCTGCATAAATCATATGTATACAGAAACAACTACTAAATGATAATACTATCGAACAAATCTATTGAATACTTTCTCTTTTCAAAGTACTGGGAGGCTCTTGGAGTCCCTGGACTCTGGGACTGTAGCAAAGGAGAGATGGTTTTGAGACGTGAATTGGGAAATGGTTACATATCTTGACACTCCCTTAAAAGTGCTGTGGGCTGGAACTGGTTTTAATTGTTACTTGGTTCAGTCACGTTTCATCAAACTCCGGTTTCTTCTTTTGCTCTCTTCCACAGAGTTTTTCTTGAAAGGAGCCGCTGTTCTCTTTTACCCACATGTTGCTTTTTTTTTTTTTTTCTTATTGGCAGTTGGAACCATCCAGGAAATACCTGCAACTTCACTGAAAAATTGAAGTTTTGTGTTTTCTGTCGCGACTTTGGCAACAGGGTCGGAAGGTGGCAAGGAGAAAATATGTCTGAGCTTCCTTGTTGTGTGGCAGGAAGCCAGTTTCGTCCATTGTGACCCTCTCAGCTCAGCCAGGGCACCAGAGTGTTGTTAGGTTACTAATCACACAGCTGTGTGTGCAGCTTCCTGCACACTGCTAGGATAAGAACATTCCTTTAACTCAGCTAGGCAGGATGGCACACGTCCGAAACCTGGCTGTTGTCTCTTATTAGCCATTATTTCTCAATCCCCAAAGTCCAGGGAAGCAACCCTCACTCTGTCTTGGTTGTTCTTTCCTCTGTAAACCCCGCCCCCTCACCCCCTCCCCCTTTTTTTTTTTTTACCACGTGTTTTTTCTCTCTCTCTCTCTCTCTCTCTCTCTCTCTCTCTCTCTCTCTCTCTCTCTCTCTCTCTCTCTCTCCATCCTGTGCATGAAAGCAGGTTGGGGTTGGATGTTATGTTTATTGAGCAAATTTGAAAATAAGTGGGCTCATAGGAGTCAGAGTGAGACGGGTAGCGAAGTGAAGGGGCCGTAGGAGGATGAGTCACAGCTGCTCCGAGCTTCAGAAACAGCTCAATGTGGCCAGCTGCAGGTCCGGCCTTTGCAATTTTAGCAAGTGATTCTGTCCTCACTCTTCTCAATGGGGTAGGGCAGGAAGGAGTTGGGAAGGCCTGAATGGGAAATTTGATGTGGAAACGGTACCACGGCATCTGGTGGGTAATCTTTGAAGTCTGGTCATCAGGTTGCTCTCAGAGGAGTGACCTGCCCAGGCAACAGAGACCTGCACACATGTAATCTTACCTTTTGTGGGAAGAGCTAAATTCATGAATCCGATGACTGCTACATTTTCAGAAGTAAGACATTCTCTTTTTCTGACTCAGACAAAAGATTTTCATGTGCCCTTACCCACTCAATGTTTCAGTAGTATGTCCCTGGGACAAGAGAAGCTAAAGAAGCTCAGAGATGCTAGAGATGAGGGTGAGGAAGAGGTCAGTGGCTGCCAGTTGGGTCAACTAGTCAGAATATCAAGTAGATCGTTAGGTAGGAGCTGCCTAGAGAGATTCTTGAATGTCAGGGACCTACAGTCCTGGGGAGGCCCACAGGAAAAGCTAACAGGCAAAGAAGAAAGGCTTCCTCCCCTCTCTCCACCAACCCCTTTCTGTTTTCTCTGCAAGGATCTAGACTTTTCACTCCCTTCTTGGTTGAAGGCCCTTAGCTCTTGAGAGAGAGAGAGTAGTGTATGAAGATTTGCTACAGTGAGCAATAGCTTTGAGTTCAGACGTTAGCTCTTGGGACCCTAGTATACAGCTCCGTGGAACACAGACTGTAACACCAGTGTGTCCCTGACTTGCTCAGCACAAAAGAACGAGATGCTGTCTAGCACCTGCCTTGGAAAACTGGACAGAGTTGGCTGTATCAGGCTCACAGCTCATTACCTCTGCAGATTATAGTATGAGAAACCAGGGTCCCTCAGTAAGGATCTTAGATTTGGACAGGGAGCAAGATCCCAGCACCCTCCCCCCCCAAACCCTTTTGTAAAACCTTATATCATTGATCTGAAAGGTCACTTTTATCTAAAGCATCTTGGTTCTGTGGAATAAATTTTTTTTTTTCTTCTGAGGATCAGTGTGTGATTCTCATCTAGGAGCAGAAACTTTAAATGTATGTATGTGACAGCCAAATGGCATAAACAAGGCTTTGACATTGTGTCCCTAGCCTGTCTCTTACAGAAGTAGATGCAATACAGGAGTGTTTGAAAGCTTACTGGAAGACAATGACAGCCACATGCAATATTTCCCTTTGTGCTTGTGGAGAACCCATAATCATTATGTACCCAAATATTCCCCCAGAGCACAATTAAATAACATTGTTTGACATTTGTGTTACAGATATTCGGAACATGGCTTAACTATTATGTGGTTCGTTCCAAATAATCTGAAAAGAGGAAAAAGTGACAGCCTAGCAAAAACCCCAAGCAGGTGACAAACTGTGTCTGAAGCGCATGCGTAGGAAAAGTCATAGGCCCAAAGGCAAACCCGGGCTCGCCAGGGCGGATCTGGCTTGCCAATCAAGTAAGCTATGACCTTCCTCCCGTCTACGGGGGCAAACTGTTCTACCACTTTGAAGACATGGAGTTTTAGAGTCGTAAGGAAAATGCCTGAACTCATAGTGATGGGGTTTTGTTTAGAATAATTAAAAAAATTCTCTTTAAAGCTGAGGTATCACAGATATCATAACTCATTGCCCCTGATTATGATGCCACTTGTGAGTTAGGGAGCCCATGCCAACACAGGAGGATCCAGAGATGGGCACTCCTGTTTACAGGTGTGTCCTGCAGAGAGGACTGCAGGCTGCACTGGGCTGAGCTTTGTCATCCTGAGACCCGTTTTAAAAAAGCAACTCTGGCATTCACCGCCCCCCCCTCTCGCTCTCTTTCTTATTCATCACTAACTCTGTAGGTTCGGAGCTTAATTGAAGAAATGTTAAAAATTCCACTGATAGGTGGCCCTTCGCTGATGCTGGGCAGGGGGAAATCGTTGCTTTTGTTCTGAAGCTGCTGAAGGGAACAATGAACGGTCTTTCAAACTCCTTGCATGCAACAGTCAAACAGCTGCAGATTATTACAGAAACTGGAACACATTTTGTGATTAAAACGAAGCCCCTGCACCTTATAGCTGCTGGGGAGGCATCTGTGGAGTCAGGGAGAAGGCTCCCAGGAATGGAGTCTCTGAAACACTACACCTCAGACAGGCCTCCTGCTGCAGGAGAGGGGAAAACTGCGGCGATCCCACCGCCATTGCACGCCGAAATCTCTAATTATATTTACTGATCTGGATCTCTGAATTTTCTTCTCCGAGCAACCACAGGCTTTGCATGCCATCCGCCTACTCTTGCTTTTGAAAATGCCTGTCACACGATGATCTATCACTGTTAACGAAGATGCTCATTAGATAAAGTAATATATATTTAGAATATTCATCCCTGCTGAACTTTTCTACATTGGCATCAAAATGACTAAAAGGATATACGGTGTAACAATTCCAGATAGAACTTTAATCTTCCAGCACAGAAAAACAAATCCACTAAAGATCCCCAGACACTTGAGGGCACAGTTTTCTTGCCCAGTGAAACAAAAGCGAGATCCCTAAGACTCTTACACCTGATGTTTCTCTTGACTAATTAGATGCAAGAAAAGAACAAAGAAGCTTTGAAATGAATGAAAGGCAAGACTTATTTTTGTCACAAATTATCTGCATATTTCCCAGATGTATGCATGTAGCTTCAGCAAACCAGGCTCAGTGTTCTTATCTGTGTTCTGCCAGCCTTGAGAAGAAAACAGGTGACAAACGTGACTGCCACCATGTTTCAAATGAGGAAACCGAGTCTCCAGAAGTCACATGGCCAGAGAACTGTCTGGCAGAGGGCCTTGCACTAAAAGGATTCACTTTTGCCGCTTTTTAAAACTAACTGAGGCAGTGACCTAGCCGATTCTCATGCTTGACTGCCACAGTGGGAACAGATGTTGAAGGCTAATGAAAGATAAAAGCTATAACGAGGGGTTGGAAGACTGTAGAGAGAATATCTTATGTCTGTATGGGTGTGTCACCTGTCATTCATAAATCTGATGGCCTATGGCTTAGGCAGGAAATAAGTGGTAGGACATCCAGGAGAGAGAATTTTGGGATAGAGCCCAGTGAGTGAAGGGACTGGGAAGATGTGGGGACATGGGTACATGGTACCTGAGCACAGGTAACCAGCCATGTGGCAGAATGTAGGTTAAAAGAATTTTGTTATTCTAGTTACGATCTAGTCAGAGACAAGCCTAGTTATATGGCCAGGGTATTTTAAAATATATTTTGAGTCAGTCTTATTTCTAGGAGCATGGGGCTAGGAGGAAGAAGCAGACATTAGTGTCTACAGGAGATGTCTCAGTGCTTGTCAGGCAAGTATGAGTACCCTGGTGCTCACATAAAAGTTGGGTGGGTGTCACGGCCCACCCGTAATCCCATATCTTGGGAGGCGGAGACAGAGGGGCTCATGGCCAGCTGGCTGGCTGGATTAGTGGAGCAGACAAGCTCTGGGTTCAGGGAGATCCCTGCCTCTGTGGGCTAAACAGAGAGTGGTCAAGGAAGGCTCTGCACGAATACACATACATACACATGAGCACTCACCTACACTCATGCACCACACGCATGTGAGAACACATAAACACATGCATACACATATATAAAGTAGAAGAAACAGAGAAGCATTAAAAAGAGGTGATGTTTCTGAGGGGTTAGGCTAAAGTGTGGCTTAGGCATATCCAATCAACCCCCTGTGCCTCGGGATGAAAATGTTAGATGAACAACTATATCTGCTAGATGTTTGTCGAAGCACAGTCCGTGAAAGCACGTTGGTTGTCACCCAAATGAGTCACTAGGCAGTTTTTGTCAGTTACTTGAGACTACCAATATATGTCAGTTCCTGGGATGACAGAATGCTTACAGCCTTTGTACCCACAGGAAAAAAAATTATCCCCTTCCCAAGAGCCCAAGTTACACTGCTTTGTGGCATCAGGAGAGGTCAGGGTTGAGAAAAAAAAATCCAAACAAACAAACAAAAAACAAACAAAACAGGAGTCCCCTCACTTTCTCCACCACATAGGAACTTTTGTCCTCATTCCTTCGACCTCAGGGAGTTTTCCGGGACTCTTTTGTCTACACCACAGAAGTGATTCTGGATTGAATCTCCTACATCAGTGCCCAGCACCACTGCAGGGAAAAGGCCACGCTCTTCTGGTTCTTTCTCGGAGTGTTGCCGATTCTCCAATTCACCTGCTTTTCATCCCTGTCACTGTCAATAGCTGCTATCTGGGTCCTCCGCAGGGTTCTTAGATGAAGTCAACAGGACTGTCACTTGCTTACTCTTCCTAACCAGAACACGATCCAGGGGACATTGCCCCTCCCCCCACCCCACAGGGGCCACCTCACCTCGACCTGGGTGATGGGCATCCAGACTTTACCTTCACACTGTGTAGTAAGTGCTTTTTCTTGAGGCATCTCCCCAGCTCCACTCCTGTTTTTTCCTATTTTCTAAGTCATTCCAGGGTTTAATGTTGCTAACTTTTCAGTCTATTAGAAAGGTCTCCTTTCTTCTAGTTCCCACCAGTGTTTTCCCATGTCCGTTTAACCCTTCACTGGTGGACCTCTCAAAGCCCCTCTATCATCTATCCACGGCCCAGTCCTGAAGCCAGGAGCACACATTTTAGGTTTTTATGTAGCAGTTCTTTCTGGTCCCCAATTTTTTTTATCAGTTAAAGTTTGATCAGAGAAGCAAAACTAACTGCAACCACAACCACAACCACAACCACAACCCAAACCTACTATATGGTTATAGAAGCTCTTTACAAATCTGTCTACCTTTCCTGAGGCCAGGAGTGCTGGATCCATGAGTGGAAGCTGGCTATGAAGTGAACAGCAGCGTGCGAAGGAAGACCTTGGCCAGACTAGAACCGGTGCCGTCCATGTTGATCCCCTCATGTCTCCAGACCCCCAACCTTTTGTATGTTTCTGTTTCCTTTGCTTTATTTTGGTGCTGGGCATTTCTTAATTTCCAAGGCATCTCTTCAGCCCCAGCCTTTAGCCTGGATGGTGAAGAGCCAGTGCGTTTAACCAAGGAGCTGCTAACAATCTTAGGCCAAGATTCCAAGAAAGCTGAAGAAACACTTGTGGTGTGAGCTAGGAGAAATTCTGGCCCAGTGGCTGGCTGTGCCAACAAAATGAGCTGGCACAGAGCGGTGCTACCTTCTCACAGACGCAGACTCACTTTAACGCACCAACGTTTATTCTTTCCAAAGGAAGCATCCGTATGATCCCACTAGGCCTCACCTCTTCAGTAACCTACCATCTTTTCCTAGCAGCAAGCTTTGGGAGGACAGCCCTCGTTAAACCACAGTGAAGTGCAAACAACTCATTCGAAGATGGGGAAATCCAATTCACAAATCAGCAGTGCTAGGTAACAAATAAATAAAAATAAGCAAGTGTTTAAATGTCTAGGATAAGGGTCTGTAAGTGTGTGTGTATGTGTGTGTGTGTGTGTGTGTGTGTGTGTGTGTGTGTAAATAAAAATAAGCAAATGTTTAAATGTCTAAGATAAGGGACTGTAAGTGTGTGTGTGTGTGTATGTGTGTGTGTGTGTGTCCCCTCTGTAGAAGTCAGAGGACAACTGTGTGGGGTTAGTTCTTTTTTCTAACAAGGAACTAGACTCAGGTCACCTGGCCTGCCCAGCAAGTACTTTTACCACTGGTCCATCTCAATGGCCCTAGAACAAGTTTTTAATAAGATAACATTGAAATAAATGTTAATGGTATCCCAGCATACCCCGGTGGATCTTTGAGATGTTGAGATGTCTGAGATGTGTCAGCTTGCTCTGGCGAAGGCCACCATAACAAAATATCCTAGGCCAGGTGGCTTACACAACAGAAATGTTGTCTTGGGTTTTGGAGCTAGGGGTTTGCAAAGGAGGACTCAGAAAGCTCGCCTCCTCTGGGTTTGCGGACAGCCACTCTAACTGGGGTTCTCAGGGGCATTATCTGTGTTTGCACTTGTCTTCTGTCTGTCTCTGCGTCCTAATCTTACGCCTTGTAAGGATACCAGTTATATTGGATTAGGGTCCTTGTCTCTCAATACAATCACTTTCTGAGGTGCTGGGGTAGGAGATTCAACACACAAATTCAGGGCTAAGGGGCAGAAATTAGACTCCAGAATTTTCTGCAGGACAATTGAGTTTGAGAACTCTGCACATTCTTTAATTCTTAAAAACAAACAAAAATTCTCATTGAAATATGCCACAATGTGAAAACCACCCATTGCTTTCTTTCACACCCCTTCCTATCCTATATATTATTGATCAATAAGAGACCTTCTTTAATTCTGTGACTCATCATATTGAGGCATTGAGGGGCCATGCTTTCTGGCAGGTAGTCAAGAAGGGAAGATCCAACACTAAGTCATAGGTTAAGCGTCACCTGGATCCTCAAGGGGATGAACTGGAGCTGGGGCCCATGTCTTATTAGAAGCCATGCTGGTCTTGCTACCTGCAAGCTTCAAACTTGGGGAGAATGAGATTTATACATGGATGTGACTGTTGGTCCTCACCAGGTAGACTCAACCCTCCTATCTGTTCCAAAGAGAACCTTCTAGATGCCGGAGACCTGGAATTTCTTGCTTGTTTCTAGGTGCCAGCCTCCAACCTGGCCTAACTTGTACTGTGCGTTTGTTGTCTTGGTCTCTACAGATGAGAAACGGGGCATGTGGGTGCCACTGAAATGTAGATCAGCTTGGCAGGGACACACACAGGGTGGTGTGGGCAGGGGCAAGTGGCTGTGATAAGAGTATTGGCCTCAGATGCTCAACGAATCCTGCACTGCCTCTCTGGCCGCACCCTAGCACCGAATATATGACAACAGCCAAGGCTATGATCCCAGCAAGTAGACATATCCTGCCCGTTGGCCTACTTTCTGTTTCTGAGCATCCCACCTGAGACCAGCATTACTAGCCCAAAGTTTGGTTTTCCTTTTTGCCCATAGTGTTCAAGTTCTCTGCAGGCTCTGATATCTCACTGGGAACTCGTTCCCTGGCATTGGCTTCTGACTCAGGCCCCAGACTTACGTCTACTTGTTAGCCAATTACAGCTGAAAGGGCACACTGGGTACAGTGGGTGACCCTCTCTATTCCTGCTATGCTCTTCTCTTCTTCAGAGTCACCTCCAGATGCCTGGAGAAATCTCCCAGCTCATGAGAGCAGCTATTCATCTTCACTGAGGTTTAGTGATCTACGGAAGCTGGCTTGATGGGAATGAAGTGTATGTCTTGACAGTGACTGAGCTGCCGGGCAGAGCAGTACCTACCACTTCCCTTACTCAGGATGTGGGTTGGTGCTGTCTAGATATTAGCTTTATTCTCAATGGGAAAAAAATAATACATCAATTGGAGTCTGGGGGTATAGCTTAAAGGGTAGAATGCTTGTCTAGTGTGTCTAGAGCCCTGGGTAGATCCCCCACACCACATATCCTGGGTATGGAGTTCAAGGCCATCCTCAGCTGAATAGAGTTTGAGGCCAGCCTAGACTACAGGAGACCCTGTCTCAAAAAATATGTAATACATATGTATTCATATGTGTGTGCTTATTTTATATAGGAGAAAAGTGCCTCTCAGAGACCAAGATCATATACGACTGTGTTAGCACTCTGGGATAGGCTCACACATCCTAACCGCAAGCCCATGGCAACACGAGACCCTCACACCAGCCTTGACAGGTGCTAAAAGCGCTCCAAAGCTCAGCCTGGTTGTCACTTTCCTCTGACTGTTTTCTTCCAAGACTCAGTTCAAAGGTTCCCTCAATAGCTTCTGTCAGAATGCTCCCCTGGTCTTTGCCACTCTCAGTAACATTCAAACAGTTCCTACAGAGGAACCCCCCCCTCCCCCCGCCTGATTGCTTTGGGAAATGTGTGCTTTCTAAGTTAAAACTGTCATCCAGGGGTTTCTCTCTGGCTTGGCCTTGATCGTTGACCTCTGTTCTTTGCCATTTTCAGTCTTTCTATCTCTCCTCTCTGCTTAGGACAGGCAGCACCCCGAATCTCACTGCATACAGTTGTGATCTACAAACAGCCTTCTCTTTTCTGTCTGTAGTTTAAGGAACAACGTATACACGTAAGAATGTGCAAACTTAGCTGAATTTCATTAAGATCTTTGATCTTACCTATGTGTGTGTGTGTGTGTGTGTGTGTGTGTGTGTGTGTGTGTGTGTGTGTGTGCTGGCATTGCAGGGTATTCCTTACGTAGAATTTTGTATTGCAGTTTTATGGTTAAGGGAGAGCTAAGGAAATGTTATTTATTCCTTTAACATTTGGTTTAAAGAGCAGTTTTACAGGTATTTTCTCATCTGCTTTTTACCTAATCTCTATGAGGATTAGGTGACTTCACATTTTTGCAGCTGAGAAAGTAAAAAAGGTTCAGTGACCAATGACTGGTGTGGTCTCCCAGTACAGTCCAGTGGCCACACAGAGAGGAAATCTCAGATCCAAACAAACTGACTGCACCATAAACTAAAAGATCTAACTGTTGTTCAAGGGCTTCCTGGTCTCTTTTCTGGTAGATCGGTCTGCTGAAATGTCGGAGGGTCCATGCTCAGTGACATTAAAGGACTCAGGAACAACAGAAAATAATCCTGGGCTAAGTTACCTTCCTTGCTGGGATCACAGGTTGGAGTTGCAGCTGAGAGTTTCACACATAGAGTTTCGGTAATATATCCTTTGGCTTCCTGAATCTGGGTCTTGGAATACACAGCCTTTTCCTTCAGCTTCTAAATGTGTGTCAACATGAGAGGGGACAGCCATTCACACCCTCTGCAGAAGGTGTCACCATGTTAATGGAATTCAGAGCCAACCCTGCTCTCAAAAAGCATCTCACTCCCTTGCTATTGCTGGAGAGGAATGATGATAATAAAAATAATAAAACTCAAACCAAACCTCTCCATCAAAGACACACATTCAGATCATGTGACTTTCGGATAGTTTTGTGCGAGTTCAGTGAGACCATGGGAAATGTTAGAGAGGAACATTCTAGAAAGAGAAAAACCTAGAAACAGCATTCTGGAAGGAGGAACTGTACAGGCTGAGTTTTTAGGCATAGGAGGGAGGGCAGTGTGGCTAAAATAAGGGGTGGCAAACATCTTTTGCAAAGGACCAACTGGTTGAGTGTTTTAAGCTCTGTGGGCCATGCAGCCTTGGTTGTAACTGCTCAGCTCTGTTATCTGAGCATAAAAGCAACCCCAGAGAATCCATAAGGAAAGAAGCATGGGTGCACCACAACTTTGGTTATGGATCCAGAGATGTGAATGACATGGAATCTTCAGGTGTTGCCAAGGATCGTTCATTTGATGTTTGCCCCAGCTTAGCCATTTAAAAAACACGATCGTCATTCTTGGTTCAAAGGGCTGTCCAGAAACAAGCATCCAGCTCGATTTTTGCCTGTACACTATAGTGTACTGTAAGGGACCAGGAAAAGAGTGGAAAGGGAAACTGGAGAGGGGTGGGTAGGCCTGGGTTGGACTGCATGCAGACACTTGATAGATTTCAACAACACTATGGTTCATCTGAGCAGAGCCAGCTATTTGGAAACGCCAGTAGCAGCTGAGACACCAGTTAAGACCTTGCTTCCATAGACCCTATAGACATATTTGAACATACCAAGCTGGGCAGCAGACCTTCAGCCCACAAGAACCTGACTAGCAGGAAGCTAAAAGTAAGATGGCACCTGCTTTATACTCAACTAATGTCCCGTCTACACAATTTTCTTCTTTCTTTGGTGGTAAAGCATTTGTCTGGGTTCAAATTTCCCACCAGTTTCAGAAAAATAGGATATTCTACAAAATGTCAAATATTAGTGGTAAAAATGAACAGACACACGTGTATGTTTTGTTAACGACTCCATGTTTTTAAATGCATGTTCATACATACAATGGTCAGGATCGCACATCAACTTCACACAGGTAAAGGTACCCAGATTACTTGAGGCACATTATTTTTGGGTGTGTCTGGCAATGTTTCTGGGAGATTAATGCTTGTTGAGTATTGGCTCTTTTGAGAAAGTTGTATATAAAGTAATAGGTTCATTATGATATTTTCATACATATATGCCAGTATATTTTGTTTATTTTCCCTCCTGCTCAAGGACCAGCTCTTGAATTAGTAGACTGAATAGAGCAGATCTGCTGCAGTGATGTCAGTGAGAATTAGCCATCTGCTGAGGGAAGGCCAGAATAAAGTGCAAAGGAAAACAGTAAATTCGACTTCTCCATCACTCGGCACAGTGCTCCAGGTCTGAGGGCCTTCGGGCTGAGGCCCACGCATACACATCATCTTGTTAGGTTCTCAGGCCTTCAGACTTGGGTCATTTCTACCACCAGTGTGGGTCTGGTGTTCAATTCCCAGGGTCTCCAGTTGTCAATGACAGGTAGTGAGACTTCTTAATCATGTGAGCCAGTACCTGTAATAAATATCTTCTTCTGTGTATATACACAGAGCACTCGCACATACACACACACATATATATACATACACACATATACATACACACACACATAAATGATACAGATATGTGCATACATTCATATGTTCATATTAAGGAATGAATATACATATATATTCACATTTTGTTGAGGCATCTCACATAGTGAAATGTGTTCTGCTGATTAAAGTGTGCTGAGACATCAAAACCATTGAACTTACAGTTGTTATGAAAACACATTTAGTTATTTAATTTTTCCCTGTTTCAGGTTTATTTGTGCAAACAGTACAGAGGACAGCCCTACATGTACCTCACAGCCCAGGAGTTATAAAAGTCCTTCTGTCCTCACCTTGGTAAACATAAAGAGTCTTTATGTGGAACCCTCCCGGTGGCCTGGACACCTCATGGGAGCCTGAACTCAGAGCTGGAGCTGGTCTCCAGACATATACTATCAAACATCTGGTAAAATGCTATTTTAGTACACAGGTGTTCTGCCTCCATGGCCATAAGCTAAACATCTGGATAGAAGACATTTTCTTCAGTTTCCACCAGATGTTTGTTGTTATGGAATAGACAGAGGCATGTAATTAAAGTAACTTGTGAGAGAAATGCTGAGTTAACAGATAACTCAAGGCTAATCTTCCATTCATCCTGAATGTGACCACGGATAAGTCCGCCACTATCATTACAGCTGCATATCTGCTAATGAACGCCCTAAGAGGTCTACAAATTCACGTCTGCGGGCATTCATCTGGTGACTGTAATTTTTCCCTTTCATTCTCGGAGATTCAGTCGAAGCGTCACGAGGAAACTGTTTCCAATTTGTGGTCTCAGGGGCTAAGAGATATCTTACAGATCTTTTTAAAGGCACACATTTCTCCCATGCTAGCTGCAGGCCTCCTCTTCCCAGTTCCAGCTTTTAAATGGAAAAAAAAAAAAAAAAACTAGGCTCACCTCTCTACTAATATCTTGAATATATGCTTTTAACAAAATAGCTTTGGTTTAAAACTAAGTATACTGGGTTACAGTACCAAGTCAGTTTGTCAAGTCAGTGCTCTTTGTCGAGGGAAGTGGATCTTTAAGAAGTCTGAAAGCCTCTGTCATGGCTTTCAATGCTGGATATTAATAATTGATGATGTACATATAAATCTTTCTTTAATTACTGTTTACTTCTCAGTTCTTATTTAAGACTAAGCTCTAAACCCACTCTGTGCGGAAGCCTGCTGAGCCTTTGCTCTGCAGTCTTTTGCTCCACTTCACTGCTTAGTATCTGTATGAGGCTGGCATTTGCTGCTATGATAGAATCTCTGATCGTCAACGCTTTATAGAAGAGTTTTGGTGGGGTTATGGGGAGAGATTCTGCAGTGGTTAAGAGTTTCTATCCCAAGCATCCACATCGGCTCCTGTAATTCATGACTCTAGGGGGATGCTGAGCCTCTGGGGCACCCGTACTTACATGCATGTGCACATCGCCACACACAGAAACACACACATAATTAAAAAGGTTATTATTATTATTTTTTTTGATTAATTATTAAACTCACAGTTCTGGCCATTCAAAAGCAGGTCTCAGGAACTGTTCAGTTAAGGTCACATCACAATATGGCATGAGTGCAGGAACTCATAAAGGAAGACGTGATGACATGGCAACACAGCGAGCCAGACAGGTTCAGGGGACGGCTTGCTTTCCTTTCCTCTTCTTTCTTATGATGACCCATTGTATTTGGGACCAATCAGGGTCCCAAAAGAACCATATTAACTCTTAAAGCTGGCAGCTGAGACCAAATCAATGTCTCCTGGGCCTGTCATCTCAGCACTGCCAACCCTGATCTACGTTTCCCAGCACATCATCTTATGGCCAGGAGTGGGAAGGAAGGAGGCGCACACATAACCACGCACAGATGCCAAAGGTGTAGTCATACCAGCCCCGTCTGTGGCTGCTTAGATTTGTGCTTGATGTGTATCACACCACTTAAACAAGCATCTCCTCCTGAAGAGTAACTGTCCAGATCTGGACTTGTTGTGGGCGTCCGAGCTGTGCTGAGCAGAAAGGTCCACAGCCTTTTGTTTTCAAAGTACACCCAGTGAACTGGATTCTACCGGCCATTTGTTTCCTTTACACAACTGCACTGTCTGAGCAGAAAAACACCATGGTGGTCTTTAGAGATGACAGCAGAGGTGTTTTACCTGCATGCAGGTCTGAGTATCATTTATATGCCCATGGAGTTTATATACAATTCATAAAAGTATCCTGAAGTAAATTCCTGGAACCACTTGGCAAAAAGCATCCCAAATTTTATGTTGATAAAAATGAAACTTATAATCAAGTATTCCCTTTGAATAGAAAAAATTATCTTCCATGAAACATGGCAATCATCAGGCTAGCAGATTAGATGGTACAGGGATCAAGCAGGAAAGTTCCAGAAGGAAAGATAAAAATAACTTACTCAAAGAGAATATGGTTGACCTTTTGAAGTATTTCCTTTGGGTTTTATGCATGATGCCGTGTTCATACTGTGTTCATATAAAATTTTAATTTTCTCTTACCTTCAATGTATGCCACACTTAAGTTAACGATAAGCAAAAATATCCACATAGAAAAAGCATTTATGTGACCAGAGGGAATGCTGGGAGAGATAACAGAGCAAGCGGTAAGAGTCCTCTAGTTTCTCAGTCAGGAAGAAATGGCCATTAGAACATCCCATGGAAGCATGCCAGCACTGGCCGTAGGTATTGTGAAACACAAGGCCATAATCCAGCCAGCCTTACATCACTGAAAAGTCAAGAAAAGACTTGAAGACAAATAAAATGGAGATGACTTGAGAATACCCTAACGATGGGTCCATTAAGTTGGTGACCCTGACATGGCTGGGCACACAGTGTGACTTTAATTAGGCTCACCCCATCTAACTCCATCAGCGGTGTCCATAGCCTTGTGCTGCTTGGCCCAAACACTTCCTTTTCTCCTCTATTGTATGGTGGCTTGAACATGGCTGGCTGTGTTTTCTTTCTCATCTCTAGTGGTCTGAACTTGAAGTGTGACTAGCACATTGTAAAAGCAACTCTCTTCTCTTTGTCCTTTCAATCAACAGACTGCCTTCCCCAGCCAGAACAGGATCAAACAGGTAAGAAATAAACTTATTTGTCGAGAAGAGAGAAGCCTGACAGACCACGGAGGCAGGTTCCCACAACCCCAGAACTCTGGAGGTGGAGGCAGGAAGGTAAAACGTTTGAGATGAGCCTCGGCTACCTGGCAAACTTAAGGTCAGTTTGGGTTGCTCTAGATCCAATGTCAAAAACAAACATAGAGAGTAGAGTTTAAAGCTAAGGTCCATAGTTTGAAGTTCAAAAACAAACAGACAACAACAACAACAACAACAACAACAACAACAACAGGAAACATGATACACTGCTCAGCTGTGAAGTTCCACACATGGCCATAAAACTTAAAAATCTTAGGAACTATTACAAAAGAAGTTATTCATGGACAAAAAAATATTCTAAAAAATGTTAGAAATCAAAATACAAAACACATCCCAGAATCATTACAATTCTGGAATGAGTGATTTTTATCATGATATAATCTCAACAAACAAACAAACAAACAAAAAACTATCATTTTTTCCACCCCAAAACCAGAGGAAAGTAGGCTATGCCTGAAATTTGTGTGCCCCTCACCCACCACCATAAGGTGCTTTGGGTATGTGCTGTAAGAGCCATTAATTAGATTCATGTTATTTACCCGTGGAGAAGGAAATCAGAGAGGTTGGACAGAAATGAATATTTTCGAATAAGAACTTAGAACACAGAAGTAAGACCACTGACAGGAGCTCAGCATGCTTCTCAGCAAATCCCCCGAGTTATGGATTACGAGGCAGCGAGGGAACTGTTGCCTCCAGAGGGCCAGCAAGTTAGGAAATCTTTGTGCTTTTTTGATGTTGAAGAGGCGATTTACAGCATGATTTTTAAATCCATAGGTGGATTCCATAATCCCCACTGCTCAGAGAATAAAGGCCAGGCTCCTTGATCTAGCTCTGCCCACCTCTTGCCTCCTTCCATGTCCTCCCAACTATTTCTGCCAACTCTCAGAAGATGCCAGGCCTGACTCTTGGTGCATGGGTCCCAACTTACTGCTCTGCTCAGGTACCTCATCCACAACTGGGATGTGATATCACAGCTTAAGTCACATTTCCTTCTCTCTCCGTACGTGCTGAAATCTAACTCCACTACCCAGGATGTGACCTTATATTTACTTACTTATGTGTTTGTTTGTTTAGAGACAGGGCCTTACTGGGTAGCCCTGGCTGGCCCAGAACTCACTATGTAGACCTGGCCAGCCTCACATTCAGATCTGCCTGCTGGAACCCAGGCATGCGCCATCCCATCAAGTCTTTAGGTGGGTGCTGAGGTCTGAACTCCAGTCCTTGTATCCTCACAGGAAACACTTTACCAATCAAGCCATGTCTCCAGCTCTGCTTTGCTGAGTTTAGAGTTAACACATTTGAAGTTTCTCTCCTTAATCCCTAAAGGCGGCACTCACTGCAGTCCTTTCCAATGAACATGGAGATAAAGCCACGGACCCGTTCTCACTTCGCTTTAAAGGTAGAAGCTTGGGGAAGGATGACAAGAAACAACTCATGACAGGTTTTGAAGTTACAAGTCTTCCCTTTGGACAAGAACACTCATCATACGGGGGGAGGGGGAGGGAGAGGGAAAGGGAGAGGGAGAGAGAGACACACACACAAAGAGACATACACAGAGAGACAGAGAGAGGCAGAGACAGACATACCCAGAGACAGAGATGGGGGAAGGGAAAGCCATCCTGGAAATTTTAGAGTTATGTTTCCCTTTTATTCACCAGAGTATTTATTACTAAGTATTTATTACTAAGCATTGGGCAGTTGATTACCCAATGTAAACTCATGATTTTCATGATTTTGTAACAAACTAGGCTTTGTGTCTGTTTCTAGTGAAATAGAATTGAGGAGCAAACATGCCCAAAGATGCCTCTAATGTGTGTGTTTCCAGGCTCACAGAATCCTCTTGAAGGCTTGTACTTCACCACAGTTCTGTTGCCTCTGCTAGAATCTGACCTTTAACCTCGTTGTCTTTACTCACTTTGGACTTCACCGGAATGATCGCTATGGTGATCTCTCTGCACCGACTTAGCCTTATTTTGAGCATGTGCTCTGGCAAGTGTGGAACCCTCACTGTGCATCCTCTTATGTCCTCCCGCCTGAATTTTAGAACCATGGGGGAGTGCCCCAGTGGCCAGCACAGAAGTGGTTCCAGTGACTCTGAGGGCAGAACTGGAACATTAGCTGGCAGTCTATGGAGGGCCTCTGATTTCATCTCAAGTGTACTTAGACTTGAGTTAACAAGCTATACAGTGACCTTCTTAAAGCTGTGATGTGCAATTCAGGGCTGTAATGATAGCTCGAAGCCATGTTCCTGCCATTCCTGGGATGCTATATTGGAAATCGACATGGTAATTGACTAGACTGTAAAAAAAAAAAAATGTCCCAGATGACAGTGGTTTTGATTCCTTTGGTTCACTGCTATATAGTCGGTGCTAAGAAGCATTTCCTGGACACCCTGCAAATATTTGCTAATTGAGTGATGATTTTATTAAAAGTATTTCATTTATCAGTGAGATAAATTAGATGTCCATTATAAAAAGGGGCTCACTCTGAGTGTGTCTTCAGTTTTTTCCCATTTGCCAAGATGTACTCATAGAGAGATCTACCCACACCCTGTTTAAATAATTATTGTCTTAACTCTCCTGAAGAGAAAGAAATCACTATTGACACACCCCGGGAGATTCTGTAGGCTGCCCATTCTGCAGATAAAATGAAAGCTGCAATCCCTGAGAATATATTCTAATTTTACTATAAAGCAAATGGCACTCTTCTCATAGGCTACCAAAAAGGTTGTATTTTTATATATTGATTAGTTTTCCACAGGGGCGTGTGTGTGTGTGCATGAGTATGTGTGTCATCAAAGAGCCAAGAAATAGTTTGTGACTGTGTATCAGAACCACGAGGCTGTTCTGAGTCATACTTTTATCTCTGATCTACAGTGACATTTCATCAAGGGCATAAGAACACCGTGCCGTGCATCCTAAGGGCCTGGAGAATTGCAAACAGTACTTATGTCTAGGGGAGCCGCAGGGGCTCAAACAAGTTGTGTGTGTGTGTGTGTGTGTGTGTGTGTGTGTGTGTGTGTGTGTGTGTTGGTGCTGTGATGTTTCCCAGATTCCTGGCTCCTGATGAAATGACAAATATGAGTTTGTAGTTATGAGTTTACTTTTAGAGTG
This sequence comes from Uromys caudimaculatus, assembly GCA_028551405.1. NCBI lineage: Eukaryota > Metazoa > Chordata > Mammalia > Rodentia > Muridae > Uromys > Uromys caudimaculatus. The sequence continues at coordinate 34,216,283 of CM052719.1, forward strand.
TAATCCCAGAACTTGTGAGGATGAAGGAGGAGGAGGAGCCTGACTTCAAGGCAGCCTGGGCTTGAGACCGTCTGCGTTTCCCTAGTGTGAGTATTGACCTGAACTGGGGAAATATACGGATCTCACTGACAGCTAGGAGATAATATATATCAATAGCTCAGAGTTTATTTGAAATCATCACTAAATATGGATACTTCTCAACTTGTAAGGTGCCTGACCTCCGTAAACTCATTGCCAGTGAAAGCACTGTATTCTAAAACGCTATAGCTATACCTAGCCTAGAGAAGGTTATAGTGTAGCAACTGGGACATGGCAGGGTTTGAGCCATTTCACCTGTTGACCTTGTGGTTGATTGGGAGACGAGAATGTCTGCCATTGCCCAACATGGCAACAAAGTATTATACCACCTCATGCTAGCCCAGGAAAAGACCCAGAATCAGAATTTGCAGCATGCTTTCTACTGAGTCCTTGTTGCTTTTGTACCACGGCATAATTGGAAAATTGTAAGTAAATGATTAAGTTCAGGACCATCTGTAGCGATAGCTCAGGCTCTGGGCGTGGATGAAAGCACCCAAAGGGAAAAAAAACATATAAAATGAGAAAATAAGCGGGTTGAAGATAGAATGCTTGGAAACACCATAATTTAGGAGGTTGGCAGCAAACGAAGAGCCAGCCAAGAACGGGACAGAAAGATATCACAGAAGCCCAGTGGGGAAGGGGAAGTGCAGTCTGCACCAGGAAACAATGAGCAGATGAGACTGGGAAATGGCGCATTTGAAAGGTTACTCTTGGGAAACACATACAAATATTGATAGATCTATTTCTGAGGATAAAATTGCGGGGCTCCACCTCCGTGAGTGTGTGCGTGTGTGTGCGTGTGTGTGTGTATGTGTGTGTGTGTGTGTTTGTGTACACATTCACGTACATGGTGGAGGCCAGATTCCAATCTTTGCTTACATTAAGAAAATGCTAACAATTGAGCTACATCTTCAACCCTGTTTCTTTTTAAACAAGGTTTCCCTATGTAGCCCAGGCTTGCCTTGAACTCAGGCTCAGCCTCTCTCAGCCTTCCAAATGCTGGTATTACAGTTGTGTGCTACCACACTCAGCAACTTGTATTTTCTTTCAAGGTCTCTATGCCTTCTGACTTCCATACAATGTTACGTTTGTACTAAAATGTCATTAAAGGGGTCTGGCAGGATGGCTCAACAGTTAAGAGGACTTACGACTCTTTCAGAGGAGCCAGGTTCAGGTTCCAGTACCCAAATGGAAGCTCACAACTATCCGCAGTCTGGTTCCAGGAGATCTGCCGTCCTCTTTTGATCTCTGTGGGCCCTGGGCACACACAGAGTGCACATACCTACAGGCAAAACACTCATGCACACAAAATAAAAAATAAACCAACCTTTTAAAATGTTATTGAAGTATAAAGCAAATGTTCTGAGAAAGTCTAGACTATTCTGTAAGAACTCAGAGGAAAGAGCAAGGAATTGTGGATTCAAAAATATTTGACTCTTTACATGCTGGGCCCCAGGCTAATGACAAATAAGGCACGTGAGAACGGCTCTGATGCTCTGCAATAAAGGAAGACTGGTGGCTTGCAATGGGGGTGGGGGATATAGGCACTTGCACTGGTAGTAAGTGAGGCTAGTTAGTAGTTTGCCACCACATTAAACTGACCTCATGTGTCTTATAACCAATATGGCCTTTATTCTGTAAGCTCCAGATGGGTTTCTGAAGGGCAGAGAGGACAAGAGTTGGGTTTTAAGTGAAGTAAACTTCGGCTGAATTTGGATACCCATGTGTCTATTGGTGTGGAGGAACCCAAGGAAGAGGACCAGGCATGGTTCTCAGGAACTGTAATGATCAGTCTCATCCAGAGACACTGGGGTGTTGCATGGACCCATAACTAGGCCATGATTGATTGTGACTAGATGTGTACCGATCGGACTGACTGGGTGAATTGATACATGGTGTAGGAATGAAGGTATCAAGAACGACTGAAAAACCCCCAAATAGTCCAAGACAATTTTTGTTGCAATTAAAGACCATAAATAAGTAGGACATTGCTCTTCCTGAAACAGTGAGATTGGGCTGCACTTAGAGCAGCAGGACTATTTCCTGATGGAGAATCTAGTGAGGACACAAATGGGAGACCAATCATCAGGATAGCACAGAGTCAGGATGCTCCCAGTACCTGGCAGTGAGGTTTCCAGGCCTCTGTGCGTGGATACAGGTCATTAGGGTGCCAGGTAGAGATTTTCACCTCTGAGGAAGCTCCTGTCATAGATACCAGGAAGGAGACATCGGTTGGCCTCACCGGACCTCATTGTTTCTTTCATTCCTTGGGCCTGCACATAAAGGATGCTTAACAGAGATAATACGTTCTGAAAGAAGTTCAGAAAGAAGGCATGTTGATGGGGCCGGAGCAGCTATGTATGTGTATGCCTCTCCTCTCCCTGTCTAGGGAAGAGGAGACAATGGTTGGGTACAGATTAAAAGAAGCAGATAGAGATAGCACATGCCTATAATTCCAGGACTGAAGAGCTAAGGCAGGAATATTGTAAGTTCTAGGACAGCTTGGAAAACAGTTCTGGCTTGCCTGGACTTCCTAAGATCACCCTGTCTAAAAAACAGACAAACAAAACAAACAAACGAACAAGCAAAAATAAAACCAGCAGAACGGCAACAGCAAAGAAAACAACAACAAAAAGAGCCACAGAGATGGGGGAAGGGCGCTTGCCAAGCAAGTATGGGGAGTTGAGTTCAAATCCCGAATACACTTGAAAAGCCAGGTCTGGCTATGTGCCCACCTCATTCCTGTGCTGTGGCGGGGCAGAGACATGAAGATTGCTGGAGCAGCTGGCGGCCAGCCTAGTTCTAGGTTCAGTGAGAAACCCTGTCTCAAATCAATAACGTGGAGAACGACTGAGCGGGACACTCTGGCCTCTGTGAACACATGGCTTGCACACATACACACATGTACCACAGTCACCTATACACACAAAAAGCCAGAAAAAAAATGACCTATGGTTATTAGGCTTTTAGCTTAGGTGCCTGGTAGGTAAAGACAGACAACTACCATGAAGTTTGTATATTCTTGTGGTTATTGATATATAAACTATAAATGCAAGGATTGTACAGGGCTATGATGGGGACATTGTGTGCAGGAGGCACCTATTTTGAGACCACTAGACAGGGTCCTTAATCTCACCGATACCCTTCCACAGGTGCATGGCTACTTCCCTTTTTCCCTGTCTGTGGAATCCAGTAATTCTGTGGCAAACAGGAGGTAGAATTATTTTTCAAATGTTTACACATAGATAATGACAGTCTCCTGGATGAGACTTTCCCCAGTGGCTAGAGAAGGTTGGTGTCGGGTTTAGGAGGCTGTAAGCCAGGCAAGAAGCAGGTGTAATAAATGTAACGGAATACTTTTAAAGTTAAGTGACCAAAGAGCAGGAGGTTCCAAGTGAGCTGGCCAAGTAGAGCCATAGGCATCCACCACTGCACCTGTCACAGGTATTGGGTCCTCTTCTTGCATTCTGTATTGTCTCCACGGAGCAGCACAGAGGACGGCAGCTAAGGATGTCCAACCAATAAGGATGCCAAATTTGAACTAGGAGTTAATATACAGCTTTCCCTCCAGGACCAGTCCCAATCATTTTAAGTAACTCACACCCTTGCCCATCTCATTTTGCAGGCACAGAACAGGTATGGCACAGACATGAAGTTACTTTGTTTGAAGAGTCACTTACTAGGGGAAGGCCTTCCTAACCATCCTAGCTTCCACATAGAGTGCCAGGCTGGCCCTTCAACCCCCTCACCTCCCTGCCCCCAGTAGGAGATCCAATAAAGTAGGGGCGCAAGTAATGCTGTCTTTTCAGCTGACTTCGTTCCTTACATTCCTTTGCAGCGGGCGACTTTCCAAGATAAGTTTGTATATGCAGCCCGAGCACAGCAGTTCTGAACACTTAAGCCACAGGTCAGGAAGGATCCCCAGACTTCCCAGGCGCTTCTCTACCTTCAGGTAGGATGCAGAGTCAGGTATCTCCTTCCCTCCCTAGGGCCACCAGCTGGTGGCCAGGTCGCAAGCCAGCGCCTGGCCCGCCACTTCTGGAGCCCACATTCCCGGCGTGGCTGCGGTGGAAAGCGCGCGCCCCTCGGCGCGAGCCCCACACTCACGCGCTGCCGCTTGTTGCTCCCCGCAGCCGCGACGTGGGGAAGTGAAAATGAAATCGACTTTTCCGAGAAATGATGAAAGCCGCGCCGGCCGCCAATGAACAGCAGCGGCGAACTTCCGCACCTCCGGGCTGGCGGCTGGAGCCCGCCCTCTGCCTCCACCTCCCGGTTGCACAAGCTTGAAACAAACACTCAGGAGGAAGGGCGGGGAGGGAGGAGGGCGGAGGGGGAGCGAGGGAGGGAGGGAGCGGGGCCGGGAGAGGGCGGGGGTGGGGGGGATTTCCAGCCTCGGCTCCTCGCAGTTTCCTCTCCTTGTTTTGCTTTCGATCTGGACTGTTCTCAGGCAAGCCGGGGAGTAACTTTTAGTTTTGCTCCTGCGATTATTCAACTGACGGGCTTTCATTTCCATTTTACACACCTTAACAACACTCACACCTTGCGGGATTGTATTGGTAGGCGTGAAAAAAAAAAGCACATTGAGAGGTAACAGTTTTTTTCAAATAATAGTTGTAGCTGTGCGTGTGTTTTCTCTCGAGGGCATGTTGATGGGGACAGGAGGAGCTATGAATGTCTGTGCGTCCTGATGCTTTGACACGATGTTTTGCAGACGGAAAATGCCGGGGTTCATAAATATTAATACCGATTTTTGGAGGAAGAGTCGGCGCAGTTATGGATCATCTGATTTTAGGGGAAGCAGGGGTCTGCTGCTGTTGCCGCTGGTACTGGGGCTGCTGAGGCTGCGAGGAGGAGGAGGAGGAGGAGGAGGTAGGGAGGGAGGAGGAGGAGGTTAGTGGAGGTTTAATTTCACTTTTGGATTTGCAGATGCGAAGAGGTGCCTCCATGGACACAGATCTGCTCTGTGTGATTCTGCGCTCCAGGTGTCGTGCGTTGTGGGTGCAGGTCCGCTGGAGTCCGACCTCATTGAAAATAAAATTGGTGTGTGTGTGTGTGTGTGTGTGTGTGTGTGTGTGTGTGTGTGTGTGTATGTATGTATGTATGTATGTATGTATGTATGTATGTGTGTTTACAGACACTGTCGCCACCAGGTCTGAGGAAGGGAACCGGGTTCTTCTTGGTGCCCGGTGGCCCTTCTTTCCCGGCGGTCTCTGGTGTAAATAGACTGGCACCCGCGGTCCCTAGATGCCCATGCCCGGGCAGTGACCACTGTAAACTTGAAGGCTGCCATAAGGCGGTCCCAGGATGCGCTCGCCCGCAGGGCTTGGGGTCGGGTGCCGGGCGTCGGGTGCCAGCGGCCACTCGGGCCGGGCGGGCTCCGCGCGCGGCTGGGCGCGGGCCTGGCCGGCGCGCCCGGCTTCCTGGGGACTGGGCCGCCGCCACTCGCCAGGAACGTCGCGTCCTCCTCCCCGCCGGCCAGCGCCTGGCCTGGCCTCCGGGCTTTGTCACTGCACTTGTCCCAGCGCTTGAGGCGCCCGGGAGGCGCGTCCCAGGAGGGCTCCCCGCTCAGGGGTCACCCACCCCGGCGCGGCCTAGCTGAGAGCGCCTCCGGGTCCCCGCGGGCGCCCCTGGGGCCGGCCTGGCGCGCTGGGCCCGGACCCGCCTTGGCTACGGAACGGGCGAGGTGTGGGGGCGGGGACCCTCTGGGAACCGAGCGGCGCCCCACGGGCGGGCATGGGGGGGTGTTTGGCGAGCGCTTGGGGTCTCCGGGACGCGGTGGGAATCTGAGTACCCGCCCTGTGCCCTCCGACCTGCTCCGGGCGCTGGGTGACATTCGCCCGCCGGCCGAACATGGTTGGTGCAGAGCGGCAGCCACCACTTCCTCTCCGCCCCACTGGCCCGGCTCTCTGGGCGAGCGATGCGGGCCGCGGCCAATCGCGGTGCCCGGCCAGTCCCCGTCGCTCGGCCTTGGGGGCCGGCTCCCCTGAGCGGCCCGGGAAGCCTTCGCGAGAGCACAGGGCCCGGGCTTCCCGGACGCTGTCCGCTGGGCCCCGGGTCTCGGACCGTTTGCCACCCTCAGCCCCTCGCCCCTTAGGAGCAGGGAAGGGAAGGAGGCTGGCAGCCTCCGCCGCAAGCCAGGACTGTGCTCGGGCACCAGGTGAGACGCCCGGATCAGTCGGAGGCGGTGAGATCCTCGGTGGTCGGATGTAAACAAGACCCCCGGGATTGGCAGGCGAGGTTGTCACTTGTTTGTGAGCCGGTTTGCAGGTCCTTAACCCCGGTGTGTTTGAAACTTGGGGGACATGTTCCTCGTCCCCTCCTCCCTCCCGGGTGGGCACTCCTTGTCCTTCCTTGGTTGTGTCTGTGCCAGGGAGGCAAAGTGGTGCTGGGGTTAGCTTTCTGCCAGTGGCCTCCCGGTGGCTGGGACTCCCGGCTGCTCTTGATGATGGCTCCAGAGGGTGGAGGGTAGTTACATTTCCTGTTGTGCATTTTCAGGAATCACAGGAGCTTGTCTTCAAGCCTGAAGTCATTTATTACTTTTGTTTGTTTGTTTGTTTTACATCGACTGACTGCAAATAACATTTGAAGTTAGCAGTCTGCGCTTCTGGTGCTTAAGGGCAGGTGCAGGGACTGGTTTGTTAGCCTACTGTTTCTAGAAGGTGGTTGATTGCATGCTAGACAGATGTACACTGCCTGGTCAGGGCAGGGCCCCAGAGGTTGCTCTGCTTAACCTAATCACTCTCACAGGTTCAGGATTCTATGATTTTTCTCAACTTTCATTCGTTTTTGGGGGGGGGGGTTGGGGTGGCATGTGTCACAAAAATAGAAACCAATGAAATTTTGGCATTTGGCTTTTCTAAGGCATCTTCAAGCAAATGGAGTATTTAGGGCTTGAGTTGGCATCTCTAAGGGGTAACGTTGGAACATCTATTGATCGATGGGGTAAAGTCCGGAATTTCACCGTAATTGGTGAATGATTATGATTTATAGGCTGCTTGTTGCTGTAAGAAGTCAGATTTTGGCCTGTGCTTAGATCCAAGAGATCTTGTCTGTTATGATTTGTTACTGTTTCTTAAAATTAAACACTTACATATTTCATTCTCAACGAGTGGTCTTCTTTTTTCCTGTTGACCTTCAAAAGTTAGGAAGAGTTGCACATGTTTCAGAGTGACTTACCTGTAAGAATGTCATCCTCATGAAAAAAAATAAAAAAAAAAAAGAGGACTTGTAATCAAATTGGAGGCAAATTAAAGCAAAAGAGGGATTGCCATGAATTCCTGAAGGCATTAGGAACTATGGCCTCCTGAAATACTTTATTAAGTAAATATTTAATATACCAGAGCTAGTGAAAGCTGTTTAAATCTAAGAGTGGAAGACTTGAAACTTTGGATAGTCATTTGTCACACATCGATTTCCTCACGTACCCAAGAGCACTGCCCTTTTAATCTCAGCTTTATTTAGTAAAAGCTGGATTTATTTCCCGGCATTTTCCCTTCCTATTTTTTTTTTTTTTTTAAATAGCAAACAGACTACTGAACTGTACACTGGGCATCTCAGCGCAGGTCCCTTATCTGCCTCCTGCCAAACAGGCTTAAAGCAATCTGGAGAACTTATTTATATATTTGACAAATATTTGTGGGCCATGAACTACCAGACACAGTGGCAGGCTGTGTGGAACCAAGAGGAACAGACAGCCTCTTCAGGTTCTACAGAGGTTGCATTCTATTTGTAAGCTGACAACAGCCAAAAATAAACACAGTAATCACCTCTGGGGGTTAGTCTAAGGAAGGGAATACTATATTATATTATACTTTCAGGGCTGCTTTTGGGAACAATTGTGATACTGTGTATGAACGAACATTGTGTAAATTCTAGCAACCCATAAATGTGTCACACATTGACTTTCTAAGTTCTATTATATTACTGTTAAAGCTAAAAAATATACTGACAGGTGAGTGTCCTGGCTCATACCTTTTATCCCAGCGTTAGGGAGGCTGAGGCAGGAGGATTATGAGTTCAAGTTCAGGTACAGGCTGAAAGCCTGTCTTTAAAATAAAAGTGAGGAATCACAATCAGGACAGTACTTCTGAGGGTACATAAATAATGGCAAAGAATTAAATATTGGATAGCTATTATATGTAAAGTACCAAGAAAATATTTAGCAGTGAAATATGGAAAGGGATTATTATTATTATTATTATTTTGTCTGCTAGGAGAAAAGTTAAGTGGTATCCATGGAGATCAAATGATATGGGAATAACTGACTTGGAAGTGTGTTTTTCCAATTTATTTATACATTAAATTACTCTATTGTAATGAACTCACCCATAAAGACATTATGCAACTAGATTGAGGTAACCACTCAGAGGAACACTTGCCCAATCTCAGTCTCTGTGATTTCTCTGAACCTCTGTGCAGTTAGAATGGCCTTTCTGAAGTCAAGGAGTACCACTTGGGGGTTTACACTTCATTAATAGCAATATCTACCACTAAAATGAAAACCTAGAAAAACACTAGCTTTTATGTCCTCTGTCATGAATCGTGGCTCCCTTTGCCTGCATTCTGTCTTTCCCCATTACCTAATATTACTCTTTCTTGGTCTCTTTTCTAAACTTACAGCTGTGTGCATATATGTACATGTGTATTATAGGCTAGAATCCGAGTATGAGAGACACCTGTTTCCTTCCTTTATAATACAGCACACAGGTGGCACTGTACTTTGGTCTGAATTTTCTTCACCATTGTGTCAGACTAAGTTATCGCTATTATATGGCTTAGCTCTATTCTATAGTCCGTTGCGCTGTCTTTAAAGGGACTTGGTTGACTTGGATTCACTGACTGCCAGAGTGCTCAACACTATATATATATATATATATATATATATGTAAAATAATTCAACATTACAGGTGAGAATAAGCAATATATGATATGTGCATAAATAAATTGCTATTAAATAACAGGAAGTATTAACAATAAAGTCAATTATGTTCATCTGTATGGCACTCCGTATTCCTTCCTGAACAGGGGGAGGAGGTGAACAGGACTTTCTACCTCTGTCTGCCCTATTCATGTCCTGCTCTTTGGCTTTCATGGATTAATATTTAGTTAAGAATATCAGCTTAATGTATAATGGGCTGAGGTGTGTTAGCCAGTGGAGATTGTAGCTAAGGAGGATTGGTCAAGCTTTGACTTAGCCCCAAAAGAATAATAAATTATGTATAGGTATCAGATTTAAACATGAAGCCATTATTTTAAAATAAAATATCAAGGACAACAACTACCCAGAAAAATGCATGCCCCAGGCAGCTGACACCCACCGGTGGCCATGTTGTGAAGATTCCTCAGGCTCTCTCTGAATTCAGAACAAGCAGTAGGCCTATGATTGCCAACATTTGACTGTCAGGGAGCCCTTTAAATTGATTTTACGCCTTATGAGATTCATCTTAGGACAGAGTCTCTGGGACAAACTGGGACATTTAGGAAAGCTTCCTGTGATTTCTTTTCACTACTCAGATACCTGTGGCTTCCAGTCAGAACTCCTGGTCAGCTTGGAAAAATGTGATCTCATCAAATCTAGTAAATCTTATTCTACCCAAGCACAGGGAAACCATGTGTTGGCACTCTGGGAAGGTCTGTGTTAAACTTTCAGTCCTGACACACTGGAACCAGCTGAGGACTTCCGTCAGAACATCAAGTTCTTCTGGGGATCCAGGAATCCTGCACCATTACTTTAAGTGAATGATTAGTTAAATGTAGTGACCCACAAATGTATTCATTTATCAAACATTTGTAGATAACTTGCCATGTACAGGGTTTTGTATAGAGAAAGGTGAATGGGCTCAGAAGCCTAGAATTTACTACATGCACACACACACACACACACACACACACACACACACAATTTGTATGCACACAAATACATATTACACGTATATAATTTACTTTATTTCAAGGACTAGTCATATACAAATTATATAAATTGATTTATTTCAGTATAGACATACAAACACATGCACACACTCGCACCCACACGCGCACGTGTATGGGCCCTGAATTGAACCCATAGCCTTGAGTGTGCTAAGCAAGTGCTCTGCCATTCAGCTACACCCCGAGCCTTGGAGTTGACTTTTGTCTCTTTTATTCATTCTTTGGTAACTTCCCCTTTTGGAACCTTAATTCTACAAACTGTGGTTAGATAGTTCTGCGATCCTCGGGGGACCAGGCAGTACATTTGTTTATTATTAAATGACCAAGGGAAAGGAACATTTAGAAGTCATTCAGGATTCTTTAGATTGGAGACTGGCTCCAATCCATAGTATTATAGTATATTACAGTATATCACCTATCTCTTGTTCCTGATGATGTGCCAGGCCTATCATTCCAGTCTCCTTCCATTGTGAGGCCAGGACAAAAGTTACAGAGCCACTCACTCACACTATTCAAGGATCTCTTCCCAGGCCTAGTCTTTAGTCTTGGCCTTGGCTTAGAGGCTATGTCAAGCAAACAGCAAGCAAAGCCACTTGCTTCTACACTGTCCATATTGCTTTGAATAGGACTCACTGTCTTGGGACTGTCCTTATTGACCTGAGTCTTCATACCCCAAATGGTATTCACATCATGGTTTTCCTACTCTGACTTTTCCATTTCAAGGAAGACTGTGCTGTATGCTGTCTCCGTGTGCAGGAAGGCCACAGATACTTAGGGTGGGTTATTTTTCCTGACTTGTTTTGTTTCTGTTCTGGTTTATGTTTCCTTTTATCAGCTCTGATTAAGCCAGAAAGAACTAGAGTTGACCAAAGAGATGTGGGGACCCATAAGAAAAACAGGAGGCTCTTGGGGGTGCTTTCTTAAGCATTTTTTTTTTTTTAAATCCTAAGACTATAACCAATGTAGTCGAACATAGATCTTAATTTAAGATTTTGTGTGATAAAAGCCTGTCCAGTTTTCATTAAACAGATTTCTGTTTTTGAATGATAAAGTACCTCCCATGTAATTTTTCCTAAATAATTTATTTTCAAATGTACTTATCAATCTACTGCTTTCTTTGTACCAGCTTTGGACAACCAAAGGAAAGTGAACTTACACTTTAACTTGCCTTCTCGAGCCAACATCTGTCAGATTTAGGGACAATCCAAAGAAGTCATTTGTAGATAGAAGATGCTCTTTCGGCCCGGAACTTCACATCTCTGACTCACTTTGCATCTTGTTTGGTTGACATTTTGAATGCGAAAGAGCTGCATGCAAATGGCTTTATTTCAGCTGATGTCAGCTGTGTGTTTTTATTTTGTTTTCCCTATCCTAGATTTATTGGAGATGGGAAAAAGAAGAGCTATGGGAAGAGATCGTCCTAACACTGAAGCAGGGTGTTGGTAGGGTGGTAGGTAGAACAGTGGCCATGGGAGAACTGGAGTGAGAATAAGGAGAAAGTGGGAGAGTGGGTTCTTGGCACTGAAAGATTTAGTTAGGCAGGCAGACGCTCTGTGTTACTGCCACAGCTGGCGTGGATGGTTAACCTTTATTTTTATTTCATGTGCATGAGTGTTTTGCCTGCATGTATGTCTGTGTACTGTTTGCATGCCTGGTGACTGTAGAGGCCAAGCAAGGGTGGCAGATTCCCTGGAACTGGAGTTACGGATGGTCATGAGTCTCTTTGTGGATTCTGAAAACTGAACCTGGGGTCTCTGGAAGAGCATCAAGTACTCTTAACCACTGAGCCATCTCTTTGGCTCCAAGTTTGGATTTTTTTTTTTTTTTTTTTTTTTTAACATTTTAAGCATTATATACCACTAAGTTAAATTCCAGGAAATTTCTTTCATTACAAATCTTCAATTACATTATGGGGTTAAGGAAGGACAGGGGAGCAAGGACTTAGTCAAGGGTCAATTGAAATGCTGAAGAGCTTCTCTTGTCTTTGGGGTTAGACCTTTTAACCCTGTGGAAGATAGATTGTGACAGGAAACTGCAGGGCAGGAGCTTACAGGAGACTTACTTTGGCATGGTTGAGGTCACCTTAGAGGTATTGATGTTGAAGTATTGGGAACTGAAGACCTGAGACCCACACTGTAAGCTCTCCAAATGTTCTCAAACAGCAACAACAACAAAAACCCCAAAACAAAACCTCCCAGCAGACAGGAGGCAATACAATGAATCAAAGACAGTATGGTAGCTCTCATAGGCCCGCCTTCTCTCCCCATGCTGCTCTTTGATTGGCTGTTGCTCTTGTCAGATCACACAGAGGAATTTTCTGGAATTTAACTTGGTGGTATATGCTTACAGTGTTAAATGTTAAATTTAGCATGCTTGAACATTTACTATGTCACAGTGGTGCATGCTTGCCCTCCTAACACCAGGGAGACCGAGGCAGGAGGATTGTTACAAAGTTGAGGTTGCCTTGGTTTACATAGTAAGCGCAAGATTAGCTTGGATATACATTGAGACTTTGTTTCAAAACAAACAAACCTCAATCAAGCAAGAGTTAAGCTTTCTGTTCCAGTAATGGTGCTTCTAAGAACCTACTTCCTGGAGGTGACTAGAGGTTAGAACAAAGATTTATGTTTAGGTGTTTTTGAATTGGATTTTACTATATAGAACTTGGGAGCCCTTTGAATATACAAGAAAAACATATGTAAATTATGGTATATCTGGAAGACAGGTCGTTTTTAAAATTCATACTTTTGAATGGTATTTAAAGAGGGTAAATGTTTATCCCATGCTAGTTGGCTGGGAGAAAAGGATATTAGATTGTGTTCCACTCTTATTTTTAAAATTGGATGTATTTTGTTGATGCGGTGCTAAAAATGGTGGAAGAAAAGAGTTTGATGGTAGGATTATGTTTGTTTTTTTTTTAGTACCCCTGAGACACGGAGTCCTCAAGACAATGATCATGTGTCCCCACTGGTTCACCTCTAGCAAATGTGAGATTTAAAAAGGAAATTGGACCAGGCAGTGGTGGCACACACCTTTAATCCCAACACTCAGAGGTAGAATCAGGCAAATCTCCCTGCATTCAAGGCTAGCCTGGTCTATAGAGTGAATTCCAGGACAGCCAGGGATATACGGCAAAACCTTGTCTCAAACCAAACTCCACAAACAAACAAACGGAAATCGGATGTTGCCGAGGATGTGAGGGTGCTGCCTATAGACTCAGCTATCCTTCAGCTCACTCTGCTTCCTTGTGCAGATCCGGGGTCCAGAACTGGGCCTCTTCCAGCCAAGGCTGGGAGACACCATTGCCTCACTGTGCCAAGAACTAGTTCATAATGGTCTAAGCCGTTACCCCACTTGAGAGTTCTGCCTTTTATGATTGTAAATACCATAGAAACACACGACATCTGAGCAGGAGACCAGAGTTACTGATATTTCCAAGCAAGCCAACAAGAGGATCATTGCAGTGTTGGCTCACACACCTAGATCCTGGTGGGCCATGGTTGGGGCATTTCACTCTGTGGCGAAACTGCCTCTCTCCCCTGCTGACATACACAGCAGGTAACATCAAGGGATGTCTTCTATGGTCTGTCCCCTATCCTTTCTGCAGTCTAAATGCTTGGGCAGATAGGGTCTTCTTAGCTTTAGCAACCTGGGATACTAATTAAGGAAGAGATTTGGACCAGGCAGTATTATTTGATCCTGTTGAGGAGACGAGGTTTTTTTTCCTATCAGATAGGAGCAGTTAATTTAGACAGATGGCTACAGATCTAATTCTCAGGGTGTACACAAAGAGGCCTGCTGAAACCTCCCTTCCCTTCGTGGCTTATACCGTCCCTGTCGGCTTTGTAGTAGATCTGTTCTCTTGTCCCAGAAGGAGAGGGCAGCTGTTCCCACCACACCCACTTTGCAGATCTCATGGACAATCACTTAGGAAGCTGTAGTCACACTGTGATCTCTGATTTTTCGCAGTGGAAGAAGACTCCTCATGCATGCCTTTTTTTTTTTTTTTTTTTTTTTTTTTTTAAATCTGATGAACTATTAGAACAGTTTCACTCCAATTATGAATACAAACTTATTTTATGATTGTGATAAAACTAAGGCTGGATAGATCAACTACTAGTCCAGAGACTGAAGGACAAAACCAAAGAGAGGCAGGATTAATGAGGAGGACACTCTCCAGTACAAATACAACACGAGACACCTGCTTATTTCTTGTTTTTAGTATCTACATTAGAAAAGTAAAAGAAAGAGGTGACATTAATAATGAAAGTTGTTTAACCCATTTCTTCCCAAATATTATTATTTCAATATAATCAGTGCAAAACCAATATTATTTTACATTCCCCTTTGAAGCTGAGTACATTGTTTTTTAACCTGCAGCTTGTCTTAATTCAACCTATCTACATTCTGCATGCTCAGCAGACACAGGGGCTAGCAGCTACCGATTAGATGGTCCAGCAGATGAAAGATGCACAGAGAGGAGGGTCTGGGAGATGCTCAGTTGCTATAGTACCTGCTGCACAAGCCCGAGAACCGGAGTCTGGTCCCCAGCACCCATGTAAAAGCCAGGCCTGGTGATCCACATCTGTAATCCCAGCCCTGACAGGAGGATGCCTGTCAGCGACAAGCCTTGTATCAAAAGCAGGTAGTCTATACCTAAGGAGTGACGCTGAGGTTATCCCCTGTCACCCTGACACTCTGACACACAGACACACACACACACACACACACACACACAGAGACCGAGACAGAGAGAGACAGAGAGACAGAGAGACAGAGACAGAGAGACAGAGAGAGACAGAGACAGAGAGAGAGACAGAGAGACAGAGACAGAGAGCTAGCTCTGGGGACAGTTTTAATACAAGGAATGGAGTTTAAAAAGTCTGAAGGGAGGCAGGTGAAGTCTTTTGTTATCATCAGAACCTCATGACTTTCCTTTACCCTCTTATTATAAGCTTTACTTGATTTTTTTTTCCAGCCAAAACCAATACATATCCCAAGTGCCCACAAAAGCAGCGCATAGCATGCACTGTTCCCACGGCCACGAGCTGTGTGTATTATCTGAGTGTTTGTGGGCCTCTTGGTGTGCTGTGAAAGCTTTGGTTATCTGGACTTTTTTATTTCGCTCTCCTCTGTGATGTGTTATTTGAGAGCCTGTGTCATGCGTTTCTTTGCATTCCTCATGGGCACTTGATACGAAGTAAGAACTAGATAAATATTTGTCACTTTGATTTTCCGTTTAAGGCAAAGGCTAGCTCAGAAAGCTGAGATCCAGCTCAGAAGGGATGGCACAGGTCTGCTTTGTGTTAGAAACCTATTGGTACATGTGTCTAGCATACAGGCATGGAGTCTTGTCACTTAGCAAGGGGACTTGTCACAATGCAGAAGAGGTTCAGCACTCAGAAGGTGAAAAACTGTTCAGCTTTTCTCTTTCATACCAAGACATTTGAAAGAACCTGACATTTCATTCCCAACAGTGATATTTACACCTTTTTATGAATATAAATCTATTTGGTGGTAAACTGGAGGCAAGCTTCCGAGAACTACTGTTTTCTATGTGGATTAAAGCAGCCATGCCTTTGTTACTGTGATTAACACACTTCCAGCCCCTAACCTGTGCAGTGAAACTCCTTTGAAATCAAATGCAGTGTTTTATGGCTGCTTCCATTTGTCCCATTGTTGGTCTGAAGCGCCAGGCCTGTCCACAGAGCGAAGGCAATTTATTTTTACTGAAGCCAACCTAAGAAATGCTTAGGTAGCTTGTCGCTGCAAGATTAAATGTGACCTTCATGGAATCCTGTTAGCAGGGCCAGCAGCTAGAAAAATAAAGGCGAAACCAAAATGTTCAGCAACAAAATCCCCAGCTGTTCAGTGGGGTAGAACTTTCCCGATCACTCTCTTCCAATAAAAACACAGCAGATTAGTTTTCAGTGAATTCTAGTTGGTTTAGGGATTTGCAACCGACAGAAGAACAGAAAAATATAATCTAACTTTAAAATAATAATCTGGAAGGCTAGTCTATATAGTGAGTCTTTCTTAGGGGGGTCGGTATTTTCCTTGTGTGGAAGAATTTAACTTTCATGCACGGTTGGTCTCACCTTTCAAGTTAAGGACTTCTTAACAAGGAAAGAAAAACTGTAATAGGCTTGTCCCAACAGCAGGTGTCTAGGGATGTGGGGCACACTGGGATGCCACCATATTTGAAGTTCCCCTTCTCTCCACAACAGAAGGAAGACAGAAGCTGAGAGCTCACAAAGGGGGCCCTAGTGGGAACTATAGATGAACTGCTTCTTCCGTTTTGAGATACGTTGCACTGGTGATGCCTGTGTTCAGAGTCATTAGAAAATATAGGAGAGGAATTGCTAGGGACAGGTGGCTTTGGGGTATCAAAAATATTGATTATTGATCGATTGTGTATTTCTTGAGTATCAGTACAGCTACAGTTCGGTAGATGGGATTGAGGAAGGTACTCGGCAGAAAGGATCAACTGTTTTGATCATGGGTTTGGTCGTTTACTTGGGCGTTATGTGGTGCAAACTGAAGAGGGGGCAGGGTTGTCTTAGCTAGGTATCTTCATTCTCCATGCCAAGGAGCCTCGGTTATCTATAGCAGGGTCAAGCAACTAGGCAGCTAAAGAAAGAGAATGGTGTTAGCAGCCACTAGAGGCTGTCTGTGAGTCCAAGGGCCACATCACAGTTCTCTCATCTGGACGGGGGAGGCACAGTGAGCACGGGATGGACTTTTTGACCAGGGGTATATATCCAATTACTTTAGAAACCAGATTATTGGTAGATTGTAAAACAGGCCTAAAACCATAGATGACTTTGATGTTACTGGTATTTTCCCGTGACACATCCATATGTACCTGTGGCCTGTAGAGCTCCTGTCAGGGCCCTGATTTCACGGAGGAACACTGATGTGATTCAGGCAGACGGCTTCTCCACTTGATAGTTCCCTTTCCCCTGGGGTAGATGTCATCACTGGTCCTGAATAAGTGCTGCCCAGTCTCTCCTTGGAGGCTTGTGCTGAGAGAACGTGCCTCATGGAGTGATTTGTGGGGCTTTCTTCGCACCTGGCCTGAGAGGACATCACCATGAAGGGAAATTGGCCTTCAGTTAATTCAAAAACTGTCCTCCTGTTCTCTCCCCCTCTCCATCCTCCCCTTCCCCCCCTTTCTCTCCCCCCCTCCCCTCACTTTCCCCCTCCTCCCTTCTTTCTCTTTCTCTGTGTATGTCTATAGTGAGTACTTCAAGTCACCTGTGTTAAGAATAGTTACAATTCATCAGAGAAGACAGAAGAAAACAGGGGCAGAGAGTGGTGAATTTATAAATAAATGCACTTTGTCTTCCCTCTTTCTTTTCTGTTGCAAATTTTAAGTCATAAAATTTGCCTTTCCATTCATCTTTAAATGGACAGCTCAGTGGCATTAAGTTCATTTACAGCATTGTGTAACCCTCACCACTAACCATTTCCTGAATTAAAAAAGAGTCATCTCACCAGAAACTCAATTCATACTTAACAGTCACTTTGTTTTTCTCGGTCCCTGGAAACCACTGCTCTCCCTTCTCAGGGGATGTGACTCTTGGTGTCAGTGGAAGCTTACCATATTTGCCTTTTTGTCTGATGCATGGCACTCGGTGGCATGTTTCCTTTGGTTAGCCTTGCTATGGCATGTGTTAGAATTCATCTCGATTCTCAAATGAAAGATGTTCTGGAGTATTTTGTTAATCCATTCATCTGTTGGTTGACCCTGGGGTTGTTATTATCTTTTGGCTCTTGTGAGCTCTGAGGTTCTGCTCTCATGAGTCATCATCCATGCCAGGATGTGTGTGTGTGTCTGTGTGTGTGTGTCTGTGTGTGTGTGTGTGCACGCCCATGTTTTCCCCATGAATGTCAAAAGAGACACTGGATATCCTGGACATGGAGTTATGAGTGGTTGTGAGCTACCATGTGGGTTCTGGGAACTAAATCCAGTTTCTCTGCAAGAGCAACAAGTGCCTTTAACTTGTAAACCATCTCTCCAGCCCCCAAATTATGAGTTTCTTTGGTGATTATAGCCTGTCTTACTATCCAGGCTCTTATTTTGTTGGATTGTGTAGTAAAAAATTTTCTCTACTATATTTCAAGCCCTAAAATTTCTATTAAGGAAAAAAATTAAACACCAGGGGGTAGATGTGTGAATGTCAGCCCTGGGTTTTAGTGGGACTGATAGGGAAGTCCCCTGGACCCTGTGGTATGACACTGTCCTGGGGACATTTGAACATATCTTTGCTCACCCCAGATAGAGGACCATGACAGGCCAAAGTAAGGATGCTGCTTATGGGGAGGAAGGAGTCTTGTGAATCTGTTACGTTTCAGGGACTTCCTGAGACCCGGGGAATTGTTTAATATCTCAAGTCTTTAGGAGCTTCTCCATAGATCAAAATGTTTTCACTTCAGATGCAGTCTTCACACAGGAGGCCCAGCATTTGTGCAGTGTCCCAGGCAGAAGCACATCAGCTCAGCCTTAGGACAGTCCTCTTTGTAACGAGTCAGTGCTGTGCTATGTGTATGGGAAACGTGTATTGCTGTAATAACAGATCTCTCAAGTAAATCGAGACATTTGAATATGTGTTATGAGTCACCTATAGGACGAGGAACCCTTTGTTTATGAGACAGGGTTTTGGTATGAAGTTCAGATCTCCCTCAAGGTTGTTATTTTACTGCCTCAGCCTCCTTGCACAAGTGTGCACTACCGTGCACAGCTCCAGAATGAGGAACTTGCTACTTTTTCTTACAAGAGCTATAGTGGATGAAGACGTTGGCTGGAATCCCAGTTGTATCATAGCGAGTTCATTGTTAGTTGACATTTATGTTCAAATTTTTACTTCATTCATTCTTTCTGGAAAATTGATTTTTATTCACTGACACAGCCTGGCAAGTTAATGCAGATGATAACTCAATGAATTGTAAATATGGGGAAAGATGCATAATATTGCCCCTGACACAAGGTAGAGAGTAAAAGAAGTCACAGAACTTTTTATTCCCTCACCTCCCCCTTTTTGAGGATATGAATTTAGTTTTTATCCATGAGCATATGCCCACATGTATGTATCTGTGTACTAAGTGCATGCCATGCCCATTCAGGTCAGAAGTGGGCATCAGACCTCCTGGAAGTGGAGTTATAGACAGTTGTGGGCTCCTGTGTGGGTGCTAGGAACCAAACTCTGCAGAAGCAGCTGATGCTCTGAATTGCCATTTCTACAGCCCCAGGGTGAAATCTCTCCCCACCCCCAAGAATCCCTAAAATTAACTGTAAGTACTGTGCAAATGAACATGACTGCAAACAAGTTTAAAGAAAACTCTCGCTGGAGTTAATTCCTTTGGCAGATGTTTGTGAGCAGCTGGGTGCGAAGCACCGTACTATGAAGATGTAAAACTGAAGTTTCAAGCATATTCTCCAAGATCTTATAGTTTAGCAGTGAAGGAAGCAGGTAATGTCACCGTCTGCTGTGACAAAAAAATGAAGACGTATGAGCGTCAGAGAAGCATAGCAAGTATAAAGCTACTCGAGGGACGAGGGAGGAGTGAGACCACGGAGTGGGCTTTATTCACAAGTTCTGGAAGGAGAGAGATAGTGTCAGTTGGTAACTAATGGGCAAGCCGCCGGGCAATCGTGGTTGGAAGAACAGAAGAGAAAAGGAAGATAGGGAAGGCTGTAAATTCCTTATGTAGCTGGAGCCTGGATCTGTCCGGTGTGGCTGAGCGGAGGTCAGCGGGGGCTGTCTTGGTCTGTGCCAGACAGCATGTGTGAGTGATGTCGTGCCAGCACGTTATATGTGAGCGGTGGCATGCTTTCCACTTCTCCAGTTAGGAAGGAACGGTCTTATCTGGGCTTAGAACAAAGTCTTCCTTTCCTTCTTTCCCCCCCCCCCCTCTCTCTCTCTCTCTCTTTCTTTCTTTTGAGAAAATATTACCAAGGCTTTGGAATATGTTTCCCTTTTATGTTTCAGAAGATAATGACTGCTGCTGAGTCATC
>CM052719.1:34245483-34276334 GCA_028551405.1 Uromys caudimaculatus
TCCTTCCCCCCCCCCCCCCCGCCTTTAGAGTGTGTCAGTATCTAGATGTCATCTACATAGAAAGACATTGATCATATGGGACTTGAAGAATGAGCCCATTGGGGCTCAATCTACACCACCTCATATGTAATTATAAGAGCCTGAATATACCATCCCAGACATACTTCTCTGGTATTTTTTTCAAGCTGATTACTCTGGGAAACTCAGGCACAGGAGTAGTTCTGGTAAGCTATGTAAAAGCAACCTAAAACATTCATGTAAAAGAAAAAGGAGCTGGGCAGTGGTGGCGCAGGCCTTTAATCCCAGCACTTGGGAGGCAGAGGAAGGTGGATTTCTGAGTTCGAGGCCAGCCTGGTCTACAGAGTGAGTTCCAGGACAGCCGGGGCTACACAGAGAAACCCTGTCTCGAAAAAACAAAAATAAAAAAATAAAAAAAAAAAAAGAAAAAGGAAAAGGAAAAGATGCTTTAGAGAGCGTGTTAGCATCAGAGGGGGTTGGCCTGATCACTCTTATTACCTAAGACTGCATCTGGCCAATGGTGCTTTACTCCACACACACACTTCTCCATATGTATGTAACCACAACCCCACATAAGCCCCAAATGCTCCTGTAGCTCAAAGTGTTGTTTACACTTCAATCACCTGCTTCCTTTTGAGTCTCACATTCAGTGGGATGCCTGTGTGTATGGTTTAGATAGGGTTTTAGATAAGATTTTTTTCTTGTTAATCTGCTTTATGCTATCTTAATTTGTAGCCCAGCCAAAGAGTGTATAAGAGTAGAAGAAAACCCCATTTCCTTCCCTAACGTAGGTAGGCCTACTTTAATTCAGGATAGCCTCCTTTTAATGTGGGTACATCTTCAGAGATATGCTTTTCAAAGTGTCACATTCACAGTTTTTGGTAGATGAGAATGTTATGGGCCTGGGAGGTTGGGAGGGAAGACTTTTCAAGCTAGTGTATCTGTTTGCTCTGCTCTGCTGAGTGGGCTCTTGGCTTAAGTCATTTACATGAGATAAGAAAGAAGAAAGAAGGCAGGGAGATGGGGCCTCATTCTGGTGTGTTCAGGAGGCTATCCTCTATAGATAAATTATACCTATTTTCTCATTTAAAGTTCAGGCCTTCTGCTAATATCAGAACAGTCTAGGAAACTCAGGACTCACAGTGAGCACAGGCTAGCACTCATTTTGAAGGCATTAGGCCTCTGTCTTCAAGGTATTGTAGTCTTCACTTTGTTCAGGAAACGTTTGCACCTTCTGTGCTGGCCACTTTATTGTTAGGGTACGGCCCATCCCCCAGCTGTCCAATTTGAAGCTGAACAACTGTCTCTTGGTTCAAATTGCCAGCTAAGAGTGTGTCCTAAGGATCACAAGTGCCATTTAGCTGGAGCATTTGGGATGGGTCAGCCATGACTGTCACTAACACAAAAGGAAAAGATGGCTTTGTTGTCCCATGACAGCAGTCCCTTTCCACAGTGCCCAAGAGGAAGCCTGCTGTGTAACCGGTGGCACAGAGCCCCCAGTAGTTTGTGTGTGATTCTTAATTACTCTGACAGCTGAAAAACCTGCTTCGTCCCCTTGATTTCTTCTCATTCCAATGTTTTGAACATTCCCATACAAATTATACTTTGGCATTCTGTCTTAGTTAGGCAGTGAGCAGACACCATGACCAAGGCAAGTCTTATAAAGGACAACATTTAACTGGGGCTGGCTTACAGGTTCAGAGGTTCAGTCCATTTCATCAAGGCAGGAACATGGCAGCATCCAGGCAGGCCTGGTGCAGGCAGAGCTGAGAGGTCTATATATTCATCTGAAGGCTGCTAGCAGAATACTGGCTTCCAGGCAGCTAGGATGAGGGTCTTAAAGCCACACCCACAGTGACACACCTACTCCAACAGGGCCACACCCTGTAATAGTGCCACTCCCTGGGCCAAGCATATGAATATGAACCAATACACATTCCCAGTATCTCATTATTCGACTCTGCCACATTTTATTTAAACATCTTCCAGGAGTCTAGATATTTCTTTCACTCAACTTAAATGCTTCAAAAGTATAAACAGCATTCCCTAAGCATTTTCATTTTTCTTTTACAGAGCCGAGGGCTGAGCCCAAGGCCTTGTACTTTCTAGACACATGCTCTACGACTGAGCTACACCCCCAACCTTTCCTTAAATATCTTTAACCATAAATTTTGTATCTGCAGAGATTAGTGGTTAGTAACTAAAAGCTAATTATTTATATGCTCAGAATTTAATCATCACAAATTCTGAGGAAGTTTCATTTTTTTCAGGGGAGAAAAATGGAATTATAAGATCTTGGCTTCTGCTACCCTCTGCGTTTGGTTCTTGAAGGAGCCCTAGGAAGTGGATGCAGTAGACAGTGGCCCCCCTCACTACCACCCAATAGCTTTCAAGTTGTGGAGAGAGTATCAGAGGCTAGGGGATTCCTGAGTTTTATAATGGCAGGCTGATTTCTTATTTATAAAATCCTGATTCTTATCTTATATAAGATATAAGAGATACCTGAGCTACCGCTTCACCCTGTACACTTAAGAGGCACATAGGAACCTAGGAGGTCTCCCTTGGTACCCATTTTGCTTTTGGGTACCTAGGATGTCCTGGAGGCATGGTGGCTAAGACACTAAATACCATTTTACATGCTGCTAGCAACCTTCAGATGAACATGTAGAACTCTCAGCTCCTCCTGCACCATGCCTGCCTGGATGCTGCCATGCTCCCACCTTGATGATAATGCACTGAACCTCTGAAACTATAAGCCAGCCCCAATTACATGTTGTCCTTTATAAGAGTTGCCTTGGTCATGGTGTCTGCTCACAGCAGTAAAACCCTAACTAAGACAGGAGTGAAGTTCAAATCTTCCCCTGAAAGCCAAGAGAAATCTCTTAGTATTGAGAAGTAAAGGGGGAACAAAGTGCTTAGATATTTAAGAGGTTGGAGTAGTTCTCGGGCTTGGGAGTCTGGCACTCTTGTGAAGAGCTCATCATTTGGAGTGGGAAGCAACATGGCCTCCTAGCTCCTTATTATTCTCCTTACCAACTGGCAGGAGGCAGAGACAGGCAGATAGGAAAGGTGCTTTAGTGGCTTCCAACACCTTCAATAAGTGTTAATGTGAAATTAACATCAGGGTGGTGGAACATTAGCTTCTGTGGGACTTACACTCCTGAAATAGCTCTCCAGGTTAATCAGAAACCGGGTCAGGCAGGGCGCATGCTTCTCCTCCTCTGCTTCCGGTCCCTTTGAGAACCTGCAAGCATGTGCACTGGCCAGGTGACCCTGCTTTAGGAAAGAAGTTACATTGTTGAAGCAACTGGAGAGTGTAATCGAGTGATGTAATGGGGGAAACCTCCTCTGGTTCTTTCCTCTTCCTGTTTCTTAAGGAAAGAGACAGAGAGAGGGAAGTACTTGCTTCTTAGCACACAGAGAGTGGGGAAGTACTGTTTCCCTTGGGAAAACTACAAAAGTAAGCTATGGTTGGACAGGGTGTGTGATAACTTCTGTTAATCCCTGTTTTCCAGGAAGGCACCAGAGGGGGCTGGATAAAGGAGATTGGAAAATGACTTCCTATTAAGTAAGCTCAGCCCCTGGAGCTGACACTGAGTTTGTTGTACTGTATCCTCCTGCCCCACCTGTGGCCCCTGCAGCACATGCTCCCAATGTGGATGGGGGTCAGATGGTGGCATCCAGGCCTTGTGGACCCAAGTTTGGCCTGCAAGTGTGTGTGTTCCTTACCCAGAGGGGAAATAATATGGATCCAAGACGGCTGTTCACATCCCAGCCTTAATGATGAAGAACTCTGGAACCTTGGACACCTTATTTAACGTCAAGGGCCTGCTTCTTCATCTGTAGAGTAGAAATCACAGTAGCACCTTCATGCTGGTGAATACAGAGAGCTAATACTTTACGTCTATAACTTGCATAATACCATTAAGCACTTGGACTTGGTAGCTGTTGTTCATAGTCTTCTGCTGAGTGTGGGAAAATGCTGGACTTGACAACTGGTGCTGTTTGCAGGAGCTTGCAGGTCTAGACCTGGATCATTTAGTTATCCACACTCAAGATCCTCCAGTTAGCAATAGGTTGTGATCTAAGAGGTGACTAAGCTTGTAGAATATGAGTCAGGCTTTTTTTCAAACCAACCTTCTCAATATAGTATACTTTTGATGGCTAGTGGCTAGTGCGACTCTTCTGGCGCCTCCACAGGGTGTCCGGGGCAGATACTTTGTTTGCACCAGGCACCTGACCCTGACTAAGGAAGGTTAGATCTGGCTTAGAAACTGTCTTTCATTCTTAAGTGAGGTGTTAGGCGTGTATAAGTGACTAGCAAGTAGCTTATTGGACCCTGTAGATAAAGTCGATTGTTGCAAGTCTGCTGGGTCGAACTGATCTGTAATTCTTAGGCGCAGTGTGTAAGTCTGTAGTCATATGTATTTACACATATAGCAACATCAGCACAGGCTTCCAGCTCCGGGGCCCTTTGTCTTGATGGGTTAAAGCATAGAAAAATGAAACAGACGCTGGAAGGCAGTGTGATTGTATGTTAATGACTGTTAGAGGTTGTGTTATGAGTTCACAGGGCATTTTTGTGTCCTATGTTGTAGGGTAGAGGTTGTAGAAGAGATATCATTTGAAATCTACAGAGGATTGGTTGACTATTTCCTGGCTGGACCTTTTCCAGAGCTCCAGCCTCATGCATGGTCTAATTGACCATCCAACATCATTTTGACTGTCCTAAGGAGATCTCAAACAATAGGTCAGAGGTCAACCTCGGCATGTCTTCAAGCCACATTGGGTTGCAGGAGTTGAGTGCCAATGGCTCCCACCTCCTCAGAAAGCAGATGAAAAGAGGTCACAGAAGTCCACAGACGTTTGAAGGGGGAGGGGAGTTAGAAAGTTCGAAGGAAGAGCCTGTTGGTGTCTGTATTTTCCATGAAGCTACCTTCACGATCATCTGCTGCCCTTGAGGATGGAGGTGAATCCAGGAGCTGGAGGGAGGCGAAGGCTGAAAGGGCTTTTGTGAGACCTGAGAGGAGGAGCTGAGGAGCAAAAGCAGCAGAGGCCTGAGGAGGCGTTGAAAGATAGGTGGAGGTGATGAGTCATGGATTTGGCCTTTCATGACGTTCTGCACGATGAGCCCCTGAGGCGAGTTGATGAGATCCTTTTGTAGTGAGGAAATGGAGCTACTGTGTTGGAATGTACATGGGGCCAAAGACTATTCCAGGGAGAGGAAGTAAGAGAGCCAGGTCAAAACAGAAAAGCAAGTTGGGGACACTGTGCTCATTGGCAGAGGTGTCCAAGATACTAAAATAATTCTGGAGAATTTTGGAGACTTAGGAAGGACCTTTCTTTGTGGGTCATGGTAAGAGGTCTGGACTTTTCCAGAAAGATACCAAATGGGAAGTTCTAAGCATGCGCATGACCACTGCAGACTTGTTTCTGAGATGCCAAGTAGAGTTTGGAAACAGACTGACGGCAGAAACGGCCACTGTAGGATTGGCCGGGCAGCCAGGTGAAGAAGGCAGTACTGCTAACCAGGCTGCCCTCGTGAAGATGGAGAGAGTGTGGTCACAGGGCAGCCCCGTGGAAGCAGACGGCTAAGTGGCTGAGCGTGGTAGTTAGGTGGGAGGGCGAGGGAAATGGTAATGAGTGATGTCAAGTACAAAGGGGCCAATCAAACGTGAAGTGGTCTAGCTGTTTGTCTCAGAGCTGCTCTTGAAACCCAATGGGACCTCTGAGCAAAACACAGAGGCAGAAGCATAGCAAGTTACATACACCGTCAAGGCTTACCCTGTAGCAGAAGAACCGTTCTTGTGAGGCTGTAATGAGGATCGCTTTCTGGGATGACCACTATGTCACCTGTCATACCCCAAACTGGCGATATGTTAGTGCTTTTTGAGCATACATATGGAGACTCTAAGGCAGTTTTGCTGTGTGATTATGGTGGTCACACAGCACTACATTGTATGATCATTGAGTACCAGGGTAGTCTGTGCCCAGAGACAATGTCGTTTTTGTAAAATTGCTTTGGTAGTATAATATTTTCCAAAAGGACCCAGAACTCACCTAATCAGAAAATTCTGTGTGATTCTCAGCATGGGAAGCCTGCTTCGTGATAAGGGCATTTGGAATTTTAATTTCATGTACATTTGTTTTCTGTTAGTAATAAACTTCATTCACCATTAGCCTCCTCCTGTCCCATGACTCATCTGGAGATGTTTGTTAACCACCAGGGATGCGGAAGACCATTAGATTAATGGGCACTAAGTGGCAGTGGTTCACCCCACTTAGTGGCATATCGAAATCACTCCAGGATAATGAAAGTGACTCCTGTTCCCTGCTCTGGAGAGTCTTATTACACTAGGGTTAGGGAATTGTCCTTCAAAGTTCACCAGGTGATAACATTGCACAATATTGTTTTAGAGACTGGGATAAATACAAAACAGAAAATGTGGCTATGGCTTGTGATGCTTCGGGGTGGCCATTTACCTGGTAATAGAATTAATGATTTGCATTACTTTTAACTTAGTGGAGAAAACAATGGACTGGAAACTCTTTCTCTTTATCTCTCTCTCTGTGTATGTGCATATCTCCCTCTGTCTCTCTGTCTCTGTCTCCCTCTGTCTCTCTGTCTCTCTCTGTCTCTCTGTCTCTCTCTCTCTCTCTCTGTGCACACACTCACAAGGTGTGGGTAAGTGTGCCCCAGTGTGCGTATGCATACGGGGGCCAGAGTTTGCCGCTGGCTTTCTACCTTATCTGCTTTATTTTTGAGATAGAAATCTTTCACTCAACTTAGAGCTAGCTCACCTAGACTGGCTGGCCAACAAATTCCAGGGATCCTCCTGTCTCTGTCTCCCCAGTGTGGGAAGTAGAGAGGTATGCTGTTATGATGCCGAGCTTCTCACATGGACTCTGGGGACCAGGTCCTCATGCTGTTTTAGGAAGCATTTAACTTGCACAAGCTTGAAACTTGTCCTTGTAGTTATTTTATGTGCATCTGTGTGCTCCTGAGTGTGTGCGCCATGCAGAGGCCATAGGAAGACGTCAGATCTCCTGGAACTGGACTCACAGGTGGCCGTGAGCTGCTCGTTGTGGCTCGTCACTCCGAAGCCATTGCTCCAGCCCCCTGGAGTGGATTCTTCTGTGGACCTGACACATATCCTTTAAACAGTTTCATTAAACAGAAACTGAGAAGATAAAGATGAAGTGAACGGAACGTTGAGAGGGCTGGCATTCTCTTGGTATAGAGAGCATTAGCCTTTTTGTTCTATGTCTGGCGCTCCGTTGAAATGTTAAAACATCTTTCTGTTGTCATGACTGGCAGTTGTTGACTTACTTCTCCAGAATTCCACCAAGATATGTAGAGTGATATATACAAATGCCACAGCCAGAGACGCAGGAAATATAGCCACGTGTGAGGGTCTCACACCTCCTCCTAAACATACCATGGCATATTGTTTGCTCAAAGGTGATAAATTTCTGTGCATGCAAATGCTAGTAAGCTCTTGTACATTAATTTCTGTCTCCTAGTAGCCCATAGGTTACTAAGGATGGGCTTATTTATTTTTGTCTCCTTTTATCCCCCTTTTCCTCCTGTTTCTTGCCAATAGCCTCTCTC
This sequence comes from Uromys caudimaculatus, assembly GCA_028551405.1. Taxonomy (NCBI): domain Eukaryota; kingdom Metazoa; phylum Chordata; class Mammalia; order Rodentia; family Muridae; genus Uromys; species Uromys caudimaculatus. The sequence continues at coordinate 34,253,114 of CM052719.1, forward strand.
CCTACCTGCCTACACACACACACACACACACACACACACACACACACACACACACACTGCTGTTAGGCAGTTCAGTCTGCCAGTCTGCCTCTTTAATTCTTAATTCTTAATTTAAGCCTTAATTCTTTTTAAACTTTATCAGCCACAGTATTAATATCAACGATGCTACGGCGCCATATATACGACAAGGTCCCGAACAGGAGGAAGTTCCTTACAATTATGTTGACTCTATTTGTAGTGTCTTCTTATATTTTTTATTCTATACTCCAGTCCATTCAAATTAAATTAAACTTGTTGATCATAAACCAAGAACACCAGTCTTAGTAAAAAACAAATAAACAACAACAAAACCCCCAAACACATTGCCCAGTAACTTGGTGAGTTTTTACCAGAGGTGTGAGAAATACTGGGTTTGGGTGTGGCCTTTGGAGGCAGAAAGATTTGGATTGGCTCTTGAGACTTGTTCTACTCTGAGGTCAGGCTAAGTAAGTGGCTTCATTTCCTCCATACAAGATGGTGGCTTGTTGGAGGCTAAATGAGGCTATTCCCGGGGGAAGCTCTGGGCTCTGGGATGAATATGGTGTTGGAAGCCATGGTGGCTGTCGTTACATAGCTCAGCTCTCTCCCTGTCGGTATACTTCTGCTTGGACGTTCTTACTCTGGCAGAGACACACACATCAGTCATGGTGGGGAGTCTAAAATATCCTATACGACGTGAATGCGGATTGGGGGAAGGATTATTGTGTGCTAAGGAAGAATTACCACTGGACGTTTCTGGTACATTCCCTTGACTTTATGATAACTTCCCCCTTTCTGTTTTCAGAGGAAGCATCGCCCCCTCTTCCTGGTCTTCTCCCCTCCCCCTGATCCCCCTCTCTTTTAATATTTTCTCTTTAACCCATTTAACCCATCTTTTGGATGGACTTCCTTTTTAGCTCCCTTTACTCATCTCTCAAATGGAAATAACAGTGTCTGATGGTCAAGGCAGTTGTGTGTGTTATTGAAGATTGGCCTTAAATTCCTAGGATTTGTTCGGAGCTTCATCTGTGATGCTGCCTGAGGCTGCCTCTCCGTCCTCCTCAGCACCTCAGCCTTGCTCTGACCCTCCTTTATCTCACCCAGCTTGTCTGTTGAACTCTCTTTGGCCAGGCATTTCCTCCGATCCAATCTGCTCTGCTCTTCCTCTGTCATAAATGCTTTCCTTGGAAAACCAATTAATAGTGATTTATGTATTCCTTGTGAACTAGTTAACTTAGTTGGCAATTAAGCACAGACTGCTCTCTGGTCTCCACTGCACCGGTTTTATTATGATAATTACAGAATTATTAGTTAGCATTGTATGATTTATGTCTCACATCCTCAGCTAACTTATGAGTTCCCTGAGGGGAGCAATCACAGCTTACATATCTCTAAGCACTCCTATCCGCAGCTATTAGCGCAGGCAGGTCCCTGCGATCCCATGCATTAAGAACGGTCTGTTGAGGGTAACTGGGGACCCAGACAGCATGTGCCTGAAGACAAGAGTGTCCAGTGGGCTGGGGACATGGCTGTGTGAGGAGGGCTGGTAAGTGACAAGAACACTCAGAAGCACTTGGCAAAAATGATGTAGCTGCAGAAGAACCAGGGCACGGCATGACCCTTGTCAGCATCTAGGACAGAGACTCAAACCTAGCTCTGTCCTGTGTAGTTTTAGTTCACAGCTTCCTTTCCTTGTGTCTGGCTTGTGTACCTGCCTGATAAGACTTGTACTGTAGTGAGCCGATTAACTGTGTATAGACCTCTCTGGAAGGTTAGAGTCGTGGGATTTTAATCTCCCTGTCTCTGTCTCTGTCTCTGTCTCTCTCAACTCTCCTGCCTTGGCTTCCTGAGTGCTGGGATATAGGGTGTCCCACCATGTTTAGTCTCTGGTGGGAATCTGTAAGGTTTTTTACAAGTAAAAGATGACTTGATGTCATCTTTACCCTTGAAGGAAATATGGTCTGAGCATAAACTCCACAAGGTGATCCTTTCCCTTTAAAATTATTTTTGGCATTGTGTGTGTGTGTGTGTGTGTGTGTGTGTGTGTGTGTGTGTGTGTGTGTGTGTGTGTGTGGTGTGCAGCCACAGTACAGCGCGGAGGTCAGGGGACGACTTGTAGGAGGAGTTGGTTCTCTCCTTCCATTGTGGTGTTATGGGGACAGAACTCAAGTCACCTGGCTTGCTGGCTTGGGCCTTTGTCTGCTAAGCCATGCTGGCCCAAGACTTCTTTCAAAGGTCTTCTGGTTTCTGTTGTTAATGTGGAGCACTAACTTTGAGCTTAAAGGTCTGGGATGTTTTGCTACTGGTTTTGTTTGTAACTTGTCTCTTGCCCTCTGGGGTGGTTTTTTTTTTTTTTTTTTTATTTTAATTTTTCTCTGTTTTGGGCTTAGGTATGGTTTTTATCTGTGTTTGGCCATTTGTGGTTTTCAGTGACTTTTGATGTGTGATTAGAAAATGTCTCAAGAATTTGCCCCACTCTTTATCTTGTCTTCGTAGACTTTCAAATTAGCCAGAGTTTAAACCCTGCAGTGTTCCCCTGTGGAGTCTATGCGCCCTCTTACATGCTTTCATCTTTGTGACTTTCAGCCTCACTCTGGAATTTCCTTTGACCTGTTTTCTGGTTCACATGTATCCTCTCCCTCCCCCACCAGGTATTAAAGCTGTTTTTAGGCCTGTCCATGAGTTCTTAATTTTAACAACATCTATTAATTCTATAATTTTAATTTTTTAAATAGTTTATCTGACAAAATTTTCTACCTTTGCCTTTTGTTTTCCTAAACATACAAGGCATAGCTGGTTTTAGAACTACCTGAGGACTGGTGGTGCTGGTTCCGGCTTTTAGTCAGCATTTGGGAGGCAGAGACAGGTGGCTCTCTGAGTTTGAGGCCAGTTTGGTCTACATAGTGAGACCCTGTATAAAAGAAATGCCTGAAGATGTTTGGTCTCTTTGTATGCCGTCATATCTGCTTAGGGCCTGCATCTGTATCCTATGGGTCTGTTTTCACCCATATTTGTTGCCACTGATCTTTATGTTCCTAATTATGGTGACTGGATTCGGCGACTCTACCAGAAGCGCTCCAGACATAATGGTTAACCTTTGATAGTGTTACTGTCCTAGTCAGGGTTTCTACTCCTGCACCAACATCAGGACCAAGATGCAAGTTGGGGAGGAAAGGGTTTATTCAGCTTACACTTCCATGCTGCTGTTCATCACTAAAGGAAGTCAGGACTGGAACTCAGGCTGGTCAAGAAGCAGGAGCTGATGCAGAGGCCATGGAGGAATGTTTCTTACTGGCTTGCTTGCTTCTCCTGGCTTGCTCAGCTGGCTTTCTTATAGAACCCAAGACTACCAGCCCACAGATGGTACCACCCACAAGGGGCCCTCTCCCCTTGATCACTAATTGAGAAAATGCCTTACCGCTGGATCTCATGGAGGCATTTTCTCAACTGAAACTCCTTTCTCTGTGATAACTCTAGCTTGTGTCAAGTTGACACACAAAACTAGCCAGTACAATTGACCCCTTGTCAACTTGACACACAAATACATCACCAATAAGCCTCAACCCTTACTTTCTTATTCATCCCCAAGATCTAAATAACTTTAAAAGTTCCACAGTCTTTGCAAATTCTTACATATTAAAATTTCAATCCCTTTAAAGATAGTCAATCTCTTAGAATTCAAGGTCTTTTTACCATCAAAGGTCTCTTAACTGTGGGCTCCACTAAAATACCTTCTTCCTTCAGGAGGGAAAATATATCAGGGCACAGTCACAATCAAAAGCAAAATCAAACTCCAACTGTCCAATGTCTGGGATCCACTCACGATCTTCTCGATTCCTCCAAGGGCTTGAGTCACTTCTCCAGCTCTGCTCTTTGTAGCACACACCTTGCCTTCTAGGCTCCAGATGCCTGTACTCCACTGCTGCTGCTGTTCTTGGTGGTCATCTCATGGAACTGGTATCTCCAAAACACTGCTGTCTTCTGCTACAACTAGGCTTTACCATGGTGCCAAGCCTCACCTCCTTTGCATGACCCCTTCAGTCCTGGGCTGTCAATTGCAACTGAGGCTGCACCTTCACCAATGGCCTTCCCTGGCCTCTCACAGTGCCCAGGCCTCAGCTGCTCTTCATGACTCCTTCATGCCTTCAAAACCAGTACCACCTGGGTGACTCTTACACATTACCAAGTCCAGCCACAGCACAAGGTACAACCCTGGCTATCTCTGGAATGCTGCCTCTGTGCTCTCAGAAAACACTTACCAGAAGATGTCACCTCAATGATGCTGGTCTCTTCTTAATCACCACTAATTTCTTAGCTCCAGCTAACCAGCATCAATAGTCCCGCAACACAATGGTTTTGCTTTAGTAGTTCTGGTATCTTGTTAATCACAGCTGATTTCTTCAGCCCCAGCCAACCAAAACCACAGAATCTTAAATCAAAATAGCAATGGCCCTGATAAGAGTCTTTAATTTTCTCTCTGAAATTTCACAAGCCAGGCCTCCATCTTCTGCACTGTTCTCAACATTATCTTCCAAGCTCCTACAGAACACCCCACAGAGCTCTTAACATTCCAATGAGTCTTCTAGCTCAGAGTTCCAAAGCCCTTCCACAGTCCTCTCCAAAACATGGTCAGGTTGTCACAGGAATACCCCACTTTGCTGGTACCAATTTGTCTTAGTCAGGGTTTCTATTCCTGCACAAACATCATGACCAAGATGCAAGTTGGGGAGGAAAGGGTTTATTCAGCTTATACTTCCATGCTGCTGTTCATCACTAAAGGAAGTCAGGACTGGAACTCAAGCAGGTCAAGGAGCAGGAGCTGATGCAGAGGCCATGGAGGAATGCTGCTTACTGGCTTGTTTGCTTCTTCTGGCTTGCTCAGTTGTCTTTTTTATAGAGCCCAAGACTACCAGCCCACAGATGGTACCACTCACAAGGGGCCCTCCCCCCTTGATCACTAATTGAGAAAATGCCTTACCTCTGGATCTCATGGAGGCATTTTCTCAACTGAAACTCCTTTCTCTGTGATAACTCCAGCTTGTGTCAAGTTGACACACAAAACTAGCCAGTACAGTTACCTTCTTCAACATAAGATTTATCTTTACTTTTTGGGAGCTCTAGGCTAATTTAATCTGATCAGAGGTCGAGGTGACTCAAAACTGAGCTTCCAGCTTTGCTTAGTGTTTGTCTGTTTCTGCTTTGGTTATTTTGTGTGTGCATGCATGTGTGCATACAGGAGTGTGTGCACATGTGTCTGTATGCATGTGGAGACCTCGGATCAATGTCACGTGTCTTTACCAATTGCTCTCCCTTTTATTGTTTGAGACCCAGTCGTCATTGAACCTGCAGCTTATGAGTTTTGCTAGACCAGCTGGCCAATAAGCAAGCCCCAAAGATCCTTCTGCCTCCATTTCCCCAAAACTGTTTATGGATGTGTGCTGCCAAGCCCAGATCCTTCCTTCTTTCCTCCCTCCCTCCCTCCCTCCCTCCCTCCCTCCCTCCCTCCCTCCCTCCTTCCTTCCTTCCTTCCTTCCTTCCTTCCTTCCTTTCTTTCCTTTCATTATGTTTTTATTTCAGCTCCAGGGATCCAACTGTGCTCCTCATGTTTGCAAAGCAAGCATTCTATTGACCAAACCATCTTCTGAACCTATCCATTTATTTTTTATTTATTTACTCTCATTTGTTTTATTTTATTTTCAACTCTGTGTGTGTGTGTGTGTGTGTGTGTGTGTGTGTGTGTGTGTGTGTGTGGTACACGTGAGTGCAAGTGCCCTTGGCAGCTACAGGCATTGGATCGGCCTGTGAGCTGGAGTTACAGGTGGTTGGTTGGCGTACAGGTATACACCCAACATGGCTGCTGGGAACAAGCCTGGGTCTTCTGAAAAGCACCAAGTGCTCTCTACGGCTAAGCTACATCTCCATCCCTGCTTAGGTTATCACTTACAGACCTTGGGGGAAGTTCCAGGGCCTTCTTTTCCTGACTGAGTATTGATCTCCAGTTGTCTCCTTTGTCATCTGAGTATGACAAATTCTGATCAGCTTCTGAGACCCACAACTTCCTCCCAGGGGTTGACACATGCACTTGGGATGTTTAGACATCTCTAGAAGGATGTAAAATCAAAATGTTTGAAATTGTATTTTAGGAAGATATTTGTGCTGGTGATGTGTAAGACAGAGAACCCGGTGAAGGAAGGGTCCATGAAACAACAGAGAGGCCATGCTAACTGCGGGCGTTCTAGAGTAACAAGTAGAGCCCCCGGCTTCCCCCATCACATAGACTCCATAGAATCTCAGCTCCCCGAGCAGGCTGCCTTTCTGCAGTTCTCCAACCTATCTATCTACAGGGGTGGGTATGTCTTAATCAAGTCCCTGTCTCCCAAGGCTACAATATTTAAATAACGGAAGTCAACAAAACTTCAGTATTAATAGCTGGTTCATCAGAAAATCAATATTGCTATTGTAAGTAGTATTGTAAAATTGTAATACTATCCCAATGACCAAATCTCAGTTATTTAGTCAGAAAGTAAACATGGCTGCTGATGGTACCAATCAGGGTAGTGGTATTGTTAACTTCATGGGGGACTACTCGTGGTACATTGATCATAACAAGTACCTTGCCTGCCTTTCTGCAGTGGCCTCCACAACACCAGTAACCAAGCAGTAGTTCCACCTTCTCACTGGTTTTGCTTCCTGTGGTTTCTGTTGCCCTGGGTCAACTGTGTTCTAAAAATATTAAGTGTAAAATTCCATAAAATTCCATGAATAAACATGAAGTTTTAAATCGTACACCGTGCTGAGGAGCATGATGAGTTCTCTTACATTTGTCTCTAACCCACCTGGGCAGTAAGCCACGCACTTGTCCTGTGTATCCATGTCCTACACGGTTGTCATCAGGAGCATCTTAGTGATCAGATCAGCTGTCACAGTCTTGCATTGTCCAAGCTCAAGTACCATTTATTTTACTTAAGCTGTGCCCAAAGGGCAGGGGTAGTGAGCCAACCCTGGATGGAGAACTTTAGAATTTTCTTGGTAGATAATTGTAAAAGCAAGAATAAGGTCAACACATTTTAAAAGGTAGTTATTATAGGTAGTAGGGCACTTCTGTTAGAGCGTAGAGCGAAATGGATCCTCAACAGAAAGAGCAAAAGAACAAGATATTCTCCCCTTCAACTATAACACACGAGAGCCTTAGTATGTATGTTGTATGCAAGGGGAGAAAAACAGTGAAAATAGATTTCAGAAAATCCCTAAACGTTTTTTACATGTTTATTCACGTCTTGGTTTATATTGTGTTCCTGAAATGAAACACGGAGGTTGGGTTTTTATGAAAGAATGGTTTTTAGTCCTAGGCTTCAGGAACGTGTGACCTCTTACAGCAGACATCATAATGACAGAGACTTTTGGAATTAGGTTTCAGGGGAGGTGCAAGGCTTGCTTCTGAAATCCCCCCTTGTGTGCAAGATTGATGTTCCTTTTATGTGTGCGGATATTTGCCTGCATGCATGCAAATGCCTGGAGAGGCCAGAAGAAGGCATCAGATTCCTTGGAGCTGGAATTACAGACTGTTGTGAGCTGCCACGTGGGTGCTAGGAACCCCACCCTGATTCCCTGCAAGAGTAGCTGTGCTCTGAACCATTGGGGCCTTTCTCCAGCTCTCTAACAACCATTCATTCAGGAACAAATCTAGTCGCCTGAAACCTAACCTGTTCCAGAGATAGCGTTAATCTACTCATGACACCGGGGCTCCATAGCCTAGAGGTAGACTCTACCTCACTAAGTAAAAGGTACCTCCTCTCGAGTTCTAGCTTATGAATCTTTGAGGGACAAACCAAGCAATCAGCTGCAGTACTGTGGCTAGGAAAGAGATAAACATTGAACCTGGGCTGAGCTGGATTCCTGTTCGTGATGGGCTAACAGACAGATGAAGCAGTAGGGCCTGGCAATTAGATGAATGGAAAAGATCTGTCAGCGAAAGACCAGACGTTGTAGGATGCTACAGAACACCCAAGCAATTCATATGTAAAAATTAAAGGGCATCTGGATCCTGGATTCTCAGAGCATGGCCCAGGGACCTATAAGCTTATTAGTTTTCTCTCTGGCAATTGAGCTGTTACACAATGGCCTTCCAGGACCTGGAGGCTCAGCCTGGTCTTTCAAGTACTTCCTGTTGTTACCTGGTGTCTGGTTGCTGGTCCTTCTTCAAGGTGTTTGTGTTTTCTCCCTCCTGTGTTTATTCTTGTGGCTGCCATAACAAAGTACCAGACTCTGGCTTATCACCATGGCAGTGTATTTGCCACAGTTCTACCACAAGTAGGAAATCAAGGTGCCTGCTTCTTCTGAAAACTATAGGAGAGGCTCCATCTTGTTTGATTCCAGATACTGGAAGTCTTAGGCATTCCTTGGTTGTTGTTGTTGGGGGGGGGGGATTCACCCAGTCTCTGTTGTTGCGTACATGTACGCTGGCTTCTCTCCATGTCTGTATCCACAGTTCCTTCTTTGTGTATGTGTGTGTTTTCAGTTCCCTCTTACAATGACATCGGTTTCTGGTGAGACGCTGCTCAGGACGTTTTCATCAGTTGATAAATATATAGCCTTTCTGTTTTAAGAGAACTTGTTGAACACACCCTGTTGATTAACACTGAATTGATGCTGAGCAAGGTGGCATTTACCTTTAATCTCAGCATCCAGGAGGCAGAGGTGTGAGATCTCCAGGAATTCCAGAACAGCCAGGGCTACATAGAAAGACCCTGCCTCAAAAATAAACCACCACAACAAAATGACCTCACAGCCAAACACATATGACACTGGAATGACTCATGCCTGAGTCTCTTGAGTAAACTTGTCTGACTACATATATTTTCACCATAAGGCATATCACAGCTTGTGTGTATGTGTATGTGTGCACGTGCGCGTGTTTAAATGAGAAGATCAACAAAAAACACAGAGATATGAAAAATGTCATCCTAAATAGACCACAGAAAGGCCTTTAGTTTGAAGTAGGAGAGGGGTAGCGAGAATATAGAGAATTGCTTTGTTTGACCTCAGCTGGGTGTGTTCGTGCCAGGCATTCTTTCACGCGCGTGAGAGTCTGTAACGTCTATGGAATCAACGTAAGGATGTGTTTCGCAGTTACAAATACATTTTTAGAAAGCTATTTCCTATACACAAAACTTGGAAATAATCTACACCAGCTATATCTCTCCTTGTGAACTGTTGTTTAAAGGAGAGAAAGCTTTGTGAAATATTTCAAGTGATTATCATTTTTTCTCAAATAGGTTATTTGTGAGAAAAGCATGGGAGGAAATATCCTGAGATGATCTCACACTGGAAGCACGGCTACTCACATGCACCTCATTGTGCCCTGCCACTGAGTTTAGGCATTCGAGCAGCACCTCTGTTACGTCACCTCAGAAATGGCGTTTGTTGCTGTCTACTCATGTGCTATTCTGTCCCCATTCCATGTCTTGAGGTCTTTTTTGAAGGGAAGATTTGAGAAGATTGTGGTCACTACTTTGCAAGGCAGAGCCTTTATGGTGGCAGTAGTGTGTATAGCTTCCCCAGTGTTCCCAGACCGCTTTGGCAACTCCTTACACCTGTACACAGGACTCTTCATGTTTCTAATTCCCTTCTTGACTGAGTCCTGTAAGAATCAAGATGTTTCATCCTGTCCAACTCTTCTTTTCAACCCAAGATCTTTGAATGGATGGATGCTGAATAACTATGAGGTTGGATGAATGCATGAATGGAACAGATGTGAGATTCATGAAAAGCAGTTGTATTGGCGACTGCTCATCACCATCCCATATCCTTTTGTAATGTCTCCAAGGTTTTATTACTGTCTCAAAGAATGGCCACCTGGAGCCTGCAGATGTTGCTTGAGGCCACCCTCGCATGGCGGCTTTGCCTCGCTTGCTCAGAACTTACCTGATCCTTGTATTGAACATTTACTGTGTAGAAGGCAGAACTTGGCTTTTTGAAAGATTACGCATTGTACTCTGAGGAGTGAAGTTCATTCTCTCAAAGAGCTCACAGTCTGCATGGGAAAGTGAGGCTGTGCATAGCTGAAAACTTTATAGGCATAGCAAGAGATGAGATGAAAGCAGGGACTGAAGCAGCTGCCCTAAAGCAATGTCTGGTTCTCGAATAATTGGAGTAAGATCTGTGAGTGGTGTAGGAGTTGGGAGAAGGGTTGCTTCGGGCTGGAGTGCTCTGGAGTGACCTTTGTGAGAAGTATAGTGGAAGCTGGATAAAAATTGACAAGGCTGAGGAGAAAGGAAGAGCTGGGTGTGATCAAGACACACAGTGAACCTGAGCTTTATGGGGGCAGTGTACAGACAAAAGGGGGAAAGCTCCCATGTACAGAGGTGAGGCCCTCGCTGATACATGTCATGGTGCCTGCTTTCTTAGCACCAGTTGGGGACAGATCATAGAGGCTAGAGTGTAGAGCTTGGCTAGCCAGAAGAGAGAATTATGTGGCATCAATCATCTCAATCCACATTCATCTGTACAGATTTTTTTTCAGTTAAGTTTGGAGGGAAGAAGTGAAAGACACTAGACGGCTGCAGGTTGGAGAGAAGACTGTAAGGTCACATTGCCTGTGCTGTCTTTGTAGAGTGGAGGCCTGAGTCAAGGTCGCCTTCAATTCCAGGTGTCAGATTGAATGTAAATGTACCGACATGAGTAGGAAGATGTTGGGCAGAGTGTGGGTAGCAGCTTTATTAGGTATTCCACAGGGGCTGCATTTGGGTGGGAAACAGGACGATGGCTGTAGAGTCTGGTGTGTGTGTGTGTGTGTTTGTGTGTGTGTGTGTCTGGGGGGGAGGCAGTGTATGGCCTAGTGGAGGGAAGATATTCTAGCTATGCAAATGATTTTCCTAGGGAAAATGAGCAAAGGAGAAAGGCATGCAAGTGAGGTCAGGTCAGGGAGGCTGGGTGGAAAGGAAATGCTGAAAGCAGTGACTAAGAGATTGTACTAGGGGAGACGAGGAAGTAACGATGAGAACAGGGAAGTCACGGCTGAGCCCTGAACATAGAGTACATCTAGAATGACTAGGCAGTAACAAACCTTTAGTGAACCAAATTCTTCAGTACTTCAGTGCCAGTATTGAGAGGTTAAAAGAATTGATACACCCTAGGTCCTCAAGGAATGTATTGGATACCATAGCTCTTTGTCTTAGAAGTGTTTGCCTAGCATTTGCTTCCCTTTTGGAAGCTAAAATATTGGTGTTTGAATGTCTGATATGCTGACAGTTTCTTCTATAAGCCCAGCACAGAGAGGAAAGGTAAAGGTTTACTGAGACAAAGTCACTAAGAAGCGTCTGGGCCTACAGCTAGTTGGGTGCATGGCATACCATGTCCATAAAAATTTCTTGCGGCTGAGAGTCAGCACGGAGAGTGTCTGGCCTGGTCCATTTTGACATTCCCTGGGAGAACAGGATTGTCGAAAGAGCAGGTGACAGGGGAACTGAATCTATTCAACTCCTCCTAGAAGAGGTGGCTGGGAAGGGGTCATGTCAGGGGAGTAGAATTTCATGGTGCAGATGAGATAGTCAGTTGCAGAAATACCAAACGCTGTGCTTCTCTTCTGCCACAGGGTACCATGCCGGTGGAACGGATGCGAATGCGCCCGTGGCTGGAGGAGCAGATAAATTCAAATACCATACCAGGGCTAAAGTGGCTGAACAAGGTAGGTGTGCTCTGTGTGTGTATGTGTGTATGAATGTGTGTGTATGTGTGTGTATGTGTGAATGTGTGTATATGTGTGTGTATGTGTGTGTATATGTGTATATGTGTGTATGTGTGTATATGTGTGTGTATGTATATATGTGTATGTGTGTGTCTATATGTATGTGTGTGTATATGTGTGTGTATGTGTGTATATGTATGTGTATGTGTCTATATGTGTGTGTATGTATATATGTGCATGTGTGTGTTTATATGTATGTGTATGTATATGTGTGTGTGTATATGTGTGTGTGAATGTGTGTATGTGTGTATGTGTGTATAAGTATGTGTGTATATGTGTGTATATGTATGTGTATGTGTCTATATGTGTGTGTATGTATATATGTGCATGTGTGTGTTTATATGTATGTGTATGTATATGTGTGTGTGTATATGTGTGTGTATATGTGTGTGTGAATGTGTGTATGTGTGTATGTGTGTATATGTATGTGTGTATATGTGTCTATATGTATGTGTATGTGTATATGTGTATGTGAGTGTTTATATGTATGTGTATGTATATGTGTGTGTGTATATGTGTGTGTATATGTGTGTGTGAATGTGTGTATGTGTGTATGTGTGTTGAGGAAATGAGAGACAGAAAGAGACAGAGGGACAGAGAGGAGGAGGAGGAGGAGAGGAGAGAAAAAAGAAGAGAAGGTGGATGTTTCTGCTGAAAGGGTAGCCCACTGGACCACCAAATAAAGTTGTGTTCAGAGGCTTATGCTCATTCCTAACAGTGATTATAAAACACGAATTCATCATATCAAAAAGGTTTTGGCCACATTTCTGAAAGACAGCGACAAGGAAGGATGGACGATGGGTAATGCACCAGTGCGTTATGAAGGGGACATAAAGCTAATCGGTTTTCTAGTTTGAGCTGTCATTGATTTATCTTTTTTATGTAGTTATCTTTGTAGTGGATAAGTACATAAAAAATATAATGGATAGTGAATATATAACGTCCATTGTGGATCCCCCAGCTTCAGGTCTGCTGTTCTCACTATACACACGGTCACTGAAATGCGTAGACTTTGGGTCTGGCTAATCTCACTTGCAAGTTTTTACAATAAAGTTTTATTTTTAAAAAAGTTTTATTTTTAAAGGTTTTTTTTTTTTTTTTTTTTTTTTTTTTGTCATTTTCTCAATCTCTCACCTCAACCTGGGTACCTTTGGTTTCCAGGTGACTTTGTGAGGAGACTCTTGGGGTGCACTCTCCTCTGACCCTCCCCTCCGTCCTCAGATCCCCTCTTTGCTTTGCCTACTGCTCAAGCACTAAAGGATGCAGGGAATCCATGGTGCTGTGTGTGTGTGTTTGTTTGTTTGAGTGGAGGACCTTAACCTTTAAAAGGTTCTGTTTTTGTTTTGTTGGTGTTTTTGAGACAGAGTGTCTCTGTGTAGCCTTGCTATTCTGAAACTCTGTAGAGGAAGCTGGTCTTGAACTCACAGAGATCCTCCTGCCTCTGCCTCCTGCATGCTGTGCCACCACTAACCCTGTCCTTTAAAAGGTTCTTTTGCTCTTCTCCTTTAAAAGGAAAAAAGTAGTATCATGCTGGGGGTGGTCTTTCTTGTCTTTAATCCCAGAACTTGGGAGGCAGAGGTAGTCAGGTGGGGATCTCCGCCAGTCTGAGGCCTGGCTGTTTGACAGAGTTCCAGGCAAGCTGGAATACAAAGTAAGACCCTGTCTCAGAAAGCAAACTATAAACAAACAAACAAACAAACAAACAAGCTGTCTTTATGTGAAACCCTACTTGTGTGTCTACCTGCCCTAGGTAAGTAGTTGTTAATCATTTACATTTCCCCAAATATGTGTGTGTGTGTGTGTGTGTGTGTGTGTGTTTATGTGTGTGTGCATTCCTAACGTTGTGACCCTTTGATACAGTTCCTCATATTGTGGTGACCCTCAACCATAAAATTATTTTGTTGCTACTTCATAACTGTAATTTTGCTACTGTTATGAATGGTAATGTAAATATCTGATACGTGATGCTCAGAGAGGTCTTGATCCACAGGTTGAGAACCACTGGTTTAGAGGAACAGCTAAGTGGAATTATGTCTTCTCTAAGGAGGCCCAAGGGAGAGGTTTTTCTTTCTTTCACCAAGAACACCAAGAATTCTGAGCAAATCTCTTCCCTTTTCTTTACTGCACTCTCCCTTCATCTTTTAATCTGAAGGACATGGTGAATAATTTAATGGGCCAGGCTTTAGTTTTGCACCAGGTGTAAGAGCTTAAAATCGAGAGCAGACTGTGGTCCCCTTTTAATGACTGAAAAAGATATTGTGGAGAAACCAAACCAAACCAAACCAAACCAAACCAAACCACTAAAACTTCTGGGTTCATTTTATCTTCTCAAATTCCTCTTGAGCCTCATTCTTTCCCTTGCCTATTTATTTTGAATCAAGAAGACTGTAATTAAATATCTCTGCTTGAGTCCTTTCTTTCAGAAAGGATGGGACACAGAGAAAATAGAAATAAATAAACAACATACTTGCTTTACATGTCCTGTCATGTCCTGGAAGGTTTTGTAGCGAGCGATATATTCTTTCCAAGCTTGCAAGTTGAGGCTCAGGTATATGTCTAGTCTCTTCTAAAAACACAGACAAGAGCTCAGGACACCCTTGGTTGCTCAGTGGGCAACAATCCAAATAGTGTCTAAGGAGAGAGGGATGGTTCAGAGACGGTGTGGGGAGATGTAGGGTGACAGAGAAAAGCAATGGCAGCCAGCATTTGTTAAGTAGTTTTTGCTACTTACTCATCTAAGCAAGGCGTTACATACATCGACTCACTTAATCCCTACTCTCGGAAAGGGCTGTTATTTTCTATGTTGCAGACCAGGAAACTGAGGCACAGAGAGGTAAGGAAGGCTCCAGTTTGGATTCATGATGTGAGACTGAAGTGTGTGTTTCTTAATTCTCAAGAAAAGCAAATGGTCTGTTTTTTTTTTTTTTTGGACACCAGAGTTTCCTATTCTCTCTTTTGCTCCTCCTGAACCATGTCTGTATGTGGAGAACACAGGATGTCATTGTTCTACTAGGCACTGGCAACCTGTAGTTTGGTGGTCTCTACAGGAGGTTGACCAGTAGTCTCTACCTCTAAAGACCTATCCCAATCTCTAGAGCCTGGGAATGTGGCCCTATTTGGGGGTTTCAGATGCAATTAAGGACTTCAAGATGGGAGCATCTGGATTGTCTACCTGGACTCTAGTCCAAGGACAGGTGTTTTTTAGAAGAGACTGAAGAAGACACACACAGAAAGAAGCTTTGCAAAGCCAGGAGGTGTGGTGAAGCCACAGCCAAGGAATTCTTGGAGCTAACAGAGGCTGGAAGAGTCTCTTTTAGAAGTTTTTAAAACATTGAAACCCTGCCAACATCTTGATTTTGGATTTCTGACTTTCAGAACTGTGACAGAACGTATTTCTCCTTTAAGCCACTTAGGGTGTGGTCATTTTTTTCTAACAGCTTTAGAGATCAAGTGTCTCCACTAGGTACTTCTCCTTCATGGGGGGGTCCTTGTATGCTACCCACTACCCCCATTGTTGGGGATAAAAAGGCCTTGTACATACTGGGCAGATTCTCTGCCAATGAGATAGATCCCTAGCCTTGTCCGAATTTTTCTGCTATAGGGCCAGAGACGACAGTTTCTCCTTGTATAACTGAACCCTTTGCATGCTTAGGGAGCTGGCCTTCCCTGCTGGGCTGTGGCACCACAATTCTCCTCCAAAAGAAGACCAGGGAAAGGGCATCCTGGTCATCTTTTGAACGGTTTTAATAGGCTGGACCTGAGGCCATCTGACTGAAAGGAGCATGTCACTGGCTCTAGCTTCCTCCACTTCTCAGGACAATGTTGACACGGAGATGCCTAGGCTGCCCTGTGTCTGAGGGTCTCTGTTAGACAGGTAACCCACAAGGGCTAAGCTACAGTAGGTGTGTGTCTGGGAACATGGACAGTAAAGGCCTCAGATGGGTCAGAGCATTTTCTATCCATACCTAAACTCTAACAGGCATCTTTTTATAGGTTTCCTCTAACTTAGGCTTGTTGGCATTTATCTGTCAACATAAATACACCACCAAGGGCCTGTTGTCTCTTCCTTGCTGTTCACAAGAACTCTAAAGAACCCTGTTCGTATTTTGAGTAGTTGGACATCTTTCCAAAGCCTCATTTCCCGTTGGAGACCGATGGGATTCTAGTAAAACAGATGAACCATCCCTAAGATTTTGTGATTCTTTTACACCACAGTTGGTGTCTTGGTTCACTTTGTGTTGCTGTAACAGAATGTGTTAATCTTCATGTTACGGAATGTATCTGACTCACAGTGTAGGTGGCTGAAGCTTCTGTACAGCATGGAGCCCAATCCTGGTAAAGGCTGCTTTACAATATGGCTGTCAGCAAAAGACACAAGTCTGTAAGCAAAGAGAGAAGACCTGGGTGGGGTCCAACTTGCTGTTAAAAAAATAGCAGCAGATTCTTTAGGAACTAGGTACTCCTACCAGACTCAGTCCACTCTAAACAGCACTAACCCATTCGTGAGCGCAGAGCCTATGATCTAATTACTCTACACTGGACTCCCATCACTTAACCCATCCATGATGCAGACAAAGGAAGCCTTAAAGGCACATCAGGCTGCATCCAGACCACAGCAGTGGATGCTCAGGATACATTTTTACCCATGCCTATTAGCTGTCGGTACAGTACATGGCTGTCCTGATGGTACTCTGTGTACACTGCCAGACCTAGTATCGGATCAAATAAGAGGATTTTCATATAGAGTGGCTTGTGAACCTGTGAATGAAGGCAAGGAACCCAAATTCATGGCTCTTTTGTTGTTGTTATTGTTTTACATTAAGATAATCAAGCTTGGTGGTATATATCTGTAACTGTCAGACTCAAAATTGTTGAACATTTGAGTCTAAATGGGCTATCTATGGAAACCCTGCCAGCAGCAGCAGAAGAGGAGGAGGAGGAGGAGGAGGAGGAGTAGGAGGAGGAGGAGGAGGAGGAGGAGGAGGGAGGAGGAGGAAGAGGAAAGAGGAGGAGGAAGGAGGAGGGAGGAAGAGGAAAGCAAGCAAGCAAGCAAGAAAGAAAGAAAGAAAGAAAGAAAGAGAAGAAAAAGGAATGAAGGAAGACAGGCAGAAAGAAAGAAAGAAAGAAAGAAAGAAAGAAAGAAAGAAAGAAAGAAAGAAAGAAAGAAAGAAAGAAAGAAAGAAAGAAAGAAAGAAAGAAGAGAAGAGAGATCAATGTTTGGAATAATGGGTTGGCCACTATCATGTCTATCACCAAGAAAGAGTCCAGACACTAATTAATTGTACCTTAATTTGTTTTCATATCCTACTTCTAATAAAATTAAAGGAGACATGTCATGTAACAGGGCCTAGCCACAGTGGAAGAGTATAAATGAACATCTAAGAAGTTCCCAGAGCAGCATCCGTACCACTTGTGAAAGAGACCCTGGAAAGGCCATCTACTTTTTATGACAGTATTTGCAAGTGACGTAGTATGGCTGAGTCCTATGTCTAGAATGAATAGAAGACCCAGTTCTTACATGCTCATGTCTAGGTTAGGGTTTACTGCTGTGTACAGACACCATGACCAAGACAAGTCTTATAAGGACAATATTTAATTGGGCTGACTGACAGGTTCAGAGGTTCAGTCCATTATCATCAAGGTGGGAGCATGGCAGCATCTAGGCAGGCATGGTGCAGGCAAAGCTGAGAGTTCTACATCTTCATCTGAAGGCTGCTGGTGGAAGACTGACTTCCAGGCAGCTAGGATAAGGGTCTTAAGCCCATGCCCACAGTGACATACCTACTCCAACAGGGCCACACCTCCTCATAGTGCCACTCCCTGGGCCAAGCATATGCAAACCACCACAGCCCACATCTAGATTTCTATCTAGCTTCATCTTTTCTGTGTGTATAGGAGGGGTGGTATCTTAAAGTCATTGGATGATAGTGTATATCTGTAAGATTTAAGGATATCTTCTCATCTACTATATAATTGTCAGTTGGACAAACTCAATAAATTTTTTTTAGTATCACTGTTCCACTTACATTCAGATGCCTTGTGTATTTCCAAGATCCCTTAAAAATAATTTATTTTTTGAGATTATAAACATAATTATATCACTTCCTCCTTTTCTTTCTGCCTTCTGCACTCTTCCAAGTGCGTCCCCATCCCTACACTCTTTTAAATTCGTGGCCTCTTTTTCTTCCATTGATATTTATTCTTAAACCATAAATATAATCTGCTCGGCCTGTATAATCTTACTGACATGTGTGTTCTCAGGTTGACCATTTGGCCACATGGTAGATTTATTTTTAGCTGCCCCACAATGATTCACAGACTGGCTGGACTAGTTTGCAGTCCTACCAGCAGTGAATGAGAGTTCTGCTTTTTCCACATCCCCTCTCCGGCCTTTGCTGTCAACTGTTTATTAATCTTTGACGTTCTGACTGGAGTGCAATTAAATCTCAGAGTTGCTTTGATTTGGATTTTCCTAATTGCTAGGGATGATGAACATTTTTTTTTTTTTTGAGACATTTCTTAAGACTTTTCTTTCTTTCTTCTCTTGAGAACTTGGTGTTCAGATTCTGGTTTGTCTTTTAAATGTGTCCTTTTGTTTGTTTATTTGACTCTGGTTTTTTAGTTCTTTATACACTCTGGATATTAATCCTCTATCCAATGTATAGCTGGCAATGATTCTCACCCGTTCTCCGAGCTTACCCAATACCTTGTTGCCTGTTTCTTTAACTGTGTGGAAGACACACTTTTTAGTTTCATGAAATCCCACTTGTCAGTTGTTGGCCTTAATGTGCATGCCAGTGAAGTCCTAGTCAGGGAGTCCTGTCCTACATCTATATCCCGTAGGCACTGCCTACGTTTTCTTATAAGAGTTTCAGTTTTACAGACCTCACCTTTAGGTCGTTGATCTACTTGGAGTTAGTTTTCACGAAAGGTGCTAGATAAGAGTCTTGTTTTCTTTTTTCTGTATGTGGACAGTTCCCCAGCACATGCTGTTGAAGGAAGATGCGTTCTCTATTCTGCACCGTGCCACAGTGCTGAATCTATCATTTCTAGAAGTTTTTCGGAAAAGTTTTGGGGATCTCTAACGTATAGTATCATGTAATCTGCAAGTAGAGGTAGTTTGACGTCTTTCTCTGTTTGGATCCCTTTCATTTCTTTCTCCTGCCCTGTTGCTCTAGCTGGTGCTTTAAGCACAATACTGAAAAACAATGGGGACAGCGAACATCTCTGTCTCCTTCCTGGTTTCTGTCATATTGATTCAAGCGTCTTTTCATTTAGGATGATGTTGTTTTGACTTTCTGACATATAGCCTTTATTATGTTCCAGCCTTTGTTATGTTGATTATTATGATCATGAGATTTTGGTCTTTAAGTTCACTTATGTGGTTTATCATATTTATTGACTTGGATATATTAAACTATCTCTGAATTTTAAGGATAAAGCAAACTTGGCCGTGGTGTATAATCTTTTTGGTGTATGTCTGTGTTTGGTTTGCAAGTTTGCTTTGATGACTTTTAAATCTCTTCTAGCTGTGAGCAGTAAGTGCCCTGTTTAACATACATTCTGTCATTGACTGGCTAGAGAATCCAGTCTAGTTCTGGATTTATCTCTATGGTTGCTTGTAATTTTTGCCAGGTCATTTATTTAGGAATGCAGGAGGCATCTACTGCTTGGTTCATTCCTCTCGCAGTTCTGTATGATTTCCATTCTGGTTGTTGGTCTTCACAGTAGAGATTTGTTTAGACCAAGGTTCCACGGCTGCTCCTTGGACCAACAACCTTTCTCTTTTCTCACTTTCAAACAGGCTTGTGTTTTTGTAAATATCGACTATCTCTGCAGAGGGTAAAAAGTCCAAACAGAAGGAACAAGCTAGTTAGAACATCTTATCAGTGTTGGTGTGTGTGTGTGTGTGTGTGTGTGTGTGTGTGTGTGTGTGTGTGTGTGTGTGTGTGTGTGTGTTTGACTTTAACCTTGCTCTGCCAGTTCTCCCTCACTTAGGCAAGTCTGTTCATATGCACACGTGGGAGGACTCAGATGCATTCTTTCCATTTGAAGTGTGTATAGCTACCATGTGTGCAGGACCATGAAGGATTGGGTCACTGGACTCTGAAGATGTCTCAGGGTCTATGTAGATATGTTTCAACATGGTCCATGTCTCTTGAAACAAAAGGATCTTTGACAAGAATCTTTGTTAAAATTTTCAATTTAAAAATGAATCTTGGATCTGGAGAGATTGGTTCAGCAGTTAAGGGAGTATACTGCTCTTAAAGGAGATTCTAGTTCAGTTCCCAACACCCGCAACAGGGTGCCTCAACCAACTGTAACCCCAGCTTCTCGGGGATCCAGTGCCCCCTGGACCTGCAAGCATGACACACATCTATATAAATACAATATAAAATACATGTCTAGAATGAAACTTAACACTTTTCCATGAAAATATTTGTAAGCTCTGGGATATATTTATTCAGCAGTGCTTTTTATGCAATAAGAAAAACTAGTTAAAAGCTATGTGTGGTTTTTAAAAACTTACCACTTTAACTATTTTAGAATGTACTTTTCCTAGTCCTTAGGCACCTGCAGGGCACTGAACAGCCATCCACCAATTCCTTCCAGAACTTTTTTTAACCTGCCCAAAGAAAACACCAGACTCATTAAGCAGTACTGCCCATGTCTTCTTTCCTTAGTTCTTGGCAGCTGCTGAGCTGCCTTTAGCCTCTACAGCTTTGAACTTCCTGGGTATTCCATATAAACGGGGCCATTGGATGTTTGTTCCCTTTGTGTTCCTTTTGTTGTGTCTGGGTTATTTGTGTTAGAACCATCTTTGCAAAGTCTGCCCATGTGGTTGTGTGTGTCAGTACATTGTTCCTGATCTGTATAAACTAAATGGAATGATATCCGATGAAATACATGAAGTTCAGTAGAATGATAGACCACTGCACGCACATGCCACACTCGGTGTATGGTTCATCAGCTGGTGGGCATTCGGACTGCTTCCATCTTTGGGCCGTGTAAGAATGTGCACATCCACGGACCAGTTTTTGTTGAATACTTACAGTTCTTTGAGTACACATCCAGACATTAAGCAAAATCGTGGCATTGCCAGCATTGTGTGCTTACCTTTTGAGGAATGGCCAGACTATTTCCCACAGTGGCTGTGCTTGTCCAGGTTTCCCCACAGTGCACGGGAGTTCCGGTGTCTCCCCATCCTCAATTTCTATCTTCTAGTTTTCCTTTTTCCCTCTTTAGCCATTGGGTAGGGTGTGGTGCTTGTTGTTTTGGTTTATAATTCTTAAGTGATTGGTAACAACAAGCACATTTTCATATATTTATACCTTTTTAAATTTTTAAAAATTTTTTTTTTCGTGAAAGGTCTATTTGGGTTCTTTACTTGTATGCACTCACATCTGCAAACACGTAATGCTTGAAAAGATGTTACCTTGTGAATTCAGGTTGTGTTACGTCAGAACTCGTTTCATCTAGAAAACCTTTTATACTTATTCTTTGAAGGTTTCATACATGTAAACAATATACTTTGATCGCATCTGTCCCTAATCCCCCTTCCCACACCTCCTGGACCCCACTCTGATCTTCACGTTCACTCTTTCTGTTTAAACCATTCACGGAGTCTCATTAGTACCACCCACATGTACACGGGTTCGGGCCATCAGCTAGAGCATGAGCGATGTGTTAGCATCCATACCTCTGAAGAAAGGTGGCATTCCTTCTTGAGCAGCCACCAACTGATAATATAGCTCCTCAGCCAGGGTGAGACTGTGAGCTTATCTCCCTTCCATTCTAAATGTTGACTGGCTTGGTCTTGCATGGCAGACATAGCTGGGGCTAGGTCACAGGTGCACTGGTCATGACACGTCATGGCACTCCTCACTATTCTCCCTGTATCACAGTCTTTCTGCCCCTTTGTCCATAATGTTGCTTGAGTTTTGAGGAGTTTGATGTGGATAACTCATTTGGGACTGAACACTCAATAGTCACTTATTCTTAGTGACTTAGTGACTCTGACTAGTTGCAAATCTGCATTGGATGCTGCCCACTGCACAAGGGAACTTCCTTAGCTAAGGCGGAGAGCAGCCCTATTCTGTGGCTGTATACAAATACATTTAGAAGGTAGTTTGGAAACATGTCAATTTAGAAAACAAAACAAAAAAATGTATTGGGTTCCCAACCAGGGCCTACGACTTTGATAGTCGTGGACTTTTGGTTTACAATACCAGACATAAATCCTCACCTGTGGAGCAGGCCTCAAATGCAAGCAGAGAGAAGTCGGTTACTGACCGATGTCACACTGCGCCAGTGGGCGTGTTGGCTGGCTGGTCTGCATTGCAGCCTGCTGAGTCCAGTGCTGACGCTGACAGTTTGAGACACTGATGTGTTTTCCCCCCAGCATCTTGGTAGCACCTCGCACCATTCTGAAATCTAGGCATCAGGGAAAACCTTTCCATCACGTCAGTTCCTTCTCATTCGTGTTCATTTTCACAGGAGAATAAGAAACCGCATTAAGTAATATTGCTCTTGGATTTTTCATGCACGTTAAAAATTTAAAATCCCACTCAGCCTTCTTTGAATCCCTCTACTTGTTGGCCCACCTGTGAGGAATGCACGGTGAACAGTGAAGAGTTTATGAAAATGTCTGTCACTTTTAGGTCTTCTTCATCAACTGACTGTTACAAATACAGTTGATTTCCCCCTAATAACAGTTTTGAAAACTCTCCAGCATTTTGAAATATCGTCAGTGCAATCTCTTGTGACTGGCTTTGTGTCAAGGTCTCAAGTCCCTTGGAGACAGCTGGGTCCCTTTCTCAAGTTCACTGTGTGAGATCAGGTAGTGGAGATTCCCTACTGCCCTTCTTTTTCTTTCCCCACTGGGTGATGCTGGCATCTCTGGTGTTTAGCAACTATCAGGAGTACCCAAAAACTTGAAAGAAAGAAAGAAAGAAAGAAAGAAAGAAAGAAAGAAAGAAAGAAAGAAAGAAAGAAAGAAAGAAAGAAAGAAAGAAAGAGGAAGGAAGGAAGGAAGGAAGGAGAGAGAGAGAGAGAGAGAGAGAGAGAGAGAGAGAGAGAGAGAGAGAAAGAAAGAAAGAAACCACATCTTCCCCTTGCCCCCAACCCCACCACATTCTTGGGCTTTAATCTCCATAGAATCCAAGTCAGCAGGGCAGAGAATCCAAATCTAAAATGTGAGAGACAGTGTGTGGGGTAATAGGGGGTCACACGACCTTGGCTTTGGTTTTAGATACTATGAACCAAGAGTTCCTTGGTGAAATCATTGATTCCTTTCTTCAGCTCCTCACTTGTAAAATGGAAATCATAAGCTTAACTCCCTAGGCAATTGCAAGAAACAAAAGTGAGCCTCATGTGCACATGCTCAGTCAGATGTTCAGTGTGCAGGCATGGTCAGTGTGCAGACATGGTCAGAGGGCAGGCATGGTCAGTGTGCAG
>CM052719.1:34276434-34299142 GCA_028551405.1 Uromys caudimaculatus
GCATGGCCAGTGTGCAGGTATGGTCAGAGGGCAGGTATGGCCAGTGTGCAGGCATGGTCAGAGGGCAGGCATGGTCAGAGGGCAAGCCTATTCACCCTCCTTTTCATACATGGGGTTTCACTATAAGTAGGACCTTTTTCTGGAGCATTAGTTTCTGCATGTGTTTGCAAGGTTGATTGAAGCCATTGGGAGTTGTGGTCAGAAAGGTATCTAGTATAAAGTTATATTGAAGTTATTGCCAAACTGGATATCTTTGCATTTCCTTCTATTATGCCCAAGTCGGGACCTGGACCTGGGAGGGATTAGAACAGTACCATGCATACACACACACACACACACACACACACACACACACACACACACGTTTAGGAAATATCCATGCAAAACTGAAGTTACTTGCTTTCTGAGGCGATACGCTAGACATTTCCTTTAGCGGCATGACAAGAACAACTCATAAAATACATACTAGAAGTTTCAACCAGTGGCTAGTTGTCAGTTGAAAGAGGAGGGGGACAAAGCATGGAACACACTGTCGCATAAATCCTCACCTTTGGCCTCATAATATACTTTTGTTCTGCCAGGCCATGCAAGATTCTGAATTTCCTCTTGGTCAGATTGTTAGAATTAGGGACACAGTAGGGGCAGTGGGAATTTTAAATTTTATTTTATTTAAGTTTTCTTCAAATTGCGTGTGTTGCATGCTCATGGGGTTCCTACTGTGCACTATAATGTTGGTTGTCCTCATCAATAGCTCTCCTCCTTAGTTTTTGAGACAGTGTCTCTCGCTGAACCTAGAGCAAGATTGGGCATGCTCCAGGAATCTCTGGTCTCAACTTTACCAGCACTAGGATTACAGGTTGTGCTGGATAGTTTTATGTCAACTTGTTAGAAGCTGAAATCTTCTGAGAAGAGGGAACCTCATTTAAGAAAATGCCTCTGTTAAGATCTGGCTGTAGACAAGCCTGTAGGACCTTTCTTAGTGACTGATATGGGAGGACCCAACCCATTGTGGGTGGTGCCATCCCAGAGCTGGTTATCCTGGGCTCTATAAGAGATCAGGCTGAGCAAGCCATGAGGAGTAAGCCCATAAGCAGCATTCCTCCGTGGCCTCTGTATCAGCTCTTGCCTACAGGTTCCTGCCCTGTTTGAGTTCTTGTCCTGGCTTTCTTTAATGATGAGCAGTGATATGGAAGTGTAAACCAAATAAACCCTTTTCTCCCTTGGTCATGATGTTTTATCACAGCAATAGCAATCCTAACTAAGACATAGGCACATTCCACACCTAGCTTTTTATGTGGGTGTTTACACTTGGGTCTTCATGTTTGCATGGTGAGCACTTAGCCAACTGAGCCACCTCCCACCCAGCGCATGAGCTTGTTTTACAGTCAACTTCCCTGCAGACACTCAACAAACTCAGTTTTGCTTAGCTATGAAATTGAGCACTAGAACTTTAGAAGCACATGCTGTCTTCAGCCAAAGCCCATGGCTTCAGTGTTTACCTAACTTTTTCTTCTTTCATTTCAGGAAAAGAAGATTTTCCAGATCCCATGGATGCATGCAGCTAGACACGGGTGGGACGTGGAAAAGGATGCTCCACTCTTCAGAAACTGGGCGATCCATACAGGTATTAAACCTGGCCTTGATTATTCACACAGTTGCTGTTGTGCATTTTTGTTTTCATTACACAGTTATCCTGGCTCATGCCCTCGTGAGGAGAGCTCTGAAAATCCTTGTCCCCAGGTACATCTAGGAGATGTATGAGTTGTGTAGGCTATATCACTCAGAAGAAGTGATGTCCCACCCATCCCAGAGGTTCCCGGTCTTTACATTTCTCATAGACATGGTATTCTGATAAGTTCTTCATGGTTACCAGGGGAAGTTAGCACTATTAATGTCTAGTAATACATTTATTTATTACAAAAATTCTGCAGGGAGCTATCTTTAGATGTGGACCTTTCACTTCATATTTGAAGCTAGTTAATTCTGCTTGTTGGCGTTCTAGTCTTGTGTATAGTTGGTGTCTTGATTCTACCATTTTATTTTTCCCTTCAAACTATATGGTAGAACCAGAGTGACTAGCTTGTCACAGTATGGCTCCCATTGTCTAGGCTTTTAAAAATAAAATGCCAGTACCTAGAAATGTCTCAGCAAAGTGGGATTGTTGGTCAACTGGAACAGAAAGGCTTTTTGCACCCACCCCTGGCAGGACTGGTTTTAGACATTTTCCCCCCTTGTCTAATGCCCCTCCCCCCTTTTCCTTATCTTTGGCTATTTTGCTAGGAAAGCATCAGCCAGGAGTAGATAAACCAGATCCAAAAACATGGAAAGCAAATTTTCGATGTGCCATGAATTCCTTGCCTGACATTGAGGAAGTGAAGGACAGAAGCATAAAGAAAGGAAACAATGCCTTCAGAGTCTACCGGATGTTGCCCTTATCTGAACGACCTTCTAAGAAAGGTAAAGCTGTTTATTGACTAAATAAACAATCCCTCAGTATCCATAACAGTACCCTTTTGGTCTTTTTATTTCTGCCTCTGCAGTCACTATCAAGAGTAGAATACTTGTCCACTCTAGAGGAGATAATTCTGTCTTTACTGGCCTTAGAAAAATAACTTTTAAGGCACCAAAGGCAGAAAAGATGCCTTTGGAACTTTGATCTCGTATAGACGAGGCAGCGGGTTTCAGAAAGAGTTTAAGGTAGGAAAGTCCATGTTTCTCTGTCCTTCAATGAATTGATTCAGAACTACCTTTTTGTTGCCACAGGAAAGAAACCAAAGACAGAAAAAGAAGAGAGAGTTAAGCACATCAAGGTAATCTTTGGTTGTTTAGAAAGCCCATGTTGTAATGATTCCTGTTCTGTCTCATCAGGACCTTGACGGAGGCTTTGGCCTTCTTCCTTCTGCTTTTGTGTCTTACGTGCTTTTTACATCTCCTCCTCTGCATGTAGCCACCTTCAGAC
Source organism: Uromys caudimaculatus (assembly GCA_028551405.1). Lineage (NCBI taxonomy): Eukaryota > Metazoa > Chordata > Mammalia > Rodentia > Muridae > Uromys > Uromys caudimaculatus. Next base: position 34,279,394 of record CM052719.1, read on the forward strand.
ACAAGTACACAGAGTCTTTGCCTAGTCCAGTGTCCCAGGGAAAAATATGCAGGTGACGTCACTGATTCACAGAGCTTGGCAGTCCAATCTCTCAGCTCCAGCAACCGGTTTCTGTCTAATGCTGTGAAATAGGTTTGAAAACTAGAGAAATTTTTATCTCTATTAAGAAGTATTAACTCTATTTATATCTGTCACAAGCCATTAGGTTGGGGACACAGTAGCTCATACACTTCATTAGTGAGAGTTTCAGTGCCTTATTCTCTGTTTTGTGAGTGAATCATTCCTTATAAGTCCCAGGAGTTTTCCAGGGAGACAGGTCTGTGTGCTTGAGGTTTTCAGTTGACTGGGTGGTCTAACCACACCCCTATATTTCAATGATCTCTTAGTGCATAGAAGGTGTGACCCTTGTTAAATATTGAGGAAGGGGTCAGATAATCCCATGTCCGACTGGGGAGGCCCATCAGTTGTTAAGCAAAGAGCAGACAGCACAGTTAGAGACTCAAAGACCACCCAAGAGATGATATTAAGCTACTGGCTTCTTGTGTGCAAAGGAAGGGACTGAAGTATAAGTTGAGTGGCTTTTGTTCAAGGTCCCATGACTCCTTAGAACTGAACTTGAAGTAGATCTGAAACATTCTGAGTTATTTAAAAAAGGAAAAACCACAAAGAGATGTAATGTAGGTATCTCATTAGACTTCAGAAGGGATAGCATCCTGTGTGTACCATGAGGGTGCTTGGCTGGTCTCCAGAATTCTCCACCCCTGTCAGGTACCTTCAGGGAAAGTACTGTATTAGTGTTTGCATAGAACCTATCCACATCGTCCATTTACTTTAAATTAAATACCCAATACAATATAAAAGTTGTTGTATCATTTAGAGAACAATAAGAAGAGAAAGTCTACAAAAAATAAAGTTGAATATGTGGGTAATATGTAGGTACAGAATTGTGGATGCATACGGCTATCTGTTCTTAGATTTTCTTTATGTGTACAGGCTGCTCGCATGTATGTCTGTGCACCATGTGCGTGCCTGGATCTACAGAGGCCTCAGATCCCTTGGAGCTGGAGTTAAGGACAGTTGTGAGCCTCCATGTAGGTACTAAGACTTGAACCCCGATCCTCTCAGAGAGCAGCAAGTGCTCATGACTGCAAAGCCATTTCTCCAGCCCGTGCAGTTAGAGGCTGAGGGAAATCTTAGCTAGCTGTTCAAGGTTGAGAGATGCTTATCTCTGTAATGGAAAATAAATATCTTAGGTAGACTATTTAGCAGTGACGCTTTGTTTCATTTTTGATATTTTAAGGTTTCTGATTTATTTGAAAAATAGTACAGGATTGGGGATTGGAGAGGCAGCTCAGTGGTTAAGACTATGCCTAGGGGAGCTGAGTTTATCCCAACACCTATGTCAGGTGGTTCCCAACCACCTTTAACTTCAGCTTCCAGAGGCTTCTACAGACATGCACACAACTTCCTCCCTCCCTCCCTCTCTCTCTCATTCACACACACAGCAAAATAAATAAATAAATATTATTTAAAAATAGCATAGGATTAGTGATGAATTTTGTTGTAATTTTTATTGCAGAAAATTTTTGTACATGTAGGAAGGAGTAAAATTTACTCTAGATCATCCCCTAATTTTAATATTAATCAATTCCTAACCAGATTTGCTTCATTAGTGCCTCCATTTTTTCCCTGACTTTCAATATCATCGTAGATATCTGACCCATTTTTGACTACAGAAACAATTTGTGACAGTTGTCAAAATATTTTCAGGCAAATCTCAAATATGGTGTATCTTCCATAAATATTTCACTATTTATTTTTAAAACTACATGCTCTATGCCCTTTAAAAATACCATGGTATCATTATTTTAGCTGATGAATATGACAGGGATCCCTCAGTATCATTAAATATCTAGCTAATGCATATATATATATATATATATATATATATATATATATATATATATATATACACATTGAGAGATCTTGAGGATGATTGTCCTGCATCATATAATTTGAAGAAAACTTTGTTTCAGAAAAGAAAAAGAAATTTACATGCGAGCCCCATGTGAATTTTTTGTACGTCTCAAGAATTTTTTTCTTTTAAAAATATTTTTAATGATTTATTTTTACTTTATGTGCATTGGTGTTTTGCCTACATGATGTCTGTGAGGGGCTGTCAGATCTCCTGGAATTGGAGTTACCAACAGTTGTGAGCTACCATGTGGTGGCTGGGAATTGAGCCCGGGTCCTCTGAATTTTCTTTCTTTCTTTGCTTGGTTGGTTTTTCTTTGAGACACAGTCTCACTGTATAGCCTAGGCTGGCCCCAGACTTCCAGCAATTCTTGTCCATTGGCCTCTCTAATGCTGGGATCATGGACCAGAGCCACCACAGCCATCTTGAGTGGTCTTGTTTTCAGTCTATAGGCTTTTCCTATGTCTCTTTTTATTAAAAACAAAACAAACAAAAAACCCCATTATTTTCTCCCCATGATTATAAAAAACTAATTATTAGCCATACTGTTTTCCATAGTGATAATTTTTTAGACCTGCATTTTGAGTGTCTCAAATATATCTATAAATCTCAGTAAGAGATGTATACCTTTTCTTTTGCCACAAATACCTAATTTGAAGAATTCACTGCACTTTTAAGTGTGATTGTCTCGTATTTGCTATCTTCACAGCATTCAGTGACTAGCATAGAACAAACACTGCATATCTGATAACATGAGCATTTATTAAACAACACATAGATAAATCCATTCTATATGGTGGGAGTCAGGGGTTTTACATTAGAGTACAGATTTAATTTCATAATTGCAGTTAGTTAAAAAATGACAGCAGGATAACATTTACTTTTCATTATGTTCCTCACATGTAACCACTATATTCCATTCAATATCAAATACCAAAGATTATATGGCAGACTATTATATTATGTCTCTTTAAGACAGACAAACTACTTCCTGTGAAGCTGGGACCCACAGTCAAGGCTGAGACATGCAACATCACAGGGCTCTGGGCATGTGAGGAAATGTGCTTCCTAGGGTAGGTGCCATGTGGGGTTCTCATAAGAGAAGGGTAGCTTTGGTTACATCAGCCTTGTGGGGCCACTAAAATGAGCAAGTTGTGGAAGGTACAGCCCTGGGTAGGGCTTAGCCATGTTGATCCAGGAAGTGAGAGGCCTTACATGCAGCCACGTGGATGAAGCTCGGCTCAGCCGCATATGTTATGAAATCCTCGTGTAACAAAGATGTGATTAGCACTGTCTTCCTCAAGGGATGTTGCTCTTTCGGCGGAAGGCTGATGAGTCACACACAGTGCAGCCTAACCTTTGGATGTAGCTGCCTTTGCATATGTGTTACAGATGTGTCGTCTTGCATGCAGTGTTACAGTAGAACATGAATCAGGCCAGTGGGTTTTCCCCAATTCTGGGGTTTATAGTTGATGAGGACATTGATTGATCTTCACAATGTTTCCAAAGTTAATTCCATGATGGCTTTAGGATCATAGAGTTAAAAGACTTTCTTTAATAAAGGAATAATATTTTACATTTTTGTTAGAAGTCAAAGTATATAAGCTGAGCCAGGTTTGGTGACATATGCCCATAATCCTAGCAATTGGAAAATGGAGGTAGAAAGGCCAGGAATTTTAAGGTAAGACTAGGCTACATAGGAAGTTTGAGGTCAGCCTGTGCTACACTAAATCCTATTTCATAAAATAAAACAGCCACCAGCTGTGCTGGGCCACGGACATGTTCACTCTACGTTCCTTGTTGCAGGAAATTGTTTCTCTGAGATCCATGGCCGTGTAGGAAGTGGAGATAAGGGGCAGTTGTCAGAGTTAAAATGGAGCTACTGGGCATGGTAGTGTTTTCCTGTCAGTGTGGCCTTGACAAGGCTGAAGCAGGAGGATATTAGGTTTGAGGCAAGTCTGGGCTTTATGATAAAACCTTTTCTCAAAACAAGATGAAATTGGTTGTGCAGCTCTTCCCAAAGTCAAGGAGTTAGAAGAAAATGCTTTTTATGCATGGATGGCTGACAATAAATACGTTCTACCCTTCCTTCCTTCCTTCCTTCCTTCCTTCCTTCCTTCCTTCCTTCCTTCCTTCCTTCCTTCCTTCCTTCCTTCCTTCCTTCCTTCCTATCTGTGCTCATTTAAATACAGACAAATTCCACCTCAAGACTGAGGAGTTAAAACAGAAACTGGGGGGTTGTAACTGGCCTAGCAGAAATGAAGGTATTCTGAAGAGAAGCGATCAGACAATTAAAACAGTGAACCCCAAAGAAATGGGAATTTTCCCAGAAATCTCTTGCTGGGAGAAGGAAAAGCCCCCATCCAATGGGAAAACTTGTCTCCCAGTGAGATTTCACACAGTCCTAATAATTTGTTAGGCCACGTTTTCATCTCGAAGCCTGTTCTCTAAGCCATGTTCGGTCACCCATCCTCAATGGCCACTTAAAAGAACCAAATTAATAGTAGAAAGCAGAAAATTGAGATTGTTTTGTTTTGTTTTGTTTTCAATATGACAACACTGGGAAGAACTGAAAGATCCAGTGAACCCTCAGGTCCATCTTCAGGGTCCTGAAAGGCCACCATCTTCAGGTCCTGAAAGGCAATTAAAATTTAAATAGAGGGCAGAGAATGTGAGCATCCATGTAGTGCCGGTCAAGTGTGGTCCCGCCCCCCACTGTTCCGTAATTTTCTGGGCTTCAGTTACTTTTTGCAAGGTCATCTAATTGGGACGAATGTGCTTCTAAAATATTTTCATTTCTATTACCGTCTGTCTGAGAATATATCCTATGTACTTAGTGGGCCATGCATCACTGAAATAAACTGCCTCTGTGGCGCTACCTGTCTAACTTAAGGACGTTAGAATAAGAGAAACATTAGTGAGCAGTCCTAGACTGAACATCAGTGAATGTGTGTGTGTTTCAAAAAATACCATAGAACTGATTGCTCTGTTAAAACAGATTGTTCTGTTCCATATAGGCAAGACCAAGAACAATAAGACTAAAAGTAGGTAGGGTGGCAGGTGTTGACAATTTTTAGTTCTTCTATATGATATTATTCCCTTATTTAGCTCTTCCTGTGATGGTCAGAGTTTTTCCCTTTTCCATATAAAGGAAGTACAGGCATAGGGGCTGAGTCATTTTCCCAAGATGGCCTAGCTTTTTGGAGTTTGTGAACTCTGTACCTCAGCCTTTTGCACAACTTGAGCCAGACCCTGGGGAGGGAAATGTGGCCTAGGTCAGATAATACTCATTCCCTAGGAGGGGATGCTTCATAAATGAAGAAGGTCTAGAGGTCAGAGTTACTTAGTTTTTTCTGAATGAATACAGAAACTGGCTTAATTTAGTCAGGGGCAGTGTGTGGAGAACAATAGGAAATAGAAATGCACAGGTAAGATGTGTATGAATGAGTGCTTCCTGTCTCCGGGTTGTTTGCAGATGAAAACACAAGCATTTCCAGATCAAAGCATCAGCGTTCCCACGGAAACAGAGATGAAAGGGGCCTGACGTCATTTGGTGGAAATCACCGTTCTGTGTGTGTTCTGAGGGCATCCATTTGGGCAGAAGTTACAGAATAGCTGGTCCCGGTTCTGCAGACCTTTCTCACAAGAGTGTTTGCTGCAACAGTGCGTTCTTGATTAGACAGGACTATTAGGGCAGCAGTCCTTTCCTTGCTTGGGAAAACTCTTCAGGTTAGAAACTGAGATTACCAGAGAACCTGTATCCGAGCTCTACTTGAAAACACATCAGACCTGCTCTGGATAAAGCCGGCTAGGAGGGTGAAACAGGTTAGGGGCCATCACTGGCCATTCCTGTCCCCTCCCCCCCCCCCCCACTGGTGGGCTAAGTCACTTCTGTGGACACAGAAAGGATAGCTTTCACCTTAGAGGAAAGAAAAGATAGTTTATTCTGGAGCTAAAATTGAGTGACCATGGCTCTGGAACATAGATTTAGGTCACTCCAAATTCTGTGTTCCACCGTGGAAGCAGTTTTATGAAGTTTTATAGTTATACAGAATCAAGAAAATCCTAAGTCAAGGCAAGACTCAAACACATTGGTGGGTGTACCAGAGAGGCTTTTGCAGGGAGCTGAGGAAGCTTTCCCATATTCCTCATATCTGATGACATTCTTAGTTTTAGATTTGTCAGAAGCTAGTGTTATGCTCCAGCAACATGGTCCAAAGAGTTTTTATTGACTAGTCCCACCATGTTAGTTCTGACACCGTGTGGGCAAGGAGAGCTATTAAGGAGGCTAAAGCTAACTCAAGATGAGCTAATTAGTCCTGTTATGCCAATCTCCTTATCTTCCTGAAGTTCTACTCAGTGGATCAGTCTCTCTGGACACAGCTCCTTGCCAGGAAGTCTTGTTCACACTTCTTTAAGAAACAAAGTTGAGCTACTTGGGGCAAAGGGTTGGAGCCCAGTGGTTCAAGATAAAAGGAAGCAAATGACAGATGACACAGTAGCAAGTATAGACAAAGATGGTGACCATTGGGATGGAGCCCAGGGGACATTTCTTCAGAATATAGAGGGTGAAGACAGGAGTGGTTAAAAGAGGAAGATACAGTAAGGAATACTAGGCCTGGAGCTCGTCTGTGAGTGAAATGAGGAGAGCCCCAGCAAGCAGATATCAACCAGTGAGTGTCTGAGGCCCAGAGGCGTGACCCTTTACTCCAGAATGACACTGGATGTCTTGGAAGCAGACCTTTTCCAAGGCAGAAATTCCTTTGAGATGACTGGAAAGAAAAGGGAGTGGAGAATGAGCCAGGGGAAGCTGGTCAGTCAGAGATGAGTAAAGACCATCGCCCTTGCCTCGGGGAAGGAGAGGTAAAGGCAGGCTGGAGGCTGTGTGGCAGCTTTTGTTCTCCCTGATGCTCTGCTGAGGTGGGCCTCTGCACCCTCTGAGGTTCCTTCCCTGCCTTTGCTTATGAAGCTCAGCCTGGCCCTTTTAACAGAGACCTGGAGGTACCCTTAGATCTGAGGTCCTCACATTGACTTTGGGAGAGCATTTTGAGATAGGTTAGTAGGGGTGGGAAATGTTCTTGAGGCCATTCCACGGGGTTCTGGGATCTAGACAAAGTGTTTTAGCACAAGGGTGAGGCAGAAGGGACTTGGAGCAGAGGGGTAAGGCGTCCCACCCACTGGCCCCTCTGTTGCTGGTTCCTCTACTGTTTTATCTTGAGTCCACTCCAAGCCCATCTAGCAAGCCAAGGCCATAGACCAACCAAAGTGAGCCTGGTTTACAGGTGTTAAGGATAGCCACCCCTCACCCTTAAAAGTCTCTGCGACACCGTTTCCTTTTACTTAAAAATCCTTTAAGCTACACCAGGTCTTAGATTCTGTAATTACAGAAGATGTCTTTGAGCCTAAATATTTGGCAGGGTTAATTTGGCCCTGCGGAGGGGATCTGCCTGAGAGTTGTTTGTTTGTTTGTTTGTTTTTGTTGGAGTGAGGCCAGAGGCTTAGAAACCAAGGTAACCACAGGTAAGCTGATTTATAAGAGAAGCTCTAACATCTTGCTCAAGACTCACCGGGCTAGTCTCTAGTGCAGTGGTAGGGGAAGGGAGCGTTGAGACAGGTGGGGGTGGGCCGTCCATCTTTTATACTGTCTCTGTGCATGTTCATAGGGAACCATCATTTTTTTCCCACAGTTTGGAACCCTTGTGTTTTTAATGTAATTTAGGGTTTTTGAAAAGATGCTTGTGTTACATTATTTAGTATCTATTTGTGCGCCTGTGCACATGCATGTGCCCAGACATGCACAGTGTGTAGTGTACACAGTGGAGGTCAGAGAACCCCTCACCTCGTTTATTATTTTTTGACCTCTTAGCTTTTGATATCCCCATTTCTAATTATTTCAAAAGTTTGGGCTGAGTTCTTGAAGAAGCTTCTCTCCTGGGACCATATGGTCCCAGGTTCCACACCCTAGAAGGAGACTTGTCAGAGAGCTAGCATAGCACATAATCTTCTACACATCACCATCTTGTCCACTGGAGCAGTGGTTCTCAACCTTCCTAATGCTGTGACCCTTTAATACAGTTCCTCATGGTCTGGAGATCCCTTACCATCCTGTTCTCTATCTGGATGGGTGCAGAAGATGAGGCTCCTGCATTTGAACATACAGTGCAAGCAAAGACTCGGCTCAGTTCCTGCATCACACCAGGCTAAAAGTAGCATGATCTTGGAAAGCTAACTTAGTAAGTCAGTTTTTCTCTCAGGAGAAGTGACAAAAGTATCACTTGTCACCAGTAATTAAACTGTAGATCATGTGAAACACTTAGAGGTCACTGTTGCAAAGTCGGAATAATTCAATTTTTGAATAATGCAAACTTGGCTGTTTTATTACTTTGATAAGAAATTTAGAAATAGTATGACTTTTTAAAAAGGAAACAAAAAGAGAATGTACAGAAGCAATTCTTCTTGTCCTTTGTTTAGAGTCCTGTACTTAGTTTATTTGGGGAGGAATTGAGGAAATGGCATGGCATAATAGAACATGGAGCATGACTGGGGAGAGGAAAATGGAACAGGGGCCATTGAGAGAACCACAGAGAAAAGATGGCGCCTTGGCAAGGTGCGCATGGGCAACAGTTGCAGGTGCTTCAGGCAGTCAAGAGAGAGGCACAGTCTTTGCTGTTCTGTGCCTGAGGATGGAGCTTAGGGGAAGGGACTAGAGAAAGGGCCCTTGGATTTGGGAAAAAAAAGTTTTATTGGTGACCTTTGATGGTAGCGAGTGTTATTTAAGAATAAATGCCTTGTCTATATTCATCGCCTTTAAGCTTCTCCTCACCCGGTGGCGTGGTACCCATTACCATTCTCAGCTCCCACATGACTTCAATGACTCAAGAGGGGATTGAAGGGTTAAATTCAGCCTGTGAGAAGCACAGAAGCCAGGCTTGGTCACCTGGTCTGATTCCAGAGTCCTCTTCTTAGCACTTCCTCTGGGGGCTTCTTTCTGCAGCTGGAAGTAAGACAGGACTATAGGCCTTCCTAAGGGTATGCATGAGAAGGTGGAGTTAGCAAAGGCAGGTATTTGCTTAGATGTTTGACCATAAAGGAAGGAAAACTGGTAAGGTCCCGCCCCCTCTCCCTGAAAGAACAAGCCTTCTATTGGAACTTACTAACAAGGGGAAAATACAAGATGCTGAGAGAGAAAGGGGTGAAATTTCTGCTCAGTGAGCCTGCTCTGAGGTCTACTGGGTATTTGACCTTTGGTATAGTGGGTAAACCAAAGTGAGGGTTTTTGTTTGTTTGTTTGTTTTGTTTTCCTTAAGCTGAGCTGAACATCAAGGTGATACCCTTTAGACAAAATCGTCAAGGGAGTTTGCCAGAGGATCATGAGGACTGTACAGAGTTTGATCTCAATTCCCCAGTGTGACCAGTTGATAAGAATGCCCCGTATGCCTTAGAATGGCCCAGTACTCCTGACTTTACCACTTTACCCACAATGCTCCTCTGCTTGCAGCCCTGTTTCCACTCTCCTCCAGCTTCTTCTTCCATTTTGGATTCCTCGGGAGTTGTCCCACTATGTGGCTTTTGTCTGGCTTATTGCTATCTCTGAAACAAATGTAGTCTTACAGGAAGGAAGTACCCTCATCAAAGTTCTCAGAATCAAGCATACTTCAGGACTGGCTTTCCTTGATTGGTGGGAACTCTCAGAGAGTGAAGGGTTCAAGTACATAACTTGAATGAAGAAGAGTTAAAACAAGGAAAGGAATGAGTTTGTCCTAGTCAGTGTCACTATGTAACTTCTTGGGCTGGGTGGGAGTTTTAGGCACAAGAAGAGCGCTAATGTGAAGTTGTAGAGGTGGGATTAGCTGTCTGGTGATAGACCAGTGGGAGGAGACTTCAGCTAAGGTTGTGGCTCATGCTATCATTGGACCATCAATGCAGCGTGCTCAAGTGGCTGTACCCCATCACGAAGTATGCTCACGTCCACCTTCCTCTGAGCTCCTGTCCCAGGCTCATCACCTAGGCAGACTTTATGTTAAGAAGTGATTGCAAAAGCAGAGACCTGCCTTCTCTGCTCGAATCCAGGAGCTGGTTCTCCTGAGCGCTCCCTCAGAAGAGGAGACTTGGGACCCATGCAGGGACTCATGTGACAGAGTTGCAGCTCCATCCAACCACAGAACAGTCTTCTGTGTATCTGCAGCTGCAGGTATTTCCTGAGGGCAAGCCAGATGTGCTGAGAACATTTCCTTGAAGGAAAATGAAAGAAACCGAATAGCTAGCTTCTTTAATGTCAGGCTGATTTAAAGAGACGGGATGCATTTGGGGTATGACATGAATGAATAACCCCAGGATTCAACCAATTAGACAGGGGGAGAATTGAAGCTAAGAAAGGGAGAGGAAGGAAGCGTTCTCAATTCTCTTTTCTTTTCTTCTTCCTAGCAAGAACCAGTTGAGTCATCTTTGGGGCTTAGTAATGGAGTAAGTGGCTTTTCTCCTGAGTATGCGGTCCTGACTTCAGCTATAAAAAATGAAGTGGATAGTACGGTGAACATCATAGGTAAACTGTTTTGACATCTTCTTTTTATACTCACGAGCAGCCTCTGAGGTCTAAACTCTGTAAAAACAGTAATCTCAAAATAACACAGTCAGTAAGAGAAGGTCTTGGAACGTGTCCAAATCCCAGTTCTAGCCCCTAGGTTTCAGGGCTTCGACGATGAGATGCAGGTTTGTAGAAGAGTCAAAACCAAGAAAAGAAGGCCAGGCATTCAGCTTCCTCTCTGGTGGCTAGCAGTTAGCAGTTCTTCATCAATCATTGTCAGTCAAAATGTCATTTGTTTAACTTGGGAACCAAGGAGAGGAAAGGCCACCCTTGTGGGTCCCCTCAGCATTGGCCTTGTGGACATTTTCCCAGTGGTGGCACAAGTTTTACAGGCCAAGAAACTGAGGCACAGAAACCTTCTGTCAAAGGACTGACCAGCTCAATAGATTTGCAGAGACTTTTCCACCACCGAGCTGCAGTTCTGGGAGTGAAGTAAATAGGGAACAAGCTGGGCTCTATTCCTATTTTTGTGGGGAACCAGTAGAGAGGCAAAGCCACAGGTAAGCATAGCACCCCCATTTGTAGTCTGTGATACAAAGGAAGGAATACGGAGGTGACTAGGAATAACCTAGAAACTGGATTTGCAGAGGAAGGTGGGTCTCCTCAGAAGAGTGACCTTCACCTATAGTGCCTGTGTGAGGAGAAGCAGGTGACATGTGGAGACAGGCAGGATGCTGACAGAAACCTGGGTAGAAAAGCATCTGAAGGATCAGAAAGCAGACAGTGTTGCAAATTGTCGGAAGTGTGGTGACTGCTCACAATGTCCCGTCAGAGGTGGAGGTTCTTTGATGGCTGCTCCTGGTTGTCAGCTTGACCACATTTGGAATTAACTAAAACTCAAGCAGCAGGATACACCTGTGAGGGATTTTTTTCCTTAATTAAATCATTTAAAATGAGAGGACCCACTTTTAATCCAGTTTGTTTGAGGTGGGACAATCCACCTTTAAACTGGGCCACACCTTCTGCTGGCAGCCTATATAACGAACGTGGAAGAAGGAAGATTTTTAGTTTTTTGCTCTCACCCTCATTGGCAATTCCATTCCTTCACTGGCATTAGAGCCCACTTCTTCAGGATTCTTGCATATACTGAAGACCAGCTGAGACATCCAGGCTTATGGACTGACCAACCTCTGGATTCTTGGACTTTTCATTGGTAGATAGACATTGTCAAACTAGCTCGACCACAGTCTACAAGCCACTCTAAAATCCTCTTTATATGTGTGTGTATATACAAATATATGTATATTTATACATATATGTATATATATGCATATATATGTTCTATTGGCTCTGTTCTTCTAGAGAACCCTGACTAATAAAGATTTTGGTACCAGAAATGGTTCTAGAAAAACAGAAGTATAATAAGCATTTTAAAAATATCTGGAATAGGCTTTCCAATATGCCAAAAACAGTTATTGAAGCCTCTCCTAGAAGTTCCAAGAATATTAAAAGCCCATCGTGTGTACTGTTTTATAAACTGAAAAAGATAAATGCATTTGGTTATCCTGATCCACCAATTTTGAGAGGCAACAGATTTGGTCATCCCGTATAGAAAACGTTTGACAGTTTATGGAAAAGTAAGGAACATGACGATTGTTGAGTACTCCTAGCATCTATAGATAACTTAACAATGGAAACTAATGAGATCCAAGATAAAATTAAGCAACATCTAGTGTCCCAGGAAAGTGTGAAGAACAACAATGATCTCAGTGATAAAACTGACTGGTTCCAAATGCACATAAACAGCCTAAAGGTTTCTAAGTGTGCCCTGGAAGGGAATCTCTTTGGCAGCCAGAGTCCAAGTTGCAGAAAATCAAACCAAAGCCCTCACTGAAAGGTTGACTGAATAACAGTGAAAATTTAAGTCCCCGCCTTGGAGGATATTGGCCATTAAAGTAAGGGCATTAATTAGAAAAGAATGGGATCCTGTAGCTTGGGATGGAGCTATGTGGGAAGACTCTGGTGAAGTCTTTGAGCCCTCAGATTCTCGAGGGTTTGTCTTATCTGAGGTCTTAGTCTCTCTACCCTCAGCAGATATACTCACACCATCCCCTCTGAAATGTTGCCCTTTTCACCTTTAACCAAGGAATTAATCCTTCATTGTCTGCTAAACCAGCAGTAACTTCCTCTGAAAGTGATGCCAGCCAAGACAATACTGGTGTCCCTCAGGGCCCACCAATGTGTGCCTCTAGACCTATAATCAGATTTAAGGTTAAGCAGGCTCCTAGAAGGGAGCTAGAACGTGTGGACCACAAGGAAGTGCACCACCTACACTACTAAAGAGTTTAACAAATTTGCTAATTTGTTTATGCAGAACTCTAGGACATATGTGTGGGGTTTTGAGGGTATGGGGATAAAGCAGAAGGAACATAAAACTGAGTTTATGGATATGGTCCCTCTGCATGGAGATTCTAGGTTTAATATAGAAGTTTGCTCAGTTAAAAGGGGTGTGAACAATTTGTTTGAATGGTTGGTAAAGCATTTGTCAAAAGATGGCCTACTGAAAGGAGTTGGAGATGTCTGATATTCCTTGGCTTAGTGTTGATGAAGGGCTTTTACTACTCAGGGAGATTGCAAAGCTAGAGTGGATATGCAATCCTTCACATGGGAAGGCCCAGAAGATGTGCCCTTCACAAATCTTATGTAAGAAGATTAAATTGGTGAGAGGGCCCTGGAACATTTGAAGAGCTTTGTTTCCCTTTTCCTTGTGTCAGACCTTAGGGTGGGAGACAGTACTGCTCAGTTGGATGAATTAAATGCAGTAGGCTTAATTGGGGCCTAAAGGGGCCAGGTGGCAGCATTGAGTTGCCAGAGGTGAGGTGATCATAGTTATTGTAATGGCCAGCATAGACAAAGCAATGTTCAAAATGGCCTGACCTGTAATGGGTGACTCAGATAAAGTAAATTTTATAATGGCATGACTCGCATGGACTTTTGGTACTGGCTAATCAATATGGTGTTTCCAGGTATGAACTAGATAAAAAGCCCACAGCATTTGTAGTTACTATGTGTAAGTGTAAATTTTCTTAAACAAATAAAGGAAAGCTTACATTGGATCGTGGCAAAAGGCAATCTCAGCCTATAAACCAATTTTCAGACTTGAGCCAGTTTGCAGACCCAGAACCCTCTGAATGAAGGAATGGCCAGGTGTCCCTGAGGAAGGACCTTGATAAAATGCCTCAGAGTTTTACTGTTAGCCTTTCTCCAGTCCTTTCCCCCAGAAGGACATATGGCCTTTTACCAGGGTAACTGTATCCTGCGGGAAAGGAAACAATCAGAATTTCCAAGGTTTATTGGATACTGGTTCTGAATTGATGCTGATTCTGGGAGATTCCAAAAAGCATTTTAGTCTTCATGTTAAAGAAGGGGCTTATGGAAGTCAGGTGGTTAACAGAGTTTTGGCTGAAAGACAACTAACAGACCCAAGGAGTCCCTGAACTCATTCTGTAGTTCATTTCCCAGATCCAGAATGTGTCATTGGGATGGATACAAATCCTACATTGGTTCCCTGACCTGTGGAGTGAGGGATATTATGGTTGGAAAGGCTAAACGGAAGCCTTTGGAGTTGTCTCCACCAGGGAAAATAATGAATCAAAGACAATTTCACATTCCAGGAGGAACTGAAGAAATGAGTGTCACCCACAAGGACTTGAAATGTGCAGGGATGGCGGCTTCCACCACATCCCCCTTTAACTTCCTATATGGCCAGTACAGAAGTACACATGGATCATGGAGAATGACTATTGAAAACCTAATCAAGTAGTGACTCCCAATTTGCAGCATCTGTTCGAGATGTGGTATCCTTACTTGAGCAGATTAACACACCTTCTTGGACATGCTAGGCAGCTGTTGATCTAGCAAATGCCTTTTTCTTGGTACCTGTCCATAAGGACCATCAGAAGCAGTTTGCCTTCAGTTGGCAAGGCCAGCAATATACCTTTACAGTTTTATTCAGGGACATATGAACTCTCCCGCCCTGTGTCATAACTTTGTTCAAAGAGATCTGGATCATATGTCTTCCAAAAATATCACATTGGTGCACTCTATTGGTGATGATATGCTGACTGGACCCAATGAGCAAGAGGCAGCAACCACTTTGGACTTTGCTGTAACACAGTCTCATCAAAGGATGAGAAATAAATCCAACCAAAAATTCATGGAATCCAGTGGTGTGTGTCATGTGTAATGGTATTCCTTCTTAGGTGACAAATAAGTTACTGCACTTGGTCCCTGCTACCAACAAGAAAGAAGTGCTGAATATTGTGACATTTAGTGGGCCTGTTTGGATCCTGAAGGCAGCCTAGAACTCATGTGGGCGTGTGACTCCAGCCTGTATTCCTAGTGATTTGGAAAGCTGCCAGCTTTGAATGAAGTCTCAAACAGGAGGGGGCTCTTCAACAAGTGCAGGCTGCTATGCAGGCTGCTCTACCCCTCGGACCATACGATCCAGCAGACCCAATGGTACTTGAGGTGTCAATGCTGTTTGGAGCCTTTGGCAGGCCCCTAGAGGAGAATCACAGAAGAGACCATTGGGATTTTGGAGCAAGGCTCTACCATCATCGGCAGACAACTATCCTCCCTCCGAGAGACAGATCTTCACCTGCTGTTGGGTCTTGGTGGAAAGTGAATGCTTGACAATGGGCCACAAAGTTACCATGCAGGCTGGGCTTCCCATCATGAGCTGGGAGTTCTCTGATCCATCAAGTCATAAGGTAGGACGTGTACAGAAGAAATCCATTATCAAATGGAAGTGGTATATATGTGCCTAGGCCTAGGCAGTCCTGAAGGCGCAAAAAATTTACATTAAGAAATTGCTTAAACACCTATGGTTTCTATTCCTGTTACAATGTGGTCTGCTCCAAAGCATGCACATACTGCCTTATGGGGTATGCCCTATGATCCGTTGAGTGAAGAAGAGAAGACTAGGGCCTGATTCTACACGCTATGTAGACATTGCCCAGAAATGGAGAGCTGCAGCATTACAACCCCTTTTCTGAGACAACCCTGAATGACATCAATGAAGGGACATCTTCACAGTGGGCAGAGCTTCAGGCAGAACACATGTTCATACAGTTTGTTTGAAAGGAGAAATGACCAGATGTGAATTGTTACTGATTCATGGGCTGTAGCCAATGCGTTTGCTGGATGGTCAAGGACTTGGAAAAAGCATGGTTGGAAAATTGGTAAGAAAGACATCTGGGGAAGAAGTATGTGGATAGATCTCTCCAGCTGGGGAAGGACGTGAAGATACTTGTGCCCCATGTAAATGATCGTTGAAAGGTGACGTTGGTAGAGGAAGATTTCAGTAATCAAGTACATGGGATGACCGTTCTGTAGACAGTCAGTTTCTTTCCCCAGCCATCCTTATTATTGCCCACTGAGCTCATAAAGTGGCCCTGGTGACAGAGATGGAGGTCATGCATGGACTTGACAAGGACTTCTGCTTGCTAAGTTTGACCTGACTACAGCTGCCGCCAAGTGCCAGATCTACCAACATCAGAAGCCAACACAGAGTCCCTGATATCACACCATCCCCTGGGATGACCAGCTAGTGACCCAGTGGCAGGTTGACTACATTGGACCACTTCCTTTGTGGAAAAGCCAATGCCTTACTAGAGTAGCTACTTATTATGGTTATGGACTTGCTTTTTCTTCATGTAATGCTTCTGTCAAAACTACCATCCATGGATTTATGGAATACCTTACTTATCCACCATCATGGTATTCCACAGAGTATTGGTACTGATCAAGGAATTTGACTTCACAGTCAGAGAATGGGATAGTGGCACCACAGTCGTGGTCCACTGGTCTTACCATGTTTCCCACCATTCTGAAGCAGCTAGCCTGCTAGAAAGATGGAATGACCTTTTTGAAAACACAGTTGTAACACTAATTTAGGTGGCAGAAGCCTGAAGGGCTGGGCAGGGTTTTCCAGACCTGCTATATGCTTTGAATTAACATCTAAGATATGGTACAATTTCCCCATAGCCAGTATTCAGGCATTAGGGAGTAGGAAAGGTAGTTCCACTCACGATTACCACTAGTGAACCGTAAGGGAAATTTTTATTTTCTGTTTCCATGGCCTTAAGTTCTGCTGGCCTAGAAATCTGGGTTGTAGATGGGAGAGAGCTCTTGCCAGGAGCCACAACAAACATTTCACTGAGCTGGACACTCAGACTCCCTTATGCCTACTTAGGGCTTCCGATGCCCTTAAGCCAAGGTTAAGAAAGGAATAACATTGTTAGGACGGGTGATTGACCCAGAGTACCATGGACAAATTGGATTGCTTCTCCACAATGGAGGAAAGAAGGATTATGTCTGGCGTGCAGGAGATCCTTTAGGGCATCTCTTGGTGCTACCACATCCTGTTATTAAAGTCAATAGGAAACTACAACAACTTAATCCAGGGAGGATGACAAAGGGCACTGACCCTTCAGGAGTGAAAGCACGGGCCACTCCTACAGGAAAAGAGCCGAGAGCTGGTGCAGCTCTTGCCCAGGGTGAAGGAAATGCAGGAGGGGGAGTGAGGAAGGTAGGTATGAATACCAGCTAAGGCCATGTGACCAGCTGCAGAAACGAAGATTATAATTAACATGAGCATTTCTGTCAGATTTTGTTAAGAATGCATTTGTGCAGATACCTGAGTTTTCTTTCCTTGATTTCTTTATCATGTAATTTAACATCAATTAAGAGAATATTAGTAGTCATCGCATTTAAGTTTTGGGAGACCAAAAGAATGTCCATTAAGGCACATTGCCACCTATTGCAAAATACTTTAATAAATTTTAGTACATAAATTCTCACTTTCTAACAATACTTAACATTTTATTTCTAAAACAAAATATTACTTACTTTTTGTTTTAGATAATATATAAATTTATCTTTAATCAAAAATCATTTTATTATATTTTTATTATTAAAATAATTTTTAAATTTACATATATTTTGATCATATTTATCCCCTTCCCGAGTCTTTTCAGATCCTGTGTTAGTGGTTATATAAGGGATAATTATATCATAATTATGACCTGGGTAAATATATAACACATTTGAGATTATATGTATGATAGTCATATTGCGTTAGGTATAATTATGATCTGGTTATTGTTTTCATTTGGAAATTAATCATGACATAAGGAGATATGATTTCATGTCAAGTTGACAAGGGATGAGCTTTTGATTCTTGGTTTTCAACTTGACTATATCTGTAATGAACCAGAACCAAGTGTCTGGGTACATTGTGAAAATTCAGATCTTTCATCTTTAATCTGGGCCACACCTTCTGCTGCCAGCCTATATAAAGGAATGGAAGAAGGAAGATTCTTTGGTTTTTGCCTGCTTGCTCTCACTCTTGCTGGCAAGTCCATTCCTTCACTGGCATTAGAGCCCACTTCTTCGGTATTGGTATATACAGTATGGTGTATACTGTAGATCAGCTGAGATATTCAGCCTCGTGGGCTAAACAACTACTGGACTCTTGAATTTTCTGTTGGTAGATACCTATTGTTGGATTAACTGAACCACAGCCTGTAAGCCACTCTAATAAATACACACACACACACACACATACACACATACACTTGCAGTTCTGTTCCTCTAGAGAACTGTGATTAATACAAGTAGACAGGGACTTAGTAGATTATGGTAAGAAAGTTGGATTTTATTCAAATTATTGGGCAAATGTTTAAAATTGGGATTTGAGGGCTGGAAAGTTGTGTCAGCAGTTAAGACCGCTAGCTGCTCTTTCAGTGGATCAGAGTTTGGTTCCCAGTATGAATGCTGGGCAGCTCACAAAAGCCTGTAACTCCAGCACCAGTGAATCTGAGATTCTCTTCTGGCCTCTATGGGTACCTGCAAACAAATGTGCATGCATATGGATAGACAGACTGACACGCACGCATGCGTGCACACACATACAAATAAATAAGTAAACAAAAATAATTTTTTACATTGAAGCATGATATGGACAATAAAATGCCCCAAAGCAGGCACTATGCCTTCAAGGTTTCAGGTAGTGAATTGCATCCCAGTACTATCCTGCTGAGAAGCCATGATGGACAGACTCTGGGTACACCTTGTAAAGCCAGAGGCCTGGCAGTGAACTTAGCTTGAATCTGCACACAGAATCCAGAGCTGAGGCCGCATGGCCAAGGGATACTTATTGGTCCATAAAACTTTGCTTCAATCTGGCATTCTGATGTTACTAAGAACTTAAAAGAACCAACAAAGATATAACAAGCCTCTCGAATAGGTAGTATTCTGTCAAATTCTTAGCTGCACACTGACTGACAGGAGGCCACAGCCAGAAACTGTCAGTATCTGTCATCCCCCTAGATTTTGAAGATTCACCCCTCTTTTGGAAGTATCCCCTCTTACCTCCCTGTGGAAGTAACATCCATTTCTGTCTCCTCCTATGGTGAACCAGTTAGCTTTCTTAGTAGGCAGGCTTGGAGAATTTACATATGCTTCTTGGAGCCCTTAAAAAAAAAATCTCCCCCAAACTCCAGGCTCAATTTCTTAAGACTTACCTCACTTTGAATGTGTTGGATGTTTCTGGAGTTTCTGTTCATTTATTAGGTGAAGTAAGCCCCCAAACGATCTGCCAAACGAAAGCTAGGGTTGTACCGTGGTTTTCCGTGATTGTTTGATGCTACTTACCTACTTTTAGTTGACGAGTGATAATTATGAATTTATGAAGGATGCAGTATGATGCTGTGATTGATGTGCACACCATAGGGGCAATTAATTCATCACACTAATGAAAGCATCTGACACCACATCAACATTTTCTTTGGGGACATTAGGAGTTTTGGGGGCATTTTTGTTTTGTTTAAAACAAAACTGAATTTCTCCAGCCATTTGGGAGCACACAGACAGTATCACCAAGGCTGGGAGCATGCAGTGCTAAAGACCTCAGAAAGTCACTCTGAAATGCTAACCATGCTCTGCACCCTTGGGGCAGCAGACTCCCTTCCCCTTCCCATCATGACGAGCCTCCATTGATTACCTTTCTTCTCTCTGTTTCCAATGAGATTGCCTTTATTTTGACTCATGCTGAGGCCAAACAGTACTGTTTTTCTGTGCCTGCCTTAGTTCACTAAGCAACATCTCCTCCAGTTCTACCTTACTTTCTTTCTTTCTTTCTTTCTTTCTTTCTTTCTTTCTTTCTTTCTTTCTTTCTTTCTTTCTT
>CM052719.1:34299642-34359937 GCA_028551405.1 Uromys caudimaculatus
CCCTGAGTTTGATTATTTCCTGCCTCCTACTCCTCTTGGGTGCATTAGCTTCTTTTTGTTCTAGAGCATTCAGGTGTGCTGTTAAGCTGCTAGTGTATGCTCTCTCCAGTTTCTTTTTGGAGGCCCTCAAAGCTATGAGTTTTCCTCTTAACACTGCTTTCATTGTGTCCCATAAGTTTGAGTATGTTGTACTTTCATTTTCATTAAATTCTAGGAAGTCTTTAATTTCTTTCTTTATTTCTTCCTTGACCAAGTTATCATAGAGTAGAGCATTGTTCAGCTTCCATGTGTATGTGGGCTTTGTGTTGTTATTGTTGCCATTGAAGACCAGCCTTAATCCATAATGATCTGATAGGAAGCATGGGATTATTTCAATCTTCTTGTATCTGTGGAGGTTTGTTTTGTGACCGATTATATGGTCAGTTTTGGAGAAGGTACCATGAGGTGCTGAGAAGAAGGTAAATTCTTTCTATTTAGGATGAGATGTTCTATAGATATCTGTTAAATCCATTTGGTCCATAACATCTGTTAGTAAAGTTTCTTTTATGAATGTGGATGTCCTTGCATTCAGAGCATAGATGTTCAGAATTGAGAGTTCTTTTTGGTAGATTTTTCCTTTGATGAGTATGAAGTGTCCTTCCTTATCTTTTTTGATGACTTTTGTGTGAAAGTCGATTTTATCCGATATTGGAATGGCTACTCCAGCCAGGCAGTAGTGGTGCATGCCTTTAATCCCAGCACTCGTGAGGCAGAGGCAGGTGGATTTCTGAGTTCGAGGCTAGCCTGGTCTACAGAGTGAGTTCCAGGACAGCCAGGGCTATACAGAGAAACCCTGTTTTGAAAAACCAAAAAAAATATAAATAAATAAAAAAATAAAAAAATTGCTACTCCAGCCTGTTTCTTGGGACCATTTGCCTGCAAAATTGTTTCCAGCCCTTTACTCTGAGGCAGTGTTTGTCTTTATCACGAAACACACGAAGGTGTGTTTCCTGAATGCAGCAAAATGCTGGGTCCTCTTTATGGATCTAGTCTGTCAGTCTATGTCTTTTAATTGGGGAATTTAGTCCATTGATATTAAGGGATATTAAGGAATAGTGACTGTTGGTTCCTGTTATTTTTGATGTTATGTTTGTGTGGCTATCTTCTTTTGAGTTTGTTGAAAGATTACTTTCTTGCTTTTTCTAGGGTGTAGTTTCCCTCCTTGAGTTGACGTTTTCTATCTATTATCCTTTGTAGGGCTGGGTTTCTGGAAACATATTGTGTAAATTTGGTTTTGTCATAGAATATTTTGGTTTCCCAATCTATATTAATTGAGAGTTTTGCTTGGTATAGCAGCCTGGGCTGGCATTTGTGTTCTCTTAGGGTCTGTATGAGTTTTGCCCAGGATTTTCTAGCTTTCATAGTCTCTGGTGAGAAGTCTGGTGTAATTCTGATAGGTCTGCCTTTATATGTTACTTGACCTTTTTCCCTTACTGCTTTTAATATTCTTTCCTTGTTTTGTGTGTTTGGTGTTTTCACTATAATGTGACAGGAGGAATTTCTTTTCTAGTCCAATCTATTTGGAGTTCGGTAGGCTTCTTGTATATTTATGTTCATCTCTTTCTTTAGGTTTGGGAAGTTTTCTTCTATAATCTTGTTGAAGATATTTACTGGTCCTTTAAGTTGGGAATCTTCACTCTCTTCTATACCTATTATCCTTAGGTTCTGTCTTCTCATTGTGTCCTGGATATTTTAGGTTAGGAGCTTTTTGCATTTTGCATTTTCTTTGACTATTGTGTCAATGTTTTCTATGGTATCTTCTGCTCCTGAGATTCTCTCTTCTATCTCTTGTATTCTGTTGGTGATGCTTGCATCAATGACTCCTGATCTCTTTCCTAGATTTTCTAACTTCTGGGTTGTCTCCCTTTGTGGTTTTTTTCATTGTTTCTATTTCTATTTTTAGTTCCTGGACGGTTTTGTTCCTTTCCTTATCTGTTTGATTGTGTTTTCCTGTTATTCTTTAAGGGATTTTTGTGTTTCCTCTTTGAGGGCTTCTAGTTGTTTACCTGTGTTCTCTTGCATTTCTTTAAGAGAGTTCTTTCTTTCTTAAAATCTTCTTTCATCATCATGAGAAATGATTTTAAATCTGGGTCTTGCTTTTCTGGTGTGTTGGGGTATCCAGGGCTGGCTGTGGTATGACAGCTGGGTTCTGATGATGCCAAGTAGTCTTGGTTTCTGTTCCTTATGTTCTTGCCCTTGCCTTTCACCATCTGGTTAGCTCTGGTATTAGCTGGGTTTACTCTCTCTGGCTGTGGCTTGTTCCTCCTGCAAGCCTCTGTGTCAATACTCCTTGAAGACCAGCTCTCTCTGAGAGGAATTTGGGTTTGAAGAGCTGTTGCACAAGGTCAGCTCTGGGGTGCAGACAGAAACCAGAAGGATCTTGTCCCCAGCTGTCTCTTGGTTCCTGTGTCCTGATGTCTCTGCAAGGGTCCCTCTTGATCCAGTGAATTTGAACAGAAGTGGTGGTCTTGCCTGTGCTCAAAGGTGTGTCAGCACTCCTGGGATACCAGCTCTCTCCTGGCACTATTTGAGTATGGAGCCCTGTGTCACAGGATCAGCTCCCCGGCCACTGAAAGAAACCAGAAGAGCACTCCTCAGTCACTGTGTCCTGGGATTTCAGGTGGGTCCCTCTGAGCAGACAGGCTTGTCCACACTCCTGGGAGTCTAGCATTCTCCCAGCACTATTTAGCTATGGAGCCCTGTGGCATAGGCTGAGGTCCCCAGCCACAGATGGAAACCGGGAGGCTCCTGTCCCTGGCTTTTCCTTGGCCCCTGTGTCCTGAGGATTCTGGGCAGTTACTGCTGAGCCGTGGTGCTTGTCTTAATTAACCCCACTCACAGCTTTCCCATACTCCTAGGAGGGTAGCTTTCCTCTGGAGCCCTGGCTATGGAGCCCTGGTGGCCCAGGCAGAGGTCTCCTGTCTGGAGGCTCTTTAACCCAGGAGCTGGACTGAAAATCACTGAGTTTAGTGAAGATCAGCCAGTGGTACACTTTCATTCTGGTCAGAGTTGGCTGTTTTCACAAATGAACTCTTGGTTAGTGTCTACATACATATGTGCACGCATGCACACACTCACACAGTGTGATTCCCAGTGTCCATGTTGGGCAGCTCACAGTTGCTCGTGACTCCAATTCCAGAGGGTTTGACATCCTTTTCTGGCCTTTGTGGATATCTGCATGTACCCACCTATACACACATACAGACAGGCTGACAGGCTGTCCAAACAATGCGATGTCTCCTTGCTGAATTGTGTCTTCTAAAGTTCCCTTACTCTAAATGGTTAAGTCACAGGGTTAGTGCCCAGAAAAGTGTCCCTAATTCTCTCTAAGGGAAGGGAGACTTTCTCTTTTCCTTAGCATTGAATTTTGGTTGGATGTTTGGTGACTTCTCTATGGAGGACATGTCAAACTGTTCTGACCATGCCCTGCTGCCCTCCTGCCCTGGGTACCAGAGCTTCTGCTGAGCTCTATGGATCGGATCTGTAGGCCAGACTCTGACACTTGTAGGAGTCTTGCTCTGCCTACTTTGTGAGGCAGTGCTTTCAAGCCCCATTGTATTTCTTGATAGAAAGGAACCCCACCCTTCAATAAGGCAAAGATCACCAGAAACAAAAGGCAATATTCAACAGTCTGATGGGCTTTTAGCAACCTAAAGTGACTGGATTCAGAGCAATTAAGAAATGATCTTGTTTATCTTCACCTTAGCTACTCAACACACACCTTGGAGGACTGTGTTTTCTGGCAGTTTCTTCTAATTTGATTAGCTTTATGTAAACTGAAGATCAAGTTTCAGGAGCCTTTTAATCTTTCCCTTTTCTTCTATTTCTGAATTGCTGGGGAGTGAATCCAGGGCCTTGTGTATGTTAGACAAATACTGCAGAACTGAATTATACAAGCTTAGCTTTAAGAAGTGATTGTTGTTGTGTTTGTTTTAAGCTGAGTCTCAAAATCCAGGAACAGGTTAATCAACAGGAAACAAAAGAAAAATACAATATGTTGTATTTGGCAGCTTGGGCCCTCAGATCTGGGTCACACAGGTGGGACAGTCATGTCTGCTAATCAGGAGCTATAAGTGGTGGACTTTGGCTGTTGTTTTTCCAGAGTTATGAAGTTTTTAATGTGCTTAAGGAGGCTGTCGTTCTCCCATGAGGTTTTCTCTCTTCCCCGCGTTCCGTTCACTTCCACCTGTTGATCATTAACTATCAGGTGCCCCGCCCTCATCCTTGTCCCTCTCTCCATCTTCTGTTTCTGACACTGTTTATAAGTCAGACTCTGCTTCCCACCTGGGCTCTGCTTACATTCTCCCCTCTTCCTACACATTCTCAGTCACACAGTGAGTTCTTTTTATTGATTTATTTATTTTTTGAAACTGACCCCATTACCATGTTACCATTGCCTCCATTGCAAAATATGCCGGAGTCTCCTTCATGTCTGGCTTCCCCTGTCCCTGCCTGTCATGTTCGCCTGTTATGTCCAGAGACGCATTTGCGCTTGAGCGAGCCTGAGTGATCTAACAGTAAGTGGTAAGCTCTTGAGAAGGAGGTTGGTGGGAGACCTTCGGACCAAGCACCACACCTGGGTCCTCACTTCCTGCTAGCCTAGCACATGGTGTTCATAGTTTTGCCTCCAGAACCTTGACCCCTGAGATGCTGATTAACTCTGCAGAGTTTTACTGGGAGACCAATGTGCTTTGCTCTATGCAATAGCATGTGATGCTGTGTGCCCTCTGTTTGATGAGACCCCTCTGTACCAGCTAAACTGTTGCTTCATCTTACACCTGTCTCAACCAGTTGAGGTAGGAGCAGCCTATTGCTACCATAAGCCAGATAATAGCCCTGATGCTAGGTAGCCTAGACAACTGACCCAGGTTAGGACTCAGCCCCGGCCTTATGTTCCTGACCACAGTATGACTTTTTCTCTCCCAACTGAGTAGTGGCTGGTATTTTACAAAAATGATTGCTGTATTTGATAGAGGTGGGGCACTAGATTAGCTCTTAATGGACTTGGATTCTAGACCTACCTTTACAGTTTTTGATCATACCCCTTAAAATCTGAGACTCGGTGTGTCTTAGAGTTTCTTTTGCTGGGAAGAGACAAGAGACAAATGGCAGCTAGTTGGGGCTGGCTTACAGTTCAGACATTTAGTCATCGTCATCGAAGCTGTGAGCATGGTGGCATGTAGGCAGGTGTGATGATTGAGAGGTTCTTGAGAGTTCTACATCCGGGTCAGCGTGTAGTGGGAAGAGACTGTGAGCCACTAGGCCTGCCTTGAGCTTCTGAAACCTTCCCTTCCACCCTCTAGTGACACATGTCCTCCAATAACCACACCTACTTCAAGAAGGCCATGCCTCCTAATAGGGCCCTATGACCCTATGGGGGCCATCTTTATTTAAACCACCACACAGTGTATATGTGAATCAGAAGCAGCACATGATTTATTATCCGTAAAATGGAAAAGTACAATATTATATAAAAATGAGAGTAATACTAGAGATTCTATTTACTCCATGGAGTTGTGAGGATCAAATAAAACAGGCAGTTGATCACTCTCTGTTTAGAGGGGATATAGGATGATTGCATTTCCAAAACCAAATTAACATGCATTTGAGTAGGAGACGTGTTTCCCTGTAGGCTGTGTCAGCAGGGCCTGTATTAGCAGTTTTAACTCTCAAATCATCTAATACATTTCGTCCTATAGTGTGATGTCGACCGCCTGGTTTTTATATGCACAGCTTATAAGGGCCCTGTAGCTACCTGGGAATCCTGGCAATCTACCTCACTCCAGCCTTTCAGCCTTTTAGCCTTTTAAACTGTAAAATGATAGGACTAGTCCCCCTCAAGGGCCTTTCTGTGTCCAATAGTCCCTGCTTTAAAGCACTTTGTCTGGAACCTGAGAGCAAAAGCATTCTCAGGTGGGGCCTTGCACCAACTCAACAGTTGTTAATAAAGCAAGAAGGACCTTTTAAGCAACCCAACCGGTCTGTCCATCGCTAACCGGCTATACATAGTATTGTTGGGATTCTTAGCAACTAGACTCAGATAAAGTTACATTCCCAAGGGTGACCTTGCATGAGGGGCTGACCTTACTGGGCTGGATGAGCTTGGTGGATTTCTTGCTTGCTGAAATTTCTGGCACCAAACAGGAAGCTGTTGAGAAGAAATTTCACTGTTGGCCATGGGTCCAAGATTCATTAAGGTGAGATTTGAAAGGCTTTGTGAGTAAGAGTAGCTCTGCTTGAACTGTCTGGGCTGCTTTTATTCAGGGAGTCCATGTTTCTTCAATCCTGTCATGTTCTAGCCAGAAATATATATATATATATATATATATATATATATATATATATATATTTCTGTCTAAAGTGGGGGTCATAATTGCGGTGTGATTTCCTGATAGGGTTGGGAGGGTGTGCCCCAGAAGTTGGATTTTATTGCTGTTTTTCAGTCAGGTTACTCATTACCTAGCACCTAGAGGTGTGTCATCGAAAGAGGCAGGTGACTGTTAGCACCTACACACCCACAGAGCTTCTCAGACATGGGGATTCCCCTGTTTCTACGGAGGGCCTGCAGTTGAGAGTTGGGATGTTTCCAAAGAGCTCTCTCTCATCCATGAGTGGGTGGAGAACCTTACCTTCTTCCCCAGATAGCTCAGACCTATGAGGGAAGTTTGGCCTTAGAGATGATAATAGTGTAGACTGAGTATCTGGTTCTTAGCCCCAGGCAGACACTCAGCTGTCTGTCCTAGTAGCTAGTGTTCAGAATCCACTGATAATTTAAACAGAGTTACTTGTCTGCGTTTTCTCTCAAGTCATGTACATTAAATGAAATAGAGGACAAAATTAATTTCTTTTAGGTGTATAATTCAACATTCTACCACTGAATTATATGTCCAGTCCCATGATTCTCTAAGTTTAGACAAGTGCATTTGGTTGTGTAACTAGTACCAAGCAGCAACAAGACGGAATGTTTTCATCAACCAAGAACGTTCTTACCCCTAACTTGTCATAGCAATATAGCCTCTTGCGTCTTTTTCACTTTGGAAAATTTAAACGAGCGAGTCCACTCACTGCAAGTCTTGACATTTGCTAGAAAGCATTGATTGGCATGCCCCATATTTGCAAGCTGTTGGGAACTAACTCCTCACAGGCTTCTTGCAGCCTGGATCCCTTCACTAATTACCTGTCCAGGAGAAGTCTGTTGAGCTCTTTGCTGGTACCAGCCATGAGCACGGGTCACAATAGACTTCAGGAAGTGCGGAGGGCATTTCTCAGCTCTGGGGAGATATTGCACATACAAATGAAAGGTCAAGTACAGATGCATAGAGTTAGCTAGAAACTGAGGTAGAAAATTGAGGTGTGCTGCAAGCTCACGCAGTTTGGGCTGGGCTTCATCTACTGGGTATAAGAGAGGCTTAGGGGAAGGTCAAGTGAATCTGTGGGTTTGGCTCTGGAAGGGCTCTAGAAAACAGGGCCATCTGAGCAGTGCCCGTAGCTCACTTGGCTTCAACTCCTCTAGTCCTACCTCATTGGAGCCTTTGGTTTTCTAGCTGGAAAAAAAATACTTGACTTCGTCAGCTTGGACGTCCCTTTGATTTCATCCCTTGCTTTTTCCCTGTCTTCTCCGTCTTCTGTTCCCTCCCTAGATGGTTATTTACTGGCCTGCTTGCTGCCTTCTAGACTTCTTATAGACCTTATCCTTGTCTCTGTTGCATCCTCTCTGCCCCTGCCAGTACCAGACAGCAGCGTCTGTGCCAAGTAGGCCCTCCACCTGTCTGGGTAGGCTTGAATAGCTAAGCTGGGCACTGTGAGGAAAAGAACAGAGAGAAAGAATACTCCTGGACAGAACAAAAGGACAGATGCGAGGGACACCTGAGCTGTGCTGTTGTTTATAGTCCTAGCCAGCTTCCTGCCACTGTTCTGTTCGGAATGCTAGCACGAGGAGGAAGGAGCTTTGGAGCACTACAGTGAAAGGGGTTTTGATGTAAATAACGTTATCGTAGGACCCTAATTCCATTGTCCTGTATGCTTCCTTGCACCTACTGCACATGGGTGCATATGCACACACGCATCCACACACACACACAAACACATGCACTATATATACACACACAGAAGCCTACATAGACACACATACACACATACATACAAAAGACACATGCAAATACACATATACATACATACACACAAATATACATGTACAAACAAAACATACACATACATATACACACAAATACACACATACATACAAAACACACACACATAGACATACACAGACATACACACATACATGTAAACATGCATACACACAAGACATATATGCACATACATACAAAAGACACATACATACATATGCACATATACACACACAAATACACACATACATACAACACACACACATACACACACATACATGCACATACACACATACATAATACACATACATATATACATATACACACACATACAAAACACACACACACACATACACGCATATACACACATACATACAAAAGACACATACATACATATATATACACACATACACACAAATACACAGGTACATACAAAACATACACACATACATAAACATACACAAACATACACACATGCACACACACATACACACGTGCGCGCGCATGTGTGAGCACACATACCTCTGCTTGGTTTTTCTTGCCACCTACCTACTTTGTAGGACTTTCAGTAGGATAAGACTTGGTCTTACTGCCATTTTCTCTGTTCCCCTTTTGTTCCCTCTGCTTGAGAGAAGAGGCAGAAGAAACCCCTGAGTTTGGTGTCAGTACTCAGAGTCTAGTGAATTGCATAACTGACGCCTCCCCTCCCCCAACAGGACACACCAAAATATAAAATAAGACTTTGGGTCTCTGCCTCCTATATATGGTTTCTCTTTCTTCTCTTTAATTATTTCAGTGCCAAGAAACAGGATCCTGTTTCCTTCCATTCCGTGTGCCGTGGCGTTCAGTGCTTATGTCATCGCCATGGTCCCCTTTCCCGACCTCACTTTACTAAGATTCCTATTTATTCTCACCATCTCTAAAGCTTTCCATGAGTAGAAACCAGACAGTAATATCTTCACTGTCCTCCTAAAGCAGTTAGAGCAGAAAGTTACTTAACATTAAGTCTGCCTGGGGCTGGAGAGATGCTCTTCCAGAGAACTTCAGTTCAAGTCTGCATCCACACTGGGAGGCTCACAAATGCCTTACAAAGTTCAGGGCATCTGATGCCTTCTTCTGGCCTCTGCAGGAACTCACACACATGTAAAACACACACACACACACACACACACACACACACACACACACACACACACTCACATACGAGCATATGTGTCTATGACAGTGTCTTAACTATGTAGCTCTCACTGGCCTGGACCTCACCCTATAGATCAGCTGGCCTAGCACTCAGTGATCCTTCCTGTGTCTACCTCTCAAGTTAAAGGCATACACCACCAAGCCCAGAAGTTAGAAATGTTTAAAAACTGCTGGGGCTGAAGAGATGGCTCAGTGGTTAAGAGAGTGTTTACTCTTGCAGAGGACCTGAACTCAGTTCCCAGTACCTACGTTGTACAGTTCACAACTGCCTGTAATTTACTCTCCGAGGGAATGTGAAGACTCTAACTACTGAGGGTACTTATACTCACATGCACACATATGCTTAGTAATCAAATAAATTTTTTTAGTATTCTAAAATTTACAAATAATATGTCAGCTAGAGAGATCATTTGAGTGGCTGAAACCAGAGTTGTTGACAGCTGATAACTTTCAGGGAGACTGGAATATGGCCTCTTTTGCCAAAAACTGAGCATTTCGCAGTTGGAGAAAGATCGGAAACAAAGAGGAACAGAGCCCTGTGCAGAACCACACTGTGCAGAACCACACTGTGAGCCCATGCGGAAGTCTTTCCACCTCTCTGTGACCCAGTTCCTTTGTTGGTATTAGGATACTGATGCTTCATTCTGATGACAGAAATGTTAAAACGACCTCCAAGTGCCTAAATACAATGTTGATTATGGCTGCCTCATGCTTTGAGGACCTTTGGAAAATGCGTTAACACCCTGCTTACTTCTCTTACTAATTGCAGCCAATATCTGGGAACATTTTACTCAATCTGCTGCCAACAACAGTATACACTCACTCAGTTTTGTTTAAATTTAGAACATAGCGCCAGAGTCATTGAAATTAAAGATGTAGTGGATTTTCATTATTTACCTAAAAGAATGATCAAAATAAAAATGCCAGCAACACCAAATGCTGGCAAGGATGCGGACAAATTAGATCACTCTGACACTGCTGGTGAGAATGTGAAACATGCAGCCGCCCTGGGAAAAAGTTTGTCTGGTTCTTCTGCAGCTAAGCGTGGAATTTCCGTATGAGCCAGCAATTACACTCTCCGATGTTTATCCCAGAGAAGTGAAAACATGCCTGTGGAAAACTTGAACATAAATGTTCACAGGAACCTTGTCTGTACTCTGCAAAGACTGGTATCCACCAAAGCATCCTTTAATGGGCAGCTAGTTAAACAGATGAAATATGTTCTCCAACAGTCTGCAATAGTTAAACAGCAGAATACGTACGCCAGCAATAGAGAGCCAGCTATGGCTGCACACAGCCTGGTGGCTCACTGGGGAATAATGTTAAGTGAAAAAAACCAAGCTGAGTGGGTCGCTCTATGGATCTGTTTGTATAGCATCTTTGAAATGACGGAAGTTACAGAAAAGTGGACTAGATTGATGACTGCCAAGGACAAGGGACAGGAGGTGGCCAAGAGGGGACTGAAGAAGGGTAGTGAAGGTCACAGAGCTACAAGGGCATCTGCAGCCTTGAAGTCAGTTTTACAGCTGTGGTGGTCGGTACATGAAACGTTGTATGTGATAAAACTACAAGGAGGTACATACACTCACAACACACCAGGGAAGCCAGGTAGAGATGAGGCAGTCTGACCAGGATGGTGGACTAGCAGTCTTGAGGTGGAGATACTGGATTCACAAGGTGTTGCCTGATGGAAACTGGGTAAAGGGTCCAAACAGGATCTTTCTCTGTTGTTTCTTACAGCCATGTAAATGTATTACTGTCCCCAAATAAAAATTTTTAGTTTGTTTACCTATTATTCTTTTATTATGTATATATAAATATACATAAATGACCCCTTCTGAGTCCATTTAGTGTTTCATATATGTGTGTGTGTGTGTGTGTGTGTGTGTGTGTGTGTGTGTGTGTGTGTGTGTGTGTGTTTAGGGATGACCACTTGGTACTAGATAACCAGTTAGGTGAGAAAACTGATTACACCCCTCTCAGA
The DNA here is from genome assembly GCA_028551405.1 of Uromys caudimaculatus. Classification (NCBI taxonomy): domain Eukaryota; kingdom Metazoa; phylum Chordata; class Mammalia; order Rodentia; family Muridae; genus Uromys; species Uromys caudimaculatus. The sequence continues at coordinate 34,310,992 of CM052719.1, forward strand.
AGTCATTAATTACCTAGAGGTGGGGACCACATAAGATTTCCACCATCTACAGTATTGGGTCAGCTGCTGTTGTTCTGTTCAGGACTTCTTTAGATAACTATATTGTTGAGATTTCATAGGTGCAACTTTCCTGTCTTTTATAAAGGAACCTATCTCACAGAAGACTCCATGGTCCTCTTGCTCTTACAGTCTTGCTGTCCTCTCTTCTGTAATGTTCCCTGAGCCTTGGTGTAGGGCTGTGTGGTAGATGGATCAATTGAGTCTGGGTATTCCACCGACATTTGTTCCCTTCACCAAAATAAAGATTTGAATTAAAAATCAAAATAGAAGCAGTTTCAGACGGCGCTTAATTAGATTCATCTTATCAGTGACTGGGCAGTTAATGCTATTACCATTAGTTAGAATCAGGGAACTGCTTCATTGCTCTGATATTTTGAACAGTCAGCTACATTCAGATTAGGAAAAAGTATGAGCAGAGTTTCCCCTTTCTATTCGCCAGAAATGGCTCAGTGAGTGGATTATTGTGTCTTTGCCTTCCTGTGAAGGTTTGACAGTGTCTGTCTGGACCACAGAATCCTGAAAATAAGCATAGCATCTTCCTACTGAACAAGAGTAGAGAACAGAAGTAGGGTGTGTGTAGAGCATGAGGATATCTGACCTGAGATTTGGTCAAGATGCAGCCTGAGGTCTTGACTATGACCAAGTTGAGTTTGAGACTTAGGACATTGTCCCCAGGATGCACCATCAACAAGCATGATGGGGACACACCTGGGCCAACCCATTGCAGGCTACTTCTCTGAGACTATTGACTCAGAACTCAGGTTTGATTTTCAGCTTCCTGGCAGGTGGCATGGGGAGGCCTGAAATCTGAACCTAAGTTTGGCAGCCTGCCTGAGCTGAGGAAGGCTTTCTGTTTTGGGAGTGTGATGTAATCATGATGTCAAGAAAGAGACTTTGAGGGATGATGGTCTCCTGTCCTTTGAAGTTGTAGGACAGTCCCATCTGGACAGCAACATTGAAGATCAAGAGATCGTCACTAACCCGCCAGACATCTGCCAGGTTGTAGAAGTGACCACTGAGAGTGATGACCAGCCAGTCAGCATGAGTGAGCTCTACCCTCTACAGATTTCTCCTGTGTCTTCCTACGCAGGTAAGGGGATGGGAGGGTGACCTGGAGACTGAATGGGGAACAGACTACAAGTCTAGCATCATCTTATTTCACCACACCACAGGAGATCTCTGTTCTATACTAGAATTACTACTGTGGAATTATTCTTACTCTTATGTTCTTGATAATGTTTGGACACTTTTGTTAAAAGATGTACTCATGGTATTCCTTTACCTGTTGCCCATGATATGGTTCATCCAGGACTATAAATAACATTTCCTGGGATAAATGCTTCATTGTTGTCATAAACACACAACAAATGGTATACTGAGAACTGGCCAAGACCAAAAAAGTGCTGGCCCATATGAGTTCAAATCCACTCCACTAATCCATTTGCTCAAGTTCACAGAATTTGGCGGGCAGAGTGGTTTGATGGAATATTGATTTTATTTAGGCAGATAGGACTTCAGAAATCATTCATCTTTTCTAGAGTTTCCATTTGTGGAAGTAAAATAATTTTTTTCAAGGTCACCGGGCCAACAAAGTGTCCTGACCAGGACTTGAACTCAGTCTTCAGCTTTGAGGTCATTGCTAGATCCAATCCATTTCTCTGGCTTTACTTGCACTTCCACATATTTTTCCTCCCTCCCTCCCCCCTCCCTCTGTCCCTCCCTCCCTTCTTCTGTCCCTCCCTCCTTCCCCACTTCCTTCTCTTCCTATATAGTGCTGCTTCTAGTTGAACTGAGCTCGTTGCTACTTCTCCTGGGTACCCGGCCCATCACTACAATATTCGTCCCAACAGAGTCACAGGACTAGAAACAGACTGAGAAAATGGCGGTCCCTTTGGCCCAGGGCATTCCGTCGTCTCACACTTCCTGACCATCTCTGTTTAGGCTTTTGGAACTCAGTCACAATTAGGAAATCTAACTCCTGAGCCACTGTTATTGCTTGCAGCTATTAAAAATAAGAAGCAGAGGCCAGGGCATGGGAAAGGCCGGTCAGCTCTGGCAAATGGACCACCTTCTCCCCAGGCTTATTGCCTTCCTCGGGGCCCTTCGATGATAGCATGGCAGAGTTCATCCCGACATCAGGTGTTTGTAAATTATCAGCAGATCATTTAGCCTCGTATTCCCTAACTGCCAGGTTTCTTTTGTAATTTATTTTCTGAATTGTGGTAAAATACATATAATACAAGTTTACCATTGTTAACAACTCACTGTCAGTCATTCACGCCTCAAACATTGTTTGAACTCTTATATGTGTCCACCTCTTTTTGGTCTTTGCCAGGGCCCAGTAACTCTCTTCTTTGTTGTATGTTTACTGTGCTCTGGGGATTGTGCTAAGTGCTTGTAAGAACTGACACGGATTGACCCGCTTAATTATCAAAAGAATAGATGTCATTCTTTCCTCTCAAAAAATGGGGATTCCAAGGCTAATGACATAGTGTCTGATGGTCTTAACCACACAGCACAGTGCTAAAGGGTCACACGTTGTAGTCTCGGTTGACTGTCAAAGGACCCACCAGAGAGGGTAGACCAAAATGTTTATGCTAAGGCCAAATCCATGGCTTTCTTCTAAGACACCCAGCTGCTGTTGTGGTTAAGCAGGGGCTGGGGCTTGAGGGGCGGAGCCTAAGTGTAACTGGCTTTACCTGTTGTGTGAGGTTTCCTTGGTGATTTTGGAAAGACCTTCTTGCTGTTCTGTCAGCAGCGGCATTCCGACTTAGCAGAGGCGTTCTGAGAACAGCTGATGTGCGTAGAGAGAAATGAAAATTCCATTCTGCATCCTGGGACATATGCATAGATTTCAAAGGAAGGGTTTTAGCTCCAGGGTGGGAGGCAACATGAATTTCTGTGAGAGCCCAGCTTTCCAGACTCCTGTTTGGTTCATCTCTTGTTTTCGTTGCCAGAATTCTCCAGAATCTTGTAGAGGCAGCTTTATTGGATGGAGCCAAAAATCTTTCCCTGTTGGTTCTTCTCTAGACTTGGAGACATGATGGAAAGTTCTCTGCTAGTTCAAGTGTTCCCGTCAGAAAGTTTATAACATTCCATAGCTCCCTATTCTCTTCCTTTCCCTGCATGGCCATCAGTAGCATAAGCTGGTTGCTGCTCAAAGAAGAGTCCGTGTGTGTGGACTGTTCATTCAAATGTCAACCGCTTCCATTCGCCTGTTCAGGAAACAATGTTTTGCAGTTGGACCCTGTTTTTGACTAGTTTTCCTCTAGGGATTACTGAAATATAACCAGTAGATCACTAGGAGTATCACAAAACCACGTTTACCTTTGCAGATCTGTCTTCTGTTGGATAATCTAACTGTCAGGGTGAGGAGGAGTTGAGACAGCGTCTTTGGGTGGGAGGAAGTATTTGCATCAGATAGTTTAAGATCATAAAAAATTCTTTGATTTGTAAAATCTTCATAGTACGGAAGTATGTTTCCAAAGCCAGCCTGCAGAAGCATTCAGGCAGAGCCACTTTGTTTGTTTAGTTTGTTTATTTATTTATTTTTGCAGTGCTGAAGATCAAAGCCAAGGCTTTGGGCATGATGCAGCAAGCGCTCTACCACTGCTCTGTATCCCCAGCCCTTGGTGTATTTTGACGTGGCCATACGCCTCATCTTTTTCAGATTTAACTAGATTGTTGGTGGTTTAGTATGAAAAAGCCATCGTGGTGAGTCAGCAGATAGGAGGTGGAAAACAGGTCTGAGTAGGAAACATCTAAGAATTAATTGGTTATCTAATCAAGAGAAAAGAGGCTGTGCGTGCAGTAACCACCATCCTTCCAGGAACCGTGTGTGTCGTGAATGAGGCAAAGGTGTACTGGTGTAGAGACTAAAACACACTGATTTGAGCCGGCGAGTGATCAGTCACGTCTTCTAAGTCAGCATAACTGAGGAAATTATATGGAAAAGAATCAATGCTGATAGGGTTTGGTGGAAATAGAACCTTCCAGAAAATATATCAGATATCACATAATACAATAATGTGTTCCATGAAATAAATACATCATCACCCTCTCGAGGATGTGCTCGAGCTGGTTTTGGCAATATGTCTTCCAAGGCAGATATTAAGAATTGGGCTGAAGTGGCAGGATTCTAGAACTGTTGCTCTGGAAGAGCCCTTGCGGTCATCTGACCCAAGTCCAAATCACTTTCCTTTCTTTTAGCTGCTTGTCGGAAAACAGGCAGGAACGGTTAAGTCAATTGTTCGTGTAGTTGCTACTACTATGTAAATATTTCAGTCTATTCTGAGTACTCCTGTAAAGTAACTTCCATCATCTTTATCCCATTGTATTGCAAGTCAGTTTGAAAAGTCTCCAAACTAATAAAAGAGGGAAGTGACGTAATACACATTGACATTTTGGCAGTCACATTGATCTGGAAGCCACAGCTACAGCAAGCTCATTTGCCATGTAAAAAGTCATTCTGGAAATGGCCATGGGGGACAAAAATCCAGAGGACAGAATGGAGGACTTGGAACCGACTGCTTAGTAACAGTTATAAAAACCGCCATTCATCTGAAAGCAAGCTTTAGGACCCTCAGGCAGAAACACCGCACCTCCTAGGCTGAAGGCCCCTCAAGGCCCCTTTCCCAAAAAGAATCGGAGTTAGAGATTGGTATCTTAGCACGCTTCTCCTTGCTGTAACAAAACACACAAGGCAATCCACTTTAAAAGAGATAGAGGGTGTGGCTCACAGTTTCAAGACATTTCAGTTTGTAGCTATTTGGCCTGGTTGCTTTGGGACAACATGACCAGAACCATGTGGTAGAACAAAGCTGCTCAGACCACAGTGGATGGGAAGGGGAAGAAAGACAGGAAGGAGCTAGGGTCCCCAATACCCCCTGAATAGGTGTGAGTGCAGTCTCACCTCTTCAAGTTTCCAACCCATCCCAACATCACTGCCATCTGGGGACCAGATTCTCAACACTTGAGCCTTTGAGAGTCAGTTAAGATGCAAACCCTTATGCCCAATTCCTGAAGTGGAGGGGTCCCATAACTACGCCAGAGACCGTTGAGCTTAATTTAGAAATGATTCTCTCCAGTCAGCGTCTGTGTCGGCCAACACAAGGGCAGAGTATGCATGTCTTTACTTAGCCGCAACTTTATTTTTCCAGTTGAATTCTGGGTACTTACAGGAAATTGATGTTCATATCCCCTTCCAGGTCTATTCAAAGTCTTGCCGAGGAGTTTAACCCGGCATCTAACTTCCAAAGCTTCCAGCAACTGTGGATTGGGCTTGTGGGATCCTAGAACCCTGATGTCAACAGCTTCTTTCTTTGAGTCTCCTGCCTTCCCAAGTGTGCCTGATGTCTTTGTGTGCTTGTTTTTATTTGAAGGGGAAAGGCACAGGAGACTTTGGGATGTACTCTTTAGGAGGAAAAGTGTGCCTGGTGCATGTGGAAGGAAGGGAAACTTGGACTTCAGAGCACAAACAAAGCCAAGCCTGAAAATAGGAAGGCGCTCTTGAAGGTTTGCCAGCAGGGGGGTAGTCTCTGTGCTCTGTGTGCAGCTCTGGGCTCCAAGTACAGTTTTGTGTTCTCCCCTCTGCTGACTCGGTCCACCACTTGGCAAGGTTCTCCACATCTCTGTTCCCCATTTTCTTTCTTCCTCTTGGGAGTGGCTGTCCTGCCTCCTCTGGAGGTTGGGCTGATGTGACTTTTGTGTTTGGAGAGAAGTTTCCTTTTCTGGTCTTTGTTTACTTCTGCCTGAAAACATTTCTTGTGCCTATTGTCAGTTTGTCTCTATAGCTCAGATCACTGTCAGCTAAGACCTAGGCTTACTTGTGGGATTTGTGACTCCTATGTGGGGATGTTTTGAGCAGAATATTGTGAGGTGGAGGGGCAAAGATTTGATTTTTGGTCAGCCCGTGGCCATCTCCCAGGCCTGTCTAAAGTCTCTGGAGACCAGTGGCTGAGAGTAATTCGAACACATTCATTCCTGGAGGAGACTTTTGGATCTCAAATGCTTGTTGTTTGTTTCAGGAATGCACTGGGGGGGTACAGTTTGTTCACTTGTCCTTTAATTTGCTATATGTGGAGAGCCGGGTCTCTGGGCTATGCTCTAAATGATAGAAACGGCTCTAGTTGGCCTGGAGCCATTGCATCCAGGGCAGAAGAGGGTAGAAGGATCAAGAGAATACATTGCCAGATGATGGCAGCTATTTTCTGATTTAGGATCTTGGGATGAACAAGACCCGTATACAAAGACTCCAGCAGAGCCTAGCCAGAGATCTTCGCAAAAGCCCAGCTCTTGTCAGTAAAATAAATGAACCAGACAAAATGACCTACAAAAATCTGTGTATTTTAGAGTCAGAGTTAAATAGCAATTACATCACAGGCACAGTGTGTCAGCTCTGGGCTGGGCCTTTGCAAACACCCTCTCCCTCATCATTTGATCCTCTCTGGAAGGTGGCAAGGCTTTATATTATCAATTGCTCTGTAGCAGTGTGACCCTAAACATATGGCTTACCACAGTATAAAACTCACGGTCTCTGGGTCGGGAATCCAGGTATGGCTTAGCTGGTCTTGCAGCAAAACCTTGCTAACCTGTCATCGGGCTTTACCTAGTGCTGCAACTCATCTGAGGTTCAACTGTTGAGCCAGTGGCTCACGAGGCATTGGCCAGAATTGAATTCCTTGCAAGCAGGGAAGAACAGAGATTCCCAGTTTCTTGCTAGCTTTTATCTGGAAGTGGCCCTTAGCTTAAATTTGCCATGTGGGCCTTCCTAACACTGCCAGCAAGCAAGAGAGTATCCATATGAGACAGGTTAAATCTGACACGACGACATGAGCATGCTCATATAGTAGTTACATCGTTGGTGTGTTCGGTTGGCTAAAAGCAAGTCCCAGTTCCTACCCACACTGAGGAGGACAGGTCCCAAAGACAGTGAACACTCAGCGAAGGTCTTGGGGTATCTACAGCATGGCCACCTGCTCTAACTCCAGTGGAAGCTGGATCTCTTTAAATCTAAGGGGAGGATGCTAACAACAGGAGGGGCAAGGAGAGATTCAGGAAGGCTTCTTGGAAAATTTCCCCAGTCTTGACTTCTGTGACAAGATACATGGACTAGAAAAGATGGTGCAGTGTTGTGGACAGAGCTTCAGTGGGGAGGAGGTGTCTTGAGGACAGCACCCCACCCTGGGAGGCAGACGGAGACTGTGGCCGCAGAGCCTTGGAAAGTGAGCCTTCCCACTCAGCCCCAAAGCCCCACTCCTCTTAGAGAACCAAGCAGAGAATTGAAATTCATTCCAGTGTGTCCCACTTGCAAGTGTTTGACCTTACAAAGTGAAGGGAGAGGGCACGTGTAGTTTCTTATTTCTGAAGTGCTGGCATAGGTTTTAAAGATACTTCCTGCAGCCTCAAAATAGCTTGAGCAACAAGACTACTTGTCTGTTTTTCTTTCTATACAGAAAGCGAAACTACCGATAGTGTGCCCAGTGATGAGGAGAACGCAGAGGTAAGCCAACTTTCAGTAGTGTGTGTGTGTGTGTGTGTGTGTGTGTGTGTGTGTATGTGTGTGTGTGTGTATGTGTGTGTGTGTGTGTGTGTGAGAGAGGGGGGGGAGGGAGGAAGGGAAGGAGGGAAGGAGGGAGAGAGAGAGAGGGAGGGAGAGAGAGAGAGACAAACAGAGAGACAGAGAGACACAAAGACTGAGAGACAGAGACAAGACAGAGAATGTCCATATCCTACTATCCGACAATTTACCTTAGCTTTTTATTCTAATCTTAAAATGTGGTGCTGAGGAAGGGGGCATACAGTGTGACCCTCAGAAAGAGAGATGAATATAACCCAGCAGGAAGAGGAAATTGAAGTCAGGGCCAGGAAATGTTGATATTCTTATGGCTGTAAACATCCTGATTTGCCAACAGGAATAGAAAGGCCTGCCCAGCCCAAAGCAGTGAACAGAAGTAAACATCAGAAAGAGCTGAACAAAATGATCTCTATACGGCTCGGTCCCCTCCTCAGGGTTCCGGCAGATAGGGTGTGTGTCCAATCTCTGCTCCCCGCCGACCTGCTTCCCTCTGTAGGCCAGGCTCACACAATGGCAGGAAGTGGCCCTAAAGCTGATGGGGAGAAAAGGGGTGGGGGTTGGATGAGAGGCTGATGTTTGTTAGAATTCCTAATATTCCAAGTTTGGGAATTCTGAGAGGACAGTAGGCATCATGCTGGCATATCTTAGGATCTGGTTCCTTTTCTACTTGGCAACCAGTAAGGCCAGTTGGCTTTAAAAACTCATGTCTCAGCTCCACCCACTTAAAAAGCAATCAAAGAGCATTTGCTGTCTGTCTGAGAAGTCAGGGTAACTTGTTAGGTTGGACCATCCATTAAGGCTGGAAACTATCCAGTACCATGCCTGGACAGGCTGGGCATAGGAGCCAGAGGCCAAGCTGCCACCGTGTTCTGTGTCTTTGTAGAATAGTCTTGGCCAGATTTCTGGGGGAATAGAGCATGAGAATTCATTTGAAAAGTAAGAGAAGGCATTGTTACGCATTTGACATTCAATGGAAGGAAAGAATGTATGAATCTCAATTGTTTCCTCTGAAAGGGGAGACCACACTGGCGGAAGAGGAACATCGAAGGCAAGCAGTACCTCAGCAACATGGGGGCACGGAACACCTATCTGCTGCCCAGCATGGCGACCTTTGTCACTTCCAACAAGCCAGATCTGCAGGTCACCATCAAAGAGGAGAGCTGTCCCATGCCTTACAACAGCTCCTGGCCCCCATTTACAGACCTCTCCCTTCCTGCCCCAGTGACCCCCACGCCCAGCAGCAGTCGGCCCGACCGGGAGACCCGGGCCAGTGTCATCAAGAAGACATCTGATATCACCCAGGCCCGTGTCAAGAGCTGTTAGGCCTTTGACTCTCCCTGGTGGTTGTTGGAATTTCTTAGCTTTGTGTTGTTGTTTGTATTTTATTTTTTTCTCTATGATACCTATCTTAGACAAATCTAAGGGAAAAAGCCTTGACAATAGAATATTAATTGCTGTGTCCAACTTCAGAGCTGGAGCTTCTTCTTAACTCAGGACTCCAGCCCCCCCCCCCCCCCCTCGGTAGATGCGTATCTCTAGAACCTGCTGGATCTGCCAGGGCTACTCCCTCAAGTTCAAGGACCAACAGCCACACGGGCAGTGGAGGTGCTGCATTGCCTACGGTCAAGGCCAGCATGGTGGAGTGGATGCCTCAGAACAGAGGAGAAAATGTGAACTAGCTGGAATTTTTTATTCTTGTGAATATGTACATAGGGCAGTACGAGCAACGTTTCGGTCTGCTTCTGCACCTTATCTTGAAGCACTTACAATAGGCCTTGTACTCTTGCTCTCCTTCACAGCACACCCGGCGCCCCCTTCTGTGTCCATTACCCCACGACCTACCCCTCCCTCCCCAACCTCCCACCCAGCCTTCCCTCCCAACCCCTTCTATCCCAGCCCACCACCCACCCCTTTCCTCTCCAACTCCTGCATCCTAGCCCATTGCCCCCCCCCCCAACCACAGCCCACCCTGTTCCTTTTCTCCAGTGCCCTCTCCTCAAAGGCAAGGCTCTACATCATGGAGAAGGAGGAGGAGAAGAAAATGAATTTCCTCACAGCTGTCCCATTTTAAGACTGCTTGAATAAAAATCTTTCTAATCTGCTATGCTTGAATGCCACGCGGTACAAAGGAAAACTGTCATGGAAATATTATGCAAATCCCCAGATCTGAAGACGAAAATACTCTAATTCTAACCAGAGCAAGCTTTTTTATTTTTTTATACAAGGGGAATATTTTATTCAAGGTAAAAATTCTAAATAAAATATAATTGTTTTTTATCTTTTCTACAGCAAATTTATAATTTTAAGATTCCTTTTCTTGTTTATCAGCAGTTGTTATTACATCCTTGTGGCACATTTTTTTTTTTTAATTTTGTAAAGGTGAAAAAAAAACTTTTATGAGCTCATGTAGCAATCAAATTATCCTGTGGATTGATAATAAATGAATATGGTATATAGTTAAAATTTTTAATGGGTATCACTTCTGGCTTTATCTGTGTCTACTTAGAGCATAATCATGGATCAGGGCTGACAAAGTGTTTGCTCTTGGAGACCAACATGCTTTCCCTTGCTAACCACAAGAAAATTAGGAAGTTCCTATGGGAAGCCTGTGGGTAGTTTCCCTTTTCCCACTGCAGCGGGCCCTGTGCAGTGTCCTACTCGAGTTCCCCATCTTTGCTCATCACAGGTGTGTCTAGGAAGGGCGTTTATCGCTCTTCCACATGGCAGGAATGGAGATGTGCAATGATAGGATGCTGGGGGAGCTCACGTCTGGAGGGCCCCTGAAGAGAGTGTTTCCCACCACACCACACCCACCCACCCCACCCCCGCCCCCGCCCCCGCCATTCCTGCTGTAAGCAGAGTCCACTCCTCTTGGTGGGTTTTCTGTTTCCATCTGTAGGCTTATACTTTTACGGGACTTGAGTTTGTGTTGAGTTACATACCCGGGCACAGAACTAAAACATTCTCAGTAATGGGAAAGAGTTGTTAGGTTCTACCTTTCTGTTTGTCTCCTAAGTCCTGGGGTCTTTAAGCCAAGGCTGCCCTTAATGAGCAGGACTTTGAGGACACTGTTCTCTGCCACCTAGTTGGAATTCATTTTCTTTCCTTTTGAGTTTACCTTTATTGACTTCACATACACACCTTGGTTGTTCAAGGTACAGCCCTGACCTTGAGCAGGTCACCACCTTACCCCTCCCTTGAATCCTCAGTTATTAAAAACTTAGCTGCCTTCCTGCCACCTTTGGGGGATGGGAAAAGATCGCTAAGTTAATGTTTGAGAAGGTCCTTTCAATTTATGAAAGGACAAAGGGCTATCTTAAAGTCTATGGCTGTGTCTGTTTATAGATACAACCAGTGGCCATAAAATTATCGCTCCTGAATACAAGTCAACGGAAACATGTTTCTGTTTGGTACGTTGTTGGAAATGTCTCACACAGGTGGTCAATTATTTCTTCTTCTGTTTCTTTATTTAATTATTTTTATTGATTGCTTTGGTATATGGACTGATTGACCGACGTAGGAGGTGTTTAGTTTGATTCCCTAGGAGAAATCATAAGGTCTTCAGTTATATGAGCTTCCCCCTTTGATAATTTATATTAAAACAAAATCTCATCAATCACCCTGTTTTGTTTTGTTTGCAAAACAACAAAAACACAACAATAGAAGTTAGTCCTGACTCATGTGGTCATCTGCAGGTCTAGGGGAGCTTGGACTCTCTGACCCCCTTCTCTGCACCCATAATGATCCCTGCAGGTCCCAAATGCCATGCCACACTGCCTTGCTCCATTCCTGTGGTGGGATCCAGACTAGCAGCCAAATTCAGGATTCAGAGACACATAATTTAAGTGCTCAAGGTAAGACTCTATTACCAATAAGACGACAAAACAGCGATGCTTAAAATATCCCCACGAAGGGCTAGTAAAGAAAAACAAGTGACTTACATAAAGCCTGGGGTAGCCATGAGGGAGCCAAATAAACCAGATGGACAACTTAGTAACAGGAGCCCCAGACCCTGTCACTTAGAGGAAGTGCTGGGGACACGTGATTTATTTAGTAGGCCTCTGTGCGTGCTGATAGGGTTTTTATGACTGGTCTTGTTGTGGGTGTGTTTAAGTAGCAATGTAACTGCCTTTGGGATATCAGCTTCCATTCTCTGTAGCAAGCACGTAGGTAGGTCCCACCTGTAACCAAGTTCCTTATACATCTGTGATCTGGGAATTCACTGGCAGCATTAAGGTAGAGCGAGCAGAGCACCTTGATGTAGGGGCTTCCACGAGGCTGAGGCTGTGTGGGTGTCTTAAATCCCTTTCCCTATTTAGGTGCCAAAGGCAGCGTTTAGTCCACTTGAATGTATTAGAGTTACGTGGCTAAGAAATACAAATCCTTGCAACATCAAAGCTCTACAATGATACCGCTTTTGTTTCCCCAAATGCAAAGGGCACTATCATGTAACCCACTCCTGAGACTGACATTTTAGGAATGAGGAAGATTAGTGTTTGGTTTCAGGATTCTATGTTTTCAAGTTGGTGCTTTTAAAAGTATTTTCTATGTGAGTGAAAAAAAAAAAGTGCTAAGCCTCAAATGGCCTCTTGCCCCCAAAGCTGAGAGGTGAAACTTTAGACCTTGCAGTCTGGGTCGCTAGAGGCTGTCCTTTGAGTGCTGAATTCATTAGGCTTTAAAAGCCCCTTGTTATTTTAGCCTAAGACAAGCAGACCCGGATAAAAGGAGGAACTCAGAACCCAAGTCTTTTGCCAGAATTTTACTGATGACGGACAAAAACAAAAACAAAACAAAAAACACCTAGGGAGGAGGGAGGAATGGGGGGGAAAGATCTCGGGGGTGTGCTGGGAGGGGCTGATATTGGCATGTAAAGTGAATAAATAAATATTTAAAAACTACAAAAAGGCTGGCAAGCAGATAGATGGGCCTCTGGCATGCAGAGACTATCCAATACCTTTACTGGTTTGGGTTTGGAAAAGAAAAAGAGGTAGAAACTGGTTTTAACCAGTTATAATCCACCATTTCATCCTGAAACTCCACCTCTTGGTATAACCTAGGGCCAGCTTGAATGATCAGAGCTATGGGACAGGAACCTGACTTGCCAGAGAGCCAGGGAGCATCACCTACCCCCACTGTGACCAGGCTGCAGTGGACTCCTCCCAGAGGGATCCAGTGCTTTTCTATCTCTCCTGAGACCGAAAGCCCCTTGAGTGGGGTCTACATCACATTCTCATTCTCCCAAGAGGCACAAGGCACGTATCTATTAGACAATCACACCAGCATCTCCTAAATCAACCCCCACCCACTACTGTTAGAAATAAGCAGACCATGTCGGTCCTCAGATACTCCCTTCAGCAATGACTTGGAGACCAGCTGCAGACTTGGAGAAGGAGGGCTTGCCATGGGTATGTGAAGCTTTGGATGTGTGATGCTTTGGGTAAGGAGATCCAAAAAAACTATGTGTGGTGGTAGGGAGGGATTCTTCCTGAAGCCTCCTGGCTTCTGTGTCCCGACCAGCCCTGGAGAACACAGACACTATTCCCTGCTGGAACTTGGGCATTGCTGGCCTTGCTGAGAACATAAATGAGGACTCTAAAGAGATTTGCTTCTGTGGCCATTCTGACAACAGGTGCGGAGGCACTGTCCGAAAATAGAGCCTGGGAGGAAGGAAGTGGTCAGGCCTGATAGCTGGTTTTAGCAAAAATGTTAAGTCTGTCCAAGAACTTTGGTCATTCGGTGAAAGGATCAAGAGGAGGGGCCATGTGAGAGCTCTCATAGTCTAGAGTGGGGGTGCATCTCAGTGGTGGAGTGCTTTGTCTGACATACAGGCCCCCGTGCAATCCCCAGCACCACAGAAACAAACAAATAAATAAAAATTAAAGTTAAGAGTTTATACAGTCTGGCAAGACCCTGTTCTAGAATCCTTCAGCAGGTTCCTTCAGAATGAAAGCAAAGTGTGTACCCTGAGCCTCTAAATAAAGTTTGGTCACTTTCTCCCTATCTACTGTGTAACATGTTCAAACAGATTGCTGGCTCTGTGGAAAACACTCGGTTGTCCAAATGCTGCTGGTTTAACCCCTTACGCTCATGGCTGAAGTCACTGCTGGCATACTTATTGTTCTGTGTCACAAAATCGGTGGCTTATGTGATATAGCCTTGTGTGCAGGGCCAGAAGAACTGGGCCACTAATATCTCTAAACTTTAGTTTTTGCTGAGAAGAATATACTAAATTTGGAACCACTCACATGCAGCCACATGAGCCATTAATGGGAAAAGACATCAGATATTTTCTGTCCTATTGAGGCTTGGGCCTTCTATCTGGGATTGCTCCTGTGACCCACCAGACTCCCCAATGCACAACTGCAAAGACACTTTAAATCCATATATTGTACTGGGGATGTGCCTGAAGTTTGAGGACAATAGGGGTGCTTCCAATGGCTAGTGATGAGCCAGGCCTTATCCACGGAGCATCAACACTGACAAATGTTCTCTATGGAGAGTACTAGCCTGTCTGTCAATGGTCCCTCTCCAGGGCTGTAAATCCTGCTCTTGTCTTCATCTGCAGCATCTTTGCTCTCGGAAGCCCATAGATCATGTTTTTAATGTGGCTTTGAAATGTGAAAGAGGGTCCACAGTCCTGGCTGTACAACAGTCAGCCTATAGGGAAATTAGAATTTTAGAGGGAAGTGTAAAATCCAGTCAAAAGCTATTGCTCAGATTCTAACTAGTGACTATAGGGGGGTCACGTGGCAACCAGGCTCTGATAAGGGAAGGAAACCACTGGGTGGCTTAGGATGTTTTTAAGTTTCTATTCGCAGGATAGATTTAAAGTCATATCATTCTAAGTGATTTTCTTTTCACAGCTGATGACTTTAATTTGGTAACTAATGAGCTTGGTCTGCCCAGAACTGAGAGGCTCCTCAAGGTGGAGATTCTTTTATTGTTGAAATTGGGACTGTCTCAGGTAAATCACAGGAATCAGTCTCCCGGCATATAATGCTGAAATCAGAGGAGACATGTATTACACACACAAGAATGTTTTATGGGAGGTATATTGTTGATAGGTCTATCATTAATCCATTAATTTAGAGGGCATGTTTTACTAAGAGACATAAACTTCACTTATTCAACACTAGGTGTTGGCCGTACGTGCTAAGGCCACATAGGAGTGAATGGAGCTTCTCCTGTTGAGTGGATGGGAGATATCCAACCAATGAACAAACGGAATCTTTGGGAGACCATAAATGCTATGGAGGGAAATAAACTGGGGCAGGGAGGTGGGGCAGTGGAGATACTCAGAGCCGTCATTTCGGTGTTTACAGGGCCCACTGCAGGGTTGGCAGTTTCGAAACTCAGCAGTTAGAGGAAAAGAAGGAAAATGGTTCATATCAGCAGTGCTCTGTTGCAGGAAGCAAAAACCACAGGCGCTATTTTAAGCACAAAGGCATTGACTAGAGAGAAGCAGGTGCTTATGTGGGCAAGCGGGACAAAGCTCTGTAGGGTTAGCTTCACCTCCATCACTGGAAGTAGGACACCAGGAAACATCAGTTCTGTAGACACACTGCATCAGCTTCAATCTCATCAGAAAGTTCCTGTTCTAGCCCACCTCAACTATCTCTTGAGACCCATGACTTTAGTAACTGAACACTGAGCCAGTGTTCCGTGTCATATACGGGACTGGTTACAGTGGAGCCAGGAATATGGCGTCTGCCTCACTACTGAATTCCCACTCGTGTACAAGCTGAACATATTGTGCAGTTAGGATCACACAAAAGTAAAGCTGAGAAAGGAGGATCCAGATCTCCACCCTGAGCAGTGGAGAAGGGCACACCACCGGCAGGTAAGAATAAATGTTACAGGCTGTTTACAGGACATCTAGTCAACCTCAAGAAACCATTGCAAGAATGCTAAAGGCAGTGAAACTAGCCAGAGAGATGCAACTTTATCCTGCACACTTCAGCAGAGGTGGAAAGATAATACTCCACAGTGCCCAGAATAAGGCTTTTTGTTTGACTAGTTTTTTTATAAAAAGTTTTTATTATTTTATGTGTATAGTTGCTTTGGCTGCATGTATGTCTGTGTACCATGAGTGTGCCCTCAAGCAAGAAGAGGGCATGAGATCCCGTGGGACTGGAGTTACAGACAGTTATAAGCTACTGTGTGGGTGCTGGGAATTGAACCCATGTCCTCTGGAAGAGCAGCCAGTGTTCGTAACTTCTGGGTGATCTTTCCGTTCTGGACATTGTTTGTTTGGTCTTAAGACAAGGCTCCATTCCTGCTGGCCTCATACTTACTACATTTGCTATACTGCTGAAGCTGGCCTCAAATTCGGTCCTCCCTCTGTCTCCAAGTGCTGGTAGATGCTAGCACATTTAAGTGCAGAGTCAGCTCTTAAAGTTAGATCATCCTGTACTCAATACTTACTTAATTGCTACTGTCTTTAGGAAACCCTCTTGATATTTTGGAAGAAACGTCTATTTCTAAAAATGGGGCCATTAACACCTTACTTGTAAGTTTGTTGTATTATTAAACATGATAAAGCTAGTAATATATAGAGCATACTATAGAGTCATTTGTAACCTCTGTATACTCTGTGTATAAGAGAACTAAGACTATGGTTTGGAGATTTGGTTCCAAATTATCCATAGTTTCCTGGATTCATGAATTCCAGATTTTATCAGTGAGGAACTCAGATTTCAAACATGTGACTATAAAGTGTGTGTGTGTATGTGTATGCTTTATATATCATATATAATATATACTACACACATACATATATACATACACACACACACATATATATACACACACATACACATACATATAGTTTATTATATAACCCCCAACCTCATGTCTAGAATTTTATTTTTAAAAAACTAATTCCATTATGGAACTGGTTTAAAGGAATCAACGAGTAAATTTCTTTACGGTAAACAGAGAAGAGACAAAAACTTTCTGGTGGTTTTAATTTTAAACAAAATTTTAAACATCTTATGAAAACTCACTAGGTGGACTCACACTAACTCGAGATAATTGGCATATTCTAATTTGCTTCATTCTGGGTCATCAATACAATTTCCATCGAGGGCAAGTTTTTTGCTACAGTTCTCACCAGATTTGTGGATACAGCATACTTTGACCCAGTGATTTTGAAAGAAGAAACATTTTAACACTGTTATTAAAACAAAGCATCAACTCCTGCTGCCTTGCTATCTCTTCATTCTAACAGATTCTTATTCTAGCTCAGGGACAGGATGGTCAACTTCATGAGGAAGACGATTTGTTTTTACAAAGGTTTATTTTTATTTTAATGTGTGTGTGTGTGTGTGTGTGTGTGTGTGTGTGTGTGTGTGTGTGTGTGTGTGTGTGTGTGTGATGTAAATGTAAGTGCGAGTGCCTGTGGAAGCCAGAAGAGGGTGTGGAGCAGGAGTTATAGGCATATGGTCCAAACTTCAGTTTTTTAGGAGATCAGTGCGTGGTCTTAACTCCTGAAGCATCTCATCTAAACAGCCCGGGCAGCTGTTTAAATGAATTGATTGCTATGAATATGTGGAGCTTCTTGGGAAGGGAGTTGTTCCAGTGTGTCAGGGACTGGGTTCCAGTGGTAAATGTAATCTAAGATGAGACCAGCTTGAGCCGGCTATACCCTGAAGGTAGAAGAAGCTGCTGTTGGTACCAGGTTGAAGGGACCATGGAACCCCATGATGACAGCCATTGTGAGGGGCTTGCAAACCTTGAAAAAGAGATGGTTCAGAGTAGTGGCTAATGTTCTGGCTATTCTTCTTGAGTGGAGGTTTCAGTGGTCAGAGCTTAGAAGACTGTGAAGTAGAGGTGAGACCTTCCTTAAGGTAGCCCCAGTAGCTATACTAAAGACGTACCCAGACATTGTGTAATAGGACTGTTTTAATTGTCAGCTTGACACACTCTAGAATCACCTAGGATAAAAACTTCAGTGAAGAGCTGCCCAAATCAAGTTGCCCTATGGGTGGGCCTATCAGTGATTTCTTTCAAAATTAAGTTAATTAATGTGGGAAGATCTAGACCACTATGGGAAGTGCCATCACTTGGGTCTGAATCCCGGACAGTAGAAGAGAAGAGGAAGCTAGCTTCATACGAGTTGTGCATGCTTTTAGTCTTGCTCTGCTCTCGGAGGTGATGCAGCTGTCGCTTCGAGTGTCTGTCTTGACTTTCCTGCTATTGTATTGTAACCTGGAATTATAAGACAAATAATCCCATTCTCCTTATGTTACTTTTTGCAGTTTTTTTTTTTTTTTAAAACACAGCAACATAAATGAAACTAGGAGACACTACGTAAGTAGATGTTATGTGTGAATGTTTGTCTACCCTCCCCCATCCATGTGTTGAAAGCTAATTTCTAGACCAATGATTCTCAACCTTTCTCACGCTATGACCCTTTAACACAATCCCTCATGTTGTGGTGACCCCCTGAACCATAAAAGTATTTTTATTTATATTTCACAACTGTAATTTTGCTATTGTTACGAATCATAATATAAATATTCGTGTTTTCTGATAGTCTTAGGCAGATCCCCAAAGGGTCATGACCCGCAGTTTGAGAACCACTGTCCTAGACCAACAAGACTAAAATGGAGACAACGAGGCCCTGAAGACAGATCTCTCAGAATCATCAGTAGCATCCTTATAAAAGAGGCACAAGGAGTCATGTGTGCCCCTCCACCAGGTGAGCACACATAGAAGGAACACATTTTCTGGTGCCTGAATCTTGAAACTTCCATGCTTCAAAAACATCAACAATCAACTTCTGCTTGTAAATCGCACAGTCTGAGATATGTTGTTACATTTTCCTCAGCTGACTACAACAGTAGAGCCAGCAGAAGCCTTAGGTCAGGGGTGATTGATCGAAAGCGAGGCAGGGAGCTGGACCAGGACAGATGCCGCTCTGAGGCTGGTGTAATACATAGTGATCCAACCACAGAGGCAGAGAACAGAACACAGAGAGGAAGAGGAATCTGGCAAATGGGGGCTGCAGGTGGCACGGAGATTCTGCTGCTGGAGTGCATGCTGGACCCGAGGTGAAGGCAGCTGGTGTGTTTATGTATGTCTCACGCACATGCCTGCCTGGGGATACTACAGCATTCCGATTACAACTTGACAATAAAAGTAAAGGTTTTCATTGTGATGTGGCGACAATGCTTGGAAAACTTTCATTTCTTCTAGCAAGTCTTCCCCTTTCATCTTTTTCTGCGTGCATCTTGCAAGGAGTACCACTCCCTTACTGTGTACTGGTCAAATGAGACCTACTAGACTCATTATAAGGAAAGCTCTAGAGGAAGAGAGGCATCAATGGAGCAGGACTGAGATCCAAGAAAACCTTCTATAAACAAGAGAAAATGTAAATTTATACCTTGTAAAGACCACTGTGTATTTAAGAAAACTGACCTAAGGAGAGTAATTGTGAGACATTTTCTAAAAGACTCTGAAATTGTAATCTGTCTCTCTGTTTCTGTCTCTGTGTCTCTGTGTCTCTGTCTCTGTCTCTCCTCCTCCTTCTTCCTCTCTGAGATCTATACCCTGTGACTCCCTCTTATAAATTTTTCTCTGATTTTAAGGCCCCTGGATGATCTAGGACAATCTTGCCTCTAGGTTTTTCAATGACATCTACAAAGATTTTTCCCCCCAGTGAAGCTAATAGTCACACATACCAGGGATTTGGGACTGGATACACCTTTCTGGGGCCATTTTTCAGCTTATTCAGAAACCTCTAGGTAAAAGGTCAAATTATCTATGAACTTCAGCTTCTCACAAATGACATAAAAAGGAATAATAATGGGAACACCTTCTTAAGAGTCTTAAGAGCAAAGAATGAAAGCTGGCACATTTGTAAGCCAAGTGGCTCCTCACACTGCAAAGAAAACAGCTTGGAAATAACGGGGAATCAAGTTATTGACTTGTCTAGGTATCAGTTGACTCCTTTGAAGATGACTTTTACCCAAATAAGAGGCAGCTGGGAAAACATGAGTGACTGATAGCACATGTGTGCTTTTTGCTGTAGTTCTATCACTGAAAAAAAAAATCAGTGTTTATTTGTATAGCTCAGGCCATTGGTTGAAGGATAATATGTAAATATTGTATATTCTATAAAAATAGCAACTACGTGGCCAAAAGGGATGGAAGAGGAAGGAAAGTAGAATTGTTACAGACAGTTCTACAGAGAGTGGGCCGTGGGGAGCCTACAAATCGCCTAAAATATTCAGCATGAAGGGAAGGGGATGGTGTGTGCCTCAAGTCAAATAAAAACAAAAATAACCGTGGAACAAATGTACAAATATCCTGAAGTGTTGAAAGAAAAAAAGTAGCAAATAAAACAAGCCAATTACAGCAGAAAATATGGGATAGCACATGCAATAATTAGAAATTAGTATGACATGGGGGACTAACTGTAGCAGTCGTGTTAATTAATGGAATAGGTCTCACCTTTCTTTCACTTGTTTTAGTGACAAATGGATCAACTTTCAACTTGACCCGTAACAGAAAAGCTAAACCCGTACTATATTTAACAAGCACACCTCAAATAGGGTTATTCAAGAGCCCCCAATCAAAACCCCAAATTAGCAGAAGCATGCCATAAAAATAAAAACATTAAGAGCATGAAATGGTGACTCTAACCAGGAAGTAAATCCAGCCTCCAAACCTCCATGACATAGGTTTTCAAACCTACATCAATTACATTTGAACAATGTAATAAAACGTTGAAAAGCTCAGTCTGCACAATGAAGACAACAGTTAGAACTATCTATGTGCCACAAACCATAGCAGCCACCATCTGAGAGAGAAATCTCACGAAACAGGAGCACATTACTAATAGGTGATTTTAACACCCCATATTCAGTACAGATAGTACACGGATTGAAGAAACTAAAGATAGAAGCATAAGCCATTCAACTAATAATAGATCGGTTTTATATATATCATACACCTGAAAGATGAAGAGAGTCTTTCCATATGTACCAGTTTAGCAAACATTCATTGTTGTAGCTGCATACAATGACCCTGGATTGACGATGATATCTTTGCTTATATTACATATCTTAAGTATCTTTTGCCAGGGTCTTCATAATGTGAGACCTACAGCAGGCAAACCGGTTCTCGTTCTTAGGTGTGATTAGATCTGACACCCGGCCGGCCAGTGGTATTTTTTTTTCTTTCCCAACCTTTCCCAGACACTGCATACTATCATCTCCCTTTTAAGCACAGCATGTGGGTTGTCTACACGTGAGATGTGCTTTTAGACAGGCAGTTGTGGATACAGAACTCCTCTGATGCTTCCATAGGACACTAATGTTTGGTGTTGTGGCCCGTGGCATGCACGGTGTTGTCATGTTTCATTCACAGGATCAGCAGGAAGCATGGAAAATGTAGGTCAGAGGCATATAAAATATTTATGGAAGATAGAAGCACAGATGTTCTTTCTTAGCACATGTACTACGTAAGGGATACTTGTGCAAGAGTGGCTTTGTGAGTTCTAGTTATGTGCCTCTATAACTATTTATAATACTATTTAGTAATTCCTTGTCTTTTTCAGGAAATAATTTTAGCAGTAGAGATTTTTTTAAGTGCATACTTGGAGCTGGAGAGAGGGCTCAGCGGTTAAAATCATGACGCTCCTGCAGAGGCCCAGAGTTTGGTTGTCATCAAACATGTCTGGTGGCTCACAGTCACCTGCAGTTCCAGCTCCAGTGGGGGATATCATCCTCTTCTGGCCTCTGTGGGTACCCACATTCATGTGGCATATATCCACATGGACCCTACACCTTTATATAATTAAAATTAAAATGTATCTTCAAAAATAAAAAAAAAATAAGCGAAAAGAGCATTGCTTTCTTTTGGTTTCTCAAAAAAAATGATAAGAAATAAGTGTGCATTTAATGAAACATGATTATTGTCTTTTGGTTTCTCAAAGAGGCTGGTGGCAAATACATAATTTGCAGAAAATATGTGTAGAATCTGCCCTCCCCTTGGGAGCCCATGATGATATCACTGACCACAAGAGAACTTGAGAAATTTTCTAAAGAAATAGCATCTATCTAAAAGTAGTCATTTTAAGAAGGCTGTGCTGAAACATGTAACATAAGCAGCTGCAGAAGGTAATTTTACTCTTCCCCGTGAAGCAATAATGCCTTTTATTTAGATCAAACATCTGCTTCTCTAAGTGTTTTGCCCCATCCATTTTCTCAGGAGTGCGTCTTCCCTAGTTAAAGTCCATTGGTACTGATAGGACCAGATAGTCCAAGACTTCACTGTGCCACAGACACAGTCAACAATGTCAAAAATGACTTTGGGGGCCTTGGAGGCCCAGGAAGACAATTCAGTTAGTAAAGAGTTTGCTGGGGAGATGTGAGGGCCTGAGGTCATAGCACCTACGCCACATAAAATAACCCAGGCACTTGGCAGCATGTGTCTGTAATCCCAGCAGAGGGGAGGCAGTGACAAAAGGATCCCTGGAGCTTGTTGGCCAGTCACTATAACCAATTTGGTGGGCTCTCTGTCCCATGAGAGACGTTGTCTTAAGAAATCAAAGGGAAAGGTGGCTGATTTGATTTCTTAAGAAATCAAAGGGTGATGGCTCCGCAGTTAAGAACACTCCCTGTTCTTCCAGAGAACCTGTGTTCAATTCCTAGCATGTACATGGCACTGTATAACTCTGACTCCGATTCTAGAGGATCTGTCATTCTCTTCTGGTTTCTGCAGACACTGAATGTAAGTGATACACAGATACAACACTCAGACACTTCAAATAATAAAATAAAAAAATTAAAAGAAATAAGAGGGTAAAGGAAGTTATTGAGGAAAATATCCAATGTTGACCTGGCATCCCTATGTATGTGTATGCGCATGCGTACACACACACACACACACACACACACACACACACACACACACACACACACACACGGGGGGGGGGCGGGGGCTCTGCATTAATAAAGAAAGCAACCTGAGGGGGCTCTGCATTAAGAAATCAACCTGAATATATAAATATACAAGAGCTGTATCTGAATGCCTGTGTGATGCGCAAGGGGCGTCGGTGTGGAGTCTGTGACCGGGAGGGTTTCTAGCTGTCCCAGGATGCACTGCTGTACAAGGCGGTGTGGCTGAGGCTGAGGAGGAGCGGCCTCTGAGCTCCTGCTTGCTTGTCTTGTGGTCCGAGGACATTGACAGGGCTGTAGAATGGACTGGCCATTAGGACACACAGGTCGTTCTTATTCCTCCTCCAGGCTGACTGAGACAGATGAGCACCGAGCTTCACACTATGGTTCTTCTAGGGCTTTGTAGATTCCTTCCAGAGATTTCTGAACCTGGGCCTGCTTTGGTCTCCCACCCCCATTCCCCCAGAGATTCTTATCGCATGCTTTCAGACCGCAGAATTTATTGTCTCCCCCACTTTTACAGAACTGACTGGGAATTGTTTCAGAATCTATGAAGCAAAGTGATTACTGCTGAAACAGGAAGGGAGGGGTTTTATGTGTGAACTTTTAACCACCACAGAAGGGCTGTTTGAAGAAGGTGGAAGAAAAAAATTATACTCGCAATAAGCAGAAATAACTATCCGCAGGAACAGACGAACTGCAGAATGCTTTCATGGGATTAAGTCCTAATTCCTCCACGAGATTCAGGTGGGTGTTTCACACAGCCATATGTCAATATTAATTCAGAGGTTTAAAAAAGCCTAGACCAGGGAGCCTCCTTTTCTTAGCAAGCCGTGAAAAAATGTATCTACCCATGAGCCTTCAGGCAATGAAGCCTGATCTTTGAGAAATGACTCTACTGGTAGTTTAAACAGGAGACGTAGAATAAGCTTACTTACTGTCGTTTCCTTTTAGGTGACTTTCCCTCTGAGCTGAGATCTGAACTCACTTAGCTCTAGTATTGGAGCTGGAGGGGGAACTGTGAAGACAGAGAATGAAGAGGCCTAAGTCTCCAGCTGAGGAAGGCCGCTCCAGCGCTGGTGGCTAAGTGAAATTCTGAGAGCATCTGCATCTTTGAAAACTACCTTCCTTCTGCTCGTTTGTCTCACATCATTGGTTCACATGTTAACCTTTTTGAAATTGGGGTGTCAAATGAAAAGGTTGCCAGTTGCTGAGCCTTGGGGTGAAGAGCTAACACGGTTGGCACTGCCTTCAGGTTCACGAGCTTTGCCGGGGTCATAGATCTAACTGTTCACATCACTTCCATCTCCTCCTGGTTGTGTCAGTAGCAGCTCAGCATTTGCCCAGATCCATGATCCTAATTGTCCTGGAAAATGTCTTCACAGAGTTGGCATTGCTCTACTCAATTGAACGGAAGTCACCATGTGTGCTTTGGATGGCCTGGCACATGTCATTGGCCTCGCAGTGGCATTGCACCAGGTCCCATTGCAACTGAATAAATGATGCACCCTTGTAAAGCAGGAGAGAGTTGGCATGACAACTTCAGGCATCATCAGAACAATTGCCCAGGCTCCAAAACCTACCAGCAGCTTCTCGTGATTTTCAAAAGAAATCACTTGATGTTTAGCTTTAAGAAAAGGCAAACAGAATGAGAAGTATGCTAACTATCTTGGTTTGTTTTCTGTTCTGTGCTAAGACACTGACATAAAGCAAGCTGGGGGAGAAAGGGGTTTATTTGGCTTTAGGTGACAGTCCACCATCAAGGAAAGCCAAGGCAAAAACTTGACAAGGCAGGAGCTTGACACAGAAGACATGGTGGAACCTTGCTTATTAGATTGTTCACCTTGGCTAGGACAGATACAGCCCAGGCCCACTAGCCAAGGGATAGTATCACCTATAGTGGGCTGGGCCATACTACATCAATTATCGATCAAGAAAATGCATGCAAACACATGCCTCCAGGCCCAACGGGATGGAATCAATTCCATGGTTGAGAGTCTCTCCCTAATGTGTCTTGGTTTGTGTCAAATTGATAAAAACTGACTAACACACTAACACCCTGCCAGGATTCTCCATGATGCTATCAATCTTAAGTGCGCTGAAGAGAGCAAGCTCACAAACACAGCAGGCAGGTGCCATGCCTCCACAGGACCGTGAATGGCTGCTGGTGTCTGAAATGATTTAGAAGAGTTAGTGTCTGGTTGTGAAATGCAGTGCAGTTCAAATCTGGAAAACAAAAGCAGCGGCTAACTGTGCAGTGTTATAGTTTGGACTCTCACTGATTCATGGTTTAAAAGCTTGTTCCCCATCTGGTGGTGTTACTTTGGGGACTTTTAGGATGTGTGGCTTCATCAGAAGAAGTAGGTCACTAGTGATGGAGTCTTAAGGGTATCTATCAGCCATCCCTGGTTCCTGGCTCCCTCTTTGCTTCTTCATCTGCCAAATGATCACAAACAGCTCACTACTGCTCCTGTGGTGGTGGGTAGAGCTGTTTCACCATGTCTTTTTCTCTATGATGGATTGCGACCGTGAGCCAAAGGTTAGTGGTTTATGTCAGATAACTGTGGTCACTTTAGCACAGGAGTGACAGCAAGCAGATGGATGAAGTAATACCACTCAAGAATCTTCACAGCATCCTTACCCTTCCTCCCTCCCTCTTCTCTCTCTCTGTCTCTCTCTGTCTCTCTGTCTCTCTCTCTCTCATGTCTTTTCTCTCTTTTTTTAAATCTCACTTTCTTTCAGCCCCCCCCCCCACCAAAAGGCCACTCTTAAATTGAGAGAGCATCATAAAGTAATGTAATCTGAGATTGGAAAAATAGCAGTATTTTCCAGTCTACTTGAGGTAACCACTGGGGGTAGGGTGGGGGTGAAAGATGAAGGTGATTTCAAATAACCAAGTGTCTTAGTCAGGGTTTCCACTGCTGGGGGGGGGGGGAGTAAAGGACGGGTCCTTTCAACCCATTTTGGAGTGAATAGAGGTAAAAATAACTCTTGAGCTTTGGAATGTGGCACATAGGTTCTGTTGAGGTGAAAAAGCAAGGTGCTGCCTCAGAAGACGATAAGGAGTAGAATTTGGACACTTGAAATCTAGTTTCAAGATGGGGGGATCATGCCCACCCCATGGCTGAACATCTTCATTTAGTAGTTAAAGAAAATATACGCATACTGCAGGTACTTAGAACTGAAAGGAACTCCCATGTGTCCCATAATAGCTTCTGAGGTTCTTCCTTGGGCCACAGAGCCTCTGCCCTTGCTGCACTGCCAGGACTACCATTCCTGCCCTACCCAGCTGTCTTCGTTTTGCTTTCTATTGAAGCAACAAAAATGCCATGACCACAAAGCAAGTTGGGGAGAAAAGGGCTTATTCAGCTTACACTTCCACACTGCTGTTCATCACCAAAGAAAGTCAGGACTGGAACTCAAGCAAGGTAGGAGCTGATGCAGAGGCCATGGAGGGATGCTGCTTACTGGCTTGTTCTTTATACCTTGCTCAACCTGCTTTCTTATAGAACGTAAGGCCACCAGCCCAGGAATGGCACCACCCACAATGAGCTGGGCCCTCCCCATTAAGAAAATGCCTAGCAGCTGGATCTCATGGAGGCATTTCCTCAACTGAGGCTCTTTCCTCTGTGATAACTCCAGCTTGTGTCAAGTTGACATAAAACTAGCACAGCAGTCCTAGTTTTTTGTGGCTTTCATTCTTATCTCCCTCACATTTTTGCCTACACTTCCATTCCTCAGAGAGATTTTCTCTGAGGAAGCCAGAGTGTGCTACCTAGAAATCCGACTACAGGATTTTGAATGTGCTACCCCTAAGAAGCCTCCTTAGCATGAGGAGTATTTTAAGCTGATTATCTGAGAAACTGTTAAGTACAAGCTCGCCTGTGCTCTACAACTGTTTGTCTTAATCAGCAGTTTGACTGGATCTGGAATCAAGTGACAGATTTGCCTTTGTGTGGGTCTGTGACAGTACTTTCTGGAAGGGTGAACTGAATGGAGAAGACCCTTCCCTACAGTTAGGAGCTTTCCATGGCCCAGATATAAAGAACTCTGAGAGATAACTCTTGCAGCTTGCTGTCTGCTGGCCTCCACTCCTCACTGATGCATCCACCCTGCCTCAGTCCCCCACCGCCACCCAAATTCCCTGCTTTTTCAGCCTTCTAGCACAGATTGAAGACCATATCCTGGAGAACCTCAGGCCTTTAAAGTTGTATATATGACATGGGAAATAGGAACCATTTCAGAGTTTAAAGGAGGCCTTTCTTCTTGCCTCTTGTGGTGGTTTGAACAAAAATGGCCCCCATAGACTCATAGGGAGTGACAGTATTAGGAGGTGTAGCCTTGTTGGAATAGGTGGGGTTTTTTTTGAAGGAAATGTGTCACTGAGGGTGGACTTTGAGGTTTCAGATGCTCAAGTCAGACCCAGTGTCGCTCTCTCTTCCTGATGCCTGCTGAACTCTCAGTTCACTCTAGCACCATGTCTACCTGCATGCTGCTATGCTTACTGCCATGATGATAATGGACTAAATTTCTGAACTATAAGCCAGCCCCAATTAAATGTTTTCCTGTGGGTCTACTGACTTTTGTGGATTGTTGGCCTTATGGTCATTTGCACAGTGGGAGCAGACACATCAAATAGGGGGTTCTGCCCCATGAGTATGTAGTGAATGACCACACTGGGACCACACAGCTATCAGGAAGCAGATTGAATTACTTAGGGTGATTCAAGGTTTATAAGGTTTGGGGGCACTGAGTGTAAGGACATTTACAATGGTCAAAGGTCATTGGCTGGGGTTTAAGATACCTGGAATGTCTCATTAGCATGAGGAAACATCTCAGAAATATTAGGTTCTGGTTGAACAGGCTTTATCAAAAGAAAGGAAATTGATCCTGTAACCTAATTGAGGCTATGGGACATTCCTAAGATAGAGGCCTATGTGTGGGCTTAGAATTCACCAGACAAGGTCAGAGAAGGAGAAACCTCAGTGATGAAGAGAGTCTCCCTGTCTTAGTTAGGGTTTTAATGGTGTGAACAGACACCATGACCACGACAACTCTTATGAAAGACAATATTTAATTGGGGCTGACTTACAGGTTCAGAGGTTCAGTCCATTATCATCAAGGAGGGAATATGGTAGCATCCAGGCAGGCATGGTGCAGGAGGAGCTGAGAGTTCTACATCTTTATCTGAAGGCTGCTAGCAGAAGACTGGCTTCCAGGTAGCTAGGATGAGGGTCTTATAGCCCACACCCACAGTACCACACCTACTTCAAAAAGGTTATACCTACTCAAGACCAACCATACATTCTAACAGTGCCACTCCCTGGGCCAAGCATATACAAACCATAACACTCCCATATTGTACAGAGTCCAGAGGCTATCTGGTCATGGTGCACTTCAACCTTAATTAGCAGTTTTCCCACATTTTACTTTATAAGAGTTGCTTTGGTTGGTCATGGTGTCCCTTCACAGAAATAGAAACCCTAACTAAGACACCTCAGATGGGCTTTCAACTCTGATGCCTGATGCTCATGGTCACATGAAACTTCCAGTGAGTCAAATAGACTCTGGATTCTTGTCTTGTGAAACCCAAGAATGAAATTCATGGAATGCAGAAGGGATCCTAGGAAGAAGGCTTTTACAGACTGGTAGGTAAGAGCTTATGAGGAAGAGAAGACAGAGATTCTGCATAGTATCAGTGGGTACCAGGAAATGGAGTACACCGTGCTGCTGGTCTGGGGCCTCTCAGAGCACTGATGGAAGAACTAGGGTTAGGTATGGGGAGGTGGTCAGTCCAGCTGAACCCACCATGAGGTATCCAGATGCCTCTTCTCAGTTTCATTCACATCCTCAGGCTTCCATGCAAGGGTAGAAATGAGAACCCACAACTTTCTTTTGGCATTCCTAATTGCCTCCAGCAGGGACTTTATTGAACTGTGTTGGGGCCCTTGACCTACCTGATGTTTAGGTGTCACTTTCGGAGCCTCTGCACCGCTGAAACGTCAGAGAGAAAGACTGACTGGCTTCACAACTTCATTATCAGGGCAGTTTTTGTACTCAGAATCAGTGATAGCTGAAGTTCGGCTTGTTTCCTCCCAGGATTCAGGGATGTAGGACTGAAGTGGAAATGTAAGGGTTCTTTGGAAAGTGAGTTGTGTCGGATGGTGTTTTGTTAAGGCAAACACGTGAAGGAATGTTTCATTGAAATGGATACAGGTGAAAGACTAAGGCAAACTTGTAAAGGAACGTTTCACTGAAGCAGACACAGGAGAAAGGATGTTCTGCTAAAGCTAGCATGTGAAAGGATAGTCGGTGAGGGATGCTTTGATAACAACACACATGCATTGGTCCACCTTACATGCATTGTTGAGCTGCATTTGTCAGGACTCCATAGGGAGAAACACACCGAAAAACTTTCTGGTGGTGTGCTGCAGTTCTTGCCACTTCTGTGATTGGCAGAGTGATATCAGCTGAGACAAACACACATGGTGAGGCAAGACCTGTGCTGAGGCAAGCCCCAGGGAGAAAACATGGTGTTTGGAGGGAGTATAAATAGAACTCCACGGGCAGTGACAGAGGCAGAGCTAGGCTTGCTTGTAGAGCTAGCGGTGCTATGCTTGTTGGTCTCTCTTCTTCGCTGATCTTCACTTCACTGAGAGAGGCACAACTGGGAGCTTTTCCTGGTGTTCTTCCTGGTCTCTCCTGCTGACTTGTGCTGAGGCTGAAGCCTGGCTGTCTCTGCCAGGTAGTGCCACTGCTGCTGATTTGAGTTTGCTATCCCGACTCTACCCAACTGGACTGCTGGTATATTCACAAAATGTTTTCGGGTGGATTGAGCTGCCACTGCTAACCTGTGAACTGAACTGCCGATTTCCAGACAACACAGATGGGAGTTGCTGCAAAGAACCTTTCTAAACAGGTTCACTTCCCCATATCCTTTCTTTTCCACTACCTCTGGTGTGTGGTGGGCTAAAGGGGAGATTAAAGCATTTAAGAACCATCATTAAAAATAAGGTTTGAAAAAATTAAACCTTACATAGGACTTTACCTTCCTTGAGGATTATGTGTCAGGGTGACAGTGATTTGAGGTCAAGAGAAATGTCTTAAGTCATCAAACTGGCACAAGGCTTACCCAGTCCGTAAGAAGATAGATTTAAAGGTATTTGAAAAGGATCCAAAAGAAAGATAGAAAAGTCTTTTTTGCAGTATTTTAAATTAATCTCTGTCTTTATGTGTCCCCAGAAGTTAGATCAAGGTATTTGGTGGACATATACTACTTGTAGGACAGAAAAATACATGGTGGACCCTCACAGGTGATTATACAGGTGCTTAATCTGACTCTAAGCCCTGTTCACAAACAGTTTTGTGTAAGAATTATCTCACAAGATGTGAATAGGTGTTTTGCTTCCATTTTGCTTGTTGGCCATCTATTTTCCGTGTGATTCTTTTTTTGCTTAGTTTTTTTTTTTTGTTTTAAAGATTACTATTTAACTCATCTGCAGTAAAATAAATTAGCCTTTTAAAATATTACATTCTATGAGTTTTGACAAGGCATGGCTATGTGGCATTGCTCGTCCTGATGTGGAATGTTTCTCCCTATGTCAGGAGAGAAGAGACTAGAGAAAGTTACACCAAAGATTGGTATATGAAAGAAGCTAGCTTTCAGGGTAAGAGTGGAAATCCTTTCCCACCTGGCTACATAAATCAAACAGAGCATGCTCAGGGAAAGCACAGTGACACAGATGTAGGAATGAGTCCTGTGTAACAGACTATAAAGGGTTATGGTAGCACAGCACTTCTGATTACTAAGCTACTCCTATTCTCAGGAATGCTTTTGCTCTCTCAATAAACTGTCTCTACTTCCATTTCTATGTGTCTAGTTCTTTGTCATGAGACACAAGAGCCTAAAAGCTTCCATGGGTCCTTTGGAATTCAGGTTCATTCTATAGCACCCCTTGACAAGACACCCCTTCTGGTCTTTTGTCTCATTCATCCCTGGATTCTGTCATCCCCTTGTCAGCTCTCTATTCTTTTAAGTTCTGTTCTAAGAGGCAAGATAAAGAGGACAGAGCAGTGTATCATCTTTTAGCTTTCCTTCTTTTTCTTCACAAAATGTACTTCACAGTTGTGGTACTTGGAATGAAAATATCCCCCATAGGCTCCTAGTGAGTGGCACTATTAGGAGGTGTGGCCTTGTGGAAGAAAGTGTGTCAGTTGCAATGCAGTGGGCTTTGGTGTGGCCTTGTCGGAGTAGGTGTAGAGAAAGTGTTGGAGAAAGTGTGTCACTGAGGGTGGGCTTTGAGGTTTCAAATGCTGAAGACAGGCCCAGGGTCACTCTCTCTTCCTGCTGTCTGCTGATCCAGATTAGAACTCTCAGCTCCTTCTCCAGCACCATGTCTGCCTGCATGGCACCATGCTTCCCCACCATGATGATAATGGGCTAAACCTCTGAACTGTAAGTCAGTATTAAGTAAATGTTGTCCTTATTAAGAGTTGCCTTGGTCACGGTGTCTCTTCACAGCAGTGGAAACCCTAATGAAGACAACCTCCATCTATCCTGTAGGTATCATCTGCTCCATTTTATTAAGTAGAATTACAGTGTATACGAAGACCACAATATGTTGGTCCAGTCATCCATCGAAGGACATCTGTGTTGGAATAGTGATGAATAAAAAATGTCTCAAACATTTGTATTCTAGCTTTCACATAAATGTAAGTTTTTATTTCACTTGGCAAAACATCTGTCTTAGTCAGGGTTTCAAACAACATGACCAAGAAGCAAGTTGGGGAGGAAATGGTTTATTCAGCTTACACTTCCACGTTGCTGTTCATCACTAAAGGAAGTCAGAACTGGAACTCAAGCAGGTCAGGAAGCAGGAACTGATGCAGAGGACTTTGGAGGGATGTTTCTTACTGGCTTGCTTTTCCTGGCTTGCTCAGCTGGCTTTCCTATAGAACCCAAGACTACCAGCCCAAAGAAGGTACCACCCACAAGGGCCCCCCCCTGCTTGGTCACTAGTTGAGAAGATGCCTTACAGCTGGATCTCATGGAGGCCTTTTTCTCAACTGAAACTCCTTTCTCTGTGATAACACCAGCTTGTGTCAAGTTGACACAAAACCAGCCAGTACAATTCACCCCTTGTCAACTTGACACACAAACACATCACCAATTAGCCTCAACCCTTACTTCCTTATTCATCCCCAAGATCTAAATAACTTTAAAAGTCCCACAGGCTTTGCAAATTCTTAATATTAAAATTTCAATCCCTTTAAAGATATCCAATCTCTTAGAATTCAAAGTCTTTTTACCATCAAAAGTCTCTTAACTGTGGGCTCCACTAAAATACCTTCTTCCTTCAGGAGAGAAAATATATCAGGGCACAGTCACAATCAAAAGCAAAATCAAACTCCAACCATCCAATGTCTGGGATCCACTCACAATCTTCTGGATTCCTCCAAGGGCTTCAGTCACTTCTCCATCTCTGCCCTTTGTAGCACACACTTTGTCTTCTAGGCTCCAGATGCCTGTACTCCACTGCTGCTGCTGTTCTTGGTGGTCATCTCATGGTACTGGCATCTCTAAAACACTGCTGTCTTCTGCTGCAACTAGGCTTTACCAACAGCCTCTCATAGACTCTCTTCATGGTGCCAAGCCTCACCTCCTTTGCACGACCCCTTCAGTCCTGGGACATCAGTTGCAAATGAGGTTGCACCTTCACCAATGGCCTTCCACGGCCTCTCACAGTGTCCAGGCCTCAGCTGCTCTTCATGACTCCTTCATGCCTTCAAAACCATTACCACCTGGTTGACTCTTACACATTACCACGTCCAGCTACAGCACAAGGTACAACCGTGGAATGCAGCCTCTGTTCTCTCAGAAAACACTTCTCAGAAGATTCCACCTCAGTGATGCTGGTCTCTTCCCAATCACTGCCAATTTCCCAGCTCCAGCTAACCAGCATCAATAGTCCCAGTAATGCAATGGTTTTGCTTTAGTAGTTCTGGTATCTTATTAATCACAGCTGATTTCTTCAGCCCCAGCTAACCAAAACCATACAAACATAAATCAAACTAGTAATGGCCCTGATAAGAGTCTTTAATCTTCCCTCTGAAATTTTACAAGCCAGTACTCCATCTTCTGCACTGTTCTCAACATTATCTTCCAAGCTCCTACAGAATAGAGCTCTTAACATTCCAATGGCTCTTCTAGCTCAAAGTTCCAAAGTCCTTCCACAGTCCTCCCCCAAACATGGTCAGGTCATCTCAGGAATAACCAACTATGCTATATGGTATCAATTTGTCTTAGGGTTTCTATTCCTGCACAAACATCATGACGAAGAAGCAAGTTGGGGAGGAAAGGGTTTATTCAGCTTACACTTCCATGCTGCTGTTCATCACCAGAGGAAGTCAGGACTGGAACACAAGCAGGTCAGGAAGCAGGAGCTGATGCAGAGGCCATTGGGGGGATAAAACATTTTACTTGTTCACCCTTAAATGTTACAAGATAAAACAAGTGGGGAAGCCAGAAGAATATAGTATTGTATAACACATTCACTGAGACTGAAAGAATCAATTTCGAAAGGAAATTATTTAAGCTTTTAATACAACTCTAATAAACTCTAATAACTCTATATATCTAATAAAAGTGGCATCATTCTGTGTATTTAATTCCAATGAACAAAATTTGAAAAATTATACTTCAAAGAGTATTTGGAAAACTGAGCCACCAAGACTGTATATTCTTATTCTATAAATATGCCTACTGATGTG
The DNA here is from genome assembly GCA_028551405.1 of Uromys caudimaculatus. Classification (NCBI taxonomy): domain Eukaryota; kingdom Metazoa; phylum Chordata; class Mammalia; order Rodentia; family Muridae; genus Uromys; species Uromys caudimaculatus. Next base: position 34,344,304 of record CM052719.1, read on the forward strand.
AAGTGTGCTTTGAATATCCTGCATTCATAATTCTAATCAAATGCTTATTTCACATTATAGGCTAACAACTGACTCTGAGTCTCTTTGTTCTCTGTTCAACAACTCCTTCCCCACTGTCCTGAAAATTACTCCAATAAAGCTGGTAGATTTTTTTAAAAAAATGGAGGGATGTTTCTTACTGGTTTGTTTCTCCTGGCTTGCTCAGACTGCTTTCTTATAGAGCCCAAGACTACCAGCCCACAGATGGTTCCACTCACAAGGGGCCCTACCCCCTTGATCACTAATTGAGAAAATGCCTTACTGCTGGATCTCATGGAGACATTTTCTCAACTGAAACTCCTTTCTCTGTGATAACTCCAGCTTGTGTCAAGTTGACTCAAAACCAGCCAGTACAAGATCTATGGATGAGGAGGACACAGTAAGAAGGGAGCTGTCTTGTAAGTCATTAATAGATGCCTTGCCAAAAGTCAACACTGAGCTGAATTCTAGCTTCTAAAACTGTAGGGAATGTCTTTTCTTTAATCTATTAATTTTATGGTATTTTATCACAGTAGGCTCCAAATGACTAAGGTAGTACATATTTGGTTTTATCTGAAAAGACCTCCAAGCTGTTTCCTAAAGTTAGGGCCCCATTTTGCACTCTGATCAGCAGTGTACAGATGTCTCAAGTGCAGGGCCGGAGAGGAGGTCCAGTGGTGAAGAGCACCTCTTATTCTAGAAGAAGCCTGAAGATCTGTTCCCAGCACCCAAAGACTCCACAGCACCTGTAACCCCAGCTCTAGGAAGTGCAGTGTTCTCTGACCTCTCCCATGGACCCTGCCTGCACATGTTCATGCATACATGGGCACATGAACATATAGCCCTGTGGTCATGTAATATTATGAAAATATCTTATATTCTCAGGCTAGAACTTTTGCTGGACCTCACAGCCAGAATGAATAATACAACGTCAGATCACTGAAGACATGAGACTGTTAGCTTACTGCGTATGCAGCCTGCTTGTTGAACTTGCTATTAAGGGGACAGAGTAACAATCACCCATACTTGCCTGAGATGTGCCACGTAATCAACTTTTGCAACTAATCTGATGCATAGCTGTAATCTTAAATTATGTGCTCTTCCGTGCCTGGGGCCCAGAAAAATGCATGTGTATCATTTGCTGAAACAGCAAATACTCAGGTTGGAAGCAACTTTGCAAAATTAATATCCACCATAAATTTTGAATGCAATATTTGGATATTGGTTAATAAACAATGATATCTGTAGTACTGTTTGTTGTCTGGGTCCGTTGAGATTAGTTGGAGCCAATGACTTAATCACTTGTTCAAGATGTCTCTGAGGTACCTGTCCCTTCCTCTGCGATGCCTTCTGTAGTGTTCAATAGCAATAGAGCAGTGCCCTGTGTTGAGGATGGCAGAGACAGACACACAGACACATAAAGACAGGCATAGGTAGGCACACACTGAACACACATACAATACATACACACAGATACATACATAGAGAGATACATAAACACACACACACATATATACATACACACACACACACACACATATATACACACACACACACACACACAGATACACACACAAATACATCCACACACAATGCATACACACAGAGAGACACACACAGATATATACACACAGAGATACACACACAGATACACAGACACAGGGAGATACATACACACTTACACATATATACATACACACACAGATACACACACAGATATATAGACACCCAGATACACACACAGATACACAAACACAGAGAGATACATACACACACGCACACATATATATACACACACAGAGACACACACATATGATACATACACACATGATACATGTACACACAGAGATATATACACACACAGATACATCCACACACAATGCATACAGAGAGAGAGAGAGAGAGAGAGAGAGAGAGAAAGAGAGAGAGAGAGAAACATATAGATATATACACACAGAGATACACAAACACAGAGAGATACATACACAGAGATACACACACACATACACACAAACACACACATGAAAACAGATTCACAAGACAGCCTCCAGGCAGGCACAGACCCAGACTCATACAACAGACAGAGGACAGAAGACACAGGGAGTGTAAAGTAGAGAATTCAAATCTGGACTTGCTCTTGGTAGACGACTCCACGGGAAAGTGCTTTTATTTCTTATCCTTAATGTGATATCTACGTGTTGTTATTGGTGACTCAGAGTTAGTCACTTGTGTGTTTAATCTATGCACACCCCTATGTAATATTTTTTTTTAGATCTTAAAAAAGAAAAAGAATGCCAATTGCGTGAAATCCTCATTAACACCTGGTGTCACTATTCCTATTTCCTCTCGTATGTCGTTCTTTTAATCTAGATATATCGAGTTACTAATGATGCTGATCTTCTCATGTTTAATGGGGCTCCACACTCACTTAAGCCGGCTTCGTTACTGGGCCGCTCAGGCTGTACGATATATAACGCACAATGTGAAACTCATAGGCACAGATAGTGGGAAGTCTTTACCGTAGCAAAGGGTACAAGGGTAGGATATTAGAGATGGCATGTTGGGAAATACTGGCCTTTATTATTGAAGGGATCCAGGATACGCTCGTCTAACGTGCTGCTTTGCCATGAGGGATCCTTGGGTCTAAAAGCAACCAAAAATCAGTACATATAGGGAAATTCTGTTGTCATTTTCTCGCCTAAAAACCAGAAGTAAAATTCCCTCTGGGAGATTTTCTCCCCCAGTTCTGTGCCAGGAGGAGCTGATCAGAAACAGAGAGCTGATAAGAGATGGCTGACACAAACACCTTCTATGGTGACGTTCCCCATGTTTCTCAACCCAGCTTTCCTGGGTTTCATACTGCCACGATGGATAAATGAAACTCGCAACGCCTTTCCAAGTATTCACCCACTCCAAGGATCACAGTCTGTGTCCTTGTCTTTCCAAACAGAGGAATAAACAAACCGAGCTGCTTCGGATGCTTCTTGCACTTCAGCTGTCCTCAGAACATATTTCGTAGATCAATTTGTTTCCTCGAGCTATTGTAAGAAGTTACCATAAACATGGTGGCTTAAAACAAAAATTATTCTCTTGGAGTTCTGGAGGCCAGAAGTTTCAAAGCAACATATAACCAGGGACACAGCGTCTTTAAGAGCTTGAGCTTCTATCATCCTCAGGCATTCTTGGCCGCACAATTACAGCCTCTGCCTCTGTCTTCATGTGTTCTGTCTTCATGTGTTCTGTCTTCATGTGTTCTGTCTTCATGTGTTCTATCTTCGTGTGTTCTGTCTTCATGTGTTCTGTCTTCATGTGTTCTGTCTTCATGTGTTCTCAGTATTTCTCTGTGTCCTTTCCATGTCTGTCCATCATTGTCACTAAAGATTTCTTCTTTGTCTTCCTCTTCCTCCTCTTCCTCTTCTTCTTCCTTCTCCTTCCTCTTCCTCCTCCTCCTTCTTTCAAGGGTCTGATAATTTGTTACTTTTAAAGACTTATTTTTAACTGGATTCAGAAATAGAAGCTCTTACCTAGGACAGCCAGCATCTCTTGGCAATCTGGTTTTTGTTGTTAGTGGTGGTTTGTTTTTTTATTTTTTATTCCTTCATTCTCTTGGCCCAAAGTTTACCATAACCACATTCTTCTTAGTTTTCTTAGTGTGAAGTGTCTTTAGAGCAAGAACTTGGGACATGTAGAGCCACAAGACATTGAACCTTGTGGACTTGGTCCCGGGCTTCTTACTTTCTTTGTTCAAGGGCTTTCTGACAACTTATTGGCAGATGTCTTCTATAGAGAGACTGAAAAGCTTTTGACTTCTTGACTCTTTAGAGCTAGAGAGACTTGTTCTGCCGTACCCTGCCAGACCCTCTTTCAGGACTTCACTGGAAGCCATGAGAATCCATGACTCATGCATTCTGCATGCAGGCAAAACCATAATCAAACATCAAATGTGTAAGCCAATTTCTGGGACTGACTTCAGCAGTAGCTGGGTCTGCTTGAAGCCCACTATGGAAGCCTACAAGTGCCTAGATTCCTGAACATAGGAAAACAAATCCAGAGAAATGATTCATGGGGTGGCTTTGAGTGGGAGCAGTTGACCACAGGGATCTCTTTTCAGCAAAATCCTTGAAGCTGAGAACCTGGGTGGGTCCTCCTGATTCATTGACATAACCTGGAGAATCTTTTCTAATGTTAAACAGCAAAGTAACTAGCTTCTTTGTTTGCCTGAGTTTTATCTTCCTTTGCTATTTTATGCACATAGAGAATGTATTTTGGTTATTTTCATACCCCCTCCCTTAACCCTCTCCTAACCTGCTCCCACACTCCTGAAACCCTTTCTCCTTCCTCCTTCCTTTCCTATTTCTAACACCCTCGTTTGTTTTCGGTGACCCACTGACTTCAAGCAGTGTTGCTAGCAAGAGTCTGCGTGCTTTTTAGTTGTTGTCGAATGTTGTCATTTCTTCAGAAGATACACCTTCCTTGGCTACAACTATGAAAAGTTATGATTTGGCTTTCAAATATTTCCCATGGGCCCACGCCTTAGTAGTTTGGTCTCCAGTTAGTTCTGGAAACTCCAGAAGGCCGGGTCTACTGGAGAACATTAAACACTTAGGTAGGTCCTAGGGATTTTGTCCCTGGCCCCTCCTTGTCCCTTGTTATTCTTCCTGTCCCCCATGAAGTGAAGAATTTCTTCACTACACACTTTTACCACCGCAGAGTTCTATGCAATTGTAGGGAGCCAGGCACCCATAAAAGCTCTAAGACTATGAACTATTGTCTCTCTTCCTTTAAGTCAGTGGTTCTCAACCTGTGGGTTACAACCCCTTTGATAAGGGGAGTTGCATGAATCTTTCACAGGGATCAGATATTCTGCACATCAAATATTTACATTATAACTCATAACTAGCAAATTTACAGTTATGAAGTAGCAATGAAAGTAATTTTATGGTTGGGGAAGGGGGGGTCACCATAACATGTGGAACTGTATTAAAGGGTTGCAGCATTAGGAAGATTACTTTAAATTATTGTCTCAGGCATTTGGTCACAGTGACACAAAAGCCTACCCCATGTAAACACTCTTCTTTTCTACCACAAGTATGAGTTTTTCAAGTCTTTCCTCTCCTCAAGTCTATCCTCCACTGTGCTCCTGATTCTCACTGCAAATCTGAGTGAAGGGTGTGTCCAGGCCACTGCCTGAAAGCTCTGCCTTAGCACTTTCTCACCGGGTGAAAGACCGACCATCACCTTTAAGCTCAGAGCATGCCAAATGTAGCCGAGCTGTTTGCCAGAATGTACCACGAGTGGTTTTGTTCTCAGTCTCACAAGAGACCTTCTTTGCTAACTGAAACCTTATCAGCACAATGTTTGACCAATTGCATTCCTGTCTGCATTCTGGGCTTGAGATGCTGCCCAACCTGACCATTAAAACCCTGTTCACAGGGTTAGAGGCTTTCTCTAGTTCCTTCAAAACTTCCCTAACGCGTCTCATTAATTCCAGCCAACCCTACTTCTTAGTACCAGTTTTCTCTGTCAGTTGGGTGGCTGCTGCTGAGACAAAGTAATGACAATACATCCGTTTAAACAGGACAGACTTATTTTGGTCCTTGGTTGCTGAGGTTTCAGGCCACAGTTTCTTGGACACAGTACTTTGGGCCTATGGTAAGGAAGAATCATGTCAACGAGAATGTGGTGAAGGAGAAGTGTTAGCACCATGGTAGGCAAGAGTCAGGGTGAGTGAGGAATAGGCCTGGGCAGCAGTAGCCCCTTTAAAGGCCTTACTTACCCACTGGATCCCACCTACCAATCTCTCACTACTTTCCGAGCGCATGATCATGTGGGGAATCACACTTTTAATAAGCAAGCTTTTCAGGGCATTTAAGATCTATTTTATATGTATATGTATTCATTTTCAATGCATAAGCATTTTGCCCGCATGCCTGTGGAGGCCAGAAGAGGGCATCGGATCCTCTGGAACTGGAGCTATCACTGTGAGCTACCACATGAGTGCTAGAAACGGAACTCAAGTCCTTTGGAAGAACAACCAGTGCTCTTCACAGCTGAGCCTTTCCAGCATTCTTCCAGCACTATGTAAAGGAAAACTTGGAGCTGATGTTTATCAGTGATGAGACAGGGGATTTAGCATGAGGTTGTTGGTATTTACTCTACAGGATCCCTGACTCGCTTGCTTCTGCTGCTTCTGACATCCTGGGGGGGAGGGGTGCGTGCGTGCGTGCATGTGAGCATAGGTATGTGTGTGCGTGCATGTATGTGTGTGTGTGTGTGTGTGTGTGTGTGTGTGTATTCAAATGGTCATGTGTTCATGAAATTTATAACAGCACCATACCTGACAAGTTAAAAGGACTGACTCTCTTCATCCTGGCTTCCTTTCTGTTTCTATTTTCCCTGTGTTGGTATTGGGAGTGGTGCGGAGCGTCTTTGTACTTGCCATAATGGCATCTGTGTTGGGACCGCATTTAGTTTGGGGGAAATGGGATATATTTATGTGGTTTCTGCCATTCAGTTTCACATATGGTTGAGTTATGAATAGCCACCATGCTGAGCAATGACTTCCAGGAATACTCCCAAGCCCAGAGGGCTGATCTGCCCAGTGTCAAGACATAAATGTGCAGAGCCACAGAAAGCAAGGCACTTTGTACCAGCATTGGGAGTCTGTGAGGGAGTGGAGGAAAAGCAGGGCTAAGAACACATAAAGCCAGAAGTAGTCTGTGGGAAACTCTTCCATTCAACAGAGTAAAGGATTGGGTTTCTAATGATAGCCAGTCAAAAGTGTATTTCTTCCCAGTTAAGACTAACTCTGGTAATGCAGCACAGATGAGTTCACCATATTTGTGTTTTGGTTTTTCATAGCATTTGCATGAGATATAATCTGTAGGGTGGTGATGCAACTCAGTTGTTCTGGGTTCGAGCCACAGCACTGCATACAACAGGTATAATGGTGCGTGTCTCTCATCCAAGTACTTAGGAGGCAGAACAGGAGACCAGAGTTTAAGCCTATTCTTGAGTTCATGGTGAGTTTGAGGCCTAGGACCTATGAGCCCCTGCGTTAGTCATGGGCACAATCTCTAACAGTATCACAAGTGGTAACTATATCTATAACAAGTCCTATATGGAAGACTGTACAGATTTCCACAAACATGATAACAAGTCCAATGTTTACTACAACAATAATAAATTTGTGAAATACAGTTTTTTCTAAACTTCTCAACAATGAAGCATGTTTTAATCAAGCATATAAAGAAAATACTGCACAATATTTTTGTTCTTTTAATTTAAATATAATATTATAGCTGGGTGTGGTTACACATATCTGACATGCTAGCACTTTTAAGGTTAGTATTATGAGTTTGAGGCCAGCCTATGCTGTATAGTGATATACTATCTCAAAAATATATATTATTAGGTTATTATATAGGTAGATAGTAATTGTATAGAGAAAATATAAAAGTGTTTTAAGCATCCATCCAATTAATAAAGATTTCAAGTTTCATGATATTTATATTGACAAATCTTTAAAATATACATTTTGTATATACATAGTATATATTCTTTAATTCTAAATACTAAAGCTGATTCTTAATTTGTAATTATAATTTTATATTTTTCTTAAAGTATATTTTTCCCAGTTGCATAGGGTTTTGAGTGCCACAAATTCTAAATCTAATTATGTGTCTCTCTTAACCTGTTTAGTGCTGGCAGGAATTTTTATTAGTTTTTTTTCCTATTATCACAAACCAAGTATTTGCCCCAAGAATAGGCTTCTGGCTGCTATCTATAATTTTTTTTTCAAACTATTGACCAAACCAGAAAGTGAGTTTGTGCACAGCTTTATGTAGATTGAGTCTCTTGATGGTCAAACATGAATGAATTTCAGTATAAAGGAGGGCCATGCGACTCGGGAAGGCATTGTTGCCTCATTCATTCTTGAGTGAGATGATAGATCACTGTGGGGTTAAAACGGGGAGGCTCCTCATGGTTCCTAGGCTAGAAAGAAGCTTGTCCAAAGTTATCCCAAGCTTTGAAATCAGGAAGATAACACTTTTTCTAGGCGTGAAGCCCTTGCAGCCATCCTCAAAGAAATATTGAGACTGAGATCTCTTGAGAAGTGGGAACATAAAAGGTTGGTTTTATTTAACATTTTAAGAATTAGCTAGGAGGCAGGGATGTTTGTTGAATTTTCACAGCCTGATATGTGATCAAAGTCTTTATAGAACTAAAGAATAATGTCAAACTAGGGAAGGGGTTAAAGGTCCTGGGAACACCTGGGATGATGCTGGATTAGTGCGGCCCATGCTACAGTAATATTAGATGAACAAGGTAGAGACCAAGAAGCCCAGACATCAAATCTGGCAGAGTTTTCCCTGTGATTCTTGTTGTATGATCATGATGTGCACTAGAAGAGTGAAGGCCTGTGGGTGTCTTTGAGAAGCAAAGAAAAGTAAAATGGCACCGTGTTAGCCATGGTGTACAGCACTCCTAGGGGAAACTCATCTTAACGCACCGTCAAATGACCGTTTAGTTTCCACTACACGTTTAGTCAACGAGAGCTAAAGCACTCACCCACACCAGCACTGGGTCATACATTATCAACGACACATAGCATCTCTCCTCTAGAGCACCGTCAGATAGCCCCAATTCTTTTAGCAGAGCCAAGAAAGAAGTTAGTGTAATCCAGTGGGTGGATGAGCACCAAGCTAAGCACAGATGTTTTCACGTTTTTATAACAGTGTCTTATGCCTGAAGTGTTCTCTCTGATCACTAGGAGTATGAAAGACTAAATAATAAGCGCTAATGTGAAGCTCAAAATAGAAAAGTTGTCTTCATAATCAGTGATGTTATGACATTATGCACCACTTCCCATAGCACAGAGTAGGCTCTGGGGTTTTTGACACGTGTGTAATGTGGGCTGGGGGGGGGGGGCTGTAAGTGTATATTAGCAACCTAGCAACCTGGGCATACACAGAAGCCTTTGTCTCCTACTCCCAAGAAATTTCTAGATGCTTCACAGGAATAAAAACTTCAATGATGCTGGGGCCTATTGTTTCTCAGGTGGGCAGTTGAACAATGTGGTTAAAAAGAAGGTCAGGTTTGCTACTCAGAGACATAAATGTAAGCTTCATTTTGAAGTAGAGTGACGTCATGCAGGTGAGACGGCCAGTGGTGTTTGATGCTAAGCCCGAGGACCTGAGATCAAGCTGAAGGACCCACCTTGGGTAAGGAGAAAACCACTCCCACAAGTTGTCCTCTGACCTCCACATGTACAGTGTAGCAGCAAGTACCTGTGTTCTTGTGTGTGAGAACACACATACAAACATACCCCCACACACACATGCATACACGCACATTCGCACATACATACACATGCATATAAACACACAAACACACACACTCACACACATACACACACAAACATACTCGCACATACCCCCCACATACACACACACACTCTCTCACACACAAACACACTCATAGATACCCCTGACATACACACATGTACTCATAAACACATACACACACACACACAAACACACATATCTACACACACATACTCGTTAGTTAGGATTTTATTGCTGTGAACAGACACCGTGACCAAGGCAATTCTTATAAAGTCAAGCATTTAGTTGGGGCTGGCTTACAGTTTCAGAAGTTCATTTTATTATCAAGGCGGGAAGCATAGCGGCCTGCAGGCAGACGTGGTGCTGGAGGAGAAGCTGAGAGTTCTGTATCTTGATTTGAAGGTAGCCAGAAAGAGATGCTCATCTGCAGGTAGCCAGGAGGTGGGGCTTGGAGGTCTCTTCCATACTCAGTGGGGCCTGAACATAGGAGGCCTTAAAGCCCACCCACACAGTAACTCACTTCCTCCAACAAGGCCACCCCTATTCAAACAAGGCCACAAGCCCTAATAGTGACACTTCCCATGGGACCAAGCATATTCAAACATATGCTACATAACTATACAAACATAACTATCATCAGCAGGAGGCAGGGTCAGCTCTCCTGCTCTCCTGCCCTTGGGGCCGGCTCACCAGTGCCTCTACCTCCAAGGCTAGCTTCACTCTGCTGCCCAGTCAAGGCATAGGCTCCGCTCTTCCAAGTGATGCAACCTGTGAGGGGCTGGACCAGCTCCCCTGCTCTCTCACCCTTGATGCTGGCTCACCCATGCTTTCTCCATCAGACCCACTCCATTGTGTTGCCTAGGTGAGGAACAGGGCCAGCTTTCCTGCTCTCGTGACCCCAGGGTCAGCCCTCCAAACTGCTGCAAGTGGTGAGAGCCAAGGGAGAAAGGCATCACCTCTGTACCATGCCACCTCACAGCAGGTGAGTGGGAGGGGCAGTTCTCCTCTGCTCTCACTCTTGGGGCTGGCTCATCTGAGCTCCTATCACCAGCGTCAGCTCTGCTGTGCAGTTCAGGCGAGGGGCAGGGCCAGCTCTCCTGAGTTCTGCAGCTGGTGAGGGGCAAGGCTAGCCCTCCTGAGCTCATGATCCTGTGGGCAGCTTTCCTGACTGCTGGAAGTGGTGAGGGGAGGAGGATCACCTCTGCACTTGGCCACCCCATGGCAGATGAGAGGAGCAGGGTCAGTTTTCCATAGTCAGTGTCATGTGCTGGAGGGCAGGTCTGTGGCTGGCATGGCGATCCACAGGTCTCTGATATAAGAACAACACCAACAAGGCATCTCTTTTCCTATTGCCGGGGAGGATTAAAAATAATTTTTTTGTCACAAACTCACAATTTGTTGTCAAGATTATATGTAGAATTAGACAGGTTGCAAACACCCAATGACACACCTCATGGATCCATTTATACCCGTAGTTCTTAAAAACATGGCTACAAATGCAGTATGCAAATGGCTTTTGTTTTGCATGTTTTGGATATTTTTACTTAAAGTTCATGAATCACTTCTAATAGGTTCCTGACCATTGGTCTATCATCTATGTATGTGTGTGTGTGTGTGTGTGTGTGTGTGTGTGTGTGTGTGTGTGTGTGACTATCTATCTATGTATCCATCCATCTATCCATCCATCCATCCATCCATCCACCCACCCATCTATCCATCCATCCACTCATCTGTTGTCTATCTGTTTATTGTGTTTAAAGACACATTTTGGTAGAGATCCTTTGTCTAGTTATTTCCCCCTACTGTCTCTATAAATGACTGCAAATTTCAAACAGACAGCATTAGATCCACTGGTAAGGGCAAGAAGGCAGCTCTGTTAAACTTGTAACATTCCTTCTATCAGCAAACACCAGTTATGGAATTGTCCCTATAAAAGCTCACCCCCCCCCCCAGCTTCTTTGGAATTCTTAAATAGCTAAATGAGTACTTAAGACCCGCTCTAAGTAATGACACCATTTGTTTAGTAAGAGATAACCTATCTAAAATGCACACACTCATAGAACAGGCATGGCTGCCACCATTTGCAGTACTTTGAGGGCTGTGTCACTTGGCCAAGCAGTACACAAAAGGAGTCTTCTGAGATTACAGTCCAGCAAGGGATTAGTTCGCGCCGTGTCTGATGGATTCCATTTGTTCTGTTTACAGTTCTTGTGCAATTTCAGGACACTGTGTTCCCTTTCCGATAACTGTGCAGCAGCAACCCGGCTGGGTAGCCCACGAAGAGACTTTCCACTCCATGGCTTTCCTCCTGACCGGCATCCTTTACTGCCAGCGGTGAGTCTGTAGGAAGAGCTGATAGAGAGAAAAGGAGTAGTCAGGCAAACGTGGACTAGAGATTTCCTGCTGTTTATTTGCTTTGTGCTTGTTTAATCAGACTCTTAATTCACTTTTGTTTTCTTCTTCATCTTCTGTCAAGATGATAATAATAGTCTTTGTGGGATCATTGCAAAGTTTGAGCAAGACCGTGTGTGTTAGCCACTCAGCACAGTGCCTGGCGATATTAATCCTCTAACAAGTGGAGACATTATTCTTATAAGAGCCATAAGAGAATGTGGAGCATGCTTGCTTGGTATTTCTAGCCCAGAAAGCTCTATCTCTGCTTAAAGTCTTCAAAGACACACACACACACACACACACACACACACACACACACACACACACACACACACACACACAATATTTCCATCAGGGACTGTATTACTAAGTGGTATGGATTCCTCACATCAGTGACCGTCTTAGTGATTGGTCACTGTCTGAGTCAGCTCTGCTTTTATGACATCTCTGGCTACAGACAAGGGACGCCTCACTGCTTGGTGGAAAAGCAGTTATGTGAAATGAAGAGAAGTGGACCTCGTATTGATGGTGACATGAGAACTCTGCCTTAGTCAGTCTTTCCATTGCTGTTCTGAATGCCTAAGGATCAATTTGAAAGAGAAATGCTTAAGGTTGGTTCACAGTTTCATACATTTTCTATGTGTCTATGTATCTATGTATCTATTCATCAATGCATCTATGTATGTATGTATGTATGTATGTATGTATGTATGTATGTATCTATGTATCTATGTATTCTCTCTCTCTCTCTCTCTCTCTCTCTCTCTCTCTCTCTCTCTCTCTCTCCCCATTCGCCCTGCTGTTTTCTCAGGTAAGGATAGTATAGATCATCACAGGGACCATGTGGCTGAGCAGAACATCTAACCTTATGGAGAAGAGGAGGCAGAACAGGCTGGGACAAAAGCTCAGCTTTCCAGAACATTTCAGTGACTTAGTTACTCACCCCTTAAAGTTCCTAGCTTCTCCCAAAATCGTGCTGTGAGCTGAGGAGCAAGGCTTCACCAAATGAGCCTGCAGAAGGAACTTGATATCCAAACCATAAAACACGCATAAGCATGCACACAAAACACCGGTTATGCATTTGCCTTCATCCTAAGTGAAGAGGGGTGGGGGTGGCCACAGCCTACATATTTTATATACATAATTATATATGATAAATGCATAGTTTTGAATGAATGAAAGGTTTTGCATGTTGGGGTTGTCCTATGAGGTGAAAGTACATTTTGGCCCTGCACATTCTGAAGAAGCGTCATTTGGGTGAGTCCTTCCAGGAAGGGATGGGTGGGCTGGTGCTTGTGTGTTTTACCGGCTGGTCACGCCTCTCATGTGACAAGAGGAAGAACAAACTTAGTCACAGAGGCCTGGGCTCATGATCTCAGTTCCTCTACCCACCATTCACTTTGATCTTCTTAATCTTGCTGAAGGACCTCTTTTTAAAGATGGAAATAATATCGATCTTATAGAACTTTGATTATCATTTTTGTAAGTGTTGTCCTTATACAGCCAGAAAAACAAGGTAACAATAACCTAAGTGAAGGGGACTGAGGGGCCCACAGTCCTCATCAGTTCATTATGTAGATGTACAGGTCTCCAAACATGCTTGCCTTTTCTTCATACAGAATGCAGTCTTTTTAACATTAGTGGCTAGTCACTGTGGGGAAAGGCATCTACAATTTATTACTAAATGAAATTATGGCTAAGAACTAGTCTCAGCCAATCTTCTGGATGCTCAGAACTGACTTCCCAAAGTTGCCCTGAGGGCAACAAACGCACTAATGTGTTCATGTATCATTGAGAACAGAAGAACACACTTTCCTTTCATAAAATCATGCCATGTTGGCTAGACTCCCTTGGGTGAATGAGCAACAGAAACAGGAAGGACCAGAACCCGACTGTGCTGTGAGTATGAGCTAGGCAGGCATAGCCCCATCCATCTTCGCCTTGTTCCCATGGGAAAAGCTAACTCTTTAAACTGAATATAATACAAGTTGACACTGAGAAGCACAGGCTTGTAGATCTGGTGGGACTGGGCTTGACTTGATAACATCTGGCACTACCCCAACCCAGGCTTGGAGGGTGGGTAATGTACACATGGTGTGTGTAGCCAAAATGTAGTTTATTTATCAAAGATCCCTGTTGTCTTTCTGTGCTGCTGGGAAGTGGGTATCAGCCAGAGTGACACTGTCCAGAAATATTTGTATTAAATTTGGATGGTATGACTTAGAGCTGCTATTGGAAGGTAGGCAGAAGTGATGTACAATGATTCTAGGCTTGTTAAAAAATAAAATCTACGGGAGTGGGTGGGTGGGTGGGTGGGAGGTGGAATACCCTCATAGAGGCGGGGGAGGGGGAGGGGAGGGGATTTCCAAAGAGGAGACCTGGAAAGGAGGAAACATTGGAAATGTAAATTAAGTATCAAAAAATAAAAAATAAAAAAATAAAATAAAATAAAATAAAATCTATGTACACTCATTTGCTTTCAGGATCCTGTCTGTTGGTTGGCTGACAATGTTTGGCAACATTGAGAGTCTTTGTTAAATATGATTTTAAGAAAATGAACACCAATTGGTCCAGAGAGGAAGCTGACACATCATTCCTTTAATGAGATTTATTAGAATGGAAGGGCCTCGAGGCCATGATAGAGCTTTGAGGTGAAAGAGAGACTGACAGACAGAAGCAATACACTCTGTGGAGCTCTAACAGTAGTGGAGCCTCAAAGGGAAGGAGAGGCTTCCCTTCAAGCCTGGAGAGGAGTGTCTCCAAGGGTGATGGTGGTGGTGGTGGTGGTGGTGGTGGTGGTGGTGGTGGTGGTGGTGGTGATGGTGATAATAAGCGAGTGGAGGGAGGGAAGAGGAGAGAGAGAGAGAGAGAGAGAGAGAGAGAGAGAGAGAGAGCACTGCAGTGAGAGGGATGGTTGTGGGAGCACCATTCAGAACAAAATTCCCCAGAGGATTCTCCAGACCAAAATCTGCAGAACAAAAGAGCCAGCCATCTGGCTGTGGATTTAAAGATGCAGGCCCATGTCCTGAGAGTCTTATCTCTAAGATGGCACTGCCTCTCTCTGATGCAACGTCCACAGGATTGTGTAAAGGAGAGATTCCATTTTCTTCATCTCATTGGACACAACGTGGATGGGAAATAACTCTCGATCATGGTTTCCATGAGGGATTTGGGAGGTGACATGTGACACTAACTGAGGCCACCTCAGCACAAGATGACCTGCATCACTTGCTCAGAATCAGGTCATAAGTTGAGGTCCTCGCTCCACTTGGAATGGGAAATTGTTTTGCAAGGTGAAAAACAATAGTCTTGTTTTATTTTTTGCATGTTGAGATCTGGGATTCCAAGCACCGTTCGTTAAAGATGTCTTTTCTCCAGTGTATATTTTTTGTGTATCTTTGTCCAAAATCAGGCAGCTTTAGTTATGAACACTTATACCTAGATCCCATGTTTTGACCCATTTCTCTGTGAGTCTGTTTATGCATGAGTAGCTTGCTGTTTATATTGCTATGGTTCAGTAGTACGATTTGAGATCAGGTATGGGGTTACCTCATGCAGTATTATTTTTATTAAAGATTCTTTGACTATCACTGGGGTTTTTGTGTTGCTATATAAATTTTGAGATTATTTTTCTATGTCCGAGGAGAATGGCTCATAGATTTTAATTAGGATTGCAATGAACCTACCGAGTGCTTTTGTTAGGACGACCATTATCACAAGATTAAATCTTCCAATCTATTAATTCTTCCCATCTTCTGAAGTTTTCATTAATTTCTTTCTTTGGTGTCCTAGGGTTTTTAGTATAGAGGCCTTTCACCCTTGGCTAGGTTCATTACTGAGCATTTTCGTTGTTTATTTGCAGCTATTTTTGGAAG
>CM052719.1:34360037-34392184 GCA_028551405.1 Uromys caudimaculatus
CACGGAGCTCATGGGCTGTCCTATTCACACTCCTGCGCACGGAGCTCATGGGCTGTCCTATTCACACTCCTGCGCACGGAGCTCATGGGCTGTCCTATTCACACTCCTGCGCACGGAGCTCATGGGCTGTCCTAGAAGAGTGTGCATGAAGATTGCAAGAGTCAGCAGATGAAGATCTGTGAAATAACAGGTTGTCAGACACACAACAGCTGTCAGTTCACAGCGGCTGTGCTGGCCTGCATAAGACTTAGACAATATCAAGCCTGTCACAATCCAAAGGGTGGGGTCCTGGACGCTCCAGCCTTGGTGGAGGAGGAACTGACAGTCAGTGGCTGCTGAGGAAGGCAGAGTCATCGCCTTTGAGGACATGGCTGCTAGTAGGTTGGCCAGTCTCTGTGGATAAGCCCACACTTACATGCATGCGGGCAACACTAATTAGACTATGAGAGTTATCAATAACAAAAACAGAACAAAACAAAACACATCAAACACCAAACAAAAACATCAGCAAACCCAGAGGACATGACACGGGGAGGACGGTGGGGCGGAGAAGCTGTTGGAGGGGGGTAATGGTGAAAGAGCATAATAAATATACGCTGTGTAAAAGAATAAATGAAACTGTTATTAAAAGTGAATTATGGTGGGGAGAAATAGGAGGAAGAAATGTGATAACTGAAACATAATTTCAAAAATATGTTCATACCTCTCTTCAAAAAGTGAATTATATAATAGCAAGTACACCCAGGATAATTTTAATGAGCTTTTCATAGCATTACAGCCTAAGCATGCCAGAACTTTGGCTTTATAGGCAATTGAGGATGTCTGATAAGTAAAACTGATGAGATCGGGACACCTTACAGCAACGTTCAGTGCCCATTTCCATGTTTCAGGGCGAGGGAAAGGAAGCCTGATACTTATATTTTAAATATGGATCATTGACTGCTAAGTAGCTCCTGTGTGCAGAATGGAAGAGATACGCTCATTACAGATTTAGAATGTCAACTCTTGAAATTTTCATGTCCAAATGAACATCTGGAGCTAACTGCTCAGTAATTATTTGTGGATGAATTAAGATTTAATTGGTTAGATATCTTTTTTTTTTTTTTTTTTTTTTTTTTGGTTTTTCGAGACAGGGTTTCTCTGTGTAGCCCTGGCTGTCCTGGAACTCACTCTGTAGACCAGGCTGGCCTCGAACTCAGAAATCCGCCTGCCTCTGCCTCCCAAGTGCTGGAATTAAAGGCACGCTCCACCACTGCCCGGCTTGGTTAGATATCTTAAACAAAGGGAAAAAAGTCAAAACAGTTATCATTCCGGTACCTACATATTTCAAACACTATCTATACACAACTTTACTGGCCAGGTACTGTGACAGAATTGGCTCTTTCCTATGGAAGGAAGGGTCCCTGAATGAGAATTACCCATTTTCACTTCATTAATCTGGTGAGGATTACTCTTCCCTATAATTACGGTTTGAACTATGGACTTCTTGGGAAGCTTGCCAAGTTCCTCACATCTTTGCCACAGAAGACGAAATGCACCAGAAGCATGTCCTTCCCCTTTCCTTCCGGCAACAGTTATTTTATTCAGTCACCAGGAAGTCCCGCCCACTGCCAGCCACACAGAGCCCGTGTGTGCAAGTGTGTGCACATGTGTCTGTGCATGCCCACCGTGACACGAGAATGTCATGGGTATGCAGCAGCAGAGATGGCCTTTTGCCCCATTGCCTGGAAATCTTACTATATTTTCCCCATAAGCTTCTTTGTGGCTTTCCTCCTGTAAGGCTTGTGCCAGCCCCAGTTGGGCAGTGGCCTTCCCACACCATGGGCAGTTCGCTGCGAGGAACCCAGCTCGGAATGTCAGCCTACCTTGGTTCTACTGGACCACTGCTCTCAGAAATTGTCTTTTTCAGAGTGCCTCATCACTAGAGAGGCTACTCACATCCCTCTAGCTGTCCTTGTGTTAATTCATCTGGCGCTATAGTGCTTCTGATCATAGCTCTGATTCAGAGGACTTTACTAAACACTAAACACAGAGAAAACGTCTATTGTTTACCCTAAGCTTTTGCAGATGAGCCCAGCAAGACCAGGCTAAAATCCAAAATGGAGGTACTTACACTAAACTGCCTCCTCACCAAGTTAAACAAGGCTGTTATTTGACCTTCCAAGAGGTTATAGAGATAACAGGCAAACTTCCCCAAAAGGCCAATTTCATTTGGCATGGTCACGAAGTTCCCACTACCTTTAGTCTTTACCACCTAAAGTAACCTCACATTAGCCAATTGATTATTTCTCATTGTTCTATTTCTCTGTCCTCATTTTAAGGGAAAAGTAAGTTTGAAATTACCAATCTTAGCCCTAAAACTGGGCAATTATTATGAGTCAATTTTAAAGTTATTGCAAAAAAAAAAATTCACCTCCCCCCCCCCCCCCAATAAAGCCAGCATCCTTTGCCTTGCTGGTTGGAACATTTTTTTCTACCATGCAGGTTTTTGAGGTGGAGGAGCCTTTCATACCCAATTGAGCGTGACCCAGGGACCTAAGAGGTCAAATATTTACCATCATCAAAGACCAACCTGTGACCATGGCTGCAGAGTTGGTTGTCTAATGCCAGTGAAAATTAAAAGTGTGAACTTTCACCAGAGTATGAGGACTGGAAGTAAGTTTTACTAAGTGTCATAGAAAAATAAAAAATTAAGTAAGAAACTAAGGTCTTGGATAATCTTCTTGGTTGTCTTTGTATTATTTCAAATGCCTGATTTCTGTGCCAGCAGAGTGCTCAGCACTGTCTGGACTTTGGAATTGTTCTTTTTAAGAAGCATCACCTGCCTGAGTATTTTGTAAACATTGTTCTCCATCACCTGCTGATTGGTTTAATAAAGATCTGATGGCCTATAGCAGGGCAGGGAGAGAAAGGCAGGACTTCCGGGCAGAGAAAGGAACTCTGGGAAAGAATCAGGCATGGGAGAGTTGCCAGCCAGACACGGAGAAAGAAATATGTGCTGGTACTGAAGAGGTGACAGGTCATGTGGCATGATTAGAAAAAACAGGTTAATTAGGTTATACAAGCTAGTTAGGAATGAGCCTAAGCTTCATAAGTAAGCATAAGTCTCTGTGTCATTATTGGAAACTGCTGGTGGGTCAAGACCATTGGGAGAAAAGTGCAGGAAATTCCCAAGAGCTGAGAGAGGTTTCCAAAGAGAAGGAAAGACTGCTGAATTTCTTCGTTTGGTGGATTTTATAGGGCGATGACAGAAATCAGACAAAGCAGAGGTAATCTCTGTTGAGATTGGTTAATTCTCTGGGTTATCATGGACTGAGCCAATGGAGGGCCCATATACTCTGTGCCTGGCTCCCTGGCCCAAACAGGAAGACTGACATGCTCTGCCCACCCAGTCAAGGTTAGTGAAAGCCTTTCTCTGCCCATTTCTGACTTGTACTTTGCTAGCTATTGACCTGAACTGTTAGTCACTTGGCCAGGGTTACGACCCTCTGACCTTTCAGGTGTTCCAAATGCTGCTAGTTATACAGATATCTCTCTGTTCTTTTGGTAACCAGGAAGTAATGTTTTAGGTTCTGTTTTTTATCTACAACAGGATGGACTGGGGTCTCTATTCTGAAAGGGAGCAGTCCTGGCTAGACATCACTCTTACATACAACTTAGTCTATTATATGTAGCTGCATAGAAGCAAAACCTGAGGAGTATGGACCAAGCAATGGTGCCTAGCTTGTGTTTCCCAAAGGAGCAAGGTTGCATGGAAGCTAGCCAGCCATTCTTCTATACCTGGCCTGGCTTCTCAGAGCCTGTTTATCTCTCAGCAGATCCACTTGCCTACCTCATATCTAGCTGCAAGCATCTTTGTCTCTCTCACCGGCAGCGCTCCTGGTTATATTGTTTTAACCCTTGCAGTCCCTTTTCACCTCAAATTGCATTCTCTTGTTATCTTGGGATAAGTAGACAACTTGTATTTTTCACCATGGCCCTTTTCTCTTACTGCCTACTATGAATTAACTCCCACCTCACCATTTTATGGAATGAATATTACAGATGATAGAGTGAAAAAATAGGAAAAGGTTAAATTAAGTTGTTATCTTTGTCCTTTGACCCTGCTCATATCTCGTGTCCCAGTTACTACTTCCATATGTGAAATAACCCCGAATGTAGTCGTTTAATCCTACCATACTGTTGGGTATGAGGGCCCATACCTAAAACTCCTGAACTCAGGAGGCCGAGAAAGGACTCACTTGAATTCCGTGCCAGCCTGGCATACACAGCAGTACCCACCGGGACCTGAAGAGGGCATCAGATCGCCTGGGACTAGAGTTAGTGACAGTTGTGAGCCCCCATGTGGGTGCTGGGAAAGGAAGCTGGGTCCTCTAGAAGAGAAGCCAGGGCTCTAACCACGGAGCCATCTCTCCAGCCCCTTTTGCTGCCTTTGGGTTTCTTAGTATTACTCTACCACATCTTCATACAGTTCGACTCTCTCTACTCATTTACTCCCCCACCCCCACCCCATGGCATTATTACATATCCTTTGTTCCTCCTTCTCCCTGGTTCTCTTTTCTGCTCATTCTTGTCTCTCCCACCTACAGAAATGCATAGTATCTAACAGCACATTTTTATAGAGATAGAGATAGATAGTTGTGTATAATTATGCATGCGTTAAAGGCCTGCATTCAGAATTCTGGTCAATCATTTGGAAGATTTTGCAAGGCAAATTTATTGGAAGTTGAGGTCAAGAGTGAATCATCTTTGTATCCCTATGTCTAGCAAAAAAAGTAAAATATCATGGTTGGTACAACATAGCTTAGCAGGCATCTTAAACTAGATTTTGTGTGATTCAAATCAACGCAGGAGGAAAAGTTAGCTGAAATCTCCTCTGAGTCTTTACAAGCAGCATAGAAAGAAAGATGGGTGGACTAGTTTGTTTCAGACACCAAAGTACAATACACAGAGGAGTAAATAACAGCAAACTGGCAAAGAATAGTGAGACCCTGTAGCATGTAGTTTTTGCTACCTGCTTTAAGCTCTACCAGCCCCTGCCCAGGTTCCCTGGGACACACACACACACACACACACACACACACACACACACACACACACCCCAGTTAATCTTAAAATGCCTTTGCTAACTCAATGTGAGGGCACTCTTAAACCTTTCCTGTTTCTAATCTCCTGTCTGGAGAAATAGCCTATGGCCACTCTGCCAAAGATCTTACATGACTGGTCACCTTTTTTCCCCTCTGAAGCATGGCAAAAATCCTCCTCTCTCCCCTGAGTCTGCTAGCTTGCTTGTGGGGACCCAGAAGTTGGCCTATTTCACCCATTCTGCTCAGTTCACTAGGCCACTAGCAACTTTATTGATGAATCAAGAATCAACTGGGGAACAGGAGCTTAGCATCAAAACCAGCCCCTACAGAACCCTTAAAATGTCCACATCTCAATCCTGGAAACCTGTGAACTTCATTTAAAATCCAAGAGGTACACTCTATGGAGGTGGTCTTGGTGTATCCTGAGAGCTTCAATAAGTGAAAAGGATGGGCAAGGGAGTCAGAGGTACCCAGTGTGAAGAAGCCTAGACTGGCCCTTGTTGGATTCTAAAGAGGGAAGAGGACTGTTAGTTTGAACATGAAGTGTTGCCCTATTTTTATGCACTGAATGCTTAGTTTTCAGATGGTGGTACTGTTTTGAGATGTTTAGGAGACTTTAAGGAATGGCTATAGTTGGAGGAAGGTCAGCATGGCATGCCTTTGAAGGATCTACCTGGCCCCAGATCCATTTCTTGCTCTCAGACTCTTGCCTTCCATGAGGTGAATAGTCTCTACACGCTTCTGCCACCACGAGGTTCTCCCCAAGCACATAGGGCCAAAAGACCATGGATTGAACCATCTATAATCATGAGCCAAAATAAATCCTTCCTCCCTTGAGTCACTTAGCTCATACGACAAGGATAACACTTGCACAAGGGTGGAGACATAAATGGATTCTCTAGGAGTTGGAAGAGAAGGAAAGAAAGCAGTCTTGCTTACAAATTGACCTGCTGTTGACAGCCAGCAAATCCTATGTTGCTTCAAGTCTCCAAGCTGTTGCTATTTTGTTATGGTCACATTAGGAAACCAACATAAATGGCCAAGCTAAATGAAACAAGAAGTGGGGGGAGGGGAGAGGAAGCCCAGATGTCAATAGGGTGCACATTGCCAAATATCTCATTTTCTACTATCACAGCATGTATTCAACCACCCCACCTCTTCTCCTGGTTTTACTTCTGCAAAATCAAGCATGAAGAGTAATTGGACTTATGAGAAGATTAGGGTTGGTGTGGGCTCCTCAAACACAGGCGATTTATAACTGGAGCACTACCAAAATGGAGAAGATAGTCTAGTTGACTCAGTGCTGGCTTTTCAACTCCAGCAGTGGTCCACTCTTTCCACTCTTACAACCCAAGCTTATACTTTCCCCAAGAGACTAAAGAGCTGCCAAAGGCATTTGCTTCTGATAGGGATATGCTTCATTCAGATTAAGGATCCAACCCGAGGAGCTGGGGATATGGCAGTTGGTAAAATGCTTGTTGTGCAAACATGGGGACTTGAATTTGGATCCCCAGTACCCATGATAAAGACAGGAAAAGCATCCCATGTCTGGCACCTTCTGCCCCATGACCATGCCTTCCCCACAGTGACGGTGTGTATCCCCTTCAACTGTGAGCCAGAATAGATCTTTCCTTTAAATTCCTTAATTTCAAACCTAGAACTTAAGCATCCCATATATTAATATATGTGACAAAATTGTTCTAATTTCTTTCTGCTTTGTGTGATTTGGAGGGGGGGAAAGACAGGATTTTACTATACTAATTTTTACTAATTTTACTACTAGCCTAGACTGGCCTTGAAATCCAGATCTTACTGGCTTAGTCCCCAAAGAGCTAGAGTTACAAGCATGAGTGTGAGTCCGATGTCAAGACTCTTATGCACTTTTATATATTTTCTGATATTTTACTTTTATTTATGTGTATGTGTATGTATTTATGTATTATGTGTATTTATGTGTATTTATTTATTTATCTGTGAGTAGATGCCACAAGTGTGGTGTGTGGGGTGGGGTAGGGCTGAAGGGGCAGGAAGAGGGTGTCAGATCCCCTGGAGCTGGAGCGACAGGCCATTGTGATCTGCCCAGTGTGGATAGTGGGATCTGAACTCACATCCTTTTTAAGAGCAGCAGCAAGTGCCCATAACAACTAAGCCATCTTTCCAAGCCCATAATGTACTTTTTGTTAGTGCATATTAGTTGTACACAATAGCAGGTTTCCTTGTGCTATTTTACATAAGCATATAATATGATTTGATCACATTCTCCGGTGCAGTTGGTTTCCCCCCCTTCCTCACTCCTTTTCTCCTCCCCCTTCTCTCCCTCCATTTCAGCACCTCTGGTTCCACATCTCATCTCCAGTCCACTCTCTACCTTGAGGGTGACACTCCTGGCAGAGAGGGACAATGTCTGTGCTCCTGCCAAGGCTTCAAAGCTCCCCCACAACTGCACACACTGTGTTCTACAAACACCTCACCTTGTTTCCAGGCTTTCTTCTACTGTCTGCTCGATGGTTGCTTGGTGTGTAGGCTAGCTCACATTTGGCACAGTCAGCTATGTTGGTGGGAGAACACATTCTTAAGAGTGCAAAGGAGAGAGCTGGATGGGTGATTGGGGAAACTGAGGCCATGTAACCTAGGAAAAGCAGGTGTAGTGCTGGAGGACTTTCCCAAAGCAGAATGGGAAGCCCCTCGCATCTGTGTAACAAGAACAATACCGTCAGCTTCATTGAAATCTCCCTCAGACAAAAGGACTATGGGAAGGAGGGAGAGAAAAGGACTATGGGAAGGAAGGAATATATAGGAAGTAAGATCTGGAATTCACTCTACCATCATGACCAGAGGATTTGGAAGGAGATCTGGGAGTCGGGAATGCATGTGTGATCTCTTTACTTGCCCACTTAAGAAGTAATCTTGGAAAAGGAACTACAAGTTGAGGATTAGTGCCAGTCAGATTCAAGATGTCAGTGACCTGGATTTAAACTGACCATGAAGGACCTCTGTCGGGGACAGGGACAGTTAGAAGGTTTGAAAGAGAGACCCAATTAAACTTGGTTTCAGTGGGAGAATCTGTTAAATGCAAGAGGAGCAAAGCGTTGTGAGGGGATTTTTTTGTGTGTGATTTCAGCCCCTGCTGTGTCATGTGCTGCTTGCAGGTGTGAATCTTTGCTTAGGTGTGGGTTCAGCAAATCACTGTAGGCTACACCACCTTGACTCCCAGGTGTCCAACTTGAATCTGCCGTGTGAAAATGGTATCGGTATGAAGTACAGTTGGTCCTGACCTTAGTTATCACCACCATGTCCATATGCCATTGGTCCCTAATCCTGCCAACAGATTAGCAAGCCTACCATATTTTATTTTTCCATGAGCCATACACAGTGCCTTGCAGAATAATAGCCCAGGAAATGGACACAATGTAGCACAGTATAGTGAGTGAGCCAAGCCTGAAGAGAAAGGAAAGGGGCTTATGTGTTTGCTTTTTATAAAACTGCAGCCAAAAAGATAAGGTTGTTTATACAGCTTCTAACACCAAGAGAGGGAGAACTATGGAATCAGAACAGAAAGAATTACAGCAAATAAACACACAGTTCACTATGGCTGGCTGGTGGGGGGAGGGGGGCAGCACAGGAGGGACACAGTTCTCTGTAGCTCAGGGAACCACCACGGGAGAGAGAGAGTGCTCAGATGCGTATGAAGTGGTAAGGTGGGAAGCTTGCTTCTTGGGGGGGGGGGACAATGTCTGATTTCATTTTTTCTTGCCTGGAGTGATTATTTGCAGTCTGCTTTTGAAAAAGTGTCAATCCAGTGAGAGGCAGGTCTGCTTACCAGCCTTCTCCTGGGTTGGGTTTCAAATGGCTCTACTGTTGGCCTGACAATGATCTCTGCGTCCCAGAGCCTTGTCTTTAGGGACGAGGCTTTGGGAAGCATTAAGGGCAGTTGGAAATTGTAAAGGACTTGGGTTAGAGATTCCTGATATTTCAGAAGGTGTCCTAAAGCTATAAATAAATACGCACATTGGAAACTGGAAACACAGCCTTTGCTCCAGGTGAGTCTGGAGAAGTCACTCACTAATGGTGTCGTGATGCATCCTTTCTCCTTAAAGGGATGGCAGTGTCTTCTGGTGGCTATGGCTCCAGGGTGTTACCAGACCAGGCCCTGCTACTTTTTTCAGGTAGGGCAGGGGCCAGGGACCACTGCTTTGTTCATTTGAGGAAAGCAGAGGTTGTATGAGTGTGTGTGCGTGTGTGCGTGTGTGTGTGCGTGTGTGCGTGTGTGCGTGTGCGTGTGCGTGTGTGTGTGTGTGTGTGTGTGTGTGTGTGTGTGTGTGTGTGTGTTGAGGGCCAGAGGACCACCTTAGGTACTATTCTTCAGGCACCATCCTCTCCCTCCACCCTGTCTTCTCCCCTCCTCCCTCTCTAAGGCAAGGTCAGTCTCTGACTGTAGGCTAGGCTAGACTGGCAAGCTCTTGGGATCCATTTGTCTTCACTTTGTCAGTGCTGAGACTACAAGTGTGTGCCACCACACCCAGTTTTATTAAATTAATCTTATGGAATTAGAACTCAGTTCCCTGCAGGTGGAGTATGTACTCTCTATATCTTTTGTCTGCTTTTTCCACAGAAGGACCTCGGTGCTCACCTGAGGTGGTTTGAGTGCTCACCTGAGGTAATGTGCTAAGCCGTCACAGTAGATAGGCTTCCACTATGTAAGTGGTTGCTCTCGTGCAGTAAAGCAGACATTTGTTCTCGGAAACTGTCTGTGGAGCAGTTTATCACTGCCCTTTACCCACCCATGGGCATTGCTGTCTTGGTGGGTGTACCCCAACCCTGTAACATTAGCAGTCCCCAGCCCTACCCCATTCAGCTGCATTCTTGATCCCCTTGAGGAATCTATCATTTGATGGACACAGTCACAATATAGAAGAGTGTGGGTCTAGGACTCAAACCCAGAGGAAAACTGCTTTGCTGGGTCAACAATCCTAGTTATGTGGAGATTTCAGCTCAAGTGACCTCAGGAGTCTTAATTGTCTGAGGTTTCTTATTACTAAAGTTTACATGTTGGTCTGATGCCTACGTGGGAGTTTTATTTTTAAAATGTGACTTCTATTCTGTATATCACATAAAATACACACACACACACACACACACACACACACACACACACACACACACACACACACAAAAGATGGAGGACAGAGCTAATTTTCCACGTTTCTGGGTAAATCCCCAAGTTAACTAGAATCTTCTACCACGAAGAACACTGGCTCTAGGGCTCAGAGGGAGGGTCAGGCACTATCACCCCATTCAGCCCACGTGGCGCTGAAGAGTCCAGGACTGTAGGAAAGGTTGTTTGGGTGTTTGGCACTTGCTGTTCCACACGTGAAAGAGGAACTCAAATGTAAGGCAGGAAAGCGACATTTCAAAATATCTGTGGCGTCCACAGAGGATCACAAGGCAGTCTGCCTTTGGCATCGCCTACAAATCATCAGCGTGTCTTCTTTGGAACACATGTTTCAAAACAGAGTACTGGCTGCTGCAGTCAGATTTTGTATCCACTGTCTTTCAAACAAGAGTGCAAAGAAGCAAGAGTGTGGGACCGCCATGTCCATCAGAGACCTCCCGGCACTTCATCTTTGTGGCTACTTATGCTGCTCAATATAATCCGGTTTTACCCATGAAGCCTCCTGTAGGGCAGGGCCAGCATTCTCCAAGCTCTGACTCATTTGTTGGGGTGGCTGCTGGTTCCCACCTCGTGACCACTTTCCTTCCAGACAACAGCATGGTTCAGACCCGTACAGGAAAAAAGAAAACTTGTTTCAATAAACCTAATGGAAAGCGGAAGAAAAACCGCATTGTTCTTAGAGCACATGCCTTCAGACCCAAGTCTACTTTTTCAACAGAGTCTAGTTGAATGGAGTACCACTTTGCATGATTGAGGATCTATTTCATACATAATGACTGGCAAGAAAAAAGATGTTTTTTTCTTTTTTGGGTTGAAGTTTAGTCATTTGGACCCTCCATTTCCCTTTCCCACCCCCTTCCCGCTCCCACCTAAACCTTTTTCCCCACAAGCTCTCCTCCTCCTTTCATGTCTTCCCTGAGTGAGGACCATTGGCTTTAGAGTTTCTTGCCTAAATGTAGGTGGTAGGGGGTTGTTTACCAGAGCAAGGGTGACTCATCAGTGGCTACACTTCTGAAGAAAGTAATGCTTCCCTCCCCAACAACCATTAACTGCCAACACTCCCTCAGGGGTGGTGGAGCCCTAGGAGTCCCTCCCCCACCATGATGAAACATTGCTGGGCTCAGTTCTGGATGGGTCTTGTGCAGACAACCACAACTGCAGTGAGTCCATGGGTATAAAGCTCTGCCATGTCTAGACGACTTTTTTTTGCTACATGCCATCCCATCCCCATCTTCTGGCTCTTTTATTCATTCTGCCCAGTCTTCCATGATGTTCCCAGGACCTTGGCGGGTGTCACAGCTGTTTGAGTTAGGGCTAAGCATTACACCATCATCACCAATCATTATGGATTCCTGCATGAACCGCCATCCTCTGCTCTGCTGAAAGAAGCCTTTCAGAGAAGACTGGGTGTAGCACTAACCCACGGGTATAAACATGAACATTTAGAAGGCGATTTGATCATATGGTCATCTAGCAATACAGCAGTGCTAGGCCACCAGAGCTACAACATCCCTGTCACTTTTATATAATTACTTTTCAATTGCTGTGAAGAGACACTACAACCAGGGCAACTTATATAAGAAAGCATTAAACTGGGGACTTGCTTATAGATTCAGAGGGTAAGTCCATGACCATCATGGGAAGCATGGCAGCAGGCAGGCAGGCATGGTGCTGGAGCAGTAGCTGAGAGTTTGCATCTTATGCGAAAGTTGGAGGCAGAGAGAAAGATTCTAGACCTGTTGTGGGCTTTTGAAACCTCAAAGCCCACCGCCCAGTGACATACCTTCTCCAACAAGACCACAGCTCCTAATCCTTCCCAAAACATCTCCACCAATTAGGAACCAAGCATTCAAATATATGAGCCTATCGATATCGAGACCGTTCCCACAGTCCCCTACCACAGGCTCTTGAGCAAGTTTAGAGAAGAAAGGATGGATAATTTCAAAGAGGAAATGAGGAGCATCTTTTGGGACTATTTAATGAAAAACCAAGCAAAAGTTGTCCCACATGACATATATAATGCGCCAGGCATTTTCTAATGCACTTTCAACTGGACAAGAGTCAGGAGGGTGCGATGACCTTTCTAGTATTCTGGAAAGCAGAGTGTGAAAGGCAAGTGGCTTTTTGTTTGTTTTGCCAGAATTTACATAACCTGCCCCCGAACCCAGTGAGGAAGAGAGTAGATGGCCAGAAGGAAGAGAGGTTTGGTCCAGTGGATGGGGGAATGTGATGTGATAGTGTTCTAGTAGAAGTTCTGAAGCATTCAGCAGATGTTCAGTTTGCTTCAAACAAGCCAAATAGAAAACATCTGGAGACTCGGAGCAGTGCTATGGGGAAGCATCTGTGTTTCAGTCACACATTGTACTGGCTATTTGTCTGTTGGCTTTCAACTCCACTCTCACTCTTCTTGTCTTCTCTATGGGGGTCTAGAAGGCTGCAAATTATATCTTCCGAGCTAGCCAGCTGGCTGGCTTCCAATCAGCCTCTACCAATCGGAGAAACTGCCGGAAGCCTGGGAGGGAGCTAGGAAGCAGAGGCCTAGTTTATGTCTTCATTGGTTGACGTCCTTGGCAGAGACAGCAGTAGTGGCAGTTTCTGCGCAGACAACAGAAGTCCATTGCTCTGGACACAAGGATGCTCCTACAGCCTCCGCAGGGGAGCGTTCCCTCGCTCTGGAGCTGGTAGCACTGATGCTGAAACTATGACAGGCCCCACTGATAGGGATCTAGCCTCTCAGCTTCCTGAGAGGTTCACAGAGAATTGTGGATCCTGGATAACATCACTTTCCTTTCATTGTGTGGCCTTAGGATGGTTATAGCTTGTAGCAGTTACAGAGCTCTGTGATCTCAGCTTCCCCCTTTGGCTTCTCCAGTCCTCCAACACAGTTTTAGTTCTCTGGGCTAACTTCCCTCTATGGAAACTTCTGGAGTTTCTGTGTTGCTGACTGGACACTGGCCAGTGTACACACACATAAATTGGATGTAAAAAGTGAAAGTAAATCAAGTGAAAATTTCAAGTGTTTAATCCTTTTCTCCACTTTTGTTTAGGGGCTTAAAAGGGGATGGGGTAGGGATAAAGGTTTTACCCCAAAACATTTGATGGTAGAATCCAGTTGCCATGTTCTCGTTCTCTCTCTCTCTCTCTCTCTCTCTCTCTCTCTCTCTCTCTCTCTCTCTCTCTCAAAAATGGTTGGTTACAATATTCTTGTCAGCAGACTTTTCTTTTGAGGGACCAAGGTCCATATCCTTAGTGTATAATGACACCAAAAATAAGTAACTTCTACCAAGTATCTTTTGTATATTGGATACTTAAAATACATCATTGCATTTAATTATCACAACAGCCCTAGAACTAAGGTTTTTATCTTTTCCATTTCCTCTATTAGGAAAACAAAATATTTTTACTAGCACTGTACATTGTTCAGTTATATCAAAGAGAAAATTTCAATAAAGTGAGTTTTAATGGTTTAGCTGGACTTTGTGATTTGTTGCCCTGGCCATCCAGGCCACTGGTGCCTGACGGGAGTGGATTTTGTAAGGTAGTTTGAGCAGGAGCAGGGAAGCAGCACTGCACACAGGAGTGAACACCAGGTTACTTTGGGTCATCTCCTCATCTGCCTTGGGCTACCACAGAGGAAACCTTCTAAGCCTGCCAGTCCAAATGCTCCCCCTTTTGCATTGGTTGCTGCAAACCTCTGATCACTTTGAACAACTGGCCTGTCTGAAGGGTTTTCCTACTTGTTGTTTGGTTTGGGTTTAAGTTTCAGTTACAAGGTGCTGAAGGCAAGTAACTACAGTTTAATTTGCTTCATCCTAGGCTCATTCAGGGACACAGTCCAAAATAGCTCTCTTGTAGCCTCAAATTTTATTTATTTCATATGCGTATTTTTGCACCCCTAGGCCTGGCCTTAGTATGTATAATTTTTGACTTGGCCATCCCTTCATCCAGTGGTTCAATCTGTTTCTTCACTCCCTAAAATTTAAAGTGATTTAATAGTTACTCAAGCCTAGTGGGTTTCAACCTTCCTAATGCTGCAGCCCCTTTAGAACAGGTCTTCTTGTTGTGGGAACCCCCAACCATAAAATTATTTTTCTTACTATCTCATAACTGTAATTCTGCTGTTATGAATCACAATATAAATATTTTTCTCAGTAGAAGTTTGCCGAAGGGGTTGTGACCCATGGGTTGAGAAAGTCTGCTTCACCCTATAGAATATTCTAGAATGTGGTTGTTACAGATGAGGTGTAAGAGGTCTGATGAGTTGTGTCTTGCTTGACCCATGTGGGGCATTGTCGTATAATGTCCATGAATGTCCAGCCTATTGGAAATCATGTGGGAACAGATGACTCAGTCAATGGGCAATTATCAACCTCCAGAGATGTGAGTGTGACTATCTTTAAATGTTTAACACAGTTGTCTTACACTAAAGACAACTATGTTAGCTGACAGGGAAAACCTTGAAAAGGACTCAAAGTAACTAACCTAACCTACAAACTTATGAGATGTCGTTGAGCTCAGCCACTACGCTTAGGGAAGTGCAGCCAATGAAGTGACAGTTTGTTTTGGATTTGTTTGGGTCATTAGTATTCATTCTGCCTTTGTTCATAGCTTTTCAACACCCTTTTGATATACCCACTACTAAGATGCTCATCTCCTTGACTCAAGGGCAGGCATGTGAATCAAACTGATCCAACTGGATACTCTAGGATTTGTGTAGAGGAAAAAGCAACTTAAGAAGAAAGAAATGCAAATTTGGGGGTGAAACGTTGACTATTTTCTTAACCAAAATACTTGGGACCAGTATTTTAGATGTTGGATCATTTAAGATTCTGGAATGTTCTCATATATATAATTTGTAGTTAAAACCAGACTTTGAATGTGACATTTATTTATCTATACCATAACTTTACTGCCTGCAAGTAATTTCATAGAGTATTTTTAATATGTTTGTGCATGAAGTGAAGTTTCATGACATAGAACTTTCTACTTAAGACATCATGTCAATGAGGTGTCATGTGTTTCAAGGAACCAGGAAGCAACTTGGTTGGTTAAAAAGTAGTAGGGATGGACTGGTCACGATGCAAATGCTGCTCCCCAAAGGTCTGTGAAGGAGCCATTTCTGGCTTTTCAAGTTAGAATGTTCTGATTCAACTACTGCCTCAATATATGCTGGAAGAGTCTCGTTCTCACACATTCCTGGTAGTGTACCCCATGGCACTCCTTTTGGTCTTGTGAGGTGAGCCCTTGCATTTCTTTCTGCAAGTTGTCTTTGGCTCAAGCTAGCTCGAATTAGTTTCTGATGCTTGCATTCAAATGCCCTGTGTAAGAAGCCTCTCCATCACACATCACACAGCCTCCGGCAGCAGCAGCACAGCATGACCGGTCCATCCCTACCACCTTTCACCCACCCAGGTGGCTTCCTGCTTCCTCGAAATCTGATTTCTGCACCAATTTTTATGATCATGAAGATGTCTGACCTTAATGGATACTTAGAAGAGCTATAATCAAGCTATGAGCTCTAATGTACTATCAGAACTGGATGGATCTTTTATCCAGTGACCAGGTTTACACTCATAAGAAAAGGAAGTGTGTGTGTGTGTGTGTGTGTGTGTGTGTGTGTGTGTGTGTGTGTGTTGCATGCATGGGAGTGTACAGGCTCATGTGCATACATGTTGACCAGAGGAAGATATTACTGCCTTTTTCTATTGCTCTGGGCCTTAATCCCTCAAGATAGGGTCTATCACTGAGCTAGGTTGGCTAGGTTGGCTAAACATTGAGCTCCCAGGATCCACCTCTCTGTGGCTGAGGTGCTAGGGCTATAAGCATGCACAGCCATCCCTGGCTTTCTCTCTTTTTCATGTGGGTAGTATAAGTTGAACTCAAGTCTTCATGCTTCCACAACAATCGCTCTGTCCACTGAGCCAACTCCCCAGCTTGAGACGAAAATCTCAAAGTCCAGAAATAATACAGTGGGTAACAATAGTGATTTTGAAGGTTAGTTCACATAAATGGCACATCATATAATGTTTTTAAGTGAACATGCTCCAGGGACATAATTTAACCGGTCTTGTCGAAGTCGTCACTATTAGGAAATGAGTATATCTACCATCCCATTACTTTGGAAATGTAGTTTAGATTGGTAACATGTCCTGTGCTGTTTGTTTGAGCTCGCTGAGAAGCTCACTCTGGAAGTGGGGTTCCCTGCCTCCCCATTTTAGACCCAAGCACGTTCATCTAAAAGTGTCTTTCAGAGTTGGGGATGAGCTGGCCTCCCCAACTCTGTAGTGGAGGGAAGACAACAGCAAAACAGCCCCAGGGTAAAATCACTATGCTCTTGAGAATGGCTGAATGGTAACTTGCATCTAACTTCCTTACCCAAGGGTGCTACCATAGCACCACAATGCACTGATGGGCTGAGGCTAGCTCCCTAGGTCTGACAGACTCCATGTAGTACCAAGGCTGTTACTTCTTCCTCAGCTACACTTGACTGCTGATGGGACCCCATGTCAGGTGATACTCCAGTAAAACTTCCTTGCAGGAGAGAAATGGACATAGTATACTCTGGGTGAGGTGGGGGACCCCAGTGAGGCAGGCTTAATGATTTCCACCTGTACATCTTGATTACCATGTACATACCCTGATGCTCTTTGTTCAAGGGGCTTCTGGGAATTACCATGAAAGAAGGGTATATTCAGAGCCAGTTATCCACTTAAGCTTGTGCATTCTTCACATTAGAAAGGGGTAGGATTTCTTTAACAGTTCAGTACAGGTTGTCACGTTTGACCCTCACTTGTCAGGCAACATTGGTTGGTACCATCAGAGTTGCAGTCAGGATGATTGACAACTGAGGTAATGTCCTTCCTCCAGAGCTGGAGGTGTGATGGGGATCACCTTACATCTTTCTTCTCACCTGTGTCCATCCCTTTAGTGAACAGCTAAGAATTCCCAAAGGCTCACAAGTATAGCATCTGGCTTTCCTTCTATGTCTTCCTTAACTCTTGCCACATTTGCTGATGAGTGACCTAAGAGTCCCTTGGTTTGCTTCTCCTGTTCTTCATCATTTCACAATTGCTTTATCATCCCATAAACACAAATCACTTGCCAGCCTCAATCATTCAGACGAGCCGATGCCTCCCCTATCCTGTAAAGATTGTGCCCACCATGGAGTTCAGCACTAAAGCCTCATATAAAAGGGTCTGCTGAGTTAACTTCTATCTTAAGTCTTCAGTGAGTACCATTTTATCTAGCCCAATGAACCAAGCAGTAAATTCTATCTGTCTCAGACTCAGATTTCTTGGTCTTTCCAACATTTCTTCTATTGTCTTGAGCCTCTGATGTTCATGGAGACCTCAGCTGGCATCAGCATAGTATCCTCATGGATCATATATGTTGGCATCAGGACCTCCAAACAGGTGACATCACACCCAGGAGACAGCACGACCGGACCAACACGACCCAACCCGAATACCTGTTTCCAAGGCAACAGCCACCATATTACCAGAATCCACTTGGCCCACCTCCCACCTTTACCTGGGGCTACATCACTCTCCATATATAAACGGAAAACCCCTTTGGTCGGTCTCTCTCTCTCTCTCTCTCTCTCTCTCTCTCTCTCTCTCTTTCTCTCCTTTTCTTTTAGATGCCACCTTGCCCCCCCCCCCTTCTTTCAATAAACCGCACATGGAACTGTTTGGCCTGGTGGTTTCTGGAGCCGCCGACCATCACAACAATCTGCATCAGTGCCTCAGGGACTGACTTCCCTTATACTGTCTCAGATTATGAAGTATTTGTCTCCAGGAGATAAAGGCAGCAATGTTAGTTTCTCTGTGGCCATGGCAGTGGAATTGATCCCATTCAGCCCCATGCCTACCAGGCTAAGGAACCTGGCTGGAAGAGGTTCTTTCACCTCCTGTCACAATGTTTTCCCCGACGACGCTCAAGCAGCCCATGCACAGAAGAGAGCTGGCTATGTAGCCCCTGCACTAAGGCCCTATCTACACGCCAAGTCACGGACTTGCCCTTCCTCTGGGAGGCCGGACCGGTGGCATGTCTTTTCTTTCTTCTCATTTTCTCTCTCCTCACTGTACACTTTTTCCCCATAGGTTCCATTTTAGACCCCAGACAGGACCCCAGTACAACCTTACTTTGTATTCTATTTCATTTGGGGCCTCTAACCATAAGAAACATAATTGGCACCTCCATTTCACTGTCTCTTATCCAATTTATGCATGAAGTTAGAGGCTACTGTGGAGTTCGCTACCTGCACATTTGATTCGCATTATATACTCCCTTACATGGGCAAATTCCCTCAGGACAGATAGCCAGCCTCAGTTATCTGGCTATGTTAGCTACAGTTGGTGCTATGCTACTGACATGAAGACCTCTGTAGGCATTTGCATAGCATTTGTCCCATGCATGCTACTCCCAGAATCTGCAATACATTTCCTAGTCTTTCCTAGTCTTGTGACCATTTTAGGGTATCCTTGAATGTGGCAGACTCCACATTCATCAGAAAGGTCCATCAGTCTATACCACATTTAAAAAGATGGCCACCCTAGCTTTTCCCACTCCACACAGTCCACCTTCAGATGGCCCAGACTCAGTTGCCTTTCATACTAAGTCACATAAGGGCCATGCAACTGGTCCTCCCAAGCTCTTTGCCTTTGGTGTGCCATTCATATAGGATACAATGTGTTGCCTTATACTTCCTGGAGAAATGTGAACCAGTGTCTATTCATTCCAGACAGGGCATCAGTGACAAACCAAAGAAATGACTTGACCTAAGTCTTACTTGGGGAGCCAGTGAGAGTTAATTTGGCTTACTTACAGGAGGCACATGAGTGAGAGGCTACTTCACAGGAGCAGGGGTGACATAAAAGCAGCTGTAGCATGAAAAGGTATCATCCCAGCCTCGAGGACATCGTCATGATGGGTCACCGCTGGAGTCACCTTCAGTTAACCTTTCACCTTCTTCCCGTCTCCTATATACCCTGTCCCTGCCCCTGTGTGAAGTTGTGTGGCAGGAGGGAGTGATGCCTGAAAGCTCAGATGAGGGTCCTGCGGCACTTGCCCTCTCATATTCTAGTGAGTCTAGTAAGTATTAACAACTCCATTGTGCTTACCACGAGCATATCCATCACTGTTGGTCGGCCTATTTCCTGGACATGACTATGAGAGCAAGCATTCTGGAGGTCACCATGGCAACCTCTGTCTCATGATGATGGTTATGATCATATCTCGATAAGAGGAAACAGCTGCACCTTGACAGAGCATTATTGGAAGGTGATGAAAGGTGTTTAGATTGGATCAGCTACAAGGAAGTGGTTCCTAATGGAGGAAGTTGGTCACTAATGATGTGTCCTTGATGACAATATCCTGTCTGGGACACTTCCTGCATTCCATCTTTCTGCTTCGGTCCACCATGAGACGAATGCCCATGCTCCTCCTGCCTTGTGATGTTCTGCCCAAGCTTATGGGACCAAGACACTAAGGACCCAACTTTCTAAAACCATGAGCAAAATTAAAGTTTCCCTCCATTAAACTGTCCTGCCAAGTATTTTGGTCACAACTATGCAAGAGTTCCATAATATACATATAGAGGATCCATCATGATACAGTATAACAAAGGAATGTATTTGGTAACAGATTCAAATATATTTACCCTCCCTGCATCATATGCAAATAAGAAAATAAAATATAGTCAAATTTGTGCTTAGTTTTAAAAGCACAACATAAACGTATGTGAATGTATTAGTAGTTAATATTAAAAGTATTAGTAAATGACTTTTCTAAGTTTTTTGGAAGTATTTAAATCTTTAGCTACATGTACACCACAAGCATGCCCTATGCTTCCAGAGATCAGAAGAGCTCAGACAGCACCTGGACTGGGTGGCCCACAGTCACCTGTAACTCCAGCTCCTCAGGATCTGATGCCTTCTTTTGGCTTCTGCAGATACTTCTGCAGACATGCACACACATGTGGTACACACACACACACACACACACACACACACACACACATACACACACATGCACACACACTTCCTTGGTGTGGGGGTATGATGTTTATGTCTATAACTAAACAAACATCCAGGAATAGATAATATTTTTTTAAAAACCACAACTTAGAAATAAAAGCATAATTTGGAATAAAGCATTTTTTGAAGTTGAAAAGACTGTTCTGGCATCTGCCAGCAGGCCCTCGAGGCAGATGAGGGTGCTTCCTATGCCTTTACCCCTAGCAAACACCAACAGCGTTGCTGTTTATCAAAATAGATTCTAGAAGCCTTGGTGGAAGAGATTCCCCAAATATGTGGATTCAGTGCCCTTTTAAGAATTGGTGTTCTTATCTAGGAAGCCTGAATGGTAATTCCAGAGGCTGTCCCTAGTTTAGGATTTGAAGCAGGATCAGTTATTGAGAGATTTTTGTACCCCACTGTGACTAATTAAAGTTCAGCTAACCTTGTTGACAGAATGTCTGCCTTAACTGAATCTTTTGTGCAAGGCACTTGTTAAAGTGCCAATAAAATGGAGAGCCAGTCCTTCCTGAAGTTTACAGAACAGGTTAAACAGCTTTTCTGTGCATGCCTAGTGGCTTCTAAATGTTTGTCTGTAGGCCAAGTTCAGTCTGAGATGGCTTTCACTGTAACACACCACCCAGTCTTAAAGTCAAGGACAGGAAACCCATGGCCCTCACCACTTCCACTGTAGGGACCTAAGCCATGCAATGAGTGTTTGCACCTCTTAGTTTAGGGAGTGTTTTGTCTCCAACTATCATGTCCCCTCACAGGTCATACTTGAAATGCTTGAGCTGCAGCTGGTGGTGCTGCTATCCTGAGAGGCTGTGGAACCTTCTGGAGGTAGGGCTGAGCTGACAGAAGTGTGCTGCTAGGGGTGTGCCTTTGACAGTTATAGCTCAGTCCCTGGTTTTGATCCTTCTCTTTCTGCTTGTTAGTCTGATGTGCTTTGAGAAGCTGCCGTGACATGGCCTGACTTTCTCACCACAGTGGGCTCTCTGAAACTGTGAGCCCAAATAACTTTTCTCTCCCATACATTGTTATTCTGTTACAATGATGCAGATGTCATTAACTCAGAGAGGGTTTCAAAAGTCCGGGGATTTCAATGACCCTCCAGTTAACTGCCAAGGGATCTTGTTGAAGCAGAACTAATCAACAGTGTATTTATTGAACCTCTTACATTTTTTCATGTTAATAATATACAACATCCATTCTTTCTATTAGAAGGTAATTGAGGTAATTTAATTAGAAGAAAATTAACTCTAATCCAATTGAAGTAGAGGGTTAGAAGAAATACCCTGTCACATTAAAAGCTGTCTTTAGAATGGGTTTGTATTTGAATGTTGACATATGTGTGTTGGAGTACATCTTCAGCATCTGAGTGGTACTTAAAACAGGACTGGATGAACAAAGTAGAGAGGCTTCAGAGAAAGAGAAAACCCAGAATGTCTGGGAAAAGTGTGATTAGGGGTTGGGACCCTATCAGAAAGAAAAAGAAACAGAAAAGAGGAAAATGGGAAAGTTTTGCTTTTTGATTAGAACTCAGGAAAATGGAAAGGCTCAACAGAGCTGCATAGCAGAAGATCTGTAAGAAATGTATAGGAGCAAGGGCTTCTGGGACATATAAATACACTATCCCATTAAGAAATAATTAGTACCCCCTTCACCTTAGCATGTCCTCAGGTGAATATTTTTCCTGAAGGGTGGTCTCTTAGCCAGGTGGTTGATAAAGTAGATTAACTCTTAAGGAAGGAGACAAAAGTCTGTAATATTTTAATCTTCAAATCAAAATACCATGACTTCAACTCAGGGCTAAAGGTAGATTCCATTCTTTTGATCAGAGAGAAGTGGCTTTCCCTTAGTGGGCATCAAAAAAGCCCTAAAACCTCCCTCTTTTCATATGGCAGTTTAATTTCTAAGAAGGGGGAGTTGTAAAGTTTCCCTTCCTGGTATTATCAAAGAAGCAGGAGGTGGGGTCTGAGGCTGATCTCAAGCCAGAGGTCCATCCTCAAAGGTCTCCAAGCCTGCTAACTCCTGTAACCATATCTAATGACCTTCTTAATGTTAGCAGTGCTGGAAGCCAGTGTTCTGCTAAGAATAGATTTTTAAAGTTTCAGTAGTCACAAGATGTTAGGTGACACACAGACCTGAGTAATGGATGGTTTCAAGTGATGAAGATCAACACCAGAGATGCTGACTTTGGATCTAGAACATTTTAATGCCTCTACAGTCATTCCTTCTTGTGGAATTGTCAACACAGTGCAGCTTTTTTCATGCTAATTTTAGTTCACAGTTCTTTCATTCAAAGGTATAATTTTTATTTTTAGATTTGATGTAGTTAAAAGATTTCTGAACCAGAAACTATAAGTAAGAAACCCTGTACAGAGTTACTACAGAGGAGAAAATCCTTTCCTTATTCATCCTAGGCACATGGCTAAGGCTGAGGCAGGATAGAAAAACTAAGGTAATATGGGAAGAGAACGGAGCCTTCATGCTAGATTCTGCTTTGGAGCCAGGCCTTTAACACAACTGATAAGGTCAGGGCTACCTTCAGAAACAGTACCGGTTTTCCTAAAAACATTTTATTTAATTCAATTAACATTATTATTGTTATTATTAATTATTATTATATTAATTTATTTTGCTGCCACCAAAGGCTGAACCCAGGGCCTATGTATTGATCTAGGCTATACCACTGAATCACATGCCCCAGTGGCCCTAAAGACATTTTAACATGGATGTAAAAAGCAGCAAGTAGGCTGTGCTTTCTTAGGGCCAGACTGTGTGTAGCCTTGAGTTTAACCACATTAATACTCATCTCTCATTCCTAAATATAAACAATACGAACCTTTGCAAAAGAAAACTCTTAAAAACTACCTGTTGTCAGTCACCCTTTTTGAGCAGAAAGTCACACATCTGGAGAAGCTGAAGAAACACTTCACTGGTTAAGAGCACTAGCTGTTCTTATAGAGGGCCCGGATTTAATCCCCAGCACCCACATGGTAGCAAAAAACTATTTCCAAAGGATCCGATGTCTTCTTCTGGCCTCTGCAGGTTCTGCATACATCCACATGGTACACTGACATACATGTAAGCAAAACACCCATACACATAAAAATATAAAAGCCAATCTTCTGCATTCCTGACCCGAGAGCCAAGGAAAATTCTGGAAGTTCTTCTTGGGCTGCAAAGTTGGCTCAGAGGTGTTAGAAGCACTTGAAACCTTTGCAGAAGTTCCTGATTTAATTCCTAGAACCCACACAATGGTCCATAACTATCCCTAATTCCAGTTCCAAGGGATCCAACACCCCCTCTGACCTTTCAGGGCACTGCATGTGGGGCAAATACATGCACATGGGCAAAACACTCATACACATAAAATGAGATCAGTAATTGAAAGAGAGAGAGAGAGAGAGAGAGAGAGAGAGAGAGAGAGAGAGAGAGATACAGACAGATAGACAGACAGACAGACAGAGACAGAGACAGAGAGGAAAAGCACAATAGTATGCACCAAAGATGAGTCAGTTTTTCTCAAAAAAAAGAGTCATGCTTAAGTGATTGGCTAATACAATTTTTATATCACGTGAGGTCATCAAAAGGAAACGAAAACCCCTAAAACAGTCAGGCCTACACTGTTTTGCAGAGGTTTGGCGGGGAGGACAGTTGTGGAAAGACATGACTGACAAGCCTGTGTTCTGATGGTTATAAGCTGGGAGGACTTGCAAGGGCCGATGGTCTCAATTCTTCCCCGTGATCCTTCACCTTCACAGGTAACAATATTTCTTCATCTGAGTATAGAGATAATATTTCTTATACAAAGACCCTATGCCCATCTTTGAAGAAAAGTTTTAAGTGTTTCCCTGGGCTCTGTGACACACTTCAGGACAGAAGGACAAGGAACAGGTCAGCAAGATCTTCTCAAAGGTGCTCTCTCTCAAATGCCTCCACCGTAAAATAGTTACAAGGTCAAGGGAATCTAGCTTAGGACAGCATGTCCCAACCTTTATAACTAGTCCCAAACTTGTCCCTAGAACATGTACAAGAAATGTTACTGCTCTCAATCATTTTTGTTTTGTTTTGAGACAGGGTCTTTCTATGTAGCCCCGGCTGTCCTGACTCTTTCCATGTAGACCAGGTTGGCCTCAGATACACAAAGTTCTGCTTACCTCTGCCTCCCAAATGCTGGGATTGAAGGCTATGCCAACATTCCTGGATACTTCTCTCAATCTTATTTTAAAATTAAAAAAAAAAATGCAGGTGTAGTCCACATTTATCTCTTAGTCAGTTTTTATATTCGATTCCTCAAGCAGGCTGTAAAATTGAGAGAGATTGTTCCAGGAGTTCTCAAGAGCCCGAGCCTGTGTTCTGACAGTCCAATAAACAGGATCTGGCCACCCATCTTTAATAATCCAATTAAACAGAAAAACAATAATAAAAAGAAAAAAAAAAAAAAGAGTGCTTTCCTTAGTGTGGCCACTGAGAAGAGAAACAAGGTGATTAGGTGACGCATTACCCCTCACACAGGCTGCACCCAAGCCCATCTTTTGTGTCCTACCAGGGAGGTAAGGGTTGAATAGAAGGCTTACCTGTTTAAAGAGCAGTCTTGGTTAAGGTGTGGCTCCACCCATCACTGACCAACCATTTTGTTGGCATTAGCCACTCCTACAAGGTGGTCAGATAGGTTGTTAGGGTTGTGTGGAATCTCTGCAAACAGGTCATTTGTGGCTGATGCCAAGGCTTAGCCTTCTCTTTCTTCTAGAATGAGATTCCTAAGGGAATTCCAATTCCCCTTCCCCCCCCCCACACCCCCCCCATACCTTGTTTTAATGGCCCGGATAGGCAGAATGCAGCACACACATCAAATTAGGATAGCCTCATTTTTTTCCACACGTTCCTGTCAAATAAGAACTTTATACTATCTTTTTGTACTATCTATTTTTGGGGTTTTGAAAACCCAAACAGCAAATATAAAAAATTAGGAATTAGTGCTGAAAACTTTTTTTTTTTTTTTTTTGGTCAAGTGATTTCTGCTGCTTTTTAAAAGTGATTTAGAAAAAAAGAAGAGTTCTAATATTACATAATTTTTACCTCAGGAGACATTACACAGATTGCCCTTATGACCCAATTAAGAAGGCCTCCCTGGTACTGAGGATAGGAAAAGTGGGCTGAAGCAAGGCATTTAGGAAGTGCTAGAGGAAGCTCTCTTGACACTGGAGTGTTTGTAGAGTCCTCTTCTCTGAGATCTGAGACGCATCAGCTGACCATCCACAGGCTCTGTCTTTGCTTCTACTC
Organism: Uromys caudimaculatus; assembly: GCA_028551405.1. Lineage (NCBI taxonomy): Eukaryota > Metazoa > Chordata > Mammalia > Rodentia > Muridae > Uromys > Uromys caudimaculatus. The sequence continues at coordinate 34,385,606 of CM052719.1, forward strand.
ATAGTACCTGTGCAGGGAAAGAGAAGGCCACACATTTTTCAGGTTTTCATCTTTTCTATGACCATTAGAGTAAACTGGGGGCTCAGGTCTGGAAAATCCCCGTGGTCCTCATGCAGAGGCATGCGTATGAATAACTCTTCCTTGGCCTTGGTAGAGACAACAAACAACACGTCATGTGTTATCTGAAGGCCATGTTTATATAACGCCTTTATTGTCTGAAGGCCAATGTAAGCAAGGCCTTGACAGAAGGAGTGTCCATTCTACTTTGCCTTGATTAAATGTATTCAAGCTGATGGAAGCATGTTTTTCTCTCTTAATCTTTTGTTTCTTTAACTCCCTTCCTTGCGACACATGAGAATGGGAAATATAGAGGCATAAATACTCCCAAAACACCAAGCCCTCAAAATGAAGACGCTCCCACATATCAGAAACCCTTCCCTTATTTGCAAAATCAACCCCTTCTGCATTTACCCGGCACCCCATTCAAACATGGTGTTCTGTCCCCTCTACGGCTTTTGTTTTGAATCTACCAAACCTGAATTTGGTCAACAATTTTTAATTCTATGATTGTCAGCTATTCATTTATCCCCTTATTTAGAGCCTCCCATATCTGCTGTGTTGCTATTATGTGCCAATAGCACAATGTTATTGATAAATCACACTGAGGCTCAAAGGATAAGTAACTCCTCCAGTGCCAACATCTGCTTATAGTGGTTCTCAACTTGTGGGTCATGACCCCTCTGGGCGGGGTGGGGATCAAACACCCTTTCACAGGGGTTTTCTAAGATCATCAGAAAATACAGATATTTACATTACAATTCACAACAGTGGCAAAATTACAGTAGCAAGGAAATAATTTTATGGTTGGTGTCACCACGGCATGAAGAACTGCATTAAAAGGTGGCAGCACTGGGAAGGCTAAGAACCACTGTGAAGGGGCAGAACTGAGCTTGGTTAACTAAGCTGCTTCTAGTTCACCCCATTCTTCTCTGTCAAACATCCACTTTAAGCCCCTAGCAACAGAGCAAATGTAGTCATGATTCGTCTCACCCTTTCAGGGACTTTTCTAGTAATTCTGCTCCAATGGCTGCCAGTGTAACCTTCCCGAATAGGTTCGTCTTTACCTTTGAAAAGTCAGTACACTGTGAACTGAAATTCTCCGAAGAAGCCACGGCTGCCATTTAAGAGCTTTCAGACTGTTTAGCTAACTAGAACACCAGGAACATGGAGAGGTGGAACGCTATGGATGGAGAGGCAAAGTTAAGGTAGGCTATCTTAGTCTTGGTTAATTACTATTTGCTGCTAAATTCTGTACCTGACCTAATAACCTCATGACTAAAACTCTTCCCAGCTATTCCTAATCCAGACTCCACCGACCCTAAATCAAAGAACATAGAAAGGTCACACTGGATTCCTGTAGATTCTCCTGCCTTCTGATAGCCTGATGACTGCACTAACATATTTTGTAAAATTAGGAAATTTGTGCATTTCGTACTTTTTTCTTCTTTGAGAATAAAGTTCACATAACCTCTTCAAGAAGGACTTGAACCTGAACTCCTGGCCTATTGTCATCCATAATTAAGTTTGGAGTAAACTATTTTCTTATTATCTTTAAAGAAAAGCTATTATGCTAGTTAACTCAGGGAGAGATGGATAGGTTTGTGATTGGAGATTTGCAATAGTGGGGCGGGGTGGGAAAAGTATTAATTAGAAGATTGTGTGTGTGTGTGTGTGTGTGTGTGTGTGTGTGTGTGTGTGTGTGTCTTAAGAAATCTATAAAGGAACTATGTTTGTACGTTTTTATTGCTGGCACAAAATGTCTGCAATAACAGCTTAAAGAGGAAGCATTTATTTTAATGCTTGACCTCAGGCCATAGTCACATGGCCCTGCCATCCTTGGCTCTGTGTGGGATAGTGTAACTTGGTGGATGAAACTGCTCACTTCACAGCAAGCTATGAAGACGATTTTCAATTCCATACAACCCAATGGATCAGTTCTTGGTATGACTTCCTGAGCTATTGGAGTCCTTTCCAGAAAACTTGTGTGCGTACCTTTATCTTGAAGAGTTTCCTAATATTTCATTTAAGAGTTTTGATCTTGTTTGAGTTGATTTTTACACAGATTGAGAGATGGGAACCTTTTTTCATTCTTCAACATGTGACTATTCAGTTCTCAGTAGCATTTGTGGAAAAGGCTCCCCCCCCCCCCGCAAATATGTTTTTGACAACTGTCCTAGTTAGCTATAATTGAGAGCTTGACACAGCCTAGTCATTTGAGAAAGGAATCTCAGTTGGCCTGTAGGCATGTCTGTGGGGGGTTGCCTTGGTGTTAATTGATGTGGCAGGGATTGGCCCATAGTGGCCAATAGCATTCCCTGGGCTAGTGGTCCTGGGCTATATGAGGAAGTTAGCTGAGTACAAGAATGAGCAAACCAGCAAGCAGAATTCCTTCATGATTTCTACTTTAGGTTGTTTCTTGAGTTGCTGCACCGACTTCCTTTATGTCAGGCTATGACCTGGAAGTGTATGTCAAATAAACCCTTTTCTCCCCAAGTGGTGTTTGGTCAGACTGTTTTATTACAAACAAAAGAAAGCAAACTAATCATCCAAAATCAGATGAGTGTAGCTTCTATGGGTTATTTGGGGGCCTTCTGCCTACTGGCTGTGTCTCTACATTGTTACTAAGCTGATGTCACGTTGTCATCTTACCGCGCCTCTGTAATATAATGTGAAGTCAGGTACTGTGATAATTCCAATATTCCTCTTTTTTTGCTCAAGTTTACTCAGACTGTTCAGAGTCTGTTTTTGGGAATATTGTTAACAGAATTTTGTTTAGGACTCCATTGACTCTGCAGATCGCTTCTGATAATGTGGCCATTTCCACAATGCTAATCCATGAACGTGAGAGGTCTTTTAACGTTCTAGTATCTTTGGTTTCTTCAGTTGTTTTTATTGTATAGGTCCCTCTCCTCCTTAATAAGGTTTATTACTAGATATAGTTTTTAGGCTACTGTGATATTTTCCAGATTTCTTTCTCAAGATATCCATTACCGGCATATTGAAAAGCTGTCTCTTTGTGTCCAATGAATTAATTTTTAATATGAAACTGGGTAATGCAACATTCAGGGCATATATTTATATTCTTGTATCTTCTGGATGGAATGGTGCCTTTTTTAATTTATACTTTATTTACATTTCAAATGTTTCTCTTTCCAGGTCTCCTCTTTAGAAACCCCCTATCCCATCCTCGCTCTCCTGGCCTCTATGAGGGTGCTCCCCCACCCACCCACCCACTCCCGTCTTCCCTCCCTGGCATTCCCCTACACTGGGGCATCTAACACTCTCAGACCCAAGGGCCTCTCCTCCCACTGATGGCCAGCAAGGCCCTCCTCTGCCACATACGTGGCCAGCACCATATGCATTCTTTGGTTGGTGGTCCAGTCTCTGGGAGCACCGAGGAGCCTGACCAGTTGACACTGTTGCTCCCTCCCCATGGGGTAGCAAACTCCCTCAGTTCCTTCAATCCCTTCTTCAACTCCTCCATCTGGGACCCCACGCTCAGTCCAACAGTTGCTGTGAATTGAATCATGGGTGTTTCGAACTTTCGGGTAATATCCACTTATCAGTGAGTACATACTGCGTTTGTTCTCTTGTGACTGAGTTATCTCTCTCAGGATGATATTTTCAAGTTCCATCCATTTGCCTGTGAATTTCATTAAGTCATTGTTTTTAATAGCTGAGTAGTATTCCATTGTGTAAATGTACCACATTTTCCATATCCATTCCTCTATTGAGGGACATCTTGGTTATTTCTAGCTTCTGGCTATTATAAATATGGCTGCTATGAACATAGTGGAGCATGTGTCCTTATTAGATGTTGGAGCATCTTCTGGGTATATGGCCAGGAGTGGTATAGCTGGGTCCTCAGGTAGTATTATGTCCAATTTTCTGAGGGTCCGACAAACTTTCCAGAGTGGTTGTATCAGCTTGCAATCCCACCAGCAATGAAGGAGTGTTTCTCTTTCTCCATATCCTCGCCAGCATCTGCTGTCACCTGAGTTTTTGATCTTAGCCATTCTGACTAGTGTGAGGTGGAATCTCAGAGTTGTTTTGATTTGCATTTTCCTGATGACTAAGGATGTTGAACATTTCTTTAGGTGCTTCTAAGCCATTCCAGTTTCCTCAGTTGAGAATTCTTTGTTTAGCTCTGTTCCCCATTTTTTGATAGGGTTATTGGTTCTCTGGAGTCTAACTTCTTGAGTTCTTTGTATATATTGGATATTAGCCCTCTATCAAATGAAGGATTGGTAAAGATCTTTTCCCAATCTGTTGGTTGCCGTTTTGTCCTATTGACAGTGTTCTTTGCCTTACAGAAGCATTGAAATTTCATGAGATCCCATTTGTTGATTCTTGATCTTAGAGCATAAGCCATTAGTGTTCTGTTCAGGAAATTTTCCCCTGTGCCCATGTGTTCAAGAGTTTTCTCCACTTCCTCTTTTATTAGATTCAGTGTATCTGGTTTTATGTGGAGGCCCTTGATCCACTTGGACTTGAGCTTTGTACAGGGAGATAGGAATGGATAAATTTGCATTCTTCTACCTGTTGACCAGCAGTTGAGCCAGCACCATTTGTTGAAAATGTTGTCTTGTTTCCACTGGATAGTTTTAGCTCCTTTGTCGAAAATCAAGTGACCGTAGGTGTATGGGTTCATTTCTGGGTCTTCAATTCTATTCCATTGATCTCCCTGCCTGTCACTGTACCAATACCATGCAGTTTTTATCACTACTGCTCTGTAGTACAGCTTGAGGTCAGAGATGCTGATTCCCCCAGAACTTCTGTTATTGTTGAGAATATTTTTTGCTATCCTGGGTTTTTTGTTATTCCAAATGAATTTGAGGATTGCTCTTTCTAAGTCTATGAAGAATTGAGTTGGAATTTTGATGGGGATTGCATTGAATATGTAAATTGCTTTTGACAAGATGGCCATTTTTACTATATTAATCCTGCCAATCCATGAGCATGGGAGGTCTTTCCATCTTCTGAGGTCTTCTTCGATTTCTTTCTTCAGAGACTTGAAAGACTTGTCATACAGATCTTTCACTTGTTTGGTTAGAGTCACACCAAGATACTTTATATTGTTTGTGACTATTGTGAAGGGTGTCATTTCCCTAATTTCTTTCTCAGCCTGTTTATCCTTAGAGTATAGGAAGGCTACTGATTTGTTTGAGTTAATTTTGTATCCGGCCACTTTGCTGAAGTTGTTTATCAGCTGCAGGAGTTCTCTGGTGGAGTTTTTCGGGTCACTTAGGTATACGATCATATCATCTGCAAATAGTGATATTTTGATTTCTTCCTTTTCAATTTGTATCCCCTTGACCTCCCTTTGTTGTCTAATTGCTCTAGCTAGAACTTTAAGTACTATATTGAATAGATAGGGAGAGAGTGGACAGCCTTGTCTAGTCCCTGATCTTAGTGGGATTGCTTCAAGTTTCTCCCCATTTAGTTTGATGTTGGCTACTGGTTTGCTGTATATTGCTTTTACTATGTTTCGGTATGGACCTTGAATTCCTGATTTTTCCAAGACTTTTATCATGAAGGGATGTTGAATTTTGTCAAATGATTTTTCAGCATCTAATGAAATGATCATGTGGGTTTTTTTTCTTTGCATTTCTTTATGCAGTGGATTACATTGATGGATTCTGGGTACTGAACCATCCCTGCATCCCTGGGATGAAGCCTAATTGATCATGATGAATGATCGTTTTGATGTGTTCTTGGATTCAGTTTGCAAGAATTTTATTGAGTATTTTTGCATCGATATTCATAAGGGAAATTGGTCTGTAATTTTCTTTCTTTGTTGAGTCTTTGTGAGGTTTTGGTATCAGTGTAACTGTGGCCTCATAGAATGAATTGGGTAGTGTTATTTCTGTTTCTATTTTGTGGAATATTTTGAAGAGTATTGGTATTAGATCTTCTTTGAAGGTTCAATAGAATTCTGCATTAAACCCATCTGATCTTGGACTTTTTTTGGTTGGGAGACTTTTAATGACTGCTTCTATATCTTTAGGGGTTATATGACTCTTTTGATGGTTTATCTGATCCTGAATTAACTTTGGTATTTGGTATCTGTCTAGAAACTTTTCCATTTCATCCAGATTTTCCAATTTTGTTGAGTATAGGCTTTTGTAGTAGAATCTGATGATTTTTTAAAATTTCCTCAGATTCTGTAGTTATATCTCCCTTTTCATTTCTGATTTTGTTAATTTGGATACTGTCTCTGTGCCCTCTGGTTTGTCTGGCTAAGGGTTTATCTATCTTGTTGGTTTTCTCAAAGAACCAGCTCCTGGTTTGGTTGATTATTTGTATAGTTCTTTTTGTTTCTACTTGGTTGATTTCAGCCCTGAGTTTGATTATTTCTTGCCTTCTACTCCTCTTGGGTGCATTAGCTTCTTTTTGTTCTAGAGCTTTCAGGTGTGCTGTTAAGCTGCTAGTGTATGCTCTCTCCAGTTTCTTTTTGGAGGCACTCAAAGCTATGAGTTTTCCTCTTAACACTGCTTTCATTGTGTCCCATAAGTTTGG